>CM065729.1:29865315-29887815 GCA_033310375.1 Conus canariensis | reverse complement strand
CGAAAGGCCTAGGAGCAGGCAATACAAGTAAATGTGCCTTCGAGAGAGATTACGATGGTTCCCTCAAGCAGCTAGTGAAGGGCTTCTCATATTTATAATATATTTCCCCCCATTGTCTTCATCTTCAATTTTTTTTTTTAAGTTCAAATCTTTGCAAAGTCATTACTATAACGACTGAAGAATTGTTGGCCTGCACTTGTTTTCCCCAACTACTAAATTGTTCAGCATTATATATATAATTTTATTTTACAAGTGTACGCAGTTACCGTCTATAATTACATCTGTAGGGTGGCATCGGTTTCCTGCTGTCAAAACTCACATGGTATTTCGATACCTTTAATAGTTTCGTGGTCGTACAATCAGTTTGTTCGTTTTTAGCTGTATCCTTTAACAATGGCGTTCCACAGCCTTGTCTCAATCACTGTAAGCAAGCAAAACGCGTCGCTCTGTTTTATTTAGTACCTGGGATCGGTGTTATTATCTGTTACAATCATCATCTATAGTTCACAGAAGATCGCGTCACCTTTTTTTAGAAATAGTTGTTAATGCTGTTAACAACAATGGTTACAATTGCTTTAATTGCTATTATTCGCATACCCTGTCAACAAGCATGATGTATTGCAATACTTTAGAGAAATTGTTAATGTACTGTCAACAAGCATGATGTATTGCAATACTTTAGAGAAATTGTTGGATGTTACTGTCAACAAGCATGATGTATTGCAATACTTTAGAGAAATTGTTAGATGTTACTGTCAACAAGCATGATGTATTGCAATACTTTAGAGAAATTGTTAGATGTTACTGTCAACAAGCATGATGTATTGCAATACTTTAGAGAAATTGTTAGATGTTACTGTCAACAAGCATGATGTATTGCAATACTTTAGAGAAATTGTTAGATGTTACTGTCAACAAGCATGATGTATTGCAATACTTTAGAGAAATTGTTAGATGTTACTGTCAACAAGCATGATGTATTGCAATACTTTAGAGAAATTGTTAGATGTTACTGTCAACAGCATGATGTATTGCAATACTTTAGAGAAATTGTTAGATGTTACTGTCAACAAGCATGATGTATTGCAATACTTTAGAGAAATTGTTAGATGTTACTGTCAACAAGCATGATGTATTGCAATACTTTAGAGAAATTGTTAGATGTTACTGTCAACAAGCATGATGTATTGCAATACTTTAGAGAAATTGTTAGATGTTACTGTCAACAAGCATGATGTATTGCAATACTTTAGAGAAATTGTTAGATGTTACTGTCAACAAGCATGATGTATTGCAATACTTTAGAGAAATTGTTAGATGTTACTGTCAACAGCATGATGTATTGCAATACTTTAGAGAAATTGTTAGATGTTACTGTCAACAAGCATGATGTATTGCAATACTTTGAGAAATTGTTGGATGTTACTGTCAACAGGCATGCTCCGTCGCTGCTTCTTTGATAGTATTTGCAGTTGCAGTCACACCGACATGACATTGCAACAGCTTGAATCGTTTGTGTCACCGTCAACAGTAACACGGTACTGGCACATCTGAAGCAGCACTATAGGGCACTGCCAACAATTCCGTGTCGTTGCACTGCCTCTGTCTGCGAAAATTCAGCAAACAATTAAAATGTGATTTAATAAGTCTAGGGGATTATTTAATGATTGCCTGTAGAGACATCGCCATCACAACATTCTGAGATGATGGAACGGCAGTATATTACCGTTACTCTCAGAGGTTTTTGTTTCTTAGTCAATGTTAACACTGAAAAAAAAGTCAGCGTACTAGCGAGTGCCATATGTTGCTTACAGCTAATTTTCATTGTAACAATTCTCAGAGTTTTTTTGTTTTTTTTTCTAAGTCACGATCAACTTTGAAAACTTCTGTGAAGAACTTCGCGAGTTAGATTTCTTTACAGCCAGCATTTTAGTGTATCAACTCTCAGAGTTCTTTCTGTTTTTTTTTTTTTTTTTTCATTATTGTCCGATCGAAAATTATGTCAGTTGGTTGTGGTGTGGTGTTGTGGTTGTTTTTTTTTGTTGGGATTGTGTCGTTGATGGTTGGTGGTGTGGTGGTTGGTGGTGGTGGTAGGTGGTGTGTGGTGTGGTGGTGGTGGTGGTGGTGTGGTCATGTGTGTGTGTGATGTGTGTGTGTGGTGTGGTGTGGTGGTGGTGTGTGTGTAATGGTGGTGGTGGTGTGGTGTGGTGGTAGTGGTGGATGGTGTGGTGTGGTGTGTGGTGGGTGGTGGTGGGTGGTGGTTGTGTGTGTTGTGTGTGTGTGTGTGTGTGTGTGTGCAACCCTTTTTTTTCGTCGGGTACTACGGTGAGGATGAGGTATGGTCAGCGTTCATAGTTTTACCAAAACTGTCACAGTAGCCTACCATACTGTTACAGTACAGTACCCAATACTGTCATTGTACTCTACCCGATACTGTCCAGTACTGTACCCAATACTGTCACTCTGCTCTACCCAATACTGTCTGTGTACTCTGCCCAATAAGGTCACTGCACTCTACCCAATACTATCGCTGTACTCTACCCAATACTGCCACAGTACTCTACTAATACTGTCACAATACCCTACCCAAAATTATCATAGTGCTCTAGCTAAATTCTCACAGTACTCAACCAGGAACCAACCTAAAATGACAGAATTACCTAATATTCTCTGAAAACACAAGAAAGATCCACGTCCACAGCAAATGTTCCTCTCAGCGCTGTTAGCGCACACACTGTCCCCATGATGCCTATTTACGCACTGTCAGAGGACTTGCACTTGGCTTTTCCTGGTAGTCACCACTTCGCCCAGCTTGGCCAATCCCCACACTCAGCATCCAAGCAACAGTTGCTAAGGTTTCATTCAGTGTTGATACTCCAGCCCATGTCAACAGTCACAGTTTCACTGAGTACATTCAGAATATACAACACAGGCCATCCCCAAGCGCACAGTTTCGCTCAGACCTCTGAGACAACGCCGCTCAGGACCAGTCACCGAAATTTCATTCACCATTTCTCACAGCATACGCTGCGCATCGTATCTACAGTCCATAGATGGACTTATACGTCTCTCACAGGAGCCTGTCGAACAAGTTAATAAAAGTTCCAACCGCCGCTCCCAGAGTACGTGAAATCCTGGCACGCAGTCTGTTGCGTCTGTTCGCTGGCTTCTGTACAGAACGCAAAAAGAACCGACACGTTTGTCAATAGTCACTCTGCCCATCCACGACTACACGCTCGTGCAGATCACACGCCGAAAGTTGCGCCGCGTTTGCTGTATCCACTCACTACGTGATGGTAATAGGGGGGACGGAGGATAACAGGCAGCTTGGAACTGGTGTGGTGTGGGGTGGGGGAGGCCCCAGAGAAGCCAGGTCTCTCTCTGGAAACGGGTAGAGGCAGCGTACCCCTGTAGACAAGCTTCCAGCCATCAAGCGGTAGCGAGCCAGACCGTGGCTTTCTCGACGTCGCTGCGCCAGTCACTGGTGATGAGGCCTGAGAAGGGGGCGGCTTTAGGTTAAGTTCTGAGGCTCGTCTCTGCCACTGGCATCACTATCGATCCCCGGCCTCCCTTGTTGGGCCTCACTTCTTTCAGGGAGAGGCAGAAAGAATAGCAGTGAGTGGGTGTGTACGTTGTCGCTCTCTTGGGGCTGTGTTAAAAGCCATCAGTGTCTGTCTGTCTGTCTGTCTGTCTGTCTGGCCGTCTGTGTGTTGGTCTGATGGTCTGTCTGCCGAATTACAGACCTTTCAGTCTGTTAATTTGTACGTGAGTCCCTCTGATGATTTCTCTCTCTCTCTCTCTCTCTCTCTCTCTCTCTCTCTCTCTCTCTCTCTCTCTCTCTCTCTCTCCACTGTAATTTCAGAAACTCACGATCATTAATGAACGCGGAATTGATCGTTCATATCCTGTTCCAACGGTGATGAATTCGACTGATACATTGACATTTTTTTTCTTTTAATACTAAACCTTACGATAAGAAAAAAACCTCTAGTTCTAACCTGGCTTCTTTTCAAGCAGTAAAGAATTTTCTTTGTGGATTGTTCCCGTGCAGGGATAGACGTCAAGCAGTTTTAACTCTGCCGTCGGAAATCGAAACTGTAATTCCCAGCGGGAAAGTTCGTAATTGCAATCTCCGTGAGAAGGATTCTAAATCCGATCAGCTGAAGATCACGATTTCAATTTGTTCCACGCGCAGATCAATAACAATTCGAACCTTTTACTGATGTAGATCGTAACTTTGATTTGTTTCTTAGGACAAGAAATGGAGTTTTATTCATGAGCCGAGTTTTGTCAAAACTAAGGGTTTTTTTTTCCAGTTTCGTCGAAACTAAGTTTGTTTTCCCCATATTATGGTTAAAATCTTTGTTTCATTTACCGATATTTATTTCTACTCTGATCTTCGATTCCTTTTCAGAGATATTTCTCCCACGTCGTTTCTATCCCCACACCATCCACCCTACCTCCACCTCCCTATCTCCCCGCCACCCCCTCCCCCTCCCCACGTGCACAATCACACCCATACATTTGATCGTCTCAATGGTCCATAGAGGGAGCTGTCAGTGTCAGATTGTCATGCCGTCACCAACCAGAGAAGACACGGCATTCTTGCTGAATCACTCAATAATGTAAGGCATTGCGTGTTCTGCTTTGAAACGACCCATCCAGACATGATCTCCTCCTACCCCAATCCATTGATGACAGTAATAGGTTAGGCACGGAGACAGGCTGATAGGCAGGTCCCCGCTCTGGAGTGTAGACCATCCCCACGCCCATCCGGATATCCCGAGGACTAACCACGCTGGACACACCGTCACCACACCATCGTTGGCACGGGGGTAGAGGACAAGTCAAACAGAAGTCTCCACATGGGAGCAGGACGGAAAGTTTGGCAGGTATGATCAGTGAGGAAGAGAATGATGACAGGACAGAAAGTTTGGCAGGCATAATCAGTGAGAAAGAGAATGATGACGGGGGTGCTTTTGGATGGTTGCTTTCCAGACAAGCAACATGTCAGGATTACTCATTTGTTTTTGTTGGGTATTTCCTTTCTCTCTCTCTCTCTCTCTCTCTCTCTCTCTCTCTCTCTCTCTCTCTCTCTCTCTCTCTCTCTCTCTCTCTATCCCATCTTCCTTTCCATCTCAGTGGCACTGTCCCCTTGCTGCTTATTTCACCTTCCTGCCCACAGCCACATCTTGGTTTGTCCCGCCACAGCCCCGGCACTGGCAGTCTGCAGGGAACAGTCGGTGTGAAGCCGTCATGAGGCAACCCGTCAGAGGAGACACTGCAGTACCGCCGAGTCACTTCGGTGGTGTTCAGTGGTGTCTGTTCTGTTCCAATACACGCAGGACACAATCTACTAAGCCCTACACTGACGACAATAACTGCTTAGTCACGGAGACAGCGTGAGTGATTGTCTCTGTCTGAAGGGCGCCACCGCGGCCATTCAACAACACCCATGATCTTATTGATATCGGCGACACCGGCACGAACACGCCAAGGACATAGACATACAGCTGAAATTAAAACCAAGGTCACCAGGACAGCAGGGCACGAAGAATCACCGAATTCGACTTATTTTTTGTATTCTTATCATTAAGGATGCGTATGACAGAGATGATGCTATGGAGACCCATTCTGACCTGCCAATGCATGACAAAGGTCCACGCTACGCTTACGCTCGTGATATATTCCGGGATCAACCAGGCCCGAGAGATGTAAACACCTGCAGTGTTGGTCAGGAACTTCGAGCGACAGTGTCATAGACGCATCCATTAAACGGGTAAAACTAGATTGTGTGGTTCCAGTCTTCCCAGTTAACACCAAAGCAAACTCAACTCTCGGTAGGAGGCGGCCGGGGCCAAAAAAAAAAAAAAGAACCTACAAATAAAGGGTTTTGATGGGAATTGAATTTACCACCATCTAGCCAGGAATCCACGACGCTAACCGCTGAGCCATGGCAGCCGGTTGGGTCTACATGTGTCCCTCGGTTATCCTTGAAGAAAGGGGAAAAAAAAGAAAAGAAAAAGAAAGAAAAAATCGCTGCGCAGCCAAACGGAAGAACACACACACATCAGAAAACAAACGCTACGCGTTTCGACCTCTTTGGTCTTCTTTAGGCCAGATAAACAAGAGAATGAAAACAAGGAAGGAACAGACAGTTATTTATCTCCTCAAATTGGGCCCAAAATGAATTTCAGATTTTTCGCCCAGTGTAATGTATATCTATAAAATGTATATCATACATGTGCATATTCGACCTTTCTTTTATTTTTTTTTATACGTTGTTTTTGATTAGCCTGGAGAAGACCAAAGAGGTCGAAACGTGCAGTGTTTGTTTTCTCATTTGATCATTTCTTCACTTAGCGGCAGCATGATTTCCCTTCTTTATGTTTTGCTTCCATTTCCGCCTGCAGCCACCTCACTTTAAAACTCTTCTTTGGGGATCATGAGATAAATTTATGTTTTGTGCATGCGATCGAAGCTAATTGCTTCTGGCAAGATGTATTCCCTGCTGATATGGGTTTCATGCTCAGTATTAGTGAGGTGAGTTCTTCCGTGTCGACCCTGATGACATCTCTCTCTCTCTCTCTCTCTCTCTCTCTCTCTCTCTCTGTCTGTCTGTCTGTCTCTCTCTCTCTCTCTCTCTCTCTCTCTCTCTCTCTGTCTGTCTGTCTGTCTGTCTGTCTGTCTCTCTCTCTCTCTCTCTCTCTCTCTCTCTCTCTCTCTCTCTCTCTCTCTCTCCGTGTCTCCCTGATGAGGCCGATCCAGCAGACGAAAGGCCTAGGAGCAGGCAATATCAATAGATCAGGCAATATCAATAGATCTGAGGGATTACGATGGTTCCCTCAGGCAGCTAGTGAAGGGTTTTCATACTTCTAAAATATTTTCTTAATCTTATGTTCCCATTTTCTCCATCTTCAGCCCCCCTCCCCTTTTTTTTTCTTGTTGTTGTTAAGTTGAAATCTTTGCCAAGTCTTTACTGTAATGACGGAAGAATTGTTGGCCTGCACTTGTTTCCCCCACTACTTAATTGTTCAGCATTATATATACAATATATATATATATATATATATATATATATATATATATATATAAAGATAGGGAGGGAGGGAGGGAGGGGAGAGAGAGAGAGAGAGAGAGAGAGAGAGAGAGAGAGATACAGAAATAGATAGTTAGACATATTACACACACACACACACACACACACACACACACACACACACACACATGCACACACACACACACACACACACACACACACACACACACACACACACACAACACACACACACACACACCAAGCTGAACCTCATTCCTTCTGACATGGGTTACTCTGGGTTACATTATTAACCTCACACATACGTGCATAAAATTAGTGTGTGTGTGTGTGTGTGTGTGTGTGTGTGTGTGTGTGTGTGTGGTGTGTGTGTGCGCGCGCGCGCGCGCGCGCGTCCCACAATCAAATAATTAAAATCACGCAACTCCACACTCATGCTGATTGCAATAGCAATTCATCTACCTCACACACAGGCAAGAAACACGCAGAACACACAAGGAAATGTCCCTAGTGCAGCCGGATCCACTCTCCTCGAGTAAACATAATTATGCGCACGAGAGCAACCATTATAAGAAAAACATACCATTATAAGAAAAACAAACAAACAAACAAACAAACAAACAGACACAATATTACATATGTTTACGGCTGGAGTCGCCTTTTGTTTGGAACAGTACCATGCACTACACACAGACGAACTGAAACAAAGGCAAGGCACCTCGGTGTGACCGTTATGGACAGACATCTTAAACGAGGCAGGGAGACGTCATCCATAAATTATGAACGAGGAAAGTAGCGTTTCCTCCCTTAGCGAAACAGTTACGGGCACGCAACTTCAAAAGTCTGCTTGAGCCACTTATTTTCCCAGTATACGTAGAGACAACAAAGAATACACTTTCTTCTATTTATACTGTGCCACGGTACTCGTCGGCATGGGTGCAAGGTGGGTGGTTACTGTTGGCAGCAGTAGTATGGAGTTGTGTGTCTTGTTTTTCTGTATGCTTCTTGTGTCCATCAGTGCGACGGATGGATAATGTGAGCAGTAGTTGTTCAGAAGGACGTGGTTTTTCTGTACACTTCTTGACAGCATCTGTGCTAGGTAAATGGGCACTGTAAGCGGCGGCACTAGTTTGGAGATATGTACCGTGGATGTGTGTGTGTGTGTGTGTGTGTGTGTGTGTGTGTGTGTGTGTGTGTGTGTGTGTGTGTGTGTTGTGCGCGCGCGCGCGCTACTTGTCTGCATCTGTGCAAAATGAATGGATTCTGTAAGTAGCCTTACATCAGAGTTGTGTACTTTATTTTTCTGTATTTGTTTTTGTCTGCAACTGCACTACGTGAATGAGCATAGAAGACAGCATCATTTAGGAGTTACGGACCTTTTTCCTGAGCGCTTTTTGCCTGCATCTGCTCCACATCAATGAGAACAGTAAGTATTACTGACATGGAGAGATGGGCATTTAACTGTTTTACTACAGGAAAGAAAGTTACCCTCATTGTTTACCATTTCATCATTTTGCTGGCCAGTCATAGCACCTTCATTGTTTACAATTTAATACTTGTGTTGGCCAGTCTTAGCGAACATTTTGCATGTTCTTTTTTTCCTTCTATCACCTTTTTTTTTTCAAGAGCTGTGGTAGGTGTGTTTGTTCAAGAGAAAATAGTGTGACTGTTGGTTTACCTGACAAATGTCTGTGTGTTTGAATTTTGTCTTCATTTCCAGCTCTTTTGAGCCACAGTCTTAAATCTAGTCTTTGTTTTTCTTTTCACTTTCACTGCCTGTTTGGTTCGCATTTTCTTATTTTGTAGTCAAAAGAACAGCTGCATTTGTCATAAGCTGGCATACTACATGGAATATCAAAAGACGAAGTAGTTGGACTGTCCGCAAGACAGCAGAAGTGTGTACTGCAGCCCGCTGCGGGTCGCCCAGTGAATGGTTTTAAAATCTTAATCTGCACGTGCACCATGTATCATGATATGCTGACGTCTCATATCCGTTTTTTTTTAGATCTGCATGAACTACCAGTTTTAAATGAATCTTAAATAAATGTTAGCGAACCGCCAAGAGAAACGTGGACAAACGAGTCACAAGACAACGGGTCTTGTGACTCGTTTGTCCACGTTTCTCTTGGCGGTTCGCTAACATTTATTTAAGATTTGTTTAGATTTCCGCCTGCAGTCGTCTCACTTTGCAACTAGATCAGTTTTAAATGAATTTACTGCATACTACGATGACTGACCATTAGGATAAAAAAAAACACTTTACAAAAATAGATACATAAATAAACAAACAAAAAAGCAATGTGGTGACGACAACCAGTACTTCTTTATACCAGTAAGAGCCAGGATCATGCCGCCAGACCTTAAGCATCGCACAGATTTTGACTGACAGTCTCAACAAGTGACAAGGTTCTACTGGGAATAGCAAGGCTCACAACTCCTACCCAGAATACAGCGACATCCGACGACGATGTCCACCGCCAGGTGGCTTCCGTTCTGCCAGGTCAACCACAAGGATCCTCTCTGGACAACATCGCATCTGATTCCAAACTGACTGGAATCATTTCTTCAAAGAAAGGGGGTATATGTTCGTTGTTCTTTCTTGAGTAGCTTGCTGATAACAAAATGCTACTGGCATGGTGTGTTTTGGACAACATCCCATCGTCCTTTAAACATGCAGATATGGTGACACGGCAGTTTCCAGGCATGACAGAACTACCATGAAAAAAATCAGCGACAACATTTTCCATTTCGGGCATTGTTTGATGGTACCCCTAAATAGCCTGCTTTACTTTCTGCCTAGCACAAACATCATAAAGTCTGCGTGAATGAGTTGAGGTCACCGTTTTCCTCCTAAATTATAACGCTCCTAAAATGTTTCCAACAATGCTGTTTAAATCCCAAAGAGTAATCGTAATACTGACTGCTTCATAAAATAATGGTGCGACGGTCCTGCAGTGCACTCACTTGTCAGTGCACTCATTGTCAGTGCCAAACAAACCCAAATCTATAAGAAATACTCGTTTCTGGCCGCATATCACCCCTGACGAACCCAATGTACTCTCATGATGATAAACTGATGGGCAGAGAGAAAGAACTATATTGTGCACACATTTGTTTTTACAGAAAAGCAAAGCGTGACGTTGAGATGACCCCTGTGGCAAATTTGTGTTCCCCATCCCTTTTTTCACTCAGACAAAAAAGACATGTCAGTTTTTCGCCTTTTGAAAAGACTGAATGGTAACAACATCATGTTTATATTGCGACCTAGAATTATGTTTCTGCGAAAGTTATGCATGTTTGGCACCACATTAAGTCAGTAAAGGGTGTTGTGTAGGAGAATTACAGAGCGACATGCCTCAAAATTACAGCTGAAAGAATTGAAATGTGAACTTTGAAACACGCAAAGTGGATCGTAAACAATATGACATTGAAATAATCATCCAAAGTTCATGAATCAAGAACAATATCTTACAGAGTAGAGGCCATCAAAAAGGTTTTTGTGGTTGCCTGCGCGACATATGTATGACCTACCCCCTTTTGGAAAATAAATTCCACACATTTTAAATGACCACATGATATTAGTAGCATGCTCCTGTGTAGGAATGTGTATGTGTGCAGACTTCTGTATGAAGTCAGTAACCCTGCCATCTGATGATGTCAGATAATTTTGTTGCATGATACTGTTCGTTTCAATAGCTACATGGAAATAACAATCTTAACATGAACGTCAAATGAACGTAACAAACACAGAAGAGACGAGCCGACAAATGAACGTAACAAACACACAAGAGACGAGCCGACAAATGAACGTAACAAACACACAAGAGACGAGCCGACAAATGCACGTGACAAACACACAAGAGACGAGCCGACAAATGAACGTGACAAACACACGAGAGACGAGCCGACAAATGAACGTAACAAACACACGAGAGACGAGCCGACAAATGAACGTGACAAACATAGCAGAGACAAGCTTCAACCACAAAATCACAGGTGCTTTTCTGTATCCCGCTATACCATGAACAGAACGCTACAATCACAGCCGACCGTGTCTACTGAAGAGTCCTCTCTCGGGGGACTGTTTCTTCTATTGTTGCAAAAGAAGTTTAAAAATCGCCATAGCCTCCGAAGAAGGACTTGACGCTCGACGTCCTGTTGACGTAGTCGGGTCCAGTGGCTAAATTGTGTGGCCTCCAAACGGATCAAGCGTTTTGCTGATTGGCCGACTGCTGACAGCAGTCACTATGATAGCCATGTTTTGGAAGACGTGTTATCAGAAAGTAGCACAAGACTTCTCCATTCTGCGAGCGGATCGATATGGTGTCAGATAGTCCCTGTTCGCACATTTCTTACAGTTTGGCAAGTCTGTTCTCATGGCCTGTTCACGTTTATTAGGATGTAAACAGTTCATAGTTGAATCTCGAAAAGAAACCGCATAGTTCACGTCTATTTTCGCTTTGGCTGTGACTACTGCTTCTCGTGTCATCTTCTCGATGTGGATCCTTGGACGTAGTGCCTCTCTCTCTCTCTCTCTCTCTCTCTCTCTCTCTCTCTCTCTCTCTCTCTCTCTCTCTCTCTCTCTGTTGTTTTGTTTGTTGTTGTTTTTTTCCATTTCGACCGAATGAATCATAATTACATAACATATTCTTTGATCAAGAGTGATGACTCCATTACTAGAAGCAAAATACCATGCAACAAATTCTTCTGACTTAATCAGATGACAGCTCCCTTGACTTCGTCTAGTATTCTGCACATCGAACCTACACTGAAACATTGTATTATTATCTACGCGTTTCGACCTCTTATTTCTCTTTCAGGCAAGACAAACAACATTGAAGACGATGACAACGAGGGAACGAACGCTCACTTATCTCTTCAAATTGGGCGCAAAATGAATGTGGCCAATGTATGGATTTTTTTTGAAAGGAAGTATGGGAAGTAAACCTGTCAAAGAAGCGACCATAATGGCCATTATAGACCTTCCTTTGGCTCAAGACATGGACACGATATTGTTCTTTCTTCGTGTGCTTCACTGAGTTCTCCCGAGGTAATGCTGTATTCGTGAGCGGTAATGCGTCAAAGATTTCCCCTATTTCAAAGATCACATGACATTGCTTCTCAGCGGATACTTTGATGCCTTCGTTCTGTTCTTTTTCCGACATGATATTCTCACCGACTTAATATTATAGTACCGACCGCTCCCTGCATGTGCAGAAACATAAATGTTTTTAACCATTAGTCTTTACTGAAAGTGGTGCAGCTTTTTTTTTTTTTGTTCCGGATGAAACAGGGAGCAGGGGAGATAAGTCTTTCGCACCACAATAGTCATTTCTACTTTAACGCGGTTTAAAACATTTGTAAGTTACTACTCTTGCTCTCTGTGCTAAAGTTTGTTATTATGAGATCACACCTGGCTCCTAACAGGTGACTACAGATGAAAAGAGGAGACGGAGAATGAAGAGAGAGAGAGAGAGAGAGAGAGAGAGAGAGAGAGAGTGCTTTTCATCGATTTTAATTCGGCGCTGACAGTGGTATACCGGACTTGTGACTGTTGCAACATTTATAAAGCAAATATTGTTCTGATTTCTGTTAAGCGGTAAGTGTAGAAAGATGTGCATGTGGATGGAATGGTTAGGCAAGAGGTTAGTTAGGTGGGGTTTGTGGTTGGATTGGGATAGGTTAGGTTAGGTTACGATAAGTTAGGTTAGGTTAGGTTAGGTTAGGTCAGGATAGGTCAGGTTAGATTAGGTTAGATTAGGTTAGGATAGGTCATGCTGGGTTAGGTTTGATTAATCTGAGTGGATGGATTCCAAACGCTTAAATTGTCTTTTTTTTTTTTCGTGTAAATTTAACATCGCCTAAGCCACTGATTGCTGTAGCGCACCTGGCGTTTTGTGTGATGTGTGAAACAACTGCCAATGAACGAACTATGGCTGGTTGAAGACTCGTTAGAGCAGCCACGGACTTTGCAAACAGGAGCTCCAAGCATCAACGGCATCAGCTGATGAAAAAGTGAAACAGTCGGTTATTTTGGTCGAATCCCTAGTGAGATCCGTTCGGATACGACGTCAATTTTTCAACGGCTCTGGAACCCGAGTCTCTCTGCAGAGCTGCTTTACAGTTGCTGTGATAATCAGGAACAGGGGGGTGGGGGGTGGGGGGAGGGGTGGGGTGGGGTGGGGGTGGGGGGTTCTTTGGAAACAGTGCATTTGGGAACGGCTCTCAGTATTTGACAACACCGCCTTAATGTTTACACTGCTTGTCAATGGCTTGGCCTGCGTGTACAATTTCATACATCACCGAATCCCCTTGTGGTATCAGTTTCTACCAATACGTATCCAATTCTCTATGTGCTTTTTTTTCTGTTTTCTTTATCTAGTTGTTGTTGTTGTTGTTAATGTTGTTGTTGTTGCTGCTGCCGGTGCTGCCGCTGCTGCTGCTGCTGCTGCAGTTCTTGTTGTTCCCTTTTCTGTTTTTGTGGGTTTTTTTTTTCCTCCAAGGATACGAGAGTGCGGTACAGAGATAAAGCGCTTTCTGTGGAGAGGGATGAGTGCTACAAAACCCACTTGGCTATAGGCCAGACCCAAAAAGTGGCTTAAGTCTGAAAAGTTGGGTGGAGAGTTCAGAAATGCAGGGGGAGTGAGGGGGAGGGGGGGGGGGGGGTGTGGTAGGCAGCGGTGGAAGCTGAGGCAATCCATCAAGACGCGAGGGAGTGTGTGTGTGTGTGTATGTGTGTGTGTGTGTGTAGTTGTGTGTGTGTGTGTGTGTGTGTGTGTGTGTGTGTGTGTGTGTGTGTGTGTGATGTTGTTCTCTATCGTCGTCTTTCTTTATTTATGTTCGCTTGGCAGTGTTTTCTCAGCTTCATATCGTGGTTTCTTTGCTTTTCTTTGCTTTGTTATCAGTTGCAGCTTAGTGTCTGACGATGTTATCTCTCTCCTTTCTGGCAATATGTTCAATGTGTTTCTCCTACCTCTCTTTTTTTTCTTTCATTCAGTTTTTTTTTGTTGTCTTTTTCTTTGTCTGTTTTCTTCTCTTTTCCTTTATTTTTCTTCAATTATTTTTGTGGCTTCTGTCTCGAAAATCGCCCTTTCTTTGCCCCCACCCTCTGCCCGTCTCTCTCTCTCTCTCTCTCTCTCTCTCTCTCTCTCTCTTATTCATCTCTTATATATATATATATATATATTTCTCTATCTTTCTCTCTCTCTCTCTCTCTCTCTCTCTCTCTCTCTCTCTCTCTCCTCCTCCTCCTCCTACTCCTCCTCCTCCTTCTCTTCTCTCTCTCTCTCTCTCTCTCTCTCTCTCTCTCTCTCTCTCTCTCTCTCTCTCCACATGGAAGCTTACATACTCCAACATTTTCAGCCTGTCAAAACAAGTTCTCAACTTTTAGCCTAGCGATCGCAGCTTTCTTCTTTTGGACAAAGAAATTAGCTTCCTTTGTTAATGTATACTAAGGACTGTTTAGCAAGGAGATTACGCGTCAATTTTCAAACATGCATGCAAATGAATAACACGGAGACATTTATCAGTCAGCATCGGGTGCACTGAATGTTCTACTAGACTGCGGTAGACATTAGGAAAGGAAATATATGAAACACAGATACGATGTAGAAACAAATCTAAGAAGCAACGTAGTTCCAAGTCAGATTCTTTCTGCACTTCTTTATATTGGTCAGGACATCTAGAGGAGATCCTTTTGAAGTCATCAAGAGTCTTTGCAATGCCGACTGAGCAATCTGAAAAATGTTCTGGTGGTGTTTGTTTGTTTGTTTTCTTTTCTTCTATGTGTGTGTGGCCTCAGCTACCACGAAAATACCTTCCACAAAGTGAGGGTGGGATCTCCCTCATTTTATTCAAGAAGATGACTCGCAACATTACGTTCTATTTGTGGATGGTGACTATTCCATTTCAGGAGCAGGGGGCATATTACATAGTAATAATAATAATAATAATGAATACTTATATAGCGCCTATTCTCGGCTAGAGACCAAGCTCTAAGTGCTTTACAATCAATACTCGTTTACACAACGGGCTGACTACCTGGGTAGTGCCGACTGAAGAGCTGCTAGCTGGCGCTTCATTCAGTCGTTTCCCGTGTCATCCAGTCAATATCGTTCACTCAATTTCGTTACTTCCTTCATTCTTTCCATTTCTCACGCAGGGTGCATGCTATGTGTAACGTGTCATCCATACCAACGGCCAAACTGGCCTACTCTTCCGAAAGTTGGTGATGGGATTTTACGTGTGTGCAAGATGTTATGCGTGCGTTCACACACGGAACCTCGGTTTATAGTCTCATTCGAAGGACTGTATGGGAAATGAAGTCAGAACCAATGTTAACTCCGAGGGAAAAATCCCCCTGTACCGAAACGCCCCGGCGGAGGTTCGAACCCGCAACCCCAGGATCACCAGATTACGAGTCCGGCGCTCTACCAACTGAGCTATTCCGGCAGCGATTGTTTCAGCAGCAAAGCATGAAGAGCATCACAGCTTCATGGCACTGTTCAGTGAGTGTGTGCGGACTAGCCCATATACGCCATATCACATCCGCTAAGTTTCGAGACCACACTGCGCAATATTTTAAGCTGATGGATAAATGTAATAATGACTAAAATGGGAGAATTTAGGAAGAGGGTCTCTGACCTACGCATTAGCCCAACGCGCTGGTCAGACCTGGCTACCTACCTAACATATGATGCAAAAAACGAATAATAGCATCGAGTAATGCAACGCAGTGCATTAGAATACAATGCAATACACGGTCTGTTTAGCTAGTTCGCCAGTTGTGTGACTTTTTAGTTCCGTTGTCTGAAGGTGAGGGCAAGGGTTTTGTGGGGGAAAAGGGATGGAGAGTAAGGAGGGGTGCAGTGTTATTTCCCTTTGCCCTCAAAGTGCCATTACTCCCATGCTCAATGTCCCGACCCCCTCCTCCCACCTCCACTCCGCCTCCCAATACAGCTCACTCCGCCCTCCCCAATACAGCTCCATGCCTCCATACAGCACACTCCGCCCTCCCCAATACAGCTACACTCCGCCCTCCCCAATACAGCTACACTCCGCCCTCCCCAATACAGCTACAGCCAACACGTACCGTCGCAACCTCAACATAGACCAGAAGGAAGAAATTGACTCTCAGATCGACAAGAGGCAACCCTTAAGAGGACACGCTGCACTGTTTCTGGGTGACTTTAGTGATGTTCAGTGAAGTCTGCCCTGATCCGACATACGCAAGACACCAACGACCAAGTATTCTAGTGACGACAATACTCGCTCGCGGGGTGGCATAAATGAGTCCTCCCCACCCCCGCTAACACACACACACACACACACACACACACACACACACACACACACGCCCATTCCCCACCCCCCCAATTCCCACCCCTTATGTAAGGGCGCCACCACGTCTATCCAACGCCAGTCCCCATGACCAGACCATTTTCAAAACTTGCCATTTGAACATTGCCGGAGTGCAGTGCTACGCTTCTTCACATACGCTTGTCGCTTGGACATTGCCGGAGTACAATGCTACACTTCTTCACATGTACTTGTCACTTGGGCATCACCGGAGTGCAATGCTACAGTTTTTCACATCTACATGCCACTTGGACATTACCGGAGTACAATGCTACATTTCTTCTATTGAACGACTGCGTGGCCGTAGTTCCGCCATCAGAGTAGAACCCGATAGATCTCGTCATCCACTCTGCATGGACGGCGATCCCCCACTGGCCGGTTCGCTTGATCTGGACATCGACGTTGACCACCGAGCTTAGCGGATGTGCCTTTGGGCGTAACGGGCGAGCACTCTCACCCATCGAGTCACGCTCGGTGGCTTAGCGGTACGTTAATTCTGGATCCCCCGACTTTGCCGTTCCGCTCAGAGACTTTTCTGACAATAGAAAGTTCATGGTGACCTTAAACGTTTCCCAGGTTGTGTGTCGTGATAAGAAGAGACGAGCCGGGAGAGGAGAGTGGAGAGGGTGGTGGTGGTGGTGGTGGTGGTGGTGCTGGTGGGTGGGGAGCAGAGAAAGGGGGTAGGAGTGGGGACAGAAGGGAGGGAACTGCATTCAGGAGGACTGCGGATTTCCTCACCTCCGCAATCGATGGCCGCATAGCAGAGCGGATAGTTGCCATTGCGTTCTACTCGCTCCATCCTCTGCATAATTGATCCCATCAGACGGCGGGGCTGTCGTCACGTAAAGCTGATTGTGGCATCAGAAGGCACTGCGTTGGTTACCGTGTGGCTGATGACCACGGCCGTCTCTCCGTCCATCTCCACTGACCTCTCCTCCACTCCTTTTCATCTTCGTAGGCGTGGACCGGTTCTTTTTTCTGTCCTGATCGTGACCTCTGAGGCCGACCTGATCGTAACCTCTCGGCTACTCTGTGTCTTACCTTTCTTCTCCACAGACCACTCAACCTTTTGTGTCAATACTGACTTCCCAACATTCTGTCCTGGTCCTCGCCATGAATCCTTCGGTCCTGATAATGACCTCTCGTTCTTCTGGTCTGCTACTCACCTCAGATTTCTTCTGTCCCAATATTGACCTCTGACATTCTTGTTCCAATACTGACGTCTAATTCTTGTGTCCCAATACTGACATCTGATTCTTCTGTCCTCATACTGACATTTGATTCTTCAGTCTTAATGTTGATCTCTCATTCCTTAGTCCTAGTACTGACCACTGACTTTTCTGTCCTAATACTGACTTCTGATTCCTCAGTCTTAATGCTGTTCTCTCATTCCTTAGTCCGAATACCGACCTCTGACTTTTCTGTCCTCATACTGACATTTGATTCTTCTGACCTAATAGTGACCTCTGATTCCTCAGTCCTAATACTGGTCTCTCTTTCCTCTGTCTTGATATGGATTTCTGATTCTTCTGTGCTACTACTTACCCCTCGTCCCCTTTTCGTAGTATGAATCGCTCATCCCTCTGCCCTATTATTGTCCTCTCATTCCTCTGTTCTAACATACATATCTTCTCCTTGTATCCCAATGTATACCTCTCATTCCTCTGTTCTGACATAGATGTCTTTGTTACGGATGGAAATGCGTGTGTGTGGAAGTCTGACTCACTCAGAATTACGGATGCATGCACGACTTTTTCTAATTCACATACACACACCCTCTCATCCGAACATGGACAGCCAGGCAACAAAATAACTCTTTTTTTATGCCGCCCGAGCCATCAAACAAACACACAATTAAACATAGGTGGTACACCCACCATTAGTGTACATATACAACAAGTCAATACAATTTTAATTATCAACTGCCGGGTCCAGCGCTGATGACGACGACGGCAGCGACGAGGCAAGTCTGACACAGAGTCTCTTCCAAGCTGTGGTTCTCAATGAAGAAGGGGGAAAGAAAAACTAACACGTTCGTGGCGTCTCTGTCAGCAACACGGTGACAGTCTCACTCACGAGCTGTGGCTCAAACACCTAAGAGCTGTGGCTCAACACCAACCAAGAACTGTGGCACACACACCACATGTGGCTCAACACCAACCAAGAGCTGTGGCACACACACCACACACACAGCGACGGCCTCGGACGCAGGTTGCTGGCACAAAAGAAGGGGCGACGTCCTGGCTCACCAGCAGCGACGTCTCCAACCCACTGGCCCAACAGTGGTCGGTCACGGGCGCAGTGGCAGGTAGGGCAATTGTCGGCGCTCAGGCCGGCCTCTCAACACCAGCAGCAAACAGGTGGAGAACGGGGCGTCAACACAGCTACGGTCCCGGCCCTAACCCGGTAGCAGCCAGTCCCCGTCAGTCCAGGGAACACTATCAACCTGGGGGCAACTGACTGCTACTCGCAAACGGCTGAGTCCCTCTTCGGCCTTCTGTGACTTGTATTGCCGGAATCACTGCAGAGACTGCCTAACCGGTGCAACTCACCCGGCTTATAGCAATGCGCCGGTGAGTAGCAGTCAGCTAACTTTTGCAACCAGCTTCCGGACAACTACCTTCCGGTAAGCACGGTCGCACGTGAAAATTTGTGACCGGACGAAAAACGGTCCGTCACAGTCTTCTCCTTCTATCCTAATTGTATACCTCTCATTCCTCTGTTCTAACATGCATGTCTTCTCCTTCTATCCTAATGTATGCCTCTAATTCCTCTGTTCTGACATACATGTCTTCTCCTTCTATCCTAATGTATGCCTCTAATTCCTCTGTTCTGACATACATGTCTTCTCCTTCTATCCTAATGTATACCTCCCATTCCTCTGTTCTGACATACATGTCTTCTCCTTCCTTCTATCCTAATGTATACCTCTCATTCCTTTGTTCTGACATACATATATTCTCCATTCTATCCTAATGTATACCTCCCATTCCTTTGTTCTGACATACATGTCTTCTTCTTCTTTCAACGCTCATAGGTATGAACGAAAATGAGATTGCTATAAAACCTGAATCTCTTTATCTAAAAAGAGCTCAGACTATTTTGTCATATTCTACCATTGGTTCCTGTACAGAAAATCTTTTGAAAGAGTCAGCAGTCAGTTCTGAGACATTAGCGAAAGTGGCCTTGATTTCTCCTCCAGCTTGGGAAAGAAACAGGGCGCATTTTGATCTTGATCACACTGATGTGAGCAAAACTGACCAACCCAATATTTTATCTTATTCTGTAAAGATGCATATACAAGGAAAATACCCTCAACATCTTAAACTTTACACAGTGGGTTCAGTATTGTCTAATAATCAGTTAGATTGTGCTTTTGTTATGCCATCAAAAAAGACTGAAATATTCATTCCATCGGAAAAGGCAGATCAATATTTGTCGCCGAAATGATTGCTGTTATTATGGCGTTGTCACATCTAATTGACTTGCCACAGTCAGTATTTAAAGAAGTTATTTGTGTTGATTCAATGTCTGTTTTGCAAACCATAAAGTTTCCAAATACCGTTTCGAACGACTTTCTTGTACATGAAATATGCCATCTTATTCATGTCTTGATATGTAAAGAAACTGATGTCACCTTCTGTTGGAATCTATCGCGTTGTGGTATTTGGGGTAATGAGCTCCTTGATAGATGCGCAAAGGGAAGAGACAGAAAGGAAAAGTGCGCCACGGTATTGAATATACCCTTTTCTTTACCTGAGGTCAATCAGTTATTAAAGCAAACCGTCTGGTACCGATTCAGAAAACACTACAACAATAGGTTGCTTGGTGTTGCTGATAGAAATACTCATTTAATTAATTATGAACATGTAAACAGCATTCCTCATTTACGGTGAAAATTCAGTATTCCATAAATTAAAACTTGATGCCTTAAAAAGTAAATATACAAACGAAGCAAAATGTATTTGTGGAGAACAAAGAATACCCAGCAAGCATCTGCTGTTTGACTGTTTACCTCTTCAAGCTCATTTTCCACCATTGTCAGGCATGTCTTTGTGTGATGTCTTTTCAGATTCATAGTTTTTCTTCAATGTTGTTTGTTTCTTTAATTTGTAGTCCAGTTAAGCATTTACTTTAAGATTTTTGCAGGTATGTTGTAAGGATGTTTAGAGGGACATTTATATGCACTTAGATAACCACATTATGCATACACTTACATAGTCACAGACATGTATCCATCTTCTGTCTGTCTGTCTGTCTGCCTCTTCTCTGTCTGCCTCTCTCTCTCTCTCTCTCTCTCTCTCTCTCTCTCTCTCTCTAATATCACTGATGCCGAACAAGACGTAAAATTGAAGTCACACACACACACACACACACACACACACACACACACACACACACACACACACCACACACACACACACACACCTTTATCTTTATAATGTTCCCGGTGTAATAATGACTTCTCATTTTACTCTCAAGCAAAAAAAAAAAAAAAAAATGACCTGCCCATGCAAATACAACATACACAGTTTCTCTCTCTTTCCTCTATCTAAATATTGAACTCATTCTTCCTCTCAGACTTAAAAAAAAAAAAAAAGATTCCTCTCCATCGTTGTGGACGCTTGTGGACAGACCTTTCGATTCTGCACAGTATTCCTTTCTGGCCTGACAGCGTCCTCTGTGCACTTTTCAGCACTGACAGGCATGGCGTCTTCTCTTTCCTAATGTACATTTCTCCTTTCTCTCAGCCCTGGAACAGACTTCTTATCCCTGTGTCCTGAAATAGACCTCTCGTTCCTTTTTCTGGTCGTTACGCTTCTCAACGCTAACAGACGCACCTCTTGGTTCTCCTCTCTCTCTCTGATATGGATTTCTAATTCCTCTCCGGAGCTAAAATAACGTCACCGCTCTTTGGGCCGGGAGTCATCTGCTCCCTGGTCAACCGATCTTACACTGTACAAAGGGGAGATCACCAGTTGGGGGACTTCCCTTAAATCGACCACACTGTTATCACCGCCCTTGACAATTTCATTGGATCGGTGAAGGACAGCAGCTAATTGAAAGAAACGGAAAGCTTTTGACACAAATCAATGAACAAAGCCCCACAGTTACCACGTACGTGAAACAAACCTGGGCACACCTGTCCGTGCAGTCGTAGACCTGGGCAGAATTTTCCCTTTAGTTACAAACCTGGGCACACGTTTTCGTCAGTCAAGACCTGGGCACACTTTCCCTTCAGTTACAAACCTGGGCACACGTTTTCCGTGCAGTCAAGATCTGGGCACAATTTTCCCTTTAGTTACAAACCTGGGCACACGTTTCCGTGCAGTCATAGACCTGGGCACAATGTTCCCTTTAGTTACAAACCTGGGCACACGTTTTCGTCAGTCAAGACCTGGGCACAATGTTCCCTTAGTTTCAAACCTGGGCACACGTTTCCGTTCAGTCATAGACCTGGGCACAATGTTCCCTTCAGTTACAAACCTGGGCACACGTTTTCCGTCAGTCACAGACCTGGGCACAATTGTTCCCCTTTAGTTACAAACCTGGGCACACGTTTTCGTGCAGTCACAGACCTGGCACCAATGTTCCTTTAGTTACAATACATGGACACACGTTTCGTGCAGTCACAGACCTGGGCACAATTCCCTTTAGTACAAACCTGCACTCGTTTTCGTGCGTCACAGATCCGGGCACATTTCGATCAGTTAGATCCTGGGCCACTTCCTTTTAGTCCAGACACCACCTGATGACCTGCCCTGATTAACAGAGATTACATGTTGACCACTGCCTTGCTCACGGCCGTGCACGGCTGCCGCCCAATAACAGACTCCTTTGGCTGTCGCTCAATCGATGAGTCCGGAGACGATCTCTCGTTCTGCCCTCCTCCCAGCCTCCCCCCTCCCTCCCCTTACCCACAGTTTCCCCTCTCGCTCAGCACTTGTACAGGCCACCTACCCCCTTTCCCACTTCCTCCATCATCCTCCCATCCCCACCTCCTCTCTCTCTGTGTCTGCTCTTGTCTCTTCTTTCTCTCTCCTGCCTGTCTCTCTTTGTTTCTCCCTCACACCCCCCGAATTAAT
>CM065729.1:29847815-29857815 GCA_033310375.1 Conus canariensis | reverse complement strand
AGATTAGATTGATAGATAGTTGATAGATAGATAGATAGAAAGATGGAGAGACAGATAAATAGGTAGATATTAATCTCTCTCTCTCTCTCTCTCTCTCTCTCTCTCTCTCTCTCGAGAGAGAGAGAGAGAGAGAGAGAGAGATTGTTTTTCTTTCCTTAAAAAATGTTCGGTTTTGCTCTGGGGTCATTTTATAATACCATTCGTCTTCCAAAGGTATCTATCGTCCTCGGTTATTGCACTGCATCCTATCAGGTAGCACTGGGCAGAACTTCGGTTTCTATGGAAGAAGTAGTGCTTGTTCTATTGGTCAGTTTGAGAGGAAAGAATGATAACTTATGATTCTGGGAGTGCCTCGAGTTTGTGTCCTTCGAAACGTTTTTTTCCCTTTCTTATTGAATATAGCATTATTAGTAAAGGTACGCGTGGATGAATCGCAAAACTGGTTTCGACTGTGTTATCTGTGTCCTTTAATTTTTTTTAAAGCTTTGCGCTGAAATCTAATTCTGTCTTGTGTGTGTGTGTGTGTGTGTGTGTGTGTGTGTGTGTGTGTGTGTGTGTGTGTGTGTGTGAACGTGCGTGCGTGCGTGCGCCCGCGCGCGCGCGCGTGTGTGTGTGTGTGTGTGTGTGTGTGTGTGTGTGGAGGATTGCTTATAAATACAACTAAGAATCTTCGTTTAGCGTGTTTTTTGTAGAGTGCCGTTGGTTTTCTGGCTTGATTCCCATTGTTTAACTGCCAGTTATTTGTTAAAATAAAGTCGTTCGGGACATCTTCTATGTCTGTTACTTGGCACGTCCGAATAAGATATATTGTTACAAAATTCACAAATGTTTTCCAATGTATCAATAAACATGACCCTCACTCTGAAGTGTAGAGTGTATATTTGCTGATTGCATGACTAGTTTCTTTGGGGTTTTTTAGGAGAAGAGGGGCGTAAGATAGAGCAAACTTATTCGATCTCATTTTGATGAGTATTTAAAAAAAAAACGCAAATGGAAATATTTGTCGCCAGTCAAAAAAACCCGCATCAGCTGACAATAATTAAAACTGAAAACTGCATAATTAGCAGAAGGCAGCACAGCTACGCTGGCTCGTAACAAGGTATTAGCGTTTGATCGTCAATAACAAATGTTTCACTTTCAGGAATGGGATGATTAAATCCTGTACTACGATGTCTAGATAATTCGCGCCGTGGTAAAATCATGCTTAGAATACCACTGATATTGTTTCGATGATATTGCGAAGTAAATTCAATTTTACTCAGACATGTGGCTTGAGGAGTTGTTCATGATCTGACACGCACCCGTGCGTATACATACACACAAATGTGTTGTACTCTTATATACCTTGTCAAGCAGAAGACGATTTCAAACTCTGGATTTTTCAATGAGGGAATCGAACACACACACACACACACACACACACACACACACACACACACACACACACACACACACATACACACAAATACACACACACGCACGCATGCATCCCCCCCCCCCCCCACCACACACACACAGACATTTAGCACAGTCTTCCGCGTGCACGGGCATATATACACTCATACGAATTCAAAAAAATAAAGGAGAGTGAACATTTGCCAAAGCTTTTGTGTTTTATTTTGCTTTTCTACCATTCAGACAAAGGCAGTCGAACTACCCCTAAAACGACTCCTAGGTTCTGAACAAATATGTAGACAGATCGATGGATAAACAAATAGATAGCTAAATAGATAGACTGACAGATAGATGGGTGTCTTTGTATGAGTATGCACACGCACGCACGCGCGCTTGTATGTGTGTATGTATGTAGTAGTACTTTAATTTAACGTCTCTTCACCCTCAAGTGACATTAGACAAAAAAAGCATGTGAGAGTTTAAAGTGTTGAGTGTTTTTGAGTAAATGCAACATCAATGCCATACTAATGTTTTGGATTCTACAAACAAATAATCTCAACATTACCAACAACTATCAAAGAAAAATACCAACAGAACTAGAATGCAAAGTTTCTGAAAACAACTTAAGAAGATCAAGGTCATTAACTATTTTCTGTAATGTTATCGGATTTCAATGGTTGAGCGCAGTGCCTCCTTTTTTGAGCATTTGAGCTTTGATGGCAGGACAGTACAGAAGCAGATGATTCGTAGACATTTGACTCCCACAAACACAAATAATATCTTTACAAAATTTTGTTTTGAGAGCGTTTAGACGAATCTTAAACATCAAAGACGTAATTGATCTGGATTTGATTTGACTTAAACTCTCAATTATTATATCCGAATGCAGTGTATCACTAGCTTTTACACAATTATGTGAATATTGTATATCTGAGGTCTTCAACTTGTCAACAAAATTATCCTTTGCTAACTTGTCAAAGTATTTATAATATTCATGTAGATCTAGCTTAACATTAAGTTTAATTGTCCCTGCAGCATTGCGTGCTGCACTCTTGGCTGCTTGATCTACCTGTTCATTAGAGAGAATTCCACAGTGAGATGGAATCCAATAAAAAGTAACACTGATATCTTTGCTTGCTAAGTGATGTATTAAGTGCTTGATTTCGTGTGTCATTTCAACCCGTGTCTTGGTATTTTGACCTTTGATAGCATATAATACTGATTTTGAATCCACACAAAATAATACTTTGCATGCGTTTAAAGGTAACTCTTTAATGTGATGTAACGCCATCAAAATGGCTATTAATTCAGCAGTGAAAATGGAATAATGCCTACCAATATTATAACGTTTTAATGTTTTCAAGGAAGGAATAAAAAATGCTGATCCTGCACTGCCGTTTTCTATTACAGACCCGTCTGTGTAAATCTTGTTATAGTCAGTATACTTGTTTTCAATGCTTATGTTTACTAAATTTTTCAAGATATTTGGAGATTGATTTTTGTTTAAATTTGTATCATCAATATCAAAAGCAGGTTTAATATGCTCCCAGGGTGCTACTGGTGAAACAGGTGGCTTAGTGGCTATTTCTTTGTGTTTTAATTCTTTAGAATTGATTATATCAGTGGCATAGGAATTGATTGATTGTAAAGAGTGTATTGTTTTAGCTCTTTTAGCAAAATCTTTCGCAGAGTCTAATCTAATTTCTTCCTTACAAAATGTATCAAAAGCAAAAGACTTTACTATAAATTTAGCGCAAGAATTTTTCCTATTGTCATCTAGAGGAAGAACACCCGCTTCTTTATAGGATCCTAGATTGGAAGCATGTATTGGTACTCCAAGTGCCAGTTTAACAGCTTTGCAGTCTATGCTTTGAAGTTTGGATAATAGGTGTTTGGGGGCATTAAAGAAAACTTCTTGGGCATATATTAAACGAGATCGAACAAGTGAGTTTGCAAGACATAAAAGTGCTTTAGTATCTTGACCCCAACGTTGTTTACTAATAATTTTGAGAAAATTTAATGCTTTTCGTGCTTTATCAAGTATATGATTTATATGTTGATTCCATGTAAGTTTTGATGACAGATAGACACCTAGAAACTTAACACTTTGCACAAACTTAAGGGCAATTCCATTAATGCTGAAACCAGGCATTTTTTCTGGGTTATAACCAGAGTTAAAAAGGACCATGTTTGTTTTTTCTAAAGATAGTGATAAACCATTTTCTTTCATAAAATTAGTGATTTTATCTAATTCCTTTTGGTAAACTTTTTTGTATAGTTTAATGCTCTAGTGGGTGTATTGCGTTTCATTGTTACCTTCATCCACATGCATATAATTATCGTCAGCATACTGGACTAAAACTGAATCGTTTGACAATCTCTTTGGGAGATCGGCTATGAGTATATTAAATAAAACAGGAGAAATAACTGAACCTTGAGGTAATCCCATCTGAAGTTCTCTGGGGTTCGAGTACGTGTTTCCTACTCTTACTTGTATGAAACGATGTGAAAGGAAATTTTTAATGTAGTTATACATATTACCATAAATATTGTTTTCCTTAAGCTTTTGCAATAATTTGTAGTGCCATACTTGATCATAAGCTTTCTTAACGTCAAAAAAAGTTGCAAGGATATTCTTCCGCCTCGCGAATTGCTGTTTGATTTGTGTTGTTAGTTTCACTAGATGTTCTGTAGTTGATCGGCCTTTCCGAAAGCCTGCTTGATTTGGGGGTATAAGGCTTAATTTCCCTACAAATATCAGGTGTCCCTGTGGCTCAGTGGTTAAAGCGCGAGTCATTAAGTGGAAAATGAGCATGTCCAGAGGGTCATGGGTTCGAATCCCAGCCATGGCTCGTCCCAAGATGGGAAAAAAAAAGGGGCAGCAGAGGGACATCCGGAGTCATGAACCGGGTGTGGCCCAACCCCCCTAGAGTGTCAGGAGATAAGGGCCGAAACACTTGCTTGAAGGGGGCTTCTCTTCTGAGGACTCTCTGCTGCCACGCTCTCCACGAGTTTCTTTCTACTGATGCATGGGTAAACCATTGACTTCCGGGAATAGGCCGGAGGACGTCCGGGAAAGACCGGAGGACACTGGGAAAGACCAGAACCAAGGGCTCTGTGGGCTGGCTCCCCACTTTGCCTTGAACATGTGGCTACTAAAAATAAAAGGAAAAGATGCTCCCAGGATTCACCGAAAGGGGGAGAGAATGATGAATCCATCGGTGCTCAACCAATCATGACTGCAAATCCCAAACGGACTATGAACATGGACCAAATGGAATATCCATGTGTCTGTGGAAAGCGTTTCGCTACCACCCGTGGCATGAAGATCCACAGAACAAAGATGGGATGTGTGAAGACTCATCTGAATGAGCAGCAGCGCACTGCATCAGCAGATAAGACGTCGGAAGACCAAGGCCAGGATTTAAACCACAGTGCCAAGGACATCCACGCTGTTGGTTCGGATGAGGAATTTGCACAGGCCCTCGATGCCAGGCGCCTGAAACTCAACCTGCCACGAGCAAACGAAACTGAAGATTGGGAGAAACTGGATGCAAAAATCGTCCAAAGACTCGATGCACTGATAGGGAAAAGCACCCTGGAACACAAACTAGCCACATATGGGGACATTGTGTATGCCACATGTAGAGACGCCTATGGAGCAAAACTACCCAAAGAGAAAACACCTCCAAAGAAATCCAGACGCCAAGAAAAGATGGACAAGATCAGGGTCCAAAAGAAAAACCTCAAGATGCAAATGAAGACCGCACTGCCAGCTGAAAAACAAGGCTTGGAAAAACTGTGGAAAGACCTGAAAGAAAAACACAGTGCCCTCAGCAAAGCGGAATCTGCGAGGAAGAGGAAGAGCAAAAAGAAGAAGACACAAGAGCGCTTCTTCAGAGACCCCTTCCAGTTTGCCAGAACACTGTTTGAGCAGCCAAAATCTGGGACCCTAAGTGTGGACAAAGGAGTTCTTGAGCAGCATCTGAGGAAAACATACTCTGACCCACAGAGCAAAGCACCACTCGACATTCAAGGTCTGGTGTGGCCAACCAACCCTGAGGAACAGTTCAATGGCAAGCCTCCAACGTTGGCGGAAATCAAGAAGGTGGTCGACAAAGCCAGAGCCAAATCATCACCAGGGCCAAACGGAATACCTTACCAGCTTTACAAGAAATGTCCCAAGGTGCTGGAGTGGCTCCACAGGCTGCTGCGATCGGCTTGGAGAAACCAGAAGATCAGCGGCCAGTGGATGACGGCAGATGGTGTGTACATCCCCAAAGAGCAAAACTCAAGTGACATTAGCCAGTTCAGGCCAATATCACTACTGAACGTCGAAGGGAAAATCTTCTTCTCTGTCATGGCAGCAAGGCTGACCAAGTACCTGATGGAAAACAAGTACTTGGATGTGTCAGTCCAGAAAGGTGGCATCCCAGGCGTGGCGGGCTGTGTAGAACACGCCACAATGATCTGGGACGCAATCCAAAAAGCAAAAACAGAAAAGAGAGACCTGGACGTAGTGTGGCTTGATCTGGCAAACGCATATGGATCTGTGCCCCATGAGATGATACAGTTGGCTCTTGAGATGTACCATGTGCCAAAGAACATCCGCGACATGCTCAAGAAGTACTTCAATGGCTTCTCAATGCGGTTCTCTACCAAGGAGTACACAACAGACTGGATCAACTTGGAAGTGGGTATTGCAATGGGCTGTGCAATTTCCCCAATACTGTTCGTGCTGGCAATGGAACTCATCTTGAAAGCAGCAACAAACAACGCGAGACAAACAGACCTTGGCGATGGATACAAGATGCCTCCTCTCAAGGCCTTCATGGATGACACTACAGTGATTTCATCCAGAGAAGACGAGACACGTCATGTGCTGGAGAGGCTGGACGACATAGTTGCCTCATCCAGAATGAAGTTCAAGCCAAAGAAATCACGGAGTCTCTCACTGAGGAAAGGAAAAGTGGCCGGATCTGTGGTCTTCAGTGTTGCCAACCAGGCCATTCCAACAGTCACAGAAGAACCAGTCAAGAGCCTTGGAAGATGGTATGATGATACGCTGAAAGACACACAAAGAGCAAAAGAAACCAAGCAGATGGCGGAGGAAGGCTTGGAGACCATTGACCAGTGTGGGCTCCCTGGCAAATACAAGGTCTGGTGTCTGCAGTTCATGCTGATACCAAAGCTGCTATGGCCTCTGATGATATACGACATCTGCACCAGCATAGTGGAGGCAATGGAAGCCAAAATCAAGAAGTTCACAAGGAAATGGCTTGGTGTTCCACCCTGTCTGACTGACATAGCGCTGTACTGTCGCCAAGCAAAGCTGAAACTACCACTGAAATCCATCCTGGAGGAATACAAAGCAGGGAAGATCAGACTTCAAAGCATGCTGGAGGACTCAGGAGACAAGGTGGTAGAAGCAATCAAGCCCCAGCTGAAGACAGGCAGAAAATGGAAAGTTCAAGAGGCGATGGATTCTGCAAAAGAAAGTCTCAAGATCAGAGAAATAACAGGACACACAGAGACCAACAGACAAGGACTGGGGGTGACCAAAACTGAATGGTGGTCAAAGGCCAAAGGAAAAGCCAAAAGAGACATGATGATTCAGGAGATGAGAAAAGAAGAAGACCAAAAAAGACTCCAAAAAGCAGTCCAGCAGAGCCAGCAAGGGCAATGGACAACGTGGGAGAATGCACTCCAAAGAAGTCTCACTTGGAATGACATTTGGCACATGGCCCCTCTCAGGATCAGCTTAATTCTCAGATCTGCATATGACCTTCTGCCCTCAAATGCAAACCTGGTGAAGTGGGGGAAAACAGACGATCCTGCATGCCCCCTCTGCCATGAAAAACAAACAGTGGAGCATGTCCAAAGCTCATGTAAAGTAGCCCTGGCTCAAGGAAGGTACACATGGAGGCACAACCAAGTGCTCAAAGAAATTGTACAAGTAGTCTGGGCTAGTACCAACACCACAAAAGGGAAAATCAGGACTCCAAAAGCACCCGCAACATTCTTCACGGCAGGAGGCAGCAAATCATGGCCAAGAACAACAGTGCCACTCGAAACATGCAGGCAGAGTCTGCTGGACGGGGCAGATGACTGGGAGTGCACTGCAGACCTCCCAGAATGGAAGAGTCACCCAGAGATCATCAGCAAGAGTGGCATGAGACCAGACATAGTAGTCCACTCTAAGTCAACCAAGCAGCTGATCATGATCGAGCTCACGGTGCCATATGAGAACAGAATGGAGGCAGCTCAAATCTACAAGACTGAAAAGTATGCTGATCTGGCAAACAGCCTGAGGAGAGAAGGCTATCAGGTCAAAGTCCTCACTGCAGAAATTGGAGCTAGGGGGTTTGTAGGAACGTCTGCATACAGCCTCATGAAACAGCTCTCAGTTGCAGGGAAGGAAAAAACCAGAGCCCTGAAAGCAATGGCAGAAGCGGCAGAGAGGTGTTCAAGCTGGATCTGGTCAAGGAGGAACAAAAGTGAACTTCATAAGGCTTAATTTCCCTACAAATATCAGGTGTCCCTGTGGCTCAGTGGTTAAAGCGCGAGTCATTAAGTGGAAAATGAGCATGTCCAGAGGGTCATGGGTTCGAATCCCAGCCATGGCTCGTCCCAAGATGGGAAAAAAAAAGGGGCAGCAGAGGGACATCCGGAGTCATGAACCGGGTGTGGCCCAACCCCCCTAGAGTGTCAGGAGATAAGGGCCGAAACACTTGCTTGAAGGGGGCTTCTCTTCTGAGGACTCTCTGCTGCCACGCTCTCCACGAGTTTCTTTCCACTGTTTTTCGCAGAGATGGACTAATCTGTTTAATATTATTTTCTCCATAAGTTTGCAAACGTGTGATGTTAACGAGATGGGTCGATAGCTGTTTCTATCTGTTTTAGGCTTTCCCTGCTTATGTATAGGAATAACAATTGATCGCTTCCAAACAGAAGGCATTTCCCCTTTACCCCAACATCTTTGTATGAATTTATGTAGAAATCGAATAACATTGTAAGGTAAGTGTTTTAACATTTCATAAGATATTCCATCTAATCCAACAGATGTTTTTGCTTTACTCAAATGTAAAATACTTTCTTTTACTTCCTCAAGTGTTATTTCAGAATTTACATAGCTTTTCCTTGTGAACTCATTGTCATCATGATTTGATTTTGTTTTACTTTGCTCTTCACTTTCTCTATACTCTTTACTTACAGTTGACAAACCTGCATTTCTACTATAATTGGCAAACATCTCTGCAAATGCTTCTGCTTTTTCATTATTAGTGGGTAGATCTGAGTTATCTAATCTTATGGGACATTGTGGTAAATTAATTCCGTTCTTCATGGTTTTCATTTTTTCCCAGACTTTTTGCATATCTTTATGACTGTAGATTTCATTAATACAAAAAGAAGACCAGTATTGTCTCTTGGCCTGGGCATTAACTCTGTTTGATTTATTTTTTGCCTTGTTTGCCTCTTGATGGTTTGGGGTAGAATTTTCTTGGATGTATATTTTAAATTTCTCCCATTTTTCGCTATTTGCCTTTTCACAGTCGTCATTCCACCAGATATTTCCAGCGTGTTTATGTGATTTCTTTGTCTTAAGCATGGGTATAGAGTCATTTGCAGCTTCTAGGACTGCCTTGGTAAATGAAAAATAAAGATCATTTATATTTTTATCGTGCATATCCTCAACATAAAACGTGGACATACTTGCTGAAAATGTATCCCAATTAGCAAATTTATAATTGTACCTTGGGACTTTATCCTCAGTTAGATCTGTAATTCTTGTGCTTGTAGTTTCAAAACTTGTTATAATCGGAATGTGATCACTATTTAAGCAATGAGCCAGTGTGTTCCACTCACAAATGGCAGCTAGATCAGGCGAAACCAGAGTTAAATCAATTGCCGTAGCTCTATGATTAGGGTTATCCGGGATTCGTGTAACTCGACCATCGTTTAACAGATAAAATGATGAATCTACAACATTCTCTATCAAACGATTGCTTGAGATATGGTCACAGTTCTTCTCCCAAAAAGGGGCATGTGCATTAAAATCTCCTGTAATCAGCACTTTTTTGCTTTTATCTGCCTGTAGCATACGGATCCATTCAGTGTTGTTATCATCTGGACCTTTTGGTAAATACACTGATAAGATAGTAGAAACTTATCAAATTGTACTGTCACAGCACAAGAATGAATTGTGAGAATATCTGATGGAATAGGATTAGGGCACAGTGTGTAATTTACCCCTTCATGTATGTAAATAGCTGTATTGATTTTCCCGTTTGTGTCTTCTTTTTGATAGATGGGAGGGAAGTAATAATTTTGTAACTTAGGTAGCTTATCTTTCTTTACATTTAATGACTGGAGGCTTAAGACATGATATTTATGATTCGCGAGATGCTGGACTAAATGTTCATAATTGGAAATTATTGATCTACAGTTCCATTGTAAAACACTAAAGTTGTTTCCTCGTGTCATGTTCTAAAACTAATACTCAAATTATATGGAAGGAAAAAAAATATCATTAATAATTAAAGAGAAAAATGTCAAGAACAATTTTGGTCAGAATACAACGTATACATGGAGGTGCTTAAAAATC
>CM065729.1:29837815-29840315 GCA_033310375.1 Conus canariensis | reverse complement strand
AGGGTTTTGTTAACAGTTTCTCTCTCTCTTCTCTCTCTCTCTCTCTCCCCTCCTCTCTCTCTCTCTCCTCTCTCTTCATAAGATTCATTAAGTAAACACAAACACGTGTGGTTAACATTGCTAGATGTTTTATGAGACTGAAATGTTTAAAACACTAAAATGAAAAAAATCAAAGAGTGAAATAAGGACAAAAACAAAAACACAACGAATACATGGGACAACCCAAACTCGTGACATCTAAAATAAATGAAATGTAATCTACAAATAAATGAGGAGTGATATCATGAAAGCCATAACGATACGTCAGTCAATAAGCAAACCTATATAACAAACTATATAAGCAAATGCATTTCAATGGCTAATGTTCAAAAACAAACTAGCAAAACATAAAAAAAAACTCAGTGTAGTGTGTGAACACAAAAGAATTAGGTAATAAATACAGAGCATTTTGGTGGCCTCTTTAACATGAAATTAATATAACCTTTTTTTTCTTTTATACACAGTTAAAATGTGCGCCATGCGCAACAAGTTTGAGAGAGAGAGAGAGAGAGAGAGAGAGAGAGAGAGAGAGAGAGAGAGAGAGAGAGAGAGAGAGAGAGAGAGAGAGAGAGAAGAATGACAATGACAATGATTTATTCACAATAGTTAAACAACCCTAATGCCAAGGGAGTGCATGCACAATTTCCACTTAGTGTTGCAACACTCTGCCAACAATAGAGATGCCAATCAAAAAATAAGCGTGCACACAGAAAACAGTTAAACAATAATAATCACTACAAAATGAAAAAAATGAAGAAAACAATGAAGAAAAAGACCATTCATCAAACATAATTCTCATTACAATAGAAAAAAAAAAACATTGCATAATCATGATTTACAAACACAGCCTACGTATTATTTTTTCTCTCTAAATCGAAAAGCTTCCGCCACAAACTTAGCAAATGAGCTTACAATGTCAACGTTTTCAGAAGATAAAATACCAAAGAGGTTTTGAGTTTGACCGAAAAAGGACTTGAAGGCAGAACGATCATTTCTGAATTTCTTGTACTCTGGGCATCTAAAAACGAAGTTTTCCTTGTCTTCAATTTCTTTTGAGCAGGATCGACACATCAAATCAGTCATTTTCCGCGTGCATGAACCATCTTTTCTTTGCTTGAAGCCCCAGGCTTCTCGTTTGAAACCGAGCGAACACATCTCTAAAACGCTTACATGAAATTGTTGTGAGGCAAATGTAAGTTTGACAAAGATCTTTAAATGAATGATAAAACGCATACTTGTCACTTTCTATCGAGTTTCTATGCCAGTTTTGCATATGGCACGCAATCAACGTCTCTTTAAACTCTGCTAAAAAACTGACTTCGTCACCAACAGTCTGGGTCATCCATATAATGCCAAATCCATTTACGGATAGAATTCTCTTTATTTCGAACGCCTAATTCTGACGACCCAATTCTAATTGAGTCAGTGTCAATATGCCTGTTCATTTACCCTTGTCATTAGTAATTTTATCTAATTTTGTTGAGTCAATATGCCTGTTTATTTACCCTTGTCATTGGTAATGTTAATAGTCGTCACCAATAATTCAAACACGTGACGCCAGTTCTAAAATATAAAGTGAGAGAGAGAGAGAGAGAGAGAGAGAGAGAGAGAGAGAGAGAGAGTAATGTTTTAACGTCAAGCCAGACATACATTATGATGTACGGGGGGAAGGGGGGGGGGGGGGGGGGGGAGGCGCGGGTATAATTCCCGCCAATTTAAAACATTTAATCCGTGTATAACTCAACAAGCCATAACACTACTGCAAATATTCCATTATATACCACAAAGAGAATACAAGCAAAGCGTACAGTTGTACAGCCACAGACACACCTTTAGTTCATGTACAGTAAACAGAACCACAGTCATCAGCTTCCCAAAAGTATTCCAGTAACCAGGAACAGTCTGACCACAGTATAATCAGTGATGATCGGACACTGTATGAAAATGGATGTTTACATTAACGGTAATTCATTCTGGAACCGAGTTTTTTTCTGACTGTTTTTGCTTTGCCAGTATATTCTGCTGGGTATTTCATTAATTGTTTATGTCCGGCGGCAATATATACGTTAGAGTTTGCCTTTTTACAACGAACAAATGAAATGAGAATTTGCTTTTCTCAGATTCGACGGTGAGGTGCAACTGAAATTACAAAAAAAAGTTATTTTTTTCATTTTCGAGCTTCTGTGGAATTTGAGTTACAAAGTTAATAGGTGTTACCTGATGTCGTTCCTGCCTTTAAGCATTGTCTTACTTGCATCAAGGCCTTGTGTTCTGTTCAAAATCTTGAACATAATTTTTCTGCCATCTGTCTCCTGCTACTACTACTACAACGTACTTGTTTGGACTAAGGTCACTAATGTACAATAGAAACAGTTTCTAATGTTCAGATCTCTTTCATATTACACTGTCAGTTTCCTTACAACAGACACACCCAATTTATCTGTTAATTCTAAACCTAAAT
>CM065729.1:29830315-29835315 GCA_033310375.1 Conus canariensis | reverse complement strand
ATAAAACCAAACTACACGTAGTACAGCGTTTTAACAACAACAATACTATCAATAACAACAACAGTGACAATGACGACAACAACAATAGTGATGATAATGATAATAATGATAATGACGATGACTATAATAAAAATAGAAATAATAATGATGATGATGATGATGATGATGATGATGATGATGATGATGATGATGACAACGACAAAAATGATTATGTAAAGAATGTGAAAGGGATGAGTTCACGAATGCCATCAGAACGATGTAGCAGAAAAAGGTGAAAACACAGACTGACCTTATGTCTGTTAATGACACAAATCAGAGGGACATTTTGACCAAAGTTATGATGCGCATACGCAAACCACGAACAATGCACATGTTTTATGTACTTAAGGGACTTAAAATGTGCATACGAAAGGGTTAGGTTACGTAAAATGGATTAATAATACTATAAACTGTGCCTTTGGGGGTTTCTACTGCTATGTTACTCTCTCTCTCTCCTCTCTCTCTCTCTCTCTCTCTCTCTCTCTCTCCACAACACACACACACGCGCCCGCACGCACATAGATCACGTATCCACTCTCTCTCTCTCTCTCTCTCTCTCTCTCTCTCTCTCTCTCTCTCACACACACACACACACACACACACACACACACAACACACACACACACACACACACACACATACAGATTTGGTCAATGTAGCAGACCTTATGCGGCTCCATGCAGTCAAATGGGCTATGAATGACAGAAATTGAACAGAACTGACAACTAGTCTATTTTTCTGTATTCTTTCAATCTACCATTTCCAGTTTTGTTGATGTACCAGCAGCATTTCTCTACTATTTCATCTTAAAAATGTTCCAGAGAAGTTCATTTTTAGAAGACAAAATGCATGTTCCAGATAAGTTCATTTTAGAAGACAAAATGCAGATAACATGTGAATGTGTCATGGTCAGACATATTAACAGCGACGACATGAATGTGATTTCACATAAAACTTGCATTAATGTGATTCTTGTTAATGGATCATAGTCTTCATAAAAGAAAATATCCTCGCCGTATCGCTCGAAATTCGTTTACTCAAAGTTACATATAAAACAAGAAGGAAATAGTTTCAAATGTAGTCTCCCTGTTTTTATTATTTATGCACAAAGTAAGAACTGAATGTGCTATATTTGAGCCGTATGACGCCAGACCATTTGTGTGCGGAAAACGTTGAAACGGTTTGAATGTACGATTTATGTATGTTCGATAACGCTTCAAAGAACTTCACAACTGACACACACACACACACACACACACACACACACACACACACACACACACACACACACACACACACACACACAGAAGTGCAGACAAACAGACATACACAGAAACACACACACCACACACACACACACACACACACACACACACAAATATATATATATATATATATATATATATATATATATATATATATATAGAGAGAGAGAGAGAGAGAGAGAGAGAGATGTATATATATGCATATGCATACTATATGTATGAATGTATGCATGTATGTATGCACGTGTACATGTACATATAACAAATTGTACTGTCTTAGACGGGGAATCCTCATGATATGCAAGAGATATACAATCTTCGTCATAAACTTGTCTACACTAAAAATCAAAACGTGTTACCCTGGACTATATAACATGGGATAGAAGACATGAACCCTCATGTTCTCTAAAACACGCTGTCGCCAACTAAAAATTGACTGTGTGTTTAACACAGAGTCCTAAACATGCACGGGCCGCAATCTTCATGGCAATTCCATACAACACCGCAAATGTTCCGATATGAAAGCTACCTAGTCAAATCAGCGTTCGTGAGGGAAAAGTTGTTAAATCAAAAACAAACCACACACATAAAAAAAGGGAAACAAACGTGAAAATTCAGTCCCTCAGTGTCTCTTTGGCGTTATGACTTCTTCAAGAGGCCAGTCTCTGGTGCTTTAGCATGCTGTTGCACGTTGATGCAATATTTCAGCTGATCACACAGTTTGGCCTACGTCCTATGTGAACACATATCAACACGTTTTTGTGTGTGAAGGGAGGGACCATGAAATATGAAGGTTACATGCACTGTTCATCTCACGTGTTGGTAGCACAGTTTAACCAGCCAAAGACCCCCACTTTAAAACAGATTTGTGAAACAAAAACGGGATCCCATTCTCTTCACGTGTCAAGTTCAGGTCCAAGGGGAGCCACCCATTCTCTTCACGTGTCAAGTTCAGGTCCAAGGGGAGCCACCCATTCTCTTCACGTGTCAAGTTCAGGTCCAAGGGAAGTCACCCATTCTCTTCCCTCTTGCAGAAACACGTCAGCACCTTTTATACACTTCAACGAAAAAGAAAGCGACACATAGTCATACGATCTCTGAAACAACAACAAAAACAACAACAACAACAACAAAACCTACGGCATTTCATCATGTGTACATTTCTTCAGTTGTTTAAGTTTAAGTCGGTGACATAATGAAATGTTGCAACAAAAAGATTCTTTACCATGGGAAAACACTGTGACATCACACACGTTTTATTTCTGCCGGAGAAGGGCGTTTGTTTGAGTCACCCGTCCATGCTGTCTTCGTTCTGCCGAATATCAAAGTTAATATCTTCAGTCAGCGGATATTTACCAGCTTCACATTTCACGACCACACGTGTTTCTTCCCCCCCCCCCCCCCCCCCCTTCTGGTAAAAGATGGCTGCCCAAGAACTCTTGTTTGTTCTAAAGGCAGTTACAGTGAACATCTGTTGAAGAGGCATTGAAGATGACCGATGGTAAGGTTCGCACAACACGCTCAAACACTGACATGTCACTCTATCCGGGATAATAAAATACAATACCGGCCAAATCAAGAGGTGAAGACCTGTATGCGGTGAACCTCCTGCGGGAGGGCAAGGATCACAAGCCAGTATCCTCAGTGTCATCCCCCTTCAAAGGGTGAAGAACTCCATCAAATCATCTCGGAAGCCCCTTCGCGAAGACTTTACACTTGCTCTGCAGCGGACACCGCCTCACCGTGACATATACGGCAGGGAGGCAGAGGATGCCCTGTGAGAGGGGCGCGTGTGTGTGTGTGGGGCGGGGGGGGGGGGGGATCAACAGAAGTCTAGGAGGACAGAACCACAACCTTTCAGGAAGCCAAGGACACCACCAGGGCGAGGCAGCGCAGCAGCAGAGGTGTGGACAGACCTTCACCACAATGAGGATGACTTCTACTACCTGCTCACAGGGCCAGAACAGGCCGCTACTTCAGGCTGCGAATTGACCACAGCCTCCTGAATCATCACCATCCCTGTACCCAATTACAACCTGGTCAGTCCGAACAGTGTCCCAGTCAAACTTACAGTGACAAGAAAACATCTGCTGAAAGCACGCCCCTGATATGATCAGGTCCGGCTGGATGAGGGTGGGCGGGAGGTGCGGAGAATGAGAAGAGGATGGGGATGACGGAGGGAGGGATGAGGGGAAAGCAAACCCTCGGGGGAAGGGAAGCTGCTCGAGGGCTTCGAGGACCTGCGGACCAGAACAACCTCCGTGCAGAGATCCTGTGTGGCCACCTGAGAGGTGATTCAGTAGACGATGTTCCATCAGCTGTGAGTCTTGTGGAGAAGCAGTGCAACAGATGTGACAATAATCATAACGGCATCTTCCCTGTACATGCCTCGGTGACCTCCACCAGGAACATGTACCAGTCTGCGTTCAGAATGGAAGAAGACTAAAGCGATGCAGCAGTATTAAGATTCATTAACACTGTCTGAGACGCATTTTGAACATCCGCTAGCCAGACAAAGTCAGCAACGGGGAGTTGTGGCAAAGAGCAGGTCAAGAGCCAGTTGCCACACAGACTGAGGAAGACGTGAGGGGCTGGACAGGACACACCCTTGGAAAGTCAGCCACCAACATCACCCCACACGCTCTGTGGAACCCCTAGGGGAGAAGGAAGAGGGGGCGACCAGGAACAGCTGGAGAAGACACACCCAGGCGGAATCAAAGAAGGGAGTTAAGTCCACTGCAGTGTTGTCGTTGATAGTCAAGGGTCTGTTGGGGGGCCAAGGACTGCAGTAAGTCAAGAAAGGGACCGAGCGGCAACAGTGTTGCAAAGGTCTGGTAACTGAACTTGTAGGCTGCATCCGGACAGTCGCATTTGATTCTAGAGATGAATGGATAACAAAAGGATAAAAACGCTTCCTCTTTCTGAATACGCGGTGTTGTAGTTCTGGTGTTGTCAGAATGAATTTTGACTGGACCTTTTCCCGTTCTTTCCTGAGGCGCGCTGGCCAAATCACACCAAGATGGTTATAAATGTAAAGCCAAAGATTTCCTCGCTGTTGATAACCCTCTGAAAATTAGTGCCTTTTTCTTATCTTGACAATCCGATTCACTCTGCCGGGTGATGTCGTAAAACCAGAATGTCATTCATCAGAATAGTTTCCTGACTTCTCCTATTATCTTCATTCTCGGATGTCCTCTAATCATCATATTCCTTATCTCCTCTCCACACCTCTCTTTCACGAACAAGTGATGACGCTAAGCTTTAACATAATTCTGATTTCACCTGCGTATCCCTTTTCAGTATCTGCCCTTAATCCATCTAATCCTCTTTCTCCTTTCAATTCGTATGCTCTGTCTCCTCAGGAATGATGACGTTCACCTAAAATGTGTATAATCTCAGCCCCCTTTTCTCCGTATTTCCGCCTCTTTCTCTAGATCCCTTACATTCTCTTTTTTTGTTTCCTCTTCACAGCCACATCTTCTGAGAAGTGAGGACGTTAAAGTACAAATAATACCATCCACCTTAATCTCCTCGGTACCTCCGTCCCTTCCCTAAATATTCGTCTGATAGTCTTCCTCACCTTGTCTGGCATTCAGCCGCATCTTTTGAGGAGTGATAAATCACAAATAACTTTATCCGCCCCCCACCCCCTCCTCCCCCTCAATCCGCGCGCCTATCTCAGTACCACCTTCCTCT
>CM065729.1:29812815-29825315 GCA_033310375.1 Conus canariensis | reverse complement strand
GACTATGATACCTGGACTAAACCCATTCTGATACAGGGAGTAAACTGTCTCTGGTACCTGGTCTAAACCCACACTGATATCTGGACTATACCCATTCTGATATCTGGACTGAACCCATTCTGATATCTGGACTAAACCCATTCTGATATACAGGGGTAAAATGACTATGATACTTGGACTAAACCCATTCTGATACAGAGGGTAAATGACTACCTGGACTACAGCCACTCTGATACAGGACTGGATCTTGGTAATATTGTTTCATGCATTATTTATGTATGTTATCGTTCTCACCCTGGCAGTAGCTTGGATAGAGTTGTTTTGAGCATTCTTTATGTCTATTACGTTGTGACATCTAAAGAAGACATATGTGTTGATAATTCACCTGTCAATTTTGTAACATATATCAAATAAGTTTTATTTCACGCACTGATTTTTGAGTGCGCGCGCGCGCGCGCGCGCCGTGTGTGTGTGTGTGTGTGTATGCGTGCGTGTGTGTGTGTGTGTGTGTGTGTGTGTGTGTGTGTGTGTGTGTGTGTGTGTGTGTGTGTGTGTGTTTCTTTTCTTTCTTTTTTTTTGTTTTGTTTTTAGCCTCTTTCCACAGCTTACAGCTGAAAACAAGACGCACACAGCCGAAAATATGCACCATAGCCCAGGAAAAGAACTTACATGTCATACATCAAAAACTGCTGTGATTAGAAACGATTTCAATGAACTGTCTTCCAAATACCAACACATCCCATCCAGGCTCCCCTTTCTCCTCCCCCCCCCCCACTGTTCCATCCACCCCTACCCCTTCTCCACTCACCCAGGTGGGCATGTGGTGAGTGTCAGGTGACCGATGATGGAGTTGAGGACGATGACGGTGAAGCAGACGGACAGCGAGCACAGGATCATGATGCAGGCGAAGTAGATCCCTGCACACTCAGCAGAGTTGTCCCTGCATTCAGTTCTCCACTCTCACATCCACGCCCCTCCACAATTCTATAAAGGTTCGATGTACAGCTTACCGAAAAGAAGTGTTCATACATTCAGGAACCATAACTCTATTTAAAGATAGGGAGAGTGGTCATTGTGATAATTTTTGTCACAGTAGTTACACACCATTTTGAACTCAAGCAAGTTGCGGAAGTTTCTGTCTCAGTTTCAGTTTCATCAAGGAGGTGTCACTGCGTACGGACTAGTCTATTCACGCTACACCACATCCGCTAAGTTTTGAGACCACGCTGCGCATGATTTAAAGCTGATGGATAAATGAATTAATTACTATGATGAGATAATTTAAGAAACGGGTCTCGTGGCTACGACTTAGCAGATGTCTGATCTAGGCATTAGCCCAACGGGTCAGACATTGAATACCTAGCTAACATTGGTTGTGCCATTATCATCATTGTATATGTTGTGTGTGGTGAGTGTACACACATGTGTGTATGGGTGTGTGGGCACGGGCCCGTGTGTGTGTGTGTGTGTGTGTGTGTGTGTGCGCGCGCGCGCGCGCGCGCATGCGAGCGAATGTGTGTGTATGATGTGTGTGTATGCGTAGGCAAATGCGCGCAATGTGTGCAAAGCTGTGCGAGTTGGGGCTATCTGCAAACACCCCTCTGTGTGAGAGATCCTAAGTTTATTTGTCGTTCCTGTGAAGGAACAGGAATTCTGTTTAATATCCCGTTGCCAGTGCAGCTCATTGTAGACTTCCAAGTAGTAAAGTTTTCACAATTTTAGAAGGTTATTATAAAAGGCAGGGAGGTGAATGGTGAGGGTAGGAAAGGAATGGGGCAGCTGGATAGTGTACAGGCGGAAATATAATAGATAGAGGGAAGGGTCAAAGGGGGGCATCTCAAATGATCTAAAGTACAATTCAATGATATTGCTGTGACAGTTAGCAAACTTTGGATGTATATGTATGTCTTTGCGGGAACAACCACATATTCATAACTGCTGCTCACATATGCATTCACCCAGCGCACGCACAGGTATAAGACACACAAAACGAGTACATTTACCTACGAAAATGAACTTCCACGTTGGCCCATGTACGCCGAGATGATTCAAAAACACACAGCAACAACAGCATAAGAAATGTACGAACAAATGAGCATATGCTTTACACCTTGAGTATTGTCTCAGAAGATCAGAAGAAGGACAACATAACTTGATGATGAAAGGAAAAGGAGAAGGGAAGGTAAGGGACGTAGCGCATGCCTCACCAATGATGACTGAAAGAAAAAGCAAAGGGAGAGGTAAGGGACGTAACCCATGCCTCACCAATAAATGACTGAAAGGAAAAGCAAAGGGAGAGGTAAGGGACGTAACCCATGCCTCACCAATGATAGACTGAAGTGAAAAAGGACGAAAGGGAGAGGTAAGGGACGTAACCCATGCCTCACCAATGATGACGAAAGGAAAAGTGGACGAAATGGGACGGTAAGGGACGTAACCCATGCCTCACCAATGATTGACTGAAAGGAAACGCACAAAGGATAGGTAAGGGACCGTAACCCATGCCTCACCAATGATGACAAAGAAAAGCAAAGAAGAAGACACAACCCATCCCATCCAATGATGATGAAAGAAAACAAAGGGGAGAGTAAGGCACGTAAACCCATCCTCACCAATGATGACGAACAGGAAAAAGCGACGAAAGGAGAGGTAAGGGACATAACCCATGCCCTCACCAATGATGACTGAAAAAAAAGGGACGACAAGTTAGAGGCTAGGACGTAACCCATGCCTCACCTGATGACTGAAAGGAAAAGCAAAGGAGATTTGGTAAGGACTAACCAGCCTCACCAATGATGACTGAAAGGAAAAGCAAAGGGAGAGGTAAGGGACGTAACCCATGCCTCACCAATGATGACTGAAAGGAAAAGCAAAGGGAGAGGTAAGGGACGTAACCCATGCCTCACCAATGATGACTGAAAGGAAAAGCAAAGGGAGAGGTAAGGGACGTAACCCATGCCTCACCAATGAGAGGCACAGCATCTGACGTGGGCGGCATGGTTTCCGCTACAAGCAGCAGAAACACCATGAGAGACAGCAAGATTGTCGTTCCTGAAACACACCACAACCACATTGATATTTTATACTGTGACCTTTACAACACACACACACACACACACACACACACACACACACACACACACACACACACACACACACACACACACCTCGAGGCATCCACAGGCGCATGAATACACACAATTAACACACAAGCGCGTGCGCGCGAACACACACACATAACACACACACACACACACACACACACACACACACACACACACACACACACACACCACACACACACACACCATCCCATCACGATCCACCTCCCACCACATCCTCAACCTCCCGCACCATCACAAATCAAAATACACCTAGTCTCCTCACCCCTCCCCTTTTTTTCTCCTCACAACGTCCCCACCCCTACTCTTCCTCCCCCTGCCCCTCCCCCCGCCCCCTCCCCCCCCCCCCTCCCCCGCCCCCTTCCACGCCAACCTCAACTTACCCAAAGAGATTTTCTCTCCGGCGTCCGGAGGGAGGATGAAGAGAGAGGAGGAGAGAGAAGAGATGAGGACGACAGGGGATGATGATGTTGAAGCCGTAGTACAGTGTCCGTCGTCGGATGTGGATGGTGAAAGTGAGGTCGATGTACACCTCGGGACAACACTCGTACTCCAGCACGTTGCGCTTGACCGGCACGCCTGCACGCGCACCAACGCACTGACAGACTTGGGGGTTGAGGAGTTTGTTGTTGTTGTATGTTGTTTGTTGTTCGAGTTAATGTAGTTTCTGAGTTTGCTTCTGTTTTTTTTTTTTTTTCTTTTTTTGTTTTTTTGTTTAATTTGTTTTGTGATGTGGTGCGTTGTTGTGTGATACGAAATAAAAAAAAGTATCACTGTAAACAACGCAAAATTCAAGCAATAAGCAACAAGCACACCAACCGACCAACCATCCAACCGACCAACCGACCAACATCCAACCACCAACCAGTCGGAACACACAACACACAGACACACAGCACACACACACACACACACACACACACACACACACACACACACAAACGCACGCACGCACGCACACACACACACACACACACACACACACACACACAACGCACGCACGCACACACACACACACACACACACACACACACCACACACACACACACACACACACACGCACACCCCCTATGCACTCCTTTGCGCCTTCTCTGTGGGTGGATGGATGAGAGCGTGAGTGTGTGCGTGAGCGCGGGACGTGTGTGTGTGTGTGTGTGTGTGTGTGTGTGTGTGGTGTGTGTGTGTGTGCGCGCTGCGAAGATGCGCGCGCGTGTGTTTGTGTGTGTGCTGTGAGTGAGTGAACGTAGCCGGGTGGAGCGACCTCTGTCGTCTGTCTGTTGTCTGTTGTATGTTGTTGTGTGTGTCTTCTCTCTCTCTTGCTTCTTCTCTGCTGTCTGTTCTTGTTTGTTCTTGTACTGTATGGTGTCCCTTTGTGACCTTTTTTGGTCAGTACGGTCGTAAGGGAGATAACCTGTTCGAATAATGTGCCATGTACGCATTATTTTCTTAGTACCGGCAACGCTTCTCTTCTCTCTTCTCTCCTCTGTCTCTCTCTTCTCTCTCTCTCTCTTCTCTCTCTTCTCTCTCTCTTCTCTCTCTCTCTCTGTACATATGGTTCCCTCTTAGTGACCCCTTTCTCTCGGCAGTACGGCTAAGGGAGATGACCTGTGCGAAGATGCCAGTACGCATTATTTCCCTTATACGGCAAATTCTCTCTCTCTCTCTCTCTCTCTCTCTCTCTCTCTCTCTCTCTCTCTCTCTCTCTCTCTCTCTCTGTGCGTGCGTGCGTGCGCGCGCTTTGTGTGTGTGTGTGGTGTGTGTGTGTGTGTGTGTGTGTGTGTGTGTGTGTGTGTGTGTTGTTGTTGTTGTTGTTGTTTTGTTATACGTCTTTCCACATTACGTGATATTAGACGGGGAAAAAAAATCGGGGCCGGGGGAAAAAAGGTAACACATCGAGTCAAAAAGAATTAACTTATCTACAACTATAACACAAAAATAGAAAATCCACTTAATCAAAGATAAAGAAAAAAAAAAAAACCCATATAACTCTTCTGTCTCATCTCACTACTGACTGCTGTCTATTATAAGTATTTGCCAAGTGGACTTTTAGCTAAGTGTAAAAAGAAAGATATGTTTCAGTTGCTGACAGGAAAACATTTTGAATAGCTGTACAGACGTGTGTGTGTGTGTTGTGCGCGCGCGCGCGCTGCGCGCGCGTGTCTGTGTGTGTGTGTTGTGTACTTTCCTTCTCTAGAATAATGAATATGGTCTTAAACAAATTCTACACTCCTCCTTCTCCTGTTCGGTGATATTCATCATCTTTCTCCTCCATCTCCATTTCCTTCTCCTCCCCCTCCTCCTCCTCTCCCTACTACTACTACTAAAGAGAAGTACAAAAATTAGGAAGCCCACCATCCTTTGTTGTACATAATCTGTTCTTGTATTCAGCAATATTCAGATAGATTTTTGCTGGGAAACGATAACATCCCTTGTTTTTAGCAAGGATGCCGTGAGATAGTTCAAGTGACGTTGGATTAAATTTCAACTAAAGCAATGAAACGCGAACTGACAGTCAATGTTAAAAAAAAAAGTGGAGAATTAGCTAGATCTCACCACATCATGCACCCCATCCCTCTTTCCCCGCCCAGTGTACCGCCTCCTCCTCCTCCTTCGCTTCCTCATCCTCCTACCCATCTACTGCACCCCCCCATCCCACCCCCCCCCCACCTCCTGCAATTGAGCAAACAGTCTAGATGCAGCCCGATGTGAAACTTAGAGATGACCAATTTAAAGAGAGAAATGAACGTTCGTTCTTCGTTTCCTTTTTCTTGAATGTTTTTTTTTTGTTTTGTTTTGCTTTAAAAAAAAAGACCAAAGAGGTCGAAACGCGTGGTGTTTTGTCTTGTAATTTGTTTGTCGCGTTCGTTAGGCGGAACAGTCATTTTTTTTTCTTTTAAGTTTGTTTCATTTTTCGCCCTCAGTCTCGTCATTTTATAACTAAAAATATCACTAGCAGGTGACAACGAAGACTAAGAATGTAGGGAACTGCAAGAAGCCTTACAAAGAAGTCCAGAAGCAAAACAAATATATACACAAAACAGAAGAAAAAGTTATACTTGTTCACTATATAATACAAAACGAACATTTTGACTTTAAAAAAAAAAAAAAAAAAAAAAAACCCACGTTTTTGATTTTACAAACAACGGCATTGTGGTTGTCGTTGTCGTCGTCGTCGTTGTCGTCTTCGTCATCATCATCATCATCATCATCATCATCGTCGTCGTTTTTGTCGTTGTCAAAAAAGTCATCATCTTCGTCGTCGTCGTCGTGGTCGGCCATCATCGTCATCATCGATGTGATTGTCATCATCATCTCATCGTCATCGTCATCGTCGTCGTGGTCGTCGTCGTCGTCGTCGTCGTCGTCGTCATCATCATCATCGTCGTCGTTCGTCGTCGTCGTCATCATGATCTGATCATCATCTCGTCATCATCATCATCATCTCAGGCTTAGATTTCATTTCGTATTCAAAACGCTTTTCTCTTTTACTTCATTCACATCGTTCTAGTGCGTCTATGTCATACCATGTTTTCTTCACATGCCAACTTCTCAGCCTGTCATCGTGTACTGATAGAGTATTAATGTTAGTGTTAGTGTTAGTGTTAGTGTGTGCGTGTGTGTGTGTGTGTGTGGGGGGGGGGGGGTTGGGGGGGGGTTGGGGGGGGGGCTGCGCGTGCGTGTGTGTGCGTGTGTGCAGCTGCGCGCGCGCGTGAGTGTGTTTGTTGACAACAATAGGACAGTTTGAGAGAGAGAGAGAGAGAGAGAGAGAGAGAGAGAGAGAGAGAGAGTGTGTGTGTGTGTGTGTGTGTGTGTGTGGGGGGGTGATAGAAGTTGCAGTTGAAGGTGTAACAGTTCATCTTTTCGCTGTGGCTATTGCTTCTACACTATTTGTTTGTATGTGTGTGTGTAGATATGCACACATAAACACATTTGTAGTTAAAACACACACACACACACACACACACACACACACACACACACACACACACACACACACACACACACACACACACACACACACACATATATATAGATAGATAGATAGATAGATAGATTAGATAGATAGATAGATAGATAGATAGATAGATAGATAGATAAATAGATAGATAGATGCAGACGCATACACACCAATTCACTTTCCTCACACGTACACCCCCTCCCCCCCCCCCCACACACACACACATACACACGCGCACACACACACGCGCGCGCGCCACACACACACACACACACACACACACACACACACACACACACACACATGCGCACCGACAAAATAGACACACCAAACGATTACATCGTGCTGGATTAGAATTCAATCCATCCCTCTTCTAATTTCAGCCCAACACATAAACGCAGGCGAGTTGTACAGGTGCAGATCGTGTGTTTCACGTCCTCATCATTCAGAAATTGGCTTGTTCTCATGCCATGAAAACAGCAAGTATTCACGAGATGCCGCTCAGTGTCTCAATCAGTCTGTCTGTCCCTCTGTCTGTCTGTCTACCTGAATATCTGTCCGTCTGTCTGTCTCTCTGTGTACCTCTTTTTTTTTCTTTCTAGTTCTGTCTCTCTGTCCTTGTCTGTCTGTCTAGCTGGCTGGTCGTCTCTCTCTCTCCCTCTCTTACCCAGTCTCGTCTCTCTCTGTCTGTCTCTGTCTCTCTCATTCTTTTCTCTCTCTCTCTCTTCTCTCTCTCTCTCTCTCTCTCTCTCTCTCTCTCTCCTGTCTTTCTCTCTCTTTCTCTCCGTCTCTCTTCTGTCTTTATCTCGTCTCTGTCTGTCTGTCTTGTCGTCTGTCTGTCTGTCTGTCTGTCGTGTCTGTCTGTCTCTCTCTCTGTCTCTTGTCTCTCTCTTCTCTCTTCTCTCTCTCTCTCTCCTCTCTCTCTCTCTCTCTCTCTCTGCGCGTCTCTCTGTCTGCCTCTGTGTCTGTCTCACTCACTCTCTGTCTTTGTCTGTCAGTTTCTCCCTTAACCCGCCCCCCCCTCCCCCCCCCCCCCCCTCTCTTTCTCTTTGTGTGTTAGCTCAGCCCTAGACTCAGCAGAGATAACATACTTGTAAAACCTCCTCCTGCTCTTCTCTGTCCCACACTTTAGTGAAAAACACGTTCATCTGCGCTTGGTGATGTTGTCAGCTGTCATTCAATTTGTTCGGAATGTGTCATTCTTTTTTTTCCATAACAAGCACTTAAACTCAGAAAAGTGGATATGTCATTAAAAAAAATAGAATTTGCTACGTTCTGGCCCAGTCTTAAATTTGTACTTTTGTTACTCACCCTATCCCCTCTTCCTCCCAATGTTGTTCTCTCTCTCTCTCTCTCTCTCTCTCTCTCTCTCTCTCCTCTCATCACACACACACACACACACACACACACACACACACACACACACATGTCCGTCAGTCTACGTGCATATCGGCGTGTGGAAACGGGTGGAGAAAACATACTTTTGGGCCATCTCTGTCTGTCTGTTAGTCTGTCTTCCTCCCTCCTTCTCTCTCTCTCTCTCTCTCTCTCTCTCTCTCTCTCTCTCTCTCTCTCTCTCTCTCTCTCATCTGCGCTTGGTTATGTTGTCAGCTTTCATTCAATTTGTTTGGAATGTGTCATTTTTTTTTCCATAACCAGCACTTAAACTCAGAAAAGTGGATATGTCATAAAAAAAAAGAACGTTGTACATTCTGATCCAGTCTTAAATTTGCACTTCTGTTACTCACCCTACCCCCCCCCCCCCCCACCAGTTTTGTTATCTCTCCCTCCTTCCCTCCCTCCTTTTCTCTCTCTCTCTCTCTCTCTCTCTCTCTCTCTCTCTCACACACACACACACTGTCCGTCAGTCTACGTGCATAGAGTGTGGGAACTGGTGGAGAAAACATACTGTTGGACCATTTCTGTCTGTCTGTCAGTCTGTCTGTCAGTCTGTCTGTCAGTCTGTCTGTCTGTCTGTCTGTCTGTCTGCCTCTCTCTCTCTCTCTCTCTCTCTCTCTCTCTCTCTCTCTCTCTCTCTCTCTCTGTCAGCTCAGCAGAGACGACATGCTCGTAAAACCTCCTCCTTCTCTTTTTCTTCCGACACTTAAATGAAAAACACGTTCAACCAAGGCCCCATTCATCCGTTTACCAATCAGCTCCCACTCGCCGTTCCCGGATAAAGTCGCTGGTGTCTCCCCCGTCAACATTGTCCTGCGACAGGTTGAGGTACTGCCCCGTGTGTGTCCAGGAGCCGAACTTGAGGTCGCACTTCTGGTCATCGAAGGGGAACCAGGTGATATCAATGGCGCACGTGCTCTTGAACATCCCTGGCGGCACCCACAGGCACTGGCCGTCATTAGAAATGACGACCTTGGTGCGGAAGGTGGCGTCGAACCCTTCACTGGCACTGGACACAGAGGACACATTCTTAGTTTTGTTATTTTAGCATTCTTCTTCTTCTCTTCTTCTTCTTCTTCTTCTTCTTCTTCTTCTTCTTCTTCTTCTTCTATCATCATCTCCATCCATCCATCATCTCACTCATCTCATCATCCATCTCTCATCATCGTCGTCTCGTCGTCGTCGTCGTCGTCGTCGTCCGTCGTCGTTATTATTATTATTGTTATTATATTATTATTATTACCATTATTACCATTACTATTAACATTGTTATTGTTATCGTTGTTGTTGCTGTTATTTTCATTATTACTATATATTATTATTATTGCCATTATTGTTATCATTGTTAATATTTTCATTATCTTTATTTTATTATCATGATTCATCATCATCATCATAGTAGTAGTAGTAGTAGTAATCATTATCATCATCATCATCATCATCATAGTAGTCAGTAGTAGTAGTAGTAGTAGTAGTAGTAGTAGTATCATCATCATCATCATATATATCATATATTAGTTATTATTATTATCATCATATTATTTTATTATAATTTTATTTATTACATGTATATATATATTATCATATTATAATCATTATATTATTTTATTATTAATTATTATGTTATTATTATTATTATTTATTATCATTAGTTATTTTATATTGTTATTGTTGTCTCCTGTTTGCTTGTTGTTGTTGTTGTTGTTGTTGTTGTTATTATATTATTTTGTTGTTATTGTGTTGTTATTGTTTTGTTATTTTTGTTATTATTATTATTATTATTAGCTATTATTATCATTATATTTCTTTAGTTCATCTATTATATTCTATTATTGTTTGTCATTATTATCATTATTATATATTTCATTATTACTGTTATTCTTGATTGTTGTTATTATTATTTATTATTATTATTATTTTATATCATCATCATCATCATCATAATCATCATCATCATCATCATTACTGTTACCACTAGCCCATGCTTTTCTACTATACTCTAACCCAACTCATTTCTCCCCTTCTCTCCATAATTAAGCCACTACTAACACTACAGCTACTGTCATCATGATTGTTTATTACAAAATTGGTAGTAAACCTCTCTGTACAATCATTTTTCAATATATCTTTTATCATCATCTTCACTGTCCTGGTTATCATTATGAGGTCATTATCATTTCATCGTTTCAGTCGCATTGTCTTCTCTCCAGCATCCCCGTTTCAGTCCATTTCCAGTTAGCGCCAATTGAGGAGATACATGATTTTCTTACTCATTTCCTCTTTCCTCGTTCCTCGTTTAACGTTTGTTTGTTTTGCCTGAAGAAGAACAAAGGGGTCCAAATGCGTCGTGTTTTGTCTTATAAATTGTATTTGCTTCTTTCTGTTCGGCAGTACAGTAATTTTTTTTCTTTTCTTTTTTTTTTTTTTTAGTTCATACACAAAAAAGATTTTTTTTTTTTGCAATATGTGAGTTAATGTGTATTTCCTATGTCTATGTGTGTGGTTAGCGTGGATTGAAATGTGTAGAACTGATAATTGTTGTGGTACATTACTTGTTGTTGTATGACTTCTGTTTGGATTACAACATTATGCTTAAAAAGTAAAAAAAAAAAAAAAACAAAAAAAGGGGGGGGGGGGGGGGGGGGGGGGGGGGGGGGGGGGGGGGGGGGGGGGCAAGGAGATAAGAGACAAGAGGTCAGGCCTTCAATATGCTCCAACAGTCCTTTCAGTTGCATTTTGTCAGCTCAGTGTCTGTTTGTACATCCGTCCTCCCCCCCCCCCCCCCCCAACACACCACACACACACTCTCCTCACCCTTACCACCCCTTCTCCCTGATGCGTTTCCTGGGTTTGTTTCCTCGATCCAGGCACCAGGCTATTGCATCCACATCTAGTCTACAATGTCATAGGTATTAAATATTAAATTAACATTATTCATTTATTATTTATTTCATTGAAATCTAGATCCTGGATGTGTTTCAACAACATTTGCAAAATATCGTAAAAAATAAACAAAAACTCTTATCTCGCAATGTTAAAGACCGTGAGAAAAAAAAGTGTAGTGTAGTGTAGTGTGTAGTGTAGTGTAGTGCAGTGTAGTGTAGTGTAGTGTAGTGCAGTGCAGTGCAGTGTAGTGTAGTGTAGTGTAGTGTAGTGTAGTGTAGTGAGTGCAGTGCATGTGTAGTGTAGTGTAGTGCAGTGTAGTGTCAGTGCAGTGTAGTGTAGTGTAGTGATAGTGTAGTGTAGTGTATGTGTGTCAGTGTAGTGCAGTGTAGTATAGTGCAGTGCAATGCAGTGCAGTTATGCAGTGTAGTGTAGTGTAGTGTTGTGCAGTGAGTTAAGTGTAGTGTAGTGTTGTTTAGTGTAGTACAGTGCAGTGCAAAGTTGTATGATGTAGTGTAGGTATTGTAGTGCAGTGCAATGTAGTGTAGTGTAGTAGTGTAGTGTAGTGCAGAGGAGCGTGCAGTGCGTGAGTGCGTATTGTGCGTTGCATGTCCGTCAATTAGCAGAGGAGCGTAGTGCTGGTGTCATTGTTGTACATGATTCGGTGAATCTAGATCAGGTGAAGCATGGTACCCGACAGATTGTCATTTACATTGCCAAAAGCCGCGGGATCCCAGGCCAGATTGTACGCCTTCCACGTCTGAGGCGGCGGTGAAGAAGAGGAAAAAGAAAAAAAGAAAGAAAAACAGACAGAAAGAAAGAAAGAGAGAAAGAAAGGAAGGAAGAAAAAAAAAGAAAGAAAGAGAGAGAGTGAGAGAACGAAAGAAAGGGGAAAAAGAAAGAAAGAGAAAAACAAACAAAAGGACAGATTGACAGAGAGGAAGAAAGAAAGAGAGAAAGAAAAGGAAACAAAGAAGGAAGGAAAGAAAAAAGAGAGAAAGAATGAATAAAGAAATAGAAAAGAAGAAAATATAGAAAGAAATAAGAACCAAAGAAAAAAGACAGAAAAAAGAAATGGAAAGGAAAGGAAAAACAAAGAAAAAGAAAGAAAGAATGAAGAAAAAAAACGAAAAAAGAAA
>CM065729.1:29800315-29807815 GCA_033310375.1 Conus canariensis | reverse complement strand
ATAGACAAATGTTCATTGCGGAATAGGTAGTATCCACCATTGAAGGTGTTCATTGTGTCATTCCGTGGTTATCCAGATTCCAGATTCAAAAAGTGTTCATTCCAAAAAAAGATACAAGAAGAGTAAATGGAGAATGCAAAACAGTAGAAAACAGATTTTTAAAAGGCGCTCTACAATGATGATTACACAGTCATGTAGCACACGCAGCAAGTGTCATGTGAATCATCACATACAAGCAGGCATATTGTTAATACAACACTGTATTCCATGAAACTGCCGCACAATGGCAGCGTTTTCAGTGGCTCTGCATAACAGTATCCACCAATGTGGCCAACTTCGACAGCGGTGTTATTATATTTTGATCAGATCAATGCTGTAAAGTGATGTGCTATAACTTATTGGAACGAGAGATGAACGTGTCAGGAATGTTCGGAACAGACACCAGTGAATGGACCGCGAAGCCAGAGGAAGAGCGAACAGTTAAGAGAGAGAGAGAGAGAGAGAGAGAGAGAGAGAGAGAGAGAGAGAGAGAGAGAGAGAGAGAGAGAGAGAGAGAGAACGCTCAGAATTTTAAGAAAATCCAATCAAGGATTGAGATTTTAGGCAGAGCTTGTTCTTTCAATCTGTCCTTCCTAACCTAAATCATGCAAATGAGATCTAAAAACATACTGGGGAAAAATACACACAACAGAGCACGTGATAAGCACACGGAGAGAGAGAGAGAGAGAGAGAGAGAGAGAGAGAGAGAGAGAGAGAGAGAGAGAGAGAGAGAGAGAGAGAGAGAGAAACATCTCGTGTTACCATCTGGAAGTTTTCAGAAGGTAAAGGTACACTTTACATTGAAAAGAACCCCCCCCCCGCCCCCCGCCCCCGCCCCCCTCCCCCCCCCACCTCTCCTCTCCTCTCCCCTCCATTCTGTAGAGGTCCGCGGGTAAGAATGAACAGAGAAAAAAAGGCGCGTGCGAACACAGATGACATAGATGATAAGGACCGAGATTTTGAGAATGGAGCGGCTTAATTGATCTTTCCGCTTGAGGATGATAACGAAGTCATTAACATTATGATTAGAATCTCTGTTGATATTGAATTAAACACTTCACGTTCCCCGTTGCGGGGGGAGAGAGAGAGAGAGAGAGAGAGAGAGAGAGAGAGAGAGAGAGAGAGGAGAGAGAGAGAGAGAGAGAGAGAGAGAGAGAGAGAGAGAGACCTTTTCTGTAGAATATGCATGGGAAGTACAAACCTGTCTTCAGCATACATATTTAGCAGACAGCAAATGTCTGTTATTACTTACAGGTGCTAAAGAAACCCTAAATCTGTATAACAGTGTAAAGAAGCAAAACGAAAGGGCGAGTGTAATAGGACAGGGGCAGAAAATGGCGGCGGGAAAGGGGTGCAAGGGCTAGGGGAGGGGTGGGGGTGCGGCCTGGGGGGGGGGGGGAGGTAGGGGGTGTTGAACAGAGTGCAACTCCTACTGTTTGCATGGTGATCAAGTTACCTGTAGTATCATCTCTGTATGCAGTACTACTTCCATGGTGCTGTGGTGTGTGTGTGTGTGTGTGTGTGTGTGTGTGTGGTGTGTGTGTGTGTGTTGTGTGTGTGTGTGTGTGTGTTGTGTTGTGTGTGTGTGTGTGTGTGTGTGTGTGTGTGTGTGTGTGTGTTGGTGGTGTGTGTGTGTGTGTTCGTGTGTGTGTGTGTGTGTGTGTGTGTGTGTGTGTGTGTGTGTGTGTGCGTGTGTGTGTGTGTGTGTGTGTGTGTGTGTGTGTGTGTGTGTGTGTGTTGTGTTGTTTGTGTGTGTGTGCTGTGTGTGTGTGTGTGTGTGTGTGTGTGTGTGTGTGTGTGTGTGTGTGTGTGTGTGTGTTTTGTTGTGTGTGTGTGTGCGTTGTTTGTGTGAAGTGAGTTAAAAGACAGGAATACAACATAATACAAAGAATTACACAAGATCATTTTCCATTTTCGTGGCTGTTGTTTCAGCAGTCTTATTTTTCGTGCTGTTTCGATGGCAATATTCCCACGCCACGCATTTCAGCATTCTCTACACAGCTACACCCAGAACGTCCTGTCACAGCTCTAGAGCCGGCCATCTATTTGGAGAACTTCACACCATACCGTCAGGAGGCGGCGCATCAGAGAAGACACTGCACTACACTACTCTCAATCACGTCACTAATGTTCAGTGATGGTTATTCTCGTACAACGCACGCAGGACACCATGGTAAGGACAGCTTTGATGCACGGCCCCGTTTTCATTCAACGCCTATCTTGCGCCGAAGTGATTGAAGATAAGTGACTGCTCGTTCATCTTCGTTGTCCTAATTGTTTTGTATCTTGCCTAAAGAAGACCTAAGAGATCGAAACGAGTCGTGTTTTGTCTTGTGATTCGTTTGTCCACGTTTCTTTTTCTTTTTTTTTTCGGTTCGCTATCATTTATTTAAGATTTGTTTAGATTTCCGCCTGCAGTCGTCTCCCTTTGCAACCAGAGTCGCATTATCCGCCAAAACGAAAGATAACACAGATGTGATGCAAAGACACTAGTAGGGGAGGAGGGGCACGCATGTTTTGACATTATGTGGGCCATTGTACTACCTGAACAAGAAGAAAGGAAAACGAAACCAACTCCCTGATAACCATGGCCAAATAACTCTTTTTGTTTTAAGTCATTTGCCACGTGCAAGTAGCAAATAATGGCCGGGAACACGAATTGACAGGCCGGATAAAAATAATAAGGAGCTGTCATTTTTGTTGTTGTTGTTGAGCGCGTGCAAGCGTGTGTGCCACTAATAGTTTAAATGTAGAAAATGTCGCTCCTTTTCTTCGTTTCATTCAATAAAAATGAGATGTCATACATCAGATCATAATATGCTGATAACTTAACAATTACTTTGAAGCCAGTTGCATATTGATTTAGTTCCTTGTTCCACTTTGCGCTGGCTGGGTCAGTTAGAACTACAACACACGCCAGTTTCACCCTGCATGCAACACTGTTCAGGACAACCGTAGGCTGGCGTGCGTGAGGGAAATTCACTCCCGGTTCTCAGAACATTGACTTTTTGCAAGTGAAACAAAAACTGCTTATGGCACCAGTTACCGTGGCAAAGTGGTTAGTGTCGCGAACTCCAGGCTGGGAGGTCGTGGGTTCGATTCCCATCAGAGCCATGTGAGATTTGTTATGCTCCGATCGGCTCCTAGTTGAGTTTGCTACGGGCTCAGCTGGGAAGACTGGACCACACAGTACAGTTTCATCCACTTAATGGATGCGTGTCTGAGAAAGTTGCTCAAATTTACCGACCAGCACTGCAGGTATCTGTATGTCTTGGGCTTGGTTGATGCCGGGATATGTTAAGAAAAGAGGGTAGTGTACAACCCTGTCACGCAGTCTCAACTGGAATGGAAATCCGTAGCATCATCCTCATTCTGATCGATCAGCATTAGAAAAAAGTCTCAAATTCTATGGCCCTTTATGCCCTGCTTTCATGGTGACCTCAGTTTCTATGTTCTCTCCACATCTATAGTCCTGGCTTGTCGGGGTCACCAGTATCAGCAAATTCATGGGGGCTGTCATTGAACTGACGTGGTGGCGCCCTCTGGAAGGAGAGCTCACTCATGCCGAATCCACGACTAAGCAAATATTGCCGTCAGTAAGGGGCTTAGTAGGTGGCGTCCTGAGTATATTAGATCAGAACAGGCATCACTGAATACTACCAAAGTGACCCGACAGCAGTGCAGTGTCTCCTCCGGCGGGTTGCCTCTGGATGACTTGATTTTGACTGCTCCCTGTGGATTGCCCGTGCCGGGGCTCCGGCGTGCCGAATCGGACAGTGGCTGTGAACACGGGGATCGGAGTGAGCGGCGTGGATGCAATGCTGCTGAGGTGGCACAGAAGATGAAACACCACCACCACACCACCACCACCACCACCACCACCTCCACCACCACACCAACAACAACAGCTACAGCAACAACAACAACAACAAGAGCAACAACAACAAAATCTACTTTTGGTTGATTTCAACACTCCTAGGTGGTCTTGCTGTGTTATTTGTTTGGTTGCGAGACCAGTAAACAAAGACCTTTCCTTTCCTTCCATACAATGATGAATGGACAGACGCACTCATACGAAAGCTCTGTAGAGCATTGTGTTGCCTACTGCAGAAGCATCCGTCGTTGTAGCGTCAAAAGTATTAGCCAACAAGAATAGACTCTATCAGTATAAAGAGTCTACTCCGACTGGCTTCCAGTTTGAACGCAGCTTCGTACAGACAGGCGGCGACTCTTAAACGTCTGCTACCACAATTACAACACGTTCATATTCAGATGTAATAAAACCACAGTTAGCTATCATACAGATCAAATCACATCGACTACCTACTCAACCTAGGCAGAGCAACGATTTCCTAGCATCACTTGGAATAACCATGTTTTAAAGACACTGTGCTTTGTATGCTTATCCGAAGTTTGGCACGTTTCAGTCTGTTTCAGTTTTCTCGTTATAATCTTACAAACCCATGCTAACAGTCACGCAAAAAAAAAAAAAAAGATGAAATAAATAACACAGTAGATAGGACATAATGTATAGTTAATTTACTCATACCCTGTTTTTTTTTCCAAAGAAACTTTGTTTTGTTTTTTCTTTCAGTTTTAGAAGTATACGACTCGCGTCAGCCAGACGATCGTTACACTCAATGCTGCCTACTTCACGACCGGAAGTAAATTTCCCTGATGTCGGTCGAAACGGCCGTGGCCGTAAGTTCACCAGGGCCCAAGGGAACGAACTTCTCGCAGTTGGCTACAGTTTCGCCGCCCCCCCCCCCCCCCCACCCACTTGCCCTATCCCTACAACAGTCCCTGATGCGGTGTAAAATGTAGCAATGTAACAGCATGTTGCTTAAGCTTCGCCACACGTGCCAAAGCATTTGTCGGACATCGTGGGTCTCTAGTGACCCATGGGTTTTGTAAAGGAATAAAGCCTGGCCGTAGGTCATGGGTCTCCAGTGACCCATGTTTTGTGAAGGAATAAAGCCTCGCCGTGCGCTCGTGGGTCTCCAGTGACCCATGCTTTTCATGAAGGAAATAAAGTCTGGCCGGACGTCGAGAGTTTCCCGTGACCCAGTTTTATAAAGGGATAAAATCTGGCTGTGCGTCGTGGGTCTCCAGTGACCCATACTTTCTGTGAAGGAGTTAAAGCCTGGCCGTGCATCGGGAGTCTCCAGTGACCCATGCTTTTTTGCGAAGGAATAAAACCTGGTCTTCGTCGTGGGTGTCCAGTGACCCATACTTTTTGTGAAGGAATTAAAGCCTGGCCCTTGGTCGTGGGTCTCCAGTGACCCATGTTTTTTGCGAAGGAACAAAGCCTGGTCGTTCGTCGTGGGTCTCCAGTGACCCTTTTTTTTTGCGAAGGAACAAAGCCTGGTCGGTCGTCGGGTCTCCAGTGACCCACAGTTTTGTGAAGGAATAAAGCCTGGTCGTTCGTCATGGGTCTCCAGTGACCCATGCTTTTTGTAAAGGAATCAAGCCTGGTCGTTCGTTGTGGGTCTCCAGTGACCCATGCTCTTTGTAAGGAATAAAGTTTGGTCGTTCGTCGTGGGTCTCCAGTGACCCATGCTTTTTGTGAAGGGATAAGCCTGACCGTTCGTCGTGGGTCTCCGGGGACTCAAGGTTTTTTCGAAAAAACTGAGTCTTGCCGTACGACGTGGGTACCCATGATTTTTTTTTTCTATTTCTTTTTTGTCTCCTGAAGGAACAAAGCCTTGCCGTTTTATTTTCATCTATGTATGTTTTGTTTACTTCATGATTGTTGACGAAAACAAACTCATTTGTGTACAGACGCGTGGTGATGGTTTATTGAAACAGCATTAAACTGTGTGGAGATAGCTATTACACATCGATGAAGTTATCTGGTTACAAATAATGACTATGGGTCGTTTAATACCCAGGGAATACGGGGACGGTTAAAGGTTCTCTTCTTTCTCTTTCTTTAAACATCCGCCATCATTTATTTTTTTTATTTTTTTTTTATGCTGATCGATGAGAATGAGGATGATTAAGATGATGCTACGGATTTCCATTTCGGTCTGAGACTACATGACAGGGCTGTACTCTACGCTTCCTTTCATAATATATCCCGGCGTCAACCAGGCCCGAGAGATACAGGCACCTGCAGTGTTGGTCAGGAAATTTGAGCAACACTCTCAGAAACGCATCCATTAAGTGAACATCCGCCATCATCATTTTGATGGTTCTGATGTGTGTAAAAACTGAGGGGTTTCCACAAGGCTTTTGACATAGACATGTAGGACTGGCAGTAGGGGACTTGTAGGGTGGGGGTGGGGGTGGTAGGAAGAGGGGGGAAGGGGGGAAGGAGTGGGGGGGGGGAGGGCGCTGGTTGGTCAAATTTGGGACTTGAAACACTCCACTGAGGTTGAGGAAATAACCTCAGGAGGCAGGCTGTTCCAGTCCCTGACAGTCCTCGGGAAGAAGGAAAACTTCCTGTAGTTGGTTTTACAAGCAGGGAGGAGATATGTCTCCCCGTGAGACTGTCTTGTAGACCGTGCTGGGGTGTTTGGTGTGGGCCTGAATGGGGTGTTTATGCTGACTTCTTCACGACGGTATTTGAAGAAGGTGGTCAGCCTTGCTGCTCTTCTTCTGTCTGCTAGAGTGGACCACTGTAGATGTGTCAGCATGGAATCGACACTCGAGATGTGACGGTGGCGGTTCACAACCCATCGAGCTGCACGGCGTTGGACGTTTTCCTTGTTGCTGATGTTTTTGGCAGTATAGGGGTCCCAGACAGGTGAGGCATATTCTAGGGTGGGGCGAACTAGGGCCTTGTAGGCAGTTTCCTTGATGTTGATGGAGCCTACTCTCAGGTTTCGTCTGAGGAACCCTAAGGTCTTGTTTGCCCTGTTAGTTATATTGGAGATGTGGGTGTCCCAGCTAAGATCTTGGGAAATGGTGACCCCTAGGTACTTTGTCTCTTCAACTCTTTTGAGATTTTGGCCATGGAGATGGTATGTACCAGCCAGTGTGTTTTTCTTCGTGGAGACATGAAGGGCTTGACACTTGTCTGGGTGGAAGGACATTTTCCATTTTGTTTCCCAGGCTGCCATGTGGTCCAGGTCCTGTTGTAGCTTCCTTTGGTCTTGTGGGGGAAGCAACAGTTCTGTGGCAGAGAGTGTCATCTGCAAAGAGCCGTGTTGTTGAGGAGAGTTGTTCAGGGAGGTCGTTTATGTAGAGGAGAAAAAGGGCTGGGCCCAGGACTGATCCCTGGGGGACTCCTGACTCTACTGGGACGGCCTTTGAAGAGGCTCCATCAACAACCACCGCCTGCTGTCGGTTTGCCAGGAAGTTCTTAATCCATTCGTGGACCTGGCCAGTGATCCCGTAATGTCGGAGCTTGTGGATTAGGAGGGAGTGGCAGACTTTGTCAAAGGCTTTTGAGAAATCCATCACTAAGACGTCTGATTGTTTTCCCTTTTCCATATTGTAGGATAGCTCATCCACAAG
>CM065729.1:29785315-29787815 GCA_033310375.1 Conus canariensis | reverse complement strand
TCAAGCAGACCCCCCCCCCCCCCCCCCAAAGCAACTGGCTGACTAAGCAAGCCAGCGTCAAACCAGCCGCCAATCAACCCACCAGCGAATCTACAGTCAACTGAGCGACCGACCAACGGACCAATCAATCAACCAACCAGTCAACCAACCAACTCACTAAGCAGCAAGCCAGCATCTAATCGACCTATCAGCCGACCAATCAGCCAACCAAGAAAATTGTAGTAGTAGTAGTAGTTGTTGTTGTTGTTGTTGTTGTTAGTAGTAGTAGTAGCAGTAGTAGTAATGACAGAAACTTGATCACATGAACGAAAACTGTCCTCAACGTGACATGAAAATACATGCAGATAAAACCAAGGTCATTAATCTGTAACACTGTCCTAAAGATGAAGACTGTATTTAAGCGTGGAGGCAGCATCATTCAAATGAGTGATGACAATAAATATCTGAGCATTACATTTCACAGAGCTGGAGGATTCAATTGTGCTCGAGTATATGAAACAACTGACCACAATAAGTATTTGGGTTTTTATATCTACGAGTTCTAAAACGTTTAACTGTTCTCGGTTACATTTTGAGAAGCTACATTACAAAGCTGCACGTAATCTATGTAATATGTTCAGAACACAACAAATAAAACAAACAAACAAACAAATCATGACGCTATCACTTGATTTTGCCATTATGTCATTACTGATTACTTCAGTGTTGATGTACGGATCTCAAATTTGGTTCCGGTGTACAAATATTAAATAAAGCAAAAACGTTCGGCATTAAGAAGATTTTTTAACATTGTATGTCAAGTGTATTTGGTTATGAATCCATGCATGTTCAATGATGCAAGTTCTTACGGAACTCCAGTGTTAGCGAGGTTGAGAAGATTCTAAGCCTGAAAGTAATTTATCAGACTTATATTACGCTCGATTCACATTCTATATTCTGAAGAAAACGTGTATTCCTTTAAGTCGAAAGTAATCTATCACACTTATCGTATAATGGATTTACATTCTCAATTCTGAAGAAAAGTTGTATTTAGGACTGACGTAGAAATCCATGATTAAACGTTGCGCTGGAAAACTGCGGAATCAGATAACATTAATCGATTATTCAGCTGGGTTTTAAGCATATATGGCAAAATGAGTTCACTTTTATAACTTGTAAATTGAAAACTACTCTCTAATGTTCATTACATGAAAAGTATGCAACACTTTTGAGCAAAACAGAAAGATATATATATATATATATATATATATATATATATATATATATATATTATATACATACATACATACATACATTACAACAATATATACTGTGCACAAAAAGAAACGCATTTTTTTTTCGCTGAAAATATTAAGGAAGATTTTGACAGAAACATGTCCCGTATAGCAGGGAGCTCTGTCCAGTGTGAATAGTCAGACATAATGAATAGACATAACAGTAGATTGATGTCTTATTTCCTCTGTGGTTGTAATATTTTGAATGCTAAATGACGCAGGAAATGACTGAAATAAAAATATACGTTTCTTTTTGTGCATAATATATATATATATATATATATATATATATATATATATATATATATCAATAAGATTAAAATTCCTGAAAACGATTTTGAGAGTGCTCAACCCCTTGGGGAGCAACATTTGTTAAAAATAAGGTTTAAAAGGCAATCTACAAATTTGTTTCTAGCTTTGCGCTGTCGTCAGGATGATTTTGGTTTGCCCACCGCCGGTGTAATACAGCGTGTGCGCTCCTGTTTGCGGTTGTTTGCACGTGCAGGTTGGCTGCACGTGTTTTTTGAGGTTTTGAGGTTTTTGTTTTGGGTGTATTCACTAACAACGATTTCCATTTATGCCTGCAGTTGTTTACTATTTCTGTTTTGGTGTTTAGAGTTGCTAAGTGTGGTTTGCATAGTATTAACCATTTTTCAGTTAAACATAGGTTGCACCTTTTTGAAATATTGCTGTATGATGATGCTCTTTTAATGATTTTCCAGGATATATTGTACTTTGTTTTTGCGTCTTTAAGTTTCCAGATATATTTGCTCAGTTCTGTTTGGTTTTTGTATTTTTCTTTATTAAATGACTGTTTGTGGTTTGCATATCTGGTTTTGAAGTGGTTTTCAGTGATCCCTATGTATGTTTCTTTTTCATTTTCTGATGTCACAGTGGCTTGGTATACAATGTTGTTGTAAAGGCATTTATTGCTTAGGGGGCACTGCTCTTTTTTGATGCAATTGCAAGATTTCCTTTCTTCACCCTTCTTTGCTGTGTTGGTTTTCATTTTGTTAGATGCGTCAATTAAATTTTTGAGGTTGGGCATACATGAATACGATAGTTTGACGGTGTTTTTGTTAAATATTTTATATAGTTTGTGTTCTTTTGGGAACGAAGTTGTTAAAATTTTAAAGAATTCTTCCCCCATGTTTGTTTTGAGTTTCCGTGCGTATGGTGGGTTGTACCATATGATGTTTCTTTTTCTGTTTTTCTTATTTCTATTT
>CM065729.1:29770315-29772815 GCA_033310375.1 Conus canariensis | reverse complement strand
TAAGAAAACAAACAACAACAAGAACAACAACAGCAGCAACAACAACAGCGGCAACAACAACAACAGCAACAACAGCAACGGCAACAACAACAACAATAACAACAGCAACAAGAAAAAACAAAACAGCAAGAACAACAGCGGCAACAACAACAATAAAACAACAACACCAACAGCAACAGCAATAACAGCAACAGCAACAACCAACAAACCAAGCAACAACAACAACCCTTCCGCCTTAGACTTTGATGACGACACGAAGAGAAAGTTTGTGTCAAAGGATGGTGACTGCTGGCGGGAATTGAAAACATAGAGCAAAAACAGAATTACTGCCCCGGAAAACGAAAAACAAACAAAAAACACCACCACCAACAGAGAAAAAAACCCCAGAGCAAACACAACGCGTTTCGACCTAGCTCGTCTTCTTCAGTCAACACAAATAACGTTCAGACAGTGAAATCGAAGGACAAACAGACAGTTACTTATCTCTGAAGATAATTTTTTAAAAAGCCCTAATTTTCGAGGACAATGACATTTTTTTTAAGGGTCCCGAGGACAAAAAAAGTTAATGAAGAGAGTCTGAAGGAGTTTGAGAATGAACAGGAGCGAAACAACATCATTGATCCAACAACAACAACATGAATATATATATATATATATGTTATATATATATATATATATATATATATATATATATATTATGTATGTGTGTGTGTGTGTGTGTGTGTGTGTGTGTGTGTGTGTGTGTGTGTGTGTGTGTGTGTGTGTGTGTGTATGGGTTTTCAAAATACAAGAGAGAAAAACCTTTCGTCTAAGTGATTAAGATCAACTGAGCAACAGGGAAGCGGAGAGACCTTCGTTAATCGTCATACCCTGACTGAATCTCTCTCTCTTCTCTCTCTCTCTCTCTCTCTCTCTCTCTCTCTTCTCTCTCTCTCAACATTATTTCAATGTACTAGAAATTGGAGTGTACAAACAAATTGGGTATCTTCGATAAAACATTGTTTTGATACTTATAGGTTTTCTTTTGTCTGGTTAAATGGTGGAGTGAATTATGAAAACACTGTTTTTACGTGAACCTAAACAACGCGTGATTGACTGTTATAGACAAAATTAGGATAACAAAATACTTAATACTGACAGATATTCAACATATTTTCCGTCAAATCCTTATGGCAGCCTGAGAAATATTTAACTGATATTACAATTTCTACATTTTGCAAAGTGTTCGTGAGATTTCGACTTGGTATTAGTGATTTGAATGTCCATCAAAGATATACACTCAACTCCAAAAGCTGTCCACTCCGTAATCAAATCGAGGGAGAAATACATTTTGTGATTGTTTGTCCATCCTATAAAGATTTTAGAGATAAATACATTTCGCCTCATACTAGAAATGTTCATTAAGTGTTATTGTGTCTTTTAGTGCAACATGTAAAGAGAATTGTAACTCGCTCTGTAGCTATGTTCATTTTTAAAGCACTAAAACGAAGAGAGGAACTGTATTCAGTTAACACACAAACGCCAGAGTAATTTCAGGAAGAACATTTTGTTATGCAAGTATTTTCTTTATAATTTTCAGTATATGCGCCGAGTGCGTGTAAGTTCTACTTTTGACCTCATTGCAGATAGGTCGGTGCCTTGGCAATTAAACTATTTGAGTTGAGTTGTTTATCTGTCTGTCTGTCTGTCTGTCTGTGTGCTTATCTGTGTGTGTGTGTGTGTGTGTGTGTGTGTGTGTGTGTGTGTGTGTGTGTGTGTGTGTGTGTGTGTGCGTGTGTGTGCGTGTGCGTGTGTGCGTGCGCGTGTTCGTGTTCTTGCATGCGTTCGTGCGTGCGTTCGTGCTGATAAAGTATCTGCCTAGTTTTCTCTCTAGACTTTACATTGCATTGTACTCGCAAATTATGATTAATTGAAAGTTGAAGAACTAATATGTTACTTTCCATAGTTTTGTCTACTTAACAAGATTTCTTTTTATTGTTTAGTTTTTTTTTCTCCATATTTTACACTTCATTCATTTGTAACAACAATCCACAATTATTAATTTATTGACATTTCCATGAATTTATGTTTGTCAACATTGAATGTTTAGAATGCATTTGCACTTTAAGATAATCTAAAACTTTGATTTACATTTAAAAAAATCTCTGTGTGAGGATACTTAAATTTTTCAATAGTTTTGATAATACCGTGACTTGTAACATACATCTTGAAATCATTTTTCTTTTATTGCAGATCAGGTTTTTAAATCCCTTACAGTCTACAATAATATGCCTTTTACTGTAATTCATACTTTTATAAAAGCTATATAATCTACAATTGATCACATTTCACAAAAGCTATGCTTGAAAATATTTATGTTTAACGATCATTCAGTGTGCATGTTAGGTCTGCATTCTTTGAAATTGAGTTTGTTGACATTTTTGACGCTGTCTCTTTTTTTAGGATACTGATGTTAATGGATTCTGTGGCAGAAAACGGGGAAGGAACAGGGAAGTGTAAG
>CM065729.1:29745315-29762815 GCA_033310375.1 Conus canariensis | reverse complement strand
TGCAGAGGAGGGAGGGGAGGAAAGATGGGGGGTCAGACGGAGGGCAGTAGGTGTGTATGGGATGGTGGGTGGGGGGATGGCCGGGATGGAAGGTACCACACACAAAGACAGGAGAGGCAGCGAGGTGGTCGATTGCATGCCACGGTGCTGTGGGAGAGCTTGCGGGGGTGTGGGTGGGGGGTGGGTGGGTGGTGGGGGTGGGGGGTTGGGGGGAGGGGGGAGGGGGGGGCAAGATGGGAGGACAGACTGAGTAGTTAACAGTGAGAGAGTGAGCATTGGAAATTACGTAAGAGTTGGTGGAGAGAGAGAGAGAGAGAGAGAGAGAGAGAGGAGAGAGAGAGAGAGAGAGAGAGAGAGAGAGAGAGGAGAGAGAGAGAGAGAGACAGAATCAGACAGCAGAGCCAGAAGACAGACAGAATTACAGGACGCGCAGGGACAAACAGAGAAAAAGAGAGAGAGAAGAGAGAGAGAGAGAGAGAGAGCAGAGAGGACGAGAGAGAGAGAGAGAGAGAGAGAGAGAGAGAGAGAGATAGTGAGACAGAGACAGAGAGACAGAGAGAGACGCCCCTTTATACTCTTTCCCCCTCCCCCCCCCCCCCACTGCCCTCCGGATTGGGCTGATTGGGCTGAGAGAAGAGACATGTGAACATGCATTGTAATAGTCCACAGGAAAGAGGTAGGCATAACATGAAGAGAATCGATTATAACGTCGAAGACATCAGTCATCACATTGTCGTTATGCATCGTGCATTGCCGTTGGTAGTGTTACTGATGGGTCTTGTAGTGTTGGCATTGGTTAAAGCGATGATGGAGGTGGTAACGGGGCTGGTAATATTGGTAATGGAGATGGTTATATAGGTAATGATAGAGGCAATATGGGGATGGATACTGATAATAAAGTTGGTTGTGATGTGGTGATGATGGTAGTGATATTGGGAAACGCTAGCAGTACTGTGGAAATGAAAGTGATGGTGGTGGTAATGCGATTATAAAGGCGGTAATCCTGAAAATGGAAATGAGTAAATTGGTGATGGAGGTAGTAATGTGGTGAATAAATGAGGTAATGGACGTGGTAAAACGATGATGAAGATCGTTAACGTCGGCAGTGAGGGTGGTGATGATGGTAACATACAGATGAAGGTGATGGTGCTAACAGCGTTGGTGGTGAGAATGGTCATGAACATTTCAAGACTGGTAACTTTGATGTAACATTCGTGACGATGGTGGTTACGGAAGTAATGGGATGATGGAGGCAGTGACGTGGTTGTGACTACGGTAATACTGGTTATGTTGTAGTAACGTCGATGATGAGGAGGGGGTAATGTTGGTAGTAATGTGCGATGAAGAGGGCATTCTTTGCTATGAAGATGGCAAAGGTGGTAATACCGGAAGTGATGTTGCTAATGTTGTCGTTAATGTGACAATTGCTAGTAGTGCTGTGTAACGCTGGTGGTAATGTTGTCAAGGAGATGGCAAGGCTGGTAATGTTGGTGGTTATGTAGGCAATGTTATTATTAGTAATATTAATAATACTGCTGGTAGTGTCGAAACTGTTGGATGTAATGTAATGATGAACATGGTAACGTGGGTAACGTTGATGCGTTTGGTAGAAATGTTTGGTGATCATATTGGTGGTAATGTGGTAATGTTCTTGTGATGTTGGTGGCAATGCTGGAAATGCTGATGATAATGTTGGTGAAGTTAGGAGATATTGTTTTCAATTTTTGTTGGTAGTGTATTGATGAAGATAGTAATGTTGGTCATGCTGTGGTAATATGGCGATAAAGGTGGTGATGTTGGTAAAGGTGGGGAAAAGTTTGGTGACGAAGACGATAAGGCGGCTACAAAGGTGATGATTCGGTGATGAAGATTGTAATGCTTGAAAGGCTGGTGGTAACATGGTGATAAGGTGGTAATGTTGTAATGTGGGCATGGAGGTTGTAATGTTTGAAGTGATTGTGATAACACTTGTAATGCTGGTAATATTTGTTTTAAGCATTTTTGTCGTATATTGTTTTCTCAATAATTACACAGATGTTTTTTTTATATCACACACACATATAAAAGTATAGCATATAAGTAAAGAAATATAATCTTTCAATACGTTTCTTTCCTTCCCGTCCACATCCTACCACACGAATGTGCGCGCGCGCGCGCGCGCACATACACACACACACACACACACACACACACACACACACACACACACACACACACAACACACACACACCACGCACGCACGCACGCACGCACGCGCGCGCGCATCAGTATACTCAGGTAAAATGGATAATTTGTCCATCTGAAACATGCACACACCAAATCTACAATCCTCTACCAAATCCCATCCATACCATACACATTCCCAGAAAAATGCGAAAGACTGTTTTGGGGTGGAACATAATAGTTGTTTTAAGATCGGGCTAGTAGAAACACCGCACCGCATGACATGTCATGTTCACATCTCACATACATATTATAAACACACACGTGGTGTGTGTGTGTGTGTGTGTGTGTGTGTGTGTGTGTGTGTGTGTGTGTGTGTGTGTGTGTGTGTGGTGTGTGTGTGATTTTATGAGTACAATGACTAATTCACCATAAACTTTTGTTTAACTGTTCCAGATAATACAAGACTTTCTGTACATGTGATATTACATACAGCTGGACCTATTTCATTTAATAGGGCTTCTAGCCCACGGCAAATGTGTTCCAGCTTGGACACGTCTTCAAAAAAGATAAGCTTATTCTTTCTTCTTCTTTTTTTTTGTTATTACAGAAGCCACACAGGTGATTTATCTACTATTCCCATTTCTTTCAGTATCACATTGGTTATAATGACTCTGGGTACACATATTATTTCGTATTCATTTCATATTTTATATATCATTTCATGTCGACATCAGTTTCATCTTTGGTGAATGATTAAAAAACAACAAATTATCACAAGGTATGTCATCACCACTTTTTCTAAACAACTTAAACAACTTTTTTTTTTGTCTTTCGGTTATCTGCATTGAATATCATGTTATATGTATGAGGACCTTTTGACACAGAATAAACTTTTTCATGCTTGGGAAATACTGTTGCTGATGTGGTGATACAGATTGTGGCGAGAGTAATGGTGAGAATAAAGGTGGCAATGTCGGTGTCGCTGGCGATATTTCTTGTAATGGTGGTGCTGGTAATGTGATGATGAAGGTGGTCATGGTGGTCACTTTAAGAACCACCCACCCTAGTCTCTTTCCCTTCCTGGTTGAGTGTTTTATCAATTGCTGATCACTGCTCGTCCAGGATCCGAAGTGTGAGAACCGATAGTTTTGTGAAGTAGTCAGAGGCAGACAGGAACTGGGTCCTGACGGCACTGGGCCCTAGTGATGCTGTTTGGCACTGTCTGGCCACGGGGACCCCATGTTGCCCTTCAGCCGATACCGAACCTGTGGCACACTGCGTGCTTTTGTGATAGTGTCTGGACGTTGATGAGGGCTTTTAGTGACACTGTAGGTGACAGGAGACTTGGGGGGACAGGGGCGTGAAGGGTCGGTGAACTTCGAATAGTTGCGGGGTGGTGGAGGGAGGAAGGGAGGCGGGGTTGGCTTGGAATGGGGATGGAGAGTGTGAGAGAGGATAGGATGGAGAAGGGAGGAGGGGTGGAGGTGTGGAGGTTCTTTGGATGTTGGCAGCCATGCACGGAGTGGAGGGAGAGAGGGCGATTGCTGAAGAGGGAATGGTGTGAGTAAGTGACGAGCTCTTGAAACCCTACAGTCTTGTCGAGGTCAAAGGGGATGGGGACGGAAAGAGGCAAGGTTCGGGGAGGGGAGGAAGGAGGGGAGTGAAGTGTGCAGATCGGGAGGGAAGAGGGATGGAGGTGGAAACAGCTGTTGGATCGAGACGGCCGTGCTGGGCTGACAGGAGGAAGGAATACTCTCAGAAGAGAGAGAGAGCGAGCGAGAGAGAGAGAGAGAGAGAGAGAGAGAGAGAGAGAGAGAAAAGAGAAGACAGAAGAGAGAGACAGACAGACAGACAGACAGAGACAGAGACAGAACAGATAGAAGCAGAGACGAAGAGAGAGAAGAGAGAGAAAAGAGAGAGAGAGAGAGAGAGAGAGAAGAGAGAGAGGAGGGGGTGAGGTGGGGTGTCATGTGGAATGCCGAGGACATCAGGATTGCTGTGGCAATGAGCTGTAGGAACTGGACAGCTAGAAAAGAGGGAGAGAAGAGGGGGGGGGGGAGGCAAGGGGGGGGGGGGGGGGACAGAAAGAGAGTGGTCAGTGGAGGGGCGGGAAGGGAGGGTGGTGGGGTGGAGGCGGTGTGAGGTGAAAGAGGCAGGTGTGACAGTAACGAAACCTTAGTTCTTGACAACTGTGAGGGCTGGTGCTGGAGGCGGGAATGGGAACAGGAGTCGGCAGAAGAGGTGATGAAGTATGGGCAGACAGGGAAGAGGAATTAGGAAAAGTGTGTAAGATAGGATCAGATTCTTCAAAGATGGAGCGGGTGAAGAAGCAAACCTATGACTCCCTTCAGATTTTAGTCTGAAAAAAAAAAAATGGTCCTCTGTAGCCTCAGAATAAGAGAACATTAGCATCACCATACACGATGAAGCAAAAGAAGAAAAAAAAAAAAGAAAAAAAAGAACTATTGGGTCTGGTCAGTCACGTGAGGCTGGGAGGTTGGGGGGGGGGGGGGGGGGGTGTGGAGGACTGGGGCAGGAGGATGAAGGGCTGGGACTGGGAGGTATGGGTGGGGCTGAGGGGTGAAGGTGGGGGGGGGGAGGTGTTGATGAGTGAGTGAGAGAAAGAAGAGAGGGGGTGCATTCTACAGCTGCTTGAGTGACGTTAACTACCAGGGAAATTGGGGAAAAGAGGAGAGTAGGGAAAATGAGAGAAGGAAGGATGGGGTAGGGGTATCTTGAAGATGGGGCAAATTGTGGATGGGATGTTGGAGAGCTGTAGCTGAGTGTCGTGACAATGACAGCAGAGGGCCAGGGGAAGAGTAAGGGAGGGTGGGGGGGGGGGGGGGGGGAGGGGGGGAAGTGAGAAGCGGAGAGCGGGAAATGTGAAGGCTGGGGGTGGAGTGGCGAGCGTCATGATTGTCGAGAAAAGAAAGACACGAAACACTGATTGGTCTCAGAGTATTTATCTGTGCCACAGCATTCTATTTTCTGCTGTTCTATGTGTTGTTGATGTTGTTATTGTTTTCACGTTCGTTATTGTTTTTTAGGCTGGTGGTTATGGTGGTAGGGGTAGTGGTGGTTGTGGTGGTGGTTGGTGGTGGTGGTAGTGATAATAGGAGTCATGAAGGTGATAGCTATGGTGCTATTGTTTTTGTGTGTGTTTAATGAATGTACATGCACATGAAGATTCATCATCATCATCATCATCATCATCATCATCATCATCATCATCATCATCATCATTATATCATCATCATCATCATCATCTTCATCATATCAATGAGAACAATAATTTGATAATGAAAATATAACACTATCATTTAGACATGATTTATACTATGTAGGCATTTATTTTTTTTTTGTTTTAGTTGCCAATAATTCATTGAAAGTAAGTATGCAATAGCAGTAGTTGAAAGCACATATTTGAAGATACTGCCACCAACACTGCTACTACTACTACTACTTCTACTACTACTGCTGCTGCTGCTGCTACAACAACAACGTTAACAATAACAACAACGACAACAACAACAACCACAACAACAGCAACAACAACAGCAACAACAACAGCAACAACAACTACTTCTACTCACTATCACCACCACCGCCATTACTACGTACTACTACTACTACTACTATATACTACTACTACTCTACTTACTCTACTGCTGCTGCTGCTGCTACTATACTGCTGCTGCTGCTGCTGCTGCTACTACTACTACTACTTCCACCACCACCACCACCACCACCAATACCACTTCCATCACTACAACAACTTCGACTATAATCACCACTACCACTACTGTTACTACCATAACAACTACTAGTACTGTGTCTTAGACTGATTATTGCTGCTGTTATGACAGTTGCTATCATAAAAGTAACGACAATCAATGAATCAGTTATTGCTATTAACTTTAATAAATCATTGAATCAGTATTAACAATTGCAAATCATTATGTTTATTATCATATCGTTAGTGGTAGTTGTAACAGTATTATCACCATTGCAATTTGAATATCATCGTTGTCTTCGTCGTCATCCTCCTCCTCTCCCTTCTCCTCCTCCTCCTCCTTCTCCTTCTCTCCTCTCTTCCTCCTCCTCCCTATTGTTATTGTTATCATCAAATATCCAATATAATAATAATAATTATTGTTATTTATTATATTGTTATCATTATTATTATTATATATTATAATCATTAGTATTGTTATTATTATATTTATCATTGTTTCATAATTATTACTATAACGATCACTATCCATATCATCATCATCATTTATATCATTATCATCATCATCATCATCATCATATCATCATAATTATCATCATCGTTATTATCCTCCCTCCTCCTCCTCTCTCCTCCACCACCACCTCACCGTCATCATTTCTTTGTCATTATCATCGATGAATAATTCACCAATTCATTACTGTATTGGATCCTCAAGCGTAGGCTCAAAGATTGTCCCCTACATTTTATACTATTTGCATAATGTCTTTAGTTTTTCAGCAATTTTTTTCCTCCCCACACTTTCGTTTGGTTTCATTTACTACTCTTCCTGGCTGCTTTGGGGGTGCTATTGGATTCTTTTTTGCACCCTTGGTGGTGAGAACACCACAGTATTATGGACTGTGGTGTGTCTCTATTTGACGCCAGGAGCGCAGACACAACCAGCCGTGTCTCCCTGATGAGTCCGACCCAGCGGACGAAAGGCCTCGGAGCAGGCAATACAAATATATCTGCCTTCAAAAGGGATTGCGATGGTTCCCTTATGCAGCTAGTGAAGAGTTTTCATATCTGTAACATATTTTCTTAATTTCATGTTCCCAGTTTCTCCATCTTCAAATCCCCCCCCCCCCCCCCCCCCCCCCCCCCCCTTAAGTCCAAATCTTTGCCAAGTCATTACTATGAAGATAGTTCAGTTGTTGGCCTGCGCTTGTTTTTTCCCCCACTATTAGATTGTTCGTCTATGTATTTGTCTGACTTTATTCAAGTTTAAAGGCTGTGCCAGTCTTGAATAAAAGTTACTCTGTGTTAGGTTTTCTTATGGGAGCAAAAAAACCCCACTTTTTACTGTTTATCGTTTACTGTTCCCTGCCTCATTTCTTTTCCGATTTTGTTTTTTTAAAACGATTCTTCAAGAATGCCTCAAGATTCTGGATGTTGAATTTTAGTTCTCCATAACCCGGAACCATACAAAAGAACAGTTTTCGTGTTGAAAATCTTGATTTTGTTCAAGGTGAGAGGGTTTTGAAAGTCCATAGAGATCACAGGGTGAGGAGCATGCATGTCACCTTTTTGAAGGTTATTGCTTCTCAGTTCTGTTCTAGTTTGGTTGTAGCTGTAGATATGTTCAACATGTAGCTGAACATCATCCATGTTGGACATTGAACACAATACGATTTTCTTCATGCTTTGACTACTGTTCCAGGCAGATAGGAACTGAGTTCTGATGGTACTAGGCCCTGGTGATGCTCTCTGGCACTGTCTGGCTGTGGAGCCCCATGTCTTCCTTTAGCCGACACTGAGCCTGCGACACCCTGCGTTCTTTTGTGACAGTGTCTGGACATTGAGGGCTTTTAATGACACTGTAGATGACAGAAGACAGGCGGGACAGAGGCGTGAAGGTCGGTAAACTTGGAATAGTTGTGAGGTGGTGGAGGGAGGAGGGAGGAGGGTTTGGAGGTGGGTATGGGGGGGGGAAAAAGGTCGGTTGGGGATAGGGTGGGGAGTGCAAGACAGAATGGTATGGGAGAAGGGAGGAAGGATGGGGAGGTGGAGATTCTTTGGATGTTGGCAGCCATGCACGGAGATTGCTGAAGGGGAATGTTGTGAGTAAGGGACGAGCTGTTGAAACCCTACAGACTTGTAGAGGTCAAAGGGGATGGGGACGGAAAGAGGGGGGGGGGGGAAGGGTAGGGGGTGAGGGGAGAGAAGAGTGCAGAATGGGAAGAGGGCTGGAGGAAACAGCTGTTGAATCTAGCGATCGCGCTGGATTGGAGGAAGGAATGGATTCTAGAAGAGAGAAAGAGAGAGAGAGAGAGAGAGAGAGAGAGAGAGAGAGAGAGAGAGAGGAGAAGAGAGAGAGAGAGAAGGTGGGGTAGGTGGGATTGGGTGGGGGTTATGAAGAATGCTGAGGACAGCACGGTTGGAGCAGCGAAGAGCCCAAGAGCTGAGCCATAGGATCTGGACAGTTGTGAAAAGGTTAGAAGAGGAGCACGGGAGGAAGGGGATGGGGGAGGGGGAGGGGGGGGGCGGCGTTGCAGGGGGAAAGAGTAAGAGGGTGATGAAGGGAGGGGGTGGGGGGTGGGATGGGAAGAGGAAGGCAGTGTAGGATGAAGGTGGGGGAGTAAAGAATCGTTGATTGTGGACAGTTGTGCAGGGCTGGTGGTGATAGACGGGAATGGAAAGAGGGGCTGGGAGAGGAGGGGATGGGGTAAGGGTGGAGGAGGGTTAGGAGGAAGCAAAGAGGTAAGACAGACAGGATAAGATTACAAAAATAGAGCGGGTGGAGAAGCAAACCTTCAACTCCCTTCAGATTTAGGTCTGAAAAATTATGATCTTGAATCTATGCCTAAATCTATGCTAACGTTAGCATTACCATGCATGGTGAGTAAAAGAAAAAAAGAAAAAGAACTACTGGGTATGGACAGTTGCAAGAAGCTTGGGGGGGGGGGGGGGGAAGGGCGGATGAAGAGTGGGGACCGGAAAGTGTGGGTGGCTGAGGGGGGAAGGGGGGGGGTGGGGTGTTGGGAGGTGAGTGAGGGAAACAGAAAGAGGACAGGGAGTGCATTCAACAGCTGCTTGAGTGACGCTTAACGACTGGTGAAACGGGGAAAAGAGGAGAGAAGGGAGAACTGAGAGAGAGAGAGAGAGAGAGAGAGAGAGAGAGAGAGAGAGAGGAGAGAGAGAGGAGAGAGAGAGAGAGAGAGAGAGAGAGAGAGAGGGAGGCTTGAGGGTGGGGCAAAATGTGAATGGGATTGATGAAGAGCCACATCTGAGTGCCGTGACAATGACAGCGGAGGGCCAGGAAAAGAGTACGTGGGATGGAAGTGGGGAGAGTGGGAGGTGGGAGAGGAAGGGGGGCAGGGGTGGCGAGTGTCGTGATTGTCAGAAGAAAAAAAAAGAAAGACGCGAAACACCGATTGGTGCTGCATGGGTTTCTGTGTGCCACATCACTCTCTTTTCTGCTGTTGTAGATGTTGCCAGTGTTGTTATTGTCTTCAAGATCGTCGTTGATGTTACGGATGGTGGGTCATGGTGGTGGAGATGGTGGTAGAGGTGGTGAGGGGGGGGGGATGATAGGAGTCGTAAAAATGATAACAATGGTGCTATTTTTGTGTGTGGTAGTTAATCCACCCGTGCATGAACATCATCATCATCATCATCATCATCATCATCATCATCATCATCACCATCACATCATCATCATCGTCACCATCAGCAGCAGCACCAGCACCATCACCATCATCACCATCATCATCATCACCATCATCATCCTCATCATCTCTCCTCTCCTCCTCTCTCCTCATCTTCCTCTCTCTCATCCATCTCTCTCTCATCATCATCATCATGATTTTTATTAGTATTATTGCGGAATATGTGACCCATCCACTACTGTACCAGTTACCCTGCAGTATGTGACGATTGTAAAGATTTGATGCGGTTTTTTTTCCTATTCCTGCTATGAAAATTGCTTTAAACAATAGATCACAGATGACCCAATTGTATGATGTGTTGTACAGATAAATAATTTACAGAATATAAAAGCAGTCTGGAGAACAAACCCTTGCGGTACACCACAAATTGAGATTCTTTCAAGGAGACAATTCCGATCAAGTAAACACGCTGTGATCCGTTTTGAAGATACGACTGAAAGAAAGAGTTTGCTGGGAGATTTTGAACATACACACCCAGTTGTTTGTTTAATAGTATGTCATGTTCTATGAAATAAAAGTTATCCTGAAATCGATGACAATAGTTTCAAAATCTTTTGATTAATGGCGGATAACACTGCGTCACAGAACCGATTTGAAGTAAAGTTGTCATAACTCCAAAAACCAGACAAAAGGAGAAGAGTGTGGGGTTGGAAGTTTATGATGTTCCATGATTTTGATCAAGTGTTTGGATACGGCCAAAAGTAAAGATATTAGTCTGAAGTTGTTTTCATCTGTGATGTCTCTTGATGCTGGTAATGGACCCAGTTGCTGATTTTACAATGGACCGGACAATATTTCGTTCCAAAAGTAGACCGTATATCCCATGTATATGTGTATGCCACGTAAATACCAAACTGAAGTACGGTTGCATTTAAATTATCTGGGTCTATACTTACTTCTTCAGTTTTATTTTGAAATGAAGGAACCGACTTCGTTAATGGCAAGAAATTGAACAGTAAACGAATCTGTAGCCTCTAATAGTTCGCGGCAAAATGGAAGAAAACGTGTGGAACCATGTGGCGGCTCCACCATGGAAACTGATTGCTTTCTGAGCCGATTCAGATAAGTTTTAGAAAACGATTATTGAATATATTAGCGGACCATGTAGCTTCGGTGGTATCTGTTTTCTTTTCTTTTTTTTTTTTTAAACTCCGCTGTAATTTCATTAAGTACACAACACAACGTCGCCGTATCTCTACTGGAGTTTATTAATGTCTTAAGATATTTTGGTTGTGTCTTTTTAATGAAATCTCATGCTCTGTTTCTTTTCTTTTTATATTTTTTTCCCTTTTTTTATAACCTCTCTCTTTTAATGTACAGTTCTTTGTGTGTCTTTTTGTGCCACTTCAGTGACGATGCTGGTTTCATTGGAGATTTGTGTGTAATTTCCTTCAACATTGGAAGATATATGTGTGTAATCTTCCTTCAAACAATTGAAGATATATGTGTGTAATCTTCCTTCAACAATATATGTGTGTAACTTCTTCACAGGGGCAATCTCATTGGCAAACTGTCAGAGAGATGTCAAACTGGATAGTATAAGTCTCATTTCGATCAGAGTAATTAATACATCGTACAGAGATGGTCAACGTAATTCTTGAACAGTAATATCCATTCCGAAATTCTTGATTTTTTTGTCATTGTTGCTTAGCTCTTGTTTAGGTAGTTTACAAGATCACGTAAGCGTACACACGACAGGGAAGGGGGTCACTCACTCTTTTACCTCTGACTGCTACATTGAACACTGTCCTTCACTGTTCTTCATACATATATGATCTAATAATGTGGTAGACTTCGCCGTTCTCGCCGGACTGCAGTTTTGACAGATAAATATTCATCAACAAGAAGAAGGAAATTTTGCTCCTTCTTTAATATATTATCCATCACGACTACAAAGTTCTGGTACGAGAGAAACTAGTGACAACGTCTCTGTATTTATATCCAAGTAGAGATGCCAGGTTTGAAGATTTCACCTGGTCTTGTTCGGGACTGAGAGGGCTGTGGAAATCCACAGATATCGCAAGGTACTGAAGGTGCAAATCACCTTTCTTGAAGTAAAGAGTGCATGTATGAACGTTCATCGAAAAGTGTAGAGGTATATTTGCCCTGACAAAACTTGACGACATACAAATGTTAACGAATAGTAATGCCCTGAAACGAGATATAAAAAGGGATGGAGAGGGGAAGGGGGCACGGGGTGGAGGTGGGTAAGTGGGTGGGGAGGGGGGATCTGGCGTGGATGTGAATGCGCACTGAGATCAAAGAGATCAATGGAAGAAGATTCGTTTGGTGAGATGCAGAGTTCGTGAATGTTATTGACAGACGATAAACATCGAAGTGACCAGTACATGCCAGAATCAATTACTAGTACTCATATTACAGTGGGCCTTGGTATTTACCATAGAAATATTGACTTTTCTGATATTGCATTAGATGATATTAGAGTGCATGTATAAAAGATAATAAAAAGTGTAATAAGTATATTTGCATCAGCAAAAACGTGACAGAATACCAATGTCCACGAACATTAATGCTACCGGACACAAAATAATGCACAAAATAATATTACAATAAATTCACAGAGAGAGAGAGAGAGAGAGAGAGAGAGAGGAGAGAGAGGAGAGAGAGAGAGAGAGAGGAGAGGAGGGAGGGATTTCACGCACAATATCCAATGAACCAAGGCAAAAAGTGCGACAATGTGAAGAGGGTCGATTGCACAATGATGCGCGCTGAAGCAATCCACATAATGGATTGACAGTTGAGATTTGATTGTCGGCACGCACAAAACACGTCCTCCTGGCCGGACATTTCGGAATTAGTAAAACACACACCTCACTCACACAAACATCCAGACACACATGGAGATTCGCTCTTCCATACTCTCATTCACGGGCATATAGACATAGAGACATATAAAACACACACACACACACACACACACACACACACACACACACACACACACACACATCACACACACATACACAATCACACACACAACACATCACATCACACACACACACACACACACACACACACACACACTCACGCACACACTCACGCACGCACGCACACACAAACGCACGCACGCACGCACGCAAGGATGCACGCGCGCGCGCGCGCGCGCGCGCACACACAAACACACACACACACACACACACACACACACACACACACACACACACACACACACACACACACACACACGTCCGCGCTCACATTTAATCTATTCCTTCGCTCATACGTTACATAATTAATCAGTGTACTGCATTTCTTTTCATACAAACGTTTGTGCCGCCATGTTGAGATAGCATACAGTTAGGAGAAGAAGTGGACTGACTGCACACACATGGTATCCCCTGGACAGGGTCAGGCGTATGACGGATGAGGCAAATCCTGGGTACACACAGAGTTAGATATGGGATGGATGAGACAAGCCCTGGGTACACACAGAGTTAGATATGGGGTGGATGAGACAGACTGGGTACTCGCTGTCAGAGTTAGGCATGGGACGGATGACACAAACCCTGTGTACACACAGTAAGATTTAGGAATACCAGCCTCTGTGGCGAAGTGGTTAGCGTCGCGGACTCCCGGCTGGGAGGTCGTGGTTTCGAATCCCATCAGAGTCATGTGGCATTTTTCTGCCCCGACCGGCTCTTACCCAGAGTTGAGTTTGCTGCGGACTCAGTTGGGAAGACTGGGACCACATAGTCGAGTTTCATCACTCAGTGGATGCGTTTCTGAGAGTGTTGCTCAAATTTCGTGACCAGCACTGCAGGTGCCTGTATCTCTCGGGCCTGGTTGACGCCGGGATATATTATCAAAGGAAGCGTAGATACAGCCCTGTCATGTAGTCTCAGACCGAAATGGAAATCCGTAGCATCATCTTAATCATCCTCATTCTCATCGATCAGCATAAAAAAATGTCTCAAGTTCTGTGGCCCTTAATGCCCTGCTCTCATGGTGACCTCAAATTCGATGTCCTCTCCACGTCTGTGGCCTTGGTTTGGTTACGTCGGGGTCACCGGTATCGGCGAGTCCATGGGGGCTGTCGTTGGACGGACGTGGTGGCGCCCCCCGGAGGGAGAGCTAACTCACGCCGGCTCCGCGACTAAGCAATTATTGTCGTCAGTAGGGTGCTTAGTAGGTGGTGTCCTGCGTATGTTAGATCAGAACAGGCGCCACTGAACACCATGGAAGTGACTCGGCAGCGGTGCAGTGTCTCGTCTGGTGAGTTGCCCCTTGACGACTTGACATTGACTGCTCCCTGTGGATTGCCGGTGCCGGGTCTGCGGCGGGGCTGACCGGGCTGTGGCTGTGGACGGGATGTCGGAATGAGCGGCGTGAGTGCACTGCCTCTGAGGTAGCGCAGAGGTTGGGACAGCAAAAAAAAAAAGAAAAAAAAAAGATTTAGGAATGGGGTGGATGAGGCAGACCCTGGGTATATACAGAGTTACACATATCTGGATTAGACAGACTCTGGGTACACACAAGGAGAATAAGGCATAGGGTGGATGAGACAGACCCTGGGTACACACGGCTAGAATTAGACATGCGGTGGATGAGACAGATCTTGCGTACCAGAGAGAGAGAGAGGGGGGTGGAGGGAGGTAGGGAGATAGAGAGAGAGAGAGAGAGAGAGAGAGAGAGAGAGAGAGAGAGAGAGAGAGAGAGAGAGAATTTTATTCATTAAAGGCCAAAGCCCCATTTGAAGGGGGGTGAGTTCTCTCTCTCTCTCTCACCATCACTCCACACACACACACACACACACACACACACACACACACACACACACACACACACACACACACACACTATTAAAACCAAATCTGACATTTCTTATACATTTTGCGGGCCAGCATTCCTTGCCACATTTGTCTGTATGTAGCAGCATCAAATAAGCTGTATATACGACCTTTTAATATTCATTCGTAAAGGTCTAAATCCACACCACAAACCTGCAACGACAGGAATTCACATACATTCGGTATCTGTCCGAACGTCAATAGATCATTTCGTGTGGAGTCCACAAATCTTTGGATGCTAACACGTGCACGTTTTCTAAATGTTCTTATCTCTTGAAATCCCTAGAACTTGGAGGCATACAGCAGAATGGGTTGAATCTTCTTGCCCTTTGTTTTTAGTTATCTGTTGTACTGTCCCTTCCCTACGTTCCTTTATAAAGATTCAGTTGATCTATACTGTTACTGCCCTCTGAAGTTTTGTAGTTAAATAAAGAGTTTTTTGTGTGTGTGTGCATTCTTTGACTGCAAAGTTAGATCTTGGTTACAATAATCATTAACAATCTCCAGAGCATTCCATCTAAACCTCATAATATTTCCCTAAGTACAACCCTCGCCTTCCCTTTCCCCATCCTCTCATACGGTGATTTTACTTTTCTTCTGACATTCACACTTAGTTTCATTTTAACACAAGAATTCGTGAGCACATTCATTTGATTTTATAGGCCACTTCCCACGGTTGACAAGCATGACACATCAGCCATGAAACTCTCTCAATAGCGCCGCTCACAACAACGATGATCACGGACAACGACGACAAAAAAACACACAACAACAACAACAAAAAAACAAACACAACAAACACAACACCCACACACCCCACACACAAGAGGATCAGACTAAAAAAATAAAAAAAAAATAATAAAGAGGGTCTGGGATAACAGCGAGTTAACGATGTAGAACCGAGTGACCATGAATTGGGGGGGGGGGGGGGGGGGGGGGGGACGAACGCTTTCCTGTTGTCACGATTCGGTTGCTTTTGAGTTGAGGGGAAGGGGAGGTGGAGAGGGCTGGGGAGGGAAGAGATAACTGTCATTTTTCCAATGGATTCCTGCCACCCACCCCACCCCCCTTCCCTCTCCCCTCGTCACCCCTCAACCCACCTCCTTCGCTGGTGTCTTTTAATGGCCATGTCCTTAACGTCGCGCTGACAACAGTAGCCCTCCTCCTAGGATCCAGATGAGAGTGATTAAAAGTGAGCCACCCAGTGGGCCACCCCCTGGGGAAAACACAGAGAGAGAGACAGAGATAGAGAGATGAGAGAGAGAGAGAGAGGGGGGGAGGGAGGGGGGGAGGGAGGGAGAGAGAAACCAGAACTCAGAGCTCAAATAGTTTATTCACGTAAAGGCCATTGCCCTTATGAAGGGGGTATGGAGAACGTAACACCAATATACGAATTATACAGACCACTAGAAAGACTGGATGGACAACTCTCTCATGAAGTCATAACTGATCTAAAATGAAATGCCTTGAATAAGTAATTTGAGCATTTTTTTTTTTTTTTACTATGCTTTCATTCTGAGAGAGAGAGAGAGAGAGAGAGAGAGAGAGGAGAGAGAGAGAGAGAGAGAGAGAGAGAGAGAGAGAGAGAGAGAGAGAGAGAGAGAGAGAGAGAGGAGAGGAGAGAGAGAGAGAGAGAACGCACTAACGAACGAACGAACAAAATTGTATTTTACCAGGGTAATGAGATAAGCAATACAAATGCTTTTTTCCACCCAGCCTGTGGTGGTGGTGGGGGGGGGGGGGAGAGAGAGAGAGAGAGAGAGAGAGAGAGGGGGGGGTTGGTGGTATACGCAAGGTCGCGAGAGAGAGAGAGAGAGGAGTAGAGAGTAGAAGAGAGAGAGAGAGAGAGAGAGAGAGAGAGAGAGAGAGAGAGAGAGAGAGTTGGTGGTATACGCAAGGTCTGTCTACCTTTATGGTCGGGTTTCGTCTAGTTATGACCTGTGGGGATGCTGCCTGACTATCTCTGTTGTTTATGAACGCAAACGATCTTAATTGTTTAATTATCTGACAATCTGATCCACGGACATCTCTGTTACTGTTGATCAGTTTTGTATGATGGCCTCTGTTTTCTGGCCATCATCATACTTGTTCATCTCTATTTTCTGACGAAGTTTGATCATCTCTGTTCTCTGATGAGTTTGGATGATCTCTGCTCTCCGACGAGCTTTGTTGGCTCTGTTATCGGACGAGCTTTAATGATCTCTCTAGCGAACTTAATGATCTCTGTTTTCTGACGATCTTTACTGATCTCTGTTTTCTGACGATCTTTACTGATCTCTGTTATCTGACGATCTCTACGGATCTCTGTTATCTGACGATCTTTACTGATCTCTGTTATCTGACGAGTTTTACTGATCTCTGTTATCTGATGATCTTTACTGACCTCTGTTTTCTGACTATCTTTACTTATCTCTGTTTTCTGACAATCTTTACTGATCTCTGTTATCTGACGATCTTTACTGATCTCTGTTTTCTGACGATCTTTATGATCTCTGTTATCTGACGATCTTTACTGATCTCTGTCACCTGACGATCTTTACTGATCTCTTTTTCTGACTACATTTACTGATCTCTGTTTTCTGACGATCTCACTGATCTCTGTTTTCTGATGATCTTTACGGATCTATGTTTTCTGACGATCTTTACTGATCTCTGTTATCTGACGATCTTTACTGATCTCTGTTATCTGACGATCTTTACTGATCTCTGTTTTCTGACGATCCTTACTGATCTCTGTTTTCTGACGAGCTTTACTGAGTCTTTTTTCTGACGATCTTTACTATCTCTGTTATCTGACGATCTTTACTAATCTCTGTTTTCTGACGATCCTTTACTGATCTGTTTTCTGACGAGCTTTACTGGTCTTTTTTCTGACGATCTTTACTAATCTCTGTTTTCTTACGATCTTTACTAATCTCTGTTTTCTGACGATCTTTAATGATCTCTGGTTTCTGACGATCTTTAATGATTCTGGTTTCTGACTATCTTTACTGATCCTGTTTTCTGACGATCTTTAATGATCTCTGGTTTCTGACTATCTTTACTGATCTCGTGTTTTCTGACGATCTTTAATGATCTCTGGTTTC
>CM065729.1:29722815-29727815 GCA_033310375.1 Conus canariensis | reverse complement strand
AGATGTTGAGAAGCCCAGCAGGGAACAAGCTGAACTGTATATTCAAAGTAAATCAGAGAGCATGGAGCACAATCTGTAAGCATAGTGTAACCCACGGAGCCTGAAATGCATTCTATTCTCTGGTAGACCGGCGGCCAGTGGGGTTCAATCAGAAGAGCAGTGATGTTAGTCTGCCTTGGTGCTTTGTGAAATAACCGAACAACGCAAATTCATTTTTGTTTTTACTTCTTCATAACTTTTTTTTCTAAGACGATCGGCAAAAAAAGGTTTCACAGTAAAAAGGCTAAGAGGGAACGAGTGAGGTAACTGGTATCTCTCTGATAGGACGTTGGATACCGCCACGAACCTGTCCAATTCGCGAAGTTCCAGATAACTGCTTTAAAAAAATGTTCTTACCTTGTTCGTTTACAGACAGTTTATAGTCAAGCCTGAGCACCTAGACTGCAAAGTGAATAAGAAAAAGGAATTTGATTTTGACCAACTGAAATGAGTACAGGTATTTCTCTGTGTTCAGAGCTTCCTTCTGTTTCAGTTCTATGTAACTGCAGTTTGGTTTGCATGATTGAGAGTCTGGTGCCTGTAAAGCATCTTAACTAAGTTAACAGTCAGGGAAACGAGGCATTCAGGGTTTGCTGAATCATACACCTGAGTGTGATTTGTAAAACTATTATCCGAAATGAAATATCTTCAAAATATCTTATAGAGTGTTTGTGAGTTAAAAAAAAAAAAGGACCGAACATGAAACATACAGAACACCAAACTGGAGAGAGACGGGGTTTGATATGGGACTGGAGATACGTACAGTATGATTCAATTAATTTATCAGATAGGACTGACTGAAACAAAATTCTTCTTGGCATATAGTGATGTGGCTGAATCATAAATCCTCCTGTTATCGTTCTGACATTAGAGCAGATCAAAGACAGTTTCTCAGGGTCCGGCGTAGGTTTTTGAAAAGAAATTTAATTGATGCTTTTTTCTCCCAAGAAATTTCAGGGAAAGTATCGGAGATGACAATCTTTGATAATGGTCGTTATGACGGGAACAATTTCTTCTATAATGTCTAATGATAGGGATGTTAGAACTGAGTCCAATCGTTTTGACTGAGTTTGATTGCTTATACATGCACCAGAATACTTGTTTTCTAAACCGAAAACATAAAGAAAACAGTAAGTAGTGGCAATTACCAGAGGTGCAAATGTACAAAAGAATATATCTCAGCCCCTCTTGCGTTGAAGATTATATTTTCAGAAAATCATGTTTCAAAATAAAAATGGAAATACCACTCACATTCACGCGTGCACATACCAAATGCAGCTGATGTACACGTTCATGTAAAACATAATCTGACCACAAAGAAATCAAAACACAAAACTACTAAACATTGCAATACATTTTGTGACAGAAAGTATTAGTACCATATGTGGCTCTGAAAATACTTGTAGAGTTGTAGACAAGGTTTTTTTTTTATCTGAAGTAAATCTAAAAAATATAGATAGATAGATAGATAGATAGATAGATAGATATAGATGAAATGAATAAATAAATCAGAAATATTAATGATTGAATAATAGAAGAATAAATAAATAAATGACAAGAAATAAATACGTAAATAAACAAAGAAATCTAGATATGATTTAACAAAAAATACAGTGTGCCTTAGTCTGCTTTGATTTTGTTGGCACAAGATTTTTTTCTGCATATCTAAACAAAGAAGACCTGCAGCTTTTACATTAAAACGAACTTAAACAACATTAATTTGACACCATAACATACCAAAGTGATGATAACACCTTAGCCAAAATACCTTTCATCTTCAGATAGCGAATGGGACAAATGTCAAAATTCGTCCCAGTTAAAATACTTAAATTTGAAATACAGAGTTGCGTTTAAAAGGGGAAGGGGGATGAGAGGGAATCTTCCCTCAGAGAGCGCATTCATTGTTGTATCACATACTCATATGCACATGTATCTATGCACATGTTTTCTTCGGCACAATTACCCAGTCACCTCAAAGTCTTCAAAAGCTAGTTCATACAAATCAATGTGAGTGAAACAAATGGAACTGGTACTATTGTTTCTGTTTGAATTTCAGCTTGCCCACTTCGATCATCTCTAATACACTGCTACTGTATATGATATCGGCAGAAAGTTGATTGCCATAGTCATTCAATCCCACAACGTTCTGCCGATGCATTGTACTGGGTCCCTTTCATTCTATTATGCAACTTTGTAGTCACAACAGCTTTATCCAAAGAATTCAGGCTGTTTTCCCCTTGACCCGGTGGCTATGAAAGGTTCCCCATTCTTTGTTATATCAGATTGAAATAAACCGACATGTCCAGTGGCCGTATGAACCTTAGCTGAGATAGAAGGAAGTTTTAAATGAGATGGGGGAAGATGCAAACAATGAAAACAACAATGCATCACTTAATCCCACGGCGAGTTAATTACGTGCTGATTAGTCCAAAGTAATGCTGCTCACGGTACCAAATCGCCTAGCACAAATCCAGACACGAGACACACAAAATGTGGAAAAAGCCTCAGGCCTCTGCCTCTGTTCTGTGGGACCTGTTTCTGTTTTTGTGCTAGGCGAATGGGTGCCGTAATTAGCATCGGTTTGGAATTACAGGCATTACAGTGTTTCATCATGCGAAAGAAAGTTGTCTGCGCTGCCCTATTTACAAGATAAGATATCTTGAAAAATGTGGCGGCTACTTTAAGAATAAAGGAGAAATCAATCGGCTTCTTAAAGTCCGCCATTATATTGGTAATGGTTGCTAAATGCGATGGCGTGCAGATATTTCGACAGGAACGTTTGAAATGTATTAACTCTCTGGTAGAGTACAACAGGCTACATCTAAAGACACTGAGTTGTATAAAAATGGATTTCTTACGACGAGATTCTGATTTAATGTAGTAAAAAAGGCCAGAGTGAAATTTTGACCAAAACTGATTTTGATTCAGTAATTGGACCCTTCAACAACTTATCTACTCATTCCATATCATATTTTGAAAAATAAAAAGGTTCTAAATGCTGTATGTGCTAATAAAGGTCATGTATGGAATGTATGGTTGTAGATTTTACCTAAAGATCCCCCCATTTTTTTTTTTTTTCCATGTTACTCGCACATTCAAGAAAATGTTACCACTGAATTGTTTGTAAAGATAAAAGTCTAAACTCGGCACCTTCTCTCTTCCTGTGACTGCGTTTTGTTTTTTTTGTTTTGATTTAATAGACGGACTGGTCTGTAACTTCGAAGTCATGGAATAAGAGTGAGTATTATTGCATTAAAACCACAATTATGACGGAACCTTCAGCAAAGAAAATTCTGAGGAAAAAACATATTCACATGTAACAAACCTACTGTATGTAAACAAAGCTAATGACAATAAAAAGCCATTAAAAGAAACAGAAAAATGTATCACAATTAACATCGAAGTTATAACCTTTTACAAATATTGCTGGTGGGCGGCCCCGGGCCATTTTGGGTCCTTTTTTGTGGCAGCGGTTATAAAAAAAAAAAAAAGACCATACAAAATTACCATCTGGGGTACTCACGACGCATGTTTTCTTCAAAAAGCAAAGTATTTGAAATGAACACAGAGAAGTATCTTAAATTTAAATAATTGCTGCTGTATTTGACAAGATCTGTGTGAGACTAGTAACGCATCAATGGCTAGTATAAAAATCCAGTCAGACTTAATCATTGTACAAAACTGGCACAATTCTCAGAAAAAGGCATACCACTTATCGAAATGAATCATTAAATTCTTGATTAAGATACAGGAATGAAGTATACATTGTATGTACGACTAAGAAATCGAAAAAGAAAAGCGAACTCAAGAAATAGGCGACATTCTTCCAATCAGCCACCTATACTTAGACTCTCACAGCAAAGCGTAACATCAGCAGCTAAAATAGTACAAGAAACCCTGTACAAGAAAAGAGTGTAATTTTCAGTCTTGATTCTGTTCCCTTCTTTTAGAAGCTGGATACCTGAATGTCAGCCTCACCTTGTTACCGGCCTGAAATCACCCCAATGAGATCAATGATGATCGCGTGACAGCTGAAGCCGGCTAGCTCGTCTACAGAGCTCTCTTTCTTTTCTCTCTTTTTGTTTTTGATACGGGCAAAAACCTGTGCATAGTGTGTGTGTGTGTGTGTGTGTGTGTGTGTGTGTGTGTGTGTGTTGTGTGTGTGTGTGTGTGTGTGTGTGCTAAGGAGAGACCGTGGGAGAGAGAGAGAGTGTGTGTGTGTTTGTGCGCGCGCGCGTGTATGTATGTATGTTGTGTGTGTGTGTGTGTGTGTGTGTGTGTGTGTGTGTGTGTGTGTGTGTGTGTGTATGTGTGTGCGTGAGAGAGAGAGAGAGAGGAGAGAGAGAGAGAGAGAGAGTATCGATATGTGTTTCAACGCACCAGATTATTAGCAATGTGATTATTCACGCTTAAAAATCGTTTTTCAAAGGAAATAAATCTACCGTTGCACAATTACAGGTGTATTCTCCAACCCTTGGATTTCAATCCAGCAAAGAAAAGTAGTTTGTATTTGCGTATTAAATATCTTCAAAAAGAAGCCTCGCGAATTATAATCCATGCGTTGAGTCTTTTCGCAAGGGCCACGAATGCATTACTCGCTTTACTTCCAAATTCCTTACATGCAAACGTACAGCTCTGACGTACAGAAGAATAAATCCGTTTTTTTTTTTTTTTTCTTTTTTTTTCGTAAATGCCCAGCATTGCACCATCGTCTCTTTCTCTATCAGCTGAATTCTCTCCCTTTCTGAACACAAAAAAGGTCAATTCATTAAAATCTGAATTGAGTTTCCATGTTCTGTTGTCCTGATTTTAACATTAACTTGACAATGAGTTCAGTCAACGCCTTCCTTGCGCTGAACTCTGAAGCGATCAAAGCTAAGTGAATTTTCGTTGTCCTATTTGTTTGTATCTTGCCTGAAGAAGACCTAAGAGGTCGAAACGCGTCGTGTTTTGTCTTGTGA
>CM065729.1:29712815-29717815 GCA_033310375.1 Conus canariensis | reverse complement strand
ACATGTGTTTCAGGTGTTTTTGTTCACTGCTAGGAACTTCCATCTGTGTCTGCAATTGTTAACCATTTCTGTTCTGATATTTAAAGCTGCTAATTGTGGTTTACATAGTATGATGTATTTCTCTGTTAGGCATAGATTACATCTTTTTGAAGTGTTGTTGTATGGTGCTGCTCTTTTTAAGATTTTCCAAGATATGTTGTAGTCTGTGTTTTTGTCTTTAAGTTTCCAGATATATTTACTCAGTTCTGTTTGGTTTTTATATTTTTCTTTGTTGAATGATTGTTTATGGTTTGCATATCTAGTTTTGAATTGGTTACCAGTGACACCTACATATGTTTCTTCTGCGTTCTCTGATGTTACAGTGGCTTGGTACACAATGTTGCTGTAAAGGCATTTGTTGCTTAGAGGGCACTGTTCTTTTTTGGTACAGTTACAAGAAAACCATAAAAAGCATAAAAGAAAACACTGAATTCAATCTCTGGAAAAACACATATGAAGTCATACAATGGTTCATAAAACTCAACAAACAAGAAAATACAGTTTTTATAACATTCGACATAGTAGATTTCTACCCATCTATAGATGAAAAGCTACTAACTAAAGCTATAAGATTTGCCAACAAGTACACAGAAATATCAGGGTCAGAAATGGAAATCATTTTCCATACAAAGAAAACTTTACTGCACAGTAAAAATGAAACCTGGATTAAAAACACAAACATGAATTCAACTTTTGATGTCACGATGGGATCATATGATGGTGCCGAAACTTGCGAACTTGTAGGACTATTCATGTTATCTCATATTAAAAAAAAACTTGGAAAACAAACTGGACTGTACAGGGATGACGGCCTTGCAGCTCTGAATGACAACCCTAGGAATATCGAAAATAAGAAAAAAGAATTGTGTAAAATTTTCCACAACCAAAACTTAAAAATCACCATAGAAGCAAACAAAAAGATAGTGAACTAGTTAGACATAACGTTAGACCTCAACCAACATACATATAAACCATACAAGAAACCAAATGACACGCCTGTTTATGTAAACATCAAAAGCAATCACCCACCCTCCATACTGAAAACAATACCCAAAAGCATAAACAAAAGACTGTCTAATTTGTCATGTAACGAAACAGTATTCAACAATGCTACAGCTGAGTACCAAGAGGCGTTACATAAAAGTGGCTACAATTATAAACTACAATACGATCCAGACAACGATACAAAAAGATACAGAAAGAACAGGAAAAGGAACATCATATGGTACAAGCCTCCATATGATGCAAGAGCCAAAACAAATGTAGGGAAAGAATTCTTTAAAATTTTGACATCATCCTTCCCAAAAGACCATAAATTATTTAAGATATTCAATAAAAATAACATCAAATTATCATATTCATGTATGCCGAATCTCAAAAATGCCATTGATTCGGCAAATAAAATGAAAAATAACGCAGAGAAAAATGAGGGTGACAAAAGGAAATCTTGTAACTGTACCAAAAAAGAACAGTGCCCTCTAAGCAACAAATGCCTTTACAGCAACATTGTGTACCAAGCCACTGTAACATCAGAGAACGCAGAAGAAACATATGTAGGTATCACTGGTAACCAATTCAAAACTAGATATGCAAACCATAAACAATCATTCAACAAAGAAAAATATAAAAACCAAACAGAACTGAGTAAATATATCTGGAAACTTAAAGACAAAAACACAGACTACAACATATCTTGGAAAATCTTAAAAAGAGCAGCACCATACAACAACACTTCAAAAAGATGTAATCTATGCCTAACAGAGAAATACATCATACTATGTAAACCACAATTAGCAACTTTAAATATCAGAACAGAAATGGTTAACAATTGCAGACACAGATGGAAGTTCCTAGCAGTGAACAAAAACACCTGAAACACATGTAGCACGGGAAAAACAGCAGCAAGCTATATATACACACAACACTGGCAATACAAGCTCACTACACCCTGACGACCGCACTGACAGCGCGAAACAGATCTGTAGGTTTTAAACTTGATTTTAACTTGCTTTTAATACAGCAAATGCCGCTCCCACTCTGGTCGAGCACTCTTTTTAATATAACGCTGATCCTCAGTACTACCCTCTCTCTCTCTCTCTCTCTCTCTCTCTCTCTCTCTCTCTCTCTATATATATATATGTGTGTGTGTGTGTGTGTGTGTGTGTGTGTGTGTGTGTGTGTGTATGTGTGTGTATGTGTGTGTATGTGTGTGTGTGGTGTGTGTGGTGTGTGTGGTGTGTGTGTGTGTGTGTGTGTGTGTGTGTGTGTGTGAGTGTGTGTGAGTGTGTGTGTGTGTGTGTGTGAGAGAGAGAGAGAGAGAGAGAGAGAGAGAGAGAGAGAAAGCATGAGTGTGTGTGTGTGTGTGTGTGTGTGTGTGTGTGTGTGTGTGTGTGTGGTGTGTGTGCGCGCGCGCGCGCTACTAATACTACTGCCGTTATTGCTCCTGCTGGCTGCTACTGCTACTGTTGGACTCACAAACGCACACAAGTACTCATGCATGGGCACACTCACACACACACACACACACACACACACACACACACACACACACACACACACACACACACACACACACACACGCACGCACGCACGCACGCACGCACGCACGCACGCACGCACACACACACACCACACACATTCAACTTAGACGATCACAATCTGAAACTTAACAATCTGCCCGCTGTACGGCCTGCCGTCATGCCGTATGCATGGTTTGACCACTGGAGAGTGGCACCCCACCCTGTCATGTCGGATTGTCGTTAACTTTTCTTTTTGATGCCAGACGGGCGGAGCTCAGAGTTCCAGCTTCAAAGAGTCGCAGCTTGCCAGGGCCTGCTTTTTCCAGACACTAATTCATTGGCTGTCTGTCTGTCTGTCTCTCCGTACGTATCATTGCCTTGTCTCCCCCCTTGTCTGTCATTCTTCGTGCGGTTCTCTTTATTCTCGGTTTCTTTATGATGAGTATATTGTTGATATTGTTGTCGCCTCCGTCATTGTTGTTGTCGCGGACTTCGTTGCTGTGGTCGTCCACTGCTACCACTGCCTTATCTTCTTCTTCTTCTTGTTCTTGTTGTTCTTCTTCTTTTTGTTCTTCTTGTTCTTGTTCTTCTTTTTCTTCTGCTCCTCTCTCTCTCTCTCTCTCTCTCTCTCTCTCTCTCTCTCTCTCTCTTATATATATATATATATATATAATATATATATATATATATATATATATATATATATATATATATATATATATATATATATATATATATGTGTGTGTGTGTGTGTGTGTGTGTGTGAAACCGAAAGTCAGTAATAATAGAAACAAGAATTATGATCTTCAGAGTAGGTAGATTCTTTGTAAAGATGAAGAATTGCTCTTCGACCACGACAAGTCAAACGTGGTGAACAGATTCGGCTATGTTCGGTTTCATTTTTCAACAAAATGTAATCCGAGGATTGGTTCTGAACACCCGGTTGCAAACGGCAAAAGAACTCCTTTTTGATGTAGGCTTTTACAAAGATAAGGATGTTATCTACACGATTTACCCAAGCCTGTTATGTTACAACACATCCGATTATATCAACATTCACCAAAATAAGAGGACAAAAACGTTGTGAACAGTAAGGCACGATTTATTTGACAGTATGCAAACATCTTCGAGGCGTTCCTCTGAAAACACTAAATACAATGAGATCTGGAAACCTTGGAACTTTTCCAATGTTCATGAAATCCTAGATTCGCGCAATTAGTTACGCCATCCAGTTTAATATACTTATGATGGGCCATCGCCAACAGTCTTGTCAGGCGTATGAAATGCATTTGATTCTTGCATTAAAAAACCCTGTTTGTCTGATATTATCAAACTATATACGCATATTTTTATTTCAGTCTTTTCATGCGTCATTTACCATTCAAAATATTACAACCACAGAAGAAATAAGACATCAATCTACTGTCATGTCCATTCAGTATATCTGACTATTCACACTGGACAGAGTTCCCTGCTATACGGGGCATGTTTCTGTCAAAATTGTCCTTAATATTTTCAGCGAAAAAAATATGCGTTTCTTTTTGTGCACAGTATATTATGTGAAACTGGATAGAATTTGAATTGGTCACCACAGAATGCTGATAATATGCATTGTTTCTAGATAAGCAACGGTTGGTAGAAATATTTGTTGAAGAGAAGGCTAGCATTGTTAGGGACAGAAAAATGTATATTTTTTCACCTGCTGCTCGAAACTGTATCTGTTAAAATGAAGTCTATTTTAGTAACGTCGACGCAGTGCTTCAGATCCCGATGTAATATGTTCGATTTCATGTTAGTCACAGGAACAGTCTTAAGATTAAGCTGTCATTTCGGTGCAAATACAGTAAAAAGATTAAAAAAAAAAAAAAAGAAAACAGCTTAATACATATTTTGCACCGCGTACAGACCTCTTGAGACAAGACTTCATTTACATCTTCTTCGCTTGCCTAAATACCCCATCTCCTTTAGACATAAGGCAAACAAAATGTGTATTTGGAAAAAAAGACAGCGTTTCAGGGATCTTGTCTACACTTTGGAACGAGCGTTTTTCAACAGGGCCACGGGTCTAAATCATAAACTTGCTTCCCCCCCCCCTCCCCCCCCCCCCCCCCCCCCCTATTTTTCTGCTTACAGTCTTGTTGGGCTTCCTTCAGGCTGTATATATTGCAGTGATTGATTTCTTACTTTTCTTTAAAACATGTGATGATACATGCTCATGCCTTTCACCATTGGCCTAACCCCTATCCCATCCATTCCAGCTCCCATTCCCTGAGGGTTGTCGAATTGTGGCCCTTTGCTGATAGTCAGTAAACTCTCCTCTCTCTCTCTCTCTCTCTCTCTCTCTCTCTCTCTCTCTCTCTCTCTTAGCGCGCGCGCGCGCGTGTGTGTGTATGTGTGTGTCTGTGTTTGTGTGTGTGTGTGTGTGTGTGTGTGTGTGTGTGT
>CM065729.1:29702815-29710315 GCA_033310375.1 Conus canariensis | reverse complement strand
ATCTGGTGGCGAGCCATGCATGGATTTCACGATTTCATTTGTATACAACATGTGTGTTTGCCACGTGAACGAAAAATGTGTCTTGGTATATGCTGGTGATTTCGCTCGGTTGGCGGGGTGTGTCGGGTGAGGGGAGGGGGAAGGAATGGGGGGTTCGTGGGGGACGGGCGCGCGCCTTTCCCTTCCCGGGTTTTCTGCGCTCCCCTTTCGCCTTCCCCCGTTCCGCATGTTGCTGTCTGGGCCCCGTGCTTGCTGTCCTCCAGTGCGCGCGCGCGCGCGCGCTGGGGGACGGTGAGTGTGAGGCCCGGGTGGCAGCATGCGGGGTGGGGGGGGGGGGGGGGGGGCGGGGGGGGGGAGAGGTGCGTGGGGGGCCGGGGGAGGGGCGTGTTTGTTTTTTGTGAACCTTGAATTATTATTATTATTATTATTATTTCGTCTGGTGCATCCTGCCATACGGGCGGGATCACATTTAACTTATCCCGTGTTTTTTTGCACACCGCGAAAACAACTCATTTTGAGAGGAGTGTGCGTGACCCCAATACCTGATGATGTTCTTGATTTTCGAGAGTTTGATATGGCCATGGCTGAAATCAGCTCAGAATTTTATGGGCTAGTTCCTGTGTGTTTACGTGGCTCTCACTTATCTGTCTGTCTGTCTGTCTGTCTGTCTGTCTGTCTCTCTCTCTCTCTCTCTCTCTCTCTCTCTCTCTCTCTCTCTCTCTCCCTTAAATAGCAAGCACGTCACACCCACCCACCCACCCACCCACCCACCTGCACACACGCACGCACGCACGCACGCACGCACACACACACACACACACACACACACACACACACACACACACACACACACACACACACACACACGGGCAAACACGCGCTCACATGCCATTTCATCTGTCTGTTTGATACTATTTGAATTTGAATTTTGAACTGTTGTTAAACTTATTTACTCCTAAAACGCTGATCTGTGCGGGGCACTTGGCTGGATTTACGGATGTCTTTTTAGTACACCTTTTGCTTTGACAAGTTTGTTTCGTTTACATGTATTTGTTATATTTTACTTCTTTTTTTTTTGCACGTTCTGGTTTCAAATTTATACTGTATGTCTCTTTACTTATTTCGTTATGAGGTCAAGCTGGTTCTGTAGTTATTATGTAATATTTTGGTTCTGTAGATATTATGTAATATTATGTTATTCTCATTTAAGCATCTGGTTGGTGGCTTTTTCATAGTTTTACAAATTGTGCGCATTGAACAACATGGATAGTACAGTCTCAGTTGTCTCAGTCAATTGTCAGGGGCAGAATGATAAACAGAAAAGAAGAGATATATTCCATTGCTTAAAATGCACAAAATATTCAATTTATTTTCTGCAGGATACACACTTCGAAGAAAAAATGGAACGCTATATACAATCTGAATGGGGGTACCTAGGATATTTCTCTAGTCATGCTTCTAATGCAAGAGGTGTGGCAATACTTTTCAATTACAACTTTGAAACTAAAATAAAAAAAAATGTTCACATGGGCGATGATGGGAATAGCCTCATGGTCTTAGCAGAAATTAAACAACACGACTTTGTGTTTGTAAATGTATATGGACCAAACAGAGATGACCCAGAATTTTATATTACCTTAAATCAACAAATTAGTAATATAGGTATAAGTAATGTCGTAATTGGAGGAGACTTTAACTTAATTTTGGACCCCGCGAGAGATTACTGTAATTATAAAAGGGTTAATAATCCCAAAGCGAGAGAAGCAGTAAACAGCATGATAAACGATTTAGAATTAAATGATATTTGGAGGGACTTGAATCAGGATTGTCACAAGATATACCTGGAGAAGGAATAATCCTTTCCAGCAAGCACGGTTGGATTTCTTTCTCATATCAGATCACGTTGTTTCCTTTGTCGATGATGTAGACATTGAATGTGGGCATAGAACAGACCACTCCATGATTGTATTAAGGTTACGGTTTGGTAAAAAAAAATTAAGAGTAATACTTTTTGGAAATTTAACTCGTCATTATTAAAGGACAAGGACTATCTGGACGAAATTAACAAAGAAATTGAGAATGTCAAACAAGAATATGCTGTAAGCCCATATGCAAGAGAAGCAGTACACACGATTCCTCTGACTGAATTACAGTTTACAATTTATGATGATTTATTTCTATATTTTTCACTGATGAAGCTTAGGTCCCAAACTATTTCATACGCAACTATGAAGAAGAAAACCACGAATGAAGAGGAACGTAAAATACAGCAAGACATACAACGGCTCGAAAGAAAAGAGACAAAAGACGAAGAAGAGATCAAAGCTTTAGAGTTAAAGAAGGAAAGGCTAAAGGTTATTCGAGAGAAAAGAATAGAAGGGGTACTTTTAAGATCGAGGGCTAGGTGGATAGCTGAAGGGGAAAAAGTGACGAACTATTTCTGTAACCTAGAAAAAAGACATTTTATAAGTAAGAGTATAACTAGATTAATTGATAACCATGGCAATATTCTAAATGACCAAACAGAGATTCTTCACGAGGTTCAAGGATTTTATGAATCACTGTACAAAAAATGTGAAGCTGACGACTGTAATTTGGATGAACTCATTGTAAATATGCCACATTTAGACCATGACGAAGCAAATAATTTAGATGGTGAAATCACACTGGATGAGACATCTATAGCATTAAAGAACATGAAAAACAACAAAAGTCCTGGCACTGATGGTTTCACAACAGAATGTTTTAAGTGTTTTTGGAGCAGAATAGGGGTTTTTGTTGTCAGAGCTTTAAATGCCGGATTTAGAAGGGGGGAGCTTTCTTGTGTTCAAAGACAGGGACTAATTGTATATATACCAGAGGGAGATAAACCAAGACAGTTTGTGAAGAACTGGAGACCATTCTCGTTGTTAAATGTTGTATATAAAATAGGGTCATCGTGTATAGCCAACCGTTTAAAAAAGTGTTAACTGGTCTCATCAATGAGGATCAAACAGGTTTTGTTAAGAATAGATACATAAGGGATAACATTAGGCTCATTTACGACACAGTTGCTTATTTAGAAGAACACAACTTTCTTAAACATTGACTTTGAGAAAGCATTCGATTCAGTGAGCTGGGATTTTATGTTTAAAGTATTGAAAGCGATTTCAACAGGGCTTCTGCAAATGGATCGAAACATTCTATAAAAATATCAGCTCATGTGTCCTTGTTAATGGTTAGGTTTCTAGTTGGTTTGAGATAGATCGCAGATGCAGACAAGGTGATCCACTATCGCCTATTTATTCCTATTATGTGTTGAAATTCTAGCATTAATGATTCGGGAAAATGTAAACATACGTGGAATAGTTATAGATACAGTCGAACATAAGCTTTCTCAGTATGCAGATGACACGGAATTTCTTTTAGCAGGCGACAAAAAATCATTTGAAACATGTATAAACGTACTGGAAATATTTGGTCGAATATCGGGGTTATATATGAATCCTGGGGAAAAAAACCAAAAAAACAAACAAACAAAAAAAACTAGCGCTGTTTGGTTGGGGAGCTGTAAAATTCTTTTGTTCGTTACATGGACCATTTAGGTATGGAGTGGAACCCACAAAAATTCAAAATTCTTGGAATCTGTTTAGCAACGATTTGCAAAATGTGCAGATATTAATTATTCTGAAACATTAGCGGACGTGAAACATTTGTTCAAGATTTGGGTGAGAAGACAACTAACTCCTTTGGGCAGAGTGACAGTTTTAAAATCGTTTATTTTATCAAAACTCGTCCATTTGTGGATACTACTACCTAACCCACCTGACACTTTTTTTCAGACTTTACAAAATTACTGTTACAAATTTGTATGGAATAAAAAACCAGACACAATAAATAGAAAAACTGCTCACAAAAGTATCCAAAACGGTGGTCTTGGATTACCAGAATTAAAAACGTTTGCTTCTTCCCTAAAATTGACGTGGCTGCAAAAAGTTCAGTCTACACACCAAAAATGGAAAACTATTACAACATCTAACTTTCCACTTTCAAGCGATATTGAGAAATATGGACCAGAAATACTTCTTCCTTCTGTAAATCAAATGTATTTTGGACAGAGGTTTATGGCGTACAAACATTTTTTTCTCAAAGTTAACTGTGAGACTTCTTATGAACTCCTTGCGGAACCAGTCTTTTATACAAACAGAATACAAGCTTGGAAAAAGACTATTTTGGGGAAATGCATGGATCAACAAGGGCATATATTGCATTGCTCATTTTTTGCTTGACAACGGCAAGTTTATTTCTTACGAACAATTTAAACAAAAGTATGATGTAAACATTAATTTTGTCACCTTTTCTGGTATTAAAGCAGCTATAATTGAATATATACAAAAAAATCAAAGTTGAAAATACAAATGAATGTTTAAATATGCATGTATGTTACAAAACGTTAACGTCAGTTTGTAAAGGGTCAAGATTATATTATGACATTTTTATAGATAATCATACACACCCGAAAATCTGCACGAACTGGGATATAAAACTGACCGTTGAAAATGACTGGAAAAACTGTTTTCTTTATCTGAGTAAAATTTCTGACATAAAAATGAAATGGTTACAGTTACGAATAATACACAGATGTCTTGGTACTAATGTTGTGCTGAAAAAAATGGGTGTATTGAACAGCGATGTTTGTACTTTCTGTACCTCTGTTAAGGACAGTATCACACATATGTTTCAGTATTGTACGGTCATACAACGTTTTTGGGAAACGCTGGTGGTTTTGATGAATGAAAAATGTATGTGTGCATTTAATTTGCAGATAACTGAATCATTAGCCATAGTTGGATTTGGTAAAGATATACATATAGACCGTGTATTTTATTTTATTGCATTATTTGCAAAACACTATTTATATCAGTGTAGAACAGAACAGAAATCACCCAGACTGCAAGTTTGTCTTAATAAGCTAAAATACAGATATAAAACTGAAGAATACATCGCTCGAAAAAAATTTGTATATAACGATTTCCTTTCCAAATGGCACCCATATACGCCGATGTTAGCAGGCTCAGAATGAATTACGAATGATTATGACATTGTACATTATACGAGTACAAGTATGATTATAGTACCCTAAAACTGTTACACCGCCTAAAACAGCCCCTTTGGATATAATACAGAACCTTATATATGTGTATGTATGTATGTGTATGTATGTATGTGTATATATATATATATATATATATATATACACATATATATATGTATATATATATATATATATATATATAGAGAGAGAGAGAGAGAGAGAGAGAGAGAGAGAGAGAGAGAATGGTATTAAGAATCAACGTTATTTTAAAAGAAGTGCTCAACCACAGTGGGAGCGACATTTGTCACATTAAAAGCAAGCTAGAAACCAGCTTAAAACATCAACAGGTCTGTTTCTTGCATATGCAGTCGTCAGGATGTAGGGGGATTGTGCTGCCAGTGTTATATATAGCTTGCATATACAAATGTCGCTCCCACTGTAGTGCTCTTCTTTTAAAATAACGTTGCTTCTTATTACTATTCTCGTAACTGCTCCCTACGTTGAGCACTTTGAATCAGCAGATTTTAAAATGGAAAAAAATCAACTTCAAACAATCCATTAAAAACATTCCGTTCGCTAAACCCCAGTGCTACATGAAGAAAATGATAGGACAGACGGAAAAATTCATCAAAAATATGAGATGGAAAGCATTTTTCTTTTTAAACCCCAATGCTAAAAAAAAAGAAGATAAAAATACATATGACTTCAAATCATGGCGAGTACCACCAGCCATGGAAGAAATGAAAACATTTGAAGATAAAATGAAAAGAATGTTAGCCAACATAGAATTAAAAAATCAAATAATAAATTCCAAACAGCGTTAGAAAAGGAAATTAAACAATGCAAAATGATAAAAAAAAATATTTTATAAAATAGAACCTGAAGAGTACTCAAAACTTCTTGACAAAAATATTCAAAAAAATTACAGAAAGACTGACAAGGTTACATATAATCACATCAGAAAGAAAGAAAAGGAACTTGTACACCAAATGGACCTAGGTGACAGAGTAAAGACCACAGCAGCTAGAGAAGCATTTATTACACTTAAAGACCACAAACCTAATTTCTTGAATAATCCAGCATGTAGATTGATAAACCCTTCCAAATCTGAACTAGGGAAAATTAGTTTTAAAAAATCTTAGAGAAAACCATAAAGAACATAAAAGAAAACATTGAACTCAATCTCTGGAAAAATACATATGAAGTCATACAATGGTTCAAAAAACTCAATAAACAAGAAAATACAGTTTTATAACACTTGACATAGTAGATTTCTATCCATCTATAGATGAAAAGCTTCTTACTATAGCTATAAAAATTTGCCAACAAGTACACAGAAATATCAGGGTCAGAAATGGAAATCATTTTCCATACAAAGAAAACTTTACTGCACAGTAAAAATGAAACCTGGTTTAAGAGCACAAGCAGGAACTCAACTTTTGATGTTACAATGGAATCATATGATGGCGCCGAAACTTGCGAACTTGTCGGACTATTCATGTTATCCAACATTAAAAAAACTTGGAAAACAAACCGGACTGTACAGGGATGACGGCCTTGCCGCTCTGAATGACAACCCTAGGAATATTGAAAATAAGAAAAAAGAATTGTGTAAAATTTTCCACAACCAAAACTTAAAAATCACCATAGAAGCAAACAAAAAGATAGTGAATTATTTAGACATAACGTTAGACCTCAACCAACATACATATAAACCATATAAAAAAACCCAAATGATACGCCTGTTTATGTAAACATCAAAAGCAATCACCCACATTCCATACTGAAAACAATACCCAGAGGCATAAATAAAAGACTATCTAATTTGTCATGTAACAAGACAGCATTCAACAATGCTACAGCTGAATACCAAGAAGCGTTACATAAAAGTGGATACAATTATGAATTGCGATACGATCCAGACAATGATACAAACAGATGCAGAAAGAACAGGAAAAGGAAAATCATATGGTACAATCCCCCATTATGATGGAAGAGTTACGACAAACGTAGGGAAAGAATTTTTTCTAAACATCTTGACATCATCTTTCCCAAAAGACCACAAATTATTTAAGATATTCAACAAAAACAACATCAAATTATCATATTCATGTATGCCGAATCTTAAAAATGTCATTGATTCAGCAAATAAAATGAAAAGCAGCACAGAGAAAAATGAGGGTGACGAAAGGAAATCTTGCAACTGTACCAAAAAAGAACAGTGCCCCCTAAACAACAAATGCCTTTACAACAATATTGTGTACCAAGCCACGGTAACATCAAAGAATGCAGAAGAAACATATGTAGGTATCACTGAAAATCAATTTAAAACTAGATATGCAAACCATAAACAATCATTCAACAAAGAAAGATACAAAAACCAAACAGAACTGAGTAAATATATTTGGAAACTTAAAGATAAAAAC
>CM065729.1:29690315-29695315 GCA_033310375.1 Conus canariensis | reverse complement strand
GACCATGCCGTGTCATCACTAACAAGAGACATGGATGAGTTATTTGCAGAGACGACAGCGCAAGGGGAGGAGACAAAGACCTTGAAAACATCTGTCAGCGATTTGTCTAGTACAGCAATAGGATTGCAAAACCAATTGAATGTTTTGAAACAGGAAGCTGATAAACTACAGTTGACAGTAAACCTTGATAAAACCAACATTATTGTGTTTCGTAAAAGTGGATATTTAGCTAAGAATGAAGTTTAGTGGTATGGTAATTCTGAGGTTAAAGTAACCAATTCGTACAAATACTTAGGCATGTTTTTACGACAAAATTAAGTTGGAATTTAGGTTGGTGTGAAACAAGTAGAAAAGGCAATAAAGGGGTGATAGAAATTTTGAGAACATTAAAGAAATTAAATACTACTGATCCACACATATTTTGGAAGCTATTTGATACCCAGATTGAACCGATTCTTACATATGGTGCTGAAATATGGGGACTTGAAGAAAATAATCTAAACATAGAAAGAGTGCACACTTATGCGATCAAACGGGTTCTAAGTATTCCGATTCATTCGTCCAGTAAAATAGCTTACGGTGAAACAGGAAGGTACCCTTTGTACATCAGATGTATTGTAAAGTGTGTTAGATACTGGTGTAAAGTAATACGATTACCAGGAGCTACACTGAGCAGGCAAGCCTACGACATGATGCTACAACAGTGTGAGTTAGGAAATGTTAACTGGGCCTCTAAGATTAAGAAAGTGCTAACAGAGAATGGGTTTGGAATAGTGTGGTTGAGCCAGGGAGTTGCAAACGAAACCGTTTTTATGTCTGAATTCAACGATAGATTAATTTCTTCGTATAAACAAAACTGGCACAGCCAACTAGAAGAACATGATAGATATTCCTGGTTCCTGTCCTTCAAAAGTAACTTGGAGGCAGAAAAGTATTTACATTTAGTATCTAATCGATGGCAAAGAGGCATCCTTGCAAGATTTAGAAACAGAACACTGGGATTAAAGGCTAATAAAAGATGGTATCTAAATAATGATGCTGTTGATGATTCATGTCCATTGTGTAATGATATTGCAGTTAGAGAAGATGAGTTACATTTTTTGTTCACTTGTCCCGCTTATGGGAACATAAGAAAAAAATCAAGACTATTTGAAAATAACACTGTCAAGAGTCGAAACCTTAACATTATTTTGCAAACACGTGATGAAACATTGTTAAAGATACTGGCAAAATATTATACAGAAGCAGTAGACACGCGGAAGAAAATTATGAATGAATAAAAGGTCAAAGCACTGAAGAGATATCAATTATATTTCATTTTTATTGTGTGGAATACTTATTTGACCTCGAAGCTTGATGGTTCAAGTGAATGGTTTTTCATAATACCAAGTCAGATAAATTATCTGTACAGAGGATATGTGTGAATGGGGAGAAGGGAGGATAAGGATATAAATGCGTGCGTGCAAGTCGATGGAAGTTAGGATGGATCAGTGTGCGCATGTGAAGGGAATGGTTGTTGTGTGAGAATGATTTTGATATAAAACATAGACAAGAAACACAAATGAGTGATCGAAATGGAAATGATTTTTTGATTTTGCTTGGTTGTGTAGGCACCTAATTTGCAGTTTTTCTTTCGTTTTCGTTTCTTCTGTGCAAAAACAAAAGACATTGTACCCCCTTGACAAAAAGGCTATTAGCCAATGTCAATAAAAGATGTCAGTATCAGTGTCAGTGTCAGTGTCAGTGTCAGTCTCTCTCTCTCTCTCTCTCTCTCTCTCTCTCTCTCTCTCTCTCTCTCTCTGTGAATGGGGAGAAAGACGTACAGACCAACAATTTCTCCATCATTGCCATGCAGATGGAAAAAAAAGTGAGAGAGTCTGAAAGAAAGAAAATGAGAATGAAACGATGGCCTTGAAACACACCTAAAGTCCTACACTATCACCGTCTAGGAGCATCAGCATCTGTCTTGGAAAGAGAATCATACATATCGCCCGCCTAACACCTTTCATCCCTGAACTGGGCTTATCAGTGAGGTCTAGCTGATTGTGGTAGTCCTCCTTTGCCGTCACATGGATGAATAACCATCTAAAATGGCGTGGTTTCCTCACCACCGCTGTCAAAACAGATTCCAAGGACACCCAGTATCAGCCAGCGAAGGTAGAAAAGTAAGATGGGAAGAAAGCGCTGAAGAGAAAGAATCTGCTTACAAAGTAAAACCATGACATATGTGTGTGTGTTTTATAATATATATATATATGAGCACTGTTTTTAAGATTGCGCTGATCCTCAGTACCATTCTCTTCTCTCCTCTCTCTCTCTCTCTCTCTCTCTCTATATATATATATATATATATATATATATATATATGTGTGTGTGTGTGTGTGTGTGTGTGTGTGTGTGGTGCGTGCGTGCGTGCGTGCGTGCGTGCGTGGTGTGTGTGTGTGTGTGTGTGTGTGTTGTGTGTGTGTGGTGTGTGTGTGTGTGTGTGTGTGTGTGTATGATTTATTTCATAAGACCTGCGTCTTGCATTTGCTATTAATTAACAAAGATTCATTACAGTCGTCGTTGTCATCCAGTTTCTCTTTCTCACTGTGTTATTACTACAAGTGCTACTACTAGTACTGTTGCTATTATTACCACTGCTGCTGCTGCTGCTGCTGCTGTGACTATTATTACCACCACAGCTACTACTATTACTGTAATTATTTCCTTGGGTATCAGAGGGCAAAATAAAAAGCAAGAAATTAAGAGTGAATTATATGCAAGAGTACTGAAGAACATACCTTTTACTTCAGACCCTAGCACGTCGAAAACACGACGATGTTTATTTGTTTGTTTGTTTGTTTGTTGCTTCTTCTTCTTTTTTGTTTGTTTGTTGGTTTTTTTTCTTTTTCTTTTGTTTGTTTGTTTGTTTGTTTGATATTTACTCTGTACACAGGCGAGCCTGTAGGTCAGGGCACGAACTTCTATCTTGTATTTGTTCATCTCCCTATCGGGTCCCACAATAACCCTTCTTTTTGGATCCTCGGCTCAAACGTCCAGAGCTCACCATAGGAGAGATTGTTGGGTATGTTATCGTGTTCCATCCCACCATTAAAGAGGCCACTGCCTGACCGCCAGAGATGACCTCTAAACAGGACACCAGTGTGTATTTAATTGAGAGAAAAAAAAAGCGATTTGGGGAATTGGGCAGGGTAGGGATAGAGCTTTGGAGGGGAACAGGAGTGGAGTGGGTGGAGGGGTGGGGTGGGGGGGGGGGTAGAGCTTCGGGATCAATCGCACCAGCACATAGGACTGACGTTATAGGATTTAACGTAAGCGCAGTTTCTTTCTTTCTTTCTTTCTTTCTGTCTGTCGGTCTGTCTTCCTTTCAATCTCACATTCATTCTTTCCTTTTGTCTGTCTCTCTTTCTGTCTTTCTGACTTTCTTTATTTTTTTCTTACTTTCTTACTTTCTTCATTTACATATGTAGATAGTTATTCGTGTTTTACACATGTGTTCACATACACGTCCTCGGTTTAAAATCTCATCCAAAGTATCTGGACATGGGTAGAGTCTGGAGAGACGTGACTGCAAAGAAATACGAAACTTTATTCTAGTCTACCTCAAACAGATTGAACCCTAAATCTTTTGATCAAGAAAGTAAGGCTTTATCCACCGGTACCACAATGCCCCCTTTTCGCTGAAAAACAGAGAAACAGATCTTTCTCCTTAAATGATATGCTTCAGGTTCAAATTTTGAGTGCAGGACTGAGAACCCCAACCAACAGCATACTTACTGTCTTCATGGATGGAGAGCATAGCTCGAACTACAGTCGGCAGTGGGGCCTACTTAGCTCAGTGGAAATCACTGTCCTTTTTTCTATGCTGTTCTGTTGTTTTGTTTACTTGTTCATTAAAATACGAAATTGCGTCATTTTTTGGCAGCACATGCTTGGATCTTTCATTAACAAAGTCATAAAATTTCAGCATGATTGTATGAGTAATAATTGAAATATGAAACACCGAGTAAAGGTATGAGTGCAATTGCAAACACGGCTGTATGGGGAGGGTTAAAAAAAAGTAATCCTACACTCCTGAGTTCAGTTTTTAGGACAATGTCTGTGCGGACCCCAGGACTCTCCAAATCCTTGGGATAAGACTTTACATTGAGGTCCCAGAGTGTGTACGCTCGCTTTGAAAACAACAATAACAAACAACAAAGAAGCAAACAAAAACAGAACATACACAAAAAAAAAAAACATACAAGGATTTCATTCCATTCCATTCCTCGGATGAGAATTGGCTCTTGTGTGTCGGTGGGTTGGAAAATCACACACACACACACACACACACACACACACACACACACACACACACACACACACATACACACAGAGGCGCGCGCATGCACGCACGCACACACACACACACACACACACACACACACACACACACAAATGCGCGCGCGCACGCACGCACACACACACACACAGAGGCGCGCGCGCATGCATGCACGCACGCACATACACATGCACTCACGGACGCACTCACGCACGCACGCGCGCGCGCACACACACACACACACACACACACACACACACACACACACACACACACATACGCAAACGCGCACACACACTTAGGTGTGCGAAGAAACACCATGCACCCAGGCGTCGTGTTCAGACATCATAGCAGAATTCGCTTCCTTAATGGCGGGGTTAAAAAATAATCACGAAGACAAAATCTCCCCAATGGTTATCATCAGAGCTTAAGCCGAGGAACAATGAAGAGAAGAAGAAGAAGAAGAAGATGAAGAAGAAGAAGAAGAAAAAGAAGAAGAAGAAGAAGAAGAAGAAGAAGAAGAAACTTTCTCCTCTAGATGACTTGTCTTGTCTCTTTTTCCTCTATTCCCCATTTAAGTGTGTTTGGGTTTCAGATCAAATCATTTTTTTTTTTTGCTTTTGCCCAACCGATCTCCGCAGATTTCAATGGAAAGTCTGGCACCAAACCGCAGCTA
>CM065729.1:29675315-29685315 GCA_033310375.1 Conus canariensis | reverse complement strand
TGTCTATTTATGGGAAAGACAAAGAGAGTGCACGCTGACAGATAATTTGGAACGCAGCCCCGACTGTGGTGTAGTAATGAACTTCATTTTCACTCCGACAGCCTAGCTGTGGTCAAGACACACATCTGGTATTGCTCCTAGCTGTAAATGTCAGGCCGAGAGCGGGGTCGAGGCGTTTAGGCAACCCCGGGCTTCCATAGACCTTTGCCCCTAGAAAGACAGACTCAACTGACGCTCACCAGCGAGTATGCTAGCACCATGAGCGACACCTAAGATCAACATCTTGTTTTACCAGAACTTTACAAGCCTGAGACATACGGTCCGAAGAGACGCTAAGCTGTACTTGCTAATGGACTTTAATGCCCGTGTTAGCAGACACTCCATGTTCTGGTCGGATGTAATTGATACCCATGGCGTAGGACAGGAGAGCAGCTTCTTATATTCTGCGTCAGCAACAGTCTAACACCAACACCTTGTACCTGCTCTACGACAACCACAAGGCCACATGCACACACCCCTGCTTAAGTCATTGGCACTTGATTGGTTATGTAATTAACAGGCGTTGTGACATCCGGGATGTAAGTATCACTGGGGCAATGAGGGAACCTGACTGCCAGACCGACCATCATTCTGTTGTTGATATCCAGCGCCAGCAGTCACAGATGTGAGAAAGGTAGCACCAGGAAAAAGTTTGACGTATAGAAACATTCGTACCTTGAAACAAGAAAAACGCTCATGAGAAGGCTCTGGGAACAGATACAAATTTCAGCAACTGAAGACGATCCAGAAAACGCCTGGACTAACTTCCTCGTTTCACCCAAACAATCGTTAGGACATCCAGAGCAGCAACATCAGGATTAGTTTCACAGGAACTTTAAAGAGATCGTCTGTCTACTGAAACAGAAGCAGGAAGCTTACACACGTTGGGTGCTTGTCAAAGGCTTATCTCCCTGTCTTCACTGTCACGCGCATCTCTGTGGAAAAGTCCAAACTGAGATGCGACAGACGAATGACAAGCGGCGAAAGAGAAAAACTACAGAACCACGACAGTATGCATATAAGCACAACTAAAACAAAACTTATTTGCTGCTTGAAGGATAATGTACAGCCTCTCCTTCAATACTAAAGCACTGTTTCGTTCGACTGAAGGTGCCCACTTCACATGTACAGAATAAAGCAATATAGTCCACTGCTGGAGTGAACCCTTTGTTGGTCAGCTGCTCAACAGACGGTTCAGCTTCGATCGGCAGGTAATCCAGAACACGTCTTAGTGTTCAGTGTTGGTATCTCTTTCTTATCCCCCAGATTTGGAGGAAACTAGAAAAAGCCATCAAGCAACGTCCAGTGTGAAAAGCACCAAGCCCAGATAGAATACCCGTGAGATCTTCTGGGAGGGACCAAGTTCACTGAACTGATTCATCTGTCCGGGGAGGAAGGCTCAATGCAACAGGACTTCATGGACGGCAACATCATCCACCTGTCTAAACCCAGAGGCAATAGAATGGTGTGCGACAACCACAGAGACATCTCACTGTTGTGCATTGGAAGGGAGACTGTGGCCTCTTTCATCCTAAATCACATCACACATCACCTGGGCATGACGTGGTATCTCAGAACATGTGCGGCTTTAGGGGCAATAGAAGGACAATTGACATGATCTTCGGAATGCGGAAGTCCAGCAAAAGCGTCTTGAGCAGAATCTTAATATCTACATCGTCTTCGAGAACCTGACAAGTGTTTCTTACAGCGGTAGTCGTAAGGACATCCGGGCTATTCGTCGAAGTTCACTGATATCTTCAGGCCATTTCGTGACAGCATTATGATCTGCTGTTGGAAATGAGTTCTCGTCTTACCTTTTGCCATTTTCCGACAATGTACAACAAGGGTGTATCGTTTCACTCACACCCAGGCTGATATTCGCAACCTTGTTCATCAGTGGTCTCTGTTCTACTGATGCAGCGATAACTGTCTCCTACAGGTGTGATGGTCGCTTCTTTGACCTGAAGCGTCTGAAGGCTATCCCCACAGTCCTTGAAGCCATTGTGAAAGACTTTCTATTGGCAGAAGACAGTACCCTGGCGGCACTGAACCAGCTACATCTATATACACTCGTCAATGTCCTGTCGACAGCATCATGAGCCTTCAGACTGCCCACCTGCGGAAAACAGAAGTATGCTCCAACCAGCCCCAGGCCTAACTCCTCCACAGCCTAGTACAGAAACAGAAGGGACAAAGTTGAACAGCGTGGAGCGTTTAACCCTTTAGGGAATATCTGATTTTGTATGGCTGTGAAACATAGATCTGAACGGTAACCGACTGAAAACGCTCGTCCAGTTTCACACACGCTGCCTACTGCAAGATAATGAGCATCTACTAGGCGGGGACAGCGTTTCCAACAGCAGCATAAGAACGATGAGTGGCCACAATACATTCTTTCTTTTCCACCATGGCCTGTGACTGTCACGCTTCTCCACCAGAAGCAGATCTGTCACCGGATCCTTAGACTGAGGAGGAAGTATCTGTCATTCGATCGTTAACGGAAAATTCCAGTCAACGCCTATTTTGCGCCGAATATGAGAAGATAAGCGATTGCTCGCTCGTTTTCATTTTCTTGAATGTTTTTGTCTTGCCTGAAGAAGACCTAAGAGGTCGAAACTCGACGTGTCTTGTCTTGTAATTTTTTTTTGTCCATGTTAACTGACGGAATTACTTTAAATCATCCTTAAAATTTGAGCATCGAAGCGACGTACATGGAGTCGTGATCGTTTTGACTCGCTAACTATTTAATAGATGCCCGAGAAACTGAATGATTCGTTCTGAATGGAAACCAGCAGTAGTCACTCAACTTCCTTCACAAGGAAGAAATGAATGCAGTCCTTTCGCTGACGACACATTTCTCTGTTAATGTCTTTAGGCAAAATGTATGTGAAGCTGGTGCACAGAGGATTATTACTTTCTTTGTTTTGACTGGCCAACTGTTATCAAAGGAGAGAGGTTCTCTTCCAAGGATGTATTATATATGAAAGCTGCTGTTGATAACTTCAAACATATGTCAGCACCATTGTATGTGCTGTTTGGAAGCTGTTATTGAGAACTTCAAGCATATACACACACAATTCTACGCAAGTTTTGAAGTATTGACCTCAGAGGAATGCTCGATGCCAGGCAGAATACCAGACTATTCCCAGCGCAATATTGACATTACGATCGATGTCTACACCGACTCCACATTCCGGGTGCAGACAAGAATTACTTTCACACCAAAGACGTACAGGCATTATACATGCAGTCCAAAGTCCATGATATTCAATAAATCTCTAGACCTATGGATGTTGCATTTACATTGTATTCATTCTCTTCGCCGTGTCCAGCATACACTGACGACATTGGCGTCCACTCCCATAGTGAATACAATCATCAGGAAATGATGAACAATTGAAACCTTCTTGATAATACTGGTTAAACTTGTGCGGTGTGCTTCTAATCATAGACAACGCACAAGGAATAACTGGACATCCACGCACACCACTGAAACGGTTCAGATGACTGTGCAAAGCGAGAACAGGCTATTCCCAGCACAATATCGACATTACGGTCGATGTACGGAAAAGATAGAGCATTCTTGTATCTTTGTTTCTAAAAAAAAACATTTGAGTTTGTTAATAGTGGGGAATTGGGGGGGGGGGGGGGGAGCTCGCCAAGTCAGTGACACATTTGAAGAAGTTCTGAAAAATCATTTTCACTACCGTCACTCTGCAAGAAAACTTTCGCGTCCATCTCTACATAAGAAAAAAAAAGCACCAGGTGTGGAACCCGAGGATGACACTATCTGAGAGCATGCAGCAGACAGAGAAGTGCTGTTGAGGAGTCTGCGAAAAAGACACCTGGGTTCGCTCATCACCTGTTAAACTCAATGAATTATGCGTTCAGATGAATTTGAAACTGGAATATGGCGAGCACAACGGTTCTTGGAAATGTTCTTCCAGCCTCTGATGATGGAATTGTCCAGATCCACCCTGTAGACCCCAAGCATTTGTACAGTGCCATCAAGAGGAAGCAGATTGGCAAAGACCCACACCATATTCACGATCTTCAGTAACAAGGTTCGCTGAATTGTGAAGAGGTTCCAACAGCAGCCATCACATGTCTTTTCGGCTTGTTACTGACATAAACAACAACGTTCATCTGACAAAAGGCATCGCAAAGCAACGACTTTAGCTGCTGCACATATACAAAGGTACCACAAAGCATGCGCATTGTGCCGGTCCACTCGCTCTGAATGGATGTTGAAAAGAGAATGGCCTTGACACACAAATGTGGGACAGACGTGATGACCTCATCGGCCATAATTAGCATACCTATTTTGATTGGATCCTGAAAGGCGTGAGCTGGAAGAAGTCATCTGTTGAACAGAGTAGAGTTTTATTCTCTCTCTCTCTCTCTCTCTCTCTCTCTCTCTCTCTCTCTCTCTCTCTCTTATGTGTGTGTGTGTGTGTGTGTGTGTGTGTGTTGAGAGAGAGAGAGAGAGAGAGAGAGAGAGAGAGTTCAGGCACATGCACGCACTCTCTCTCTCTCTCTCTCTCTCTCTCTCTCTCCAACTGTACTTATAGCTTCCTCTCTCTCTCTCTGTCTATTCCGCCCCTCCTCCTCTGTTTCTGTCCCACTCACGCTTGCCTCCTCTGTGTTACACCAATTCTTCTCCTAAATCATATCACACGCGCAAGCACGTACACACGTAATCGCACGAATGAAGGCGCTCGCGCGCGCATGCACGCACGCACGCACGCACGCACGCACGCACGCACGCACGCACGCACGCACGCACACACACACACACACACACACGCACACACACACACACACACACACACACACACACACACGCACACACACACGCACACACACACGCACACACACACACACACACACACACACGCACACACACACACACACACACACACACGCACACACACACACACACCACACACACATAAAGAAGGAGAACGAACGAAATGAACGAACCAACGACATGAAGAGAGAGAGAGAGAGAGAGAGAGAGAGAGAGAGAGAGAGAGAGAGAGAGAGAGAGAGAGAGATTATAGTCCCTTTAGCAAATACGCACTTTAGACAAGGACGCATGTTTGAACATAACTCAGTAAAATAAAAATTAAAAAAAAATCACTCACCTCACCCTTCCCTCCTCTCCTCTCTCCCGCGCCACCTCTCGCCCTCAACTCTTTCCAACTGCTTCCACCCTCCTTCGCCCCTCTGCCCACGCACATCCCACTTCAATCCCCCCCCCCCCCTCCCCCGCATACACGCACGTAATGCACATACAGGCACACGACAGCGGATCATCTTGATAAATATTTCAACGATTAAATGTATTACTAGTTGTAATCTTTTCAATGGTCGTTTTCCTAATGTTCGTACCTTGTGGTATGAATTTGCTAGATCTATTTACACGTGTTCATTGTTGCTCGACGAAACATCTGCCATGTGACACACATTTCAACGATTAAATGTATTACTAGTTTTTTTGTTTTGTTTGTTTTGTTTTTTTCAATTGCCTTTTTCCTAATGTTCATAGCTTGTGATATGAATTTTGCTAGATCTATTAACACGTTTTCATTGTTGCTCGACGAAACACTTTCCATGTCACAAACATTTCAACGTAACGAAAGGCCATACAGCAGAAGTCAGAACTAGGCGGGAGAGAGGGGGAGGGGTTGGGGAGGAAGGGGGGGGGGGGGGGCGGGAGATGGAAGGGGGAGTGTAAACGTGTGTGGCACATTATGTAAAGATGCGGGAAACCGTGTAATATAAACACGTTTTAGAATTCTTAAGCATCTGTGAAAAAAAAAAAAAAAAAAAAAACATTCTGCACTGCCGAGACGAACTGAAAGTGCCGGAGGAAGCCTGCAGTGAACTGGCACGGCCGTGTTGACAGACTGTGAATGACATGCCACAGTGCAGAATTCCAGACTGGAGTATCGTCTTCCATTGGTTCCTTCTCACCAAAATTATTTTGTGTCTGTGTTTATTTTTGCCTTATTTGTACTTAAACTCATTATTTCCAAAGGCTTTTTTTTTTAAGTAGGAAACCGTGTAAGACATTCTAGACACGCTCCACTAAAATGTTTTCTTCGGGAAGTTTTTGAATTAAATGAGGGGGAGGGGGAAGGGCAAGAGAAATTGTTGACGGTAGAGACCGGAAAAGGAGGGAAGACTGATTTTTTTTTTTCATTCACATGCATATCAATATCAGGTTATGATTATCATTCTCCATTGATTGACATGTTTATTCATGATTAATTCACTTCTGTGGCTTAAAAAAAGTATTTGTGAAAATCAAATTAACAAACATGACATTGTCATGAATGCCACAAAGAGCTTCAATTTTTTTTTCTTTTTTGATCCTTTTTATATTTTAATTTCAGGAGTATTTCCCGCGCCTCAGTACAACAATGCAACAGCATATTATGTACAACACGTTTCTTATCTTGTAGTTTCAAGGTACCTAGTAGAACAAACAGAAAGATAGATACAAATGCAGCTAAACAATAAAGGACTCACCCAACACACACACACACACACACACACACACAACACACACACACACACACACACACACGCATACACACACGCACGCATACACACACGCACGCACGCACGCGCACGCGCGAGCGCGCGCGCGCGCACACACACACCACACACACACACACACACACACACACACACACACACACATAAGGAGAGAGAGACAGACAGACAGACATACAGACAGACAGACAGAGTCAATCAGTTTTACCGTGACGTTCACATAATTGACTCAGGTAAAGCTTTAGGAGTCGACGCACGAGAGAGACAACAATTTGTTGAAAACAGGGCCGCATGTCGTATTACTAATGTATGGGGTCATTTTTGTGTGGGGCTGCTTGCATGCATGCTTCTAATGGCAACACACGTAACACAATTCTAACTAAAAATGGACATAGTATCACTATCCAAAGGGTTACCAAAAGTATGGGGATCACATAAGGTTGCTAAAAACTAACTAGATCTATATTACTTGTCTTTGGTCTGGGGTTGACAATAGTGAAAGCAAGGGAGATGACACAGACAATGACACTATCTTGTGTGATAATCTTCCAAATTCCCGTGTGTGTACGATAGTTTTCCCAGTTCCGCAGTATACGACAGTCTTTCCAATTCCACAATGTACGACAGTTTTGCCAGTTCCACAATGTTCAATAGTCTTCTCAATTCCACAATGTACGACAGTCTTCCAGAGTCCACTATGTTCAGTAGTTTTCCCGATTCCACAATGTACGCTAGTCTTCCCAAACTTCAATGTACGATAGTCTTCCAAAATTCCACAATGTATGACAGTCTTCAAAATTCCACAATGTATGACAGTCTTCCAAAAATTCCACAGTGTACGACAGTCTTCCCATTTCCGCAATGCACGACAGTCTTCCCAATTCCACAATGTTCAATGGCCATCCTGATTCCACAATGTACAATATTCTTCGCAATTCCACAATGTATAACACTCTTCCCAATTCCACAATGTGGAATGGGAGTGGGATGGTCTTCCCAGTTCCACAATGTACGACAGTTTGCCCAATTCCGCAATGTACGACAGTCTTCCCAATTCCACAATATGCAATGGTCTTCCGCAATTCCACAACGTACAATAGTCTTCGCAATTCCACAATGTATGACACTCTTCCCAAATCCGCAGTGTGAGATGGTCCTCCCAATTCCACAACGTACGACAGTCTCCCCAATTCACAAAGTACGACAGTCTTCCCAGTTCCACAATGTACAGCCGTTTCCCCAATTCCGCAATGTACTATACTCTTTCTCAATCCACAATGTAAGATGGTCGTCCCCGTTCCAGAATATACGATAGTTTTCACAATTCCACAATGTAGCAGAGTCTTCCCAATTTTCACAATGTAGGACAGTCTTCACAGTTCCGCAAACTACGACAGTCTTCCCAATTTCACAAAGTACGATATATTCCACAAAGCATGACAGTTTTCCCAATTCCGCAACGTACGACAGTCTTCCCAATTCCGCAAAGCACGACTGTCTTCCCAATTCAAAGTTCCATAGTCTTCCCAATTGCAAAATAAACGGTAGTCTTCCCAGTTCCACAATGTGCCATAGTCTTCCTAGCTCCACAATGCACGGTAGTCTTCCCAGTTCCACAATGTGCCATAGTCTTCCCAGTTCCACAATGTGCTATAGCCTTCCTAGTTCCACAATGTGCCATAGTCTTCCCAGTTCCACAATGTGCCATAGTCTTCCTAGTTCCACAATGCACGGTAGTCTTCCCAGTTCCACAATGTGCCATAGTCTTCCCAGTTCCACAATGTGCCATAGCCTTCCCAATTCTACATTGTAAGATAGCTTTTCTAATTCCACAATGTACAGCGGTCTTCCCAATTTCACAAAATGCAACAGTTTTCCAAATTCCACAAAGCATGACTGTCTTCCCAACTCCACAGAGTGGGCAGCAGACCACGTTTACAGAAAACAATGTCCTTCCCGAAATCTCGTCAACTCAGTCCAAGGGTTTCCGATGTCAATATGGGTACTTAATACTGACAACAAGACCGAGCGGAGAGCTACATCGGGTGAACTAATCTGACTCACAGCGAACGAATTCGGAAAGAAAACAACAACCTATCATTATCATTCCCACAGACAAAAGAGGCAAACAATTCACAAAACAAACCACAAGGCGTTTCGACCTCTCTGGTCCTCTTCCGGCAAAACGATCAACGTTCAGAACGAAGAACTAACAATCACTTATTTTCTCAAACTGGTCACATATTGCGCCCAATTTGAAGAAGATAAGTGATTTTTTTTTTCCGGCGGAATAAAAATATTATTTTTAAGTGTTTCAATTTCTGCCTGCACTCACCTCACTCAGAAACCCACAGCGAGCGGCCAACTCGTTTTACCATACAACTGATGTCGTATTCCAAGAGATGTGAAGCAATGTCAAGACTTGGCTGATTACTTCTTTTATCTTGGATTATAGCTGAAAATGATCACTTTGATAGAATGGCATGGGGTAATTGGAAACCGATTCATGTGTTCGTTTTAACTAATGATCAAACTCTTGATGTATCCAGTTAAGCTGGCGAGTCAATGCCCATCTCGAGAGCAAACGTTTAAGATAAATAATTGCCAATTTCGAGGGTATTATTGGAGAAAGCCGTTAAGACAGATTATTGCCTATTTTGAGAGTAGACGTTGAAGACTCCAGATTGTTACTGGCTTCGTTGCGTTCCACAGACAACGCTTCGATTCACTTCAATTTTGAAAGTCTGCACTTACACCGTGCACGTGCTTTTTTCCCCCTGGCAAATACAAGAGAAAATTGAACATAACTGGAGGACCCCCATACTTCCCTTGACATCACACAAACACACAGACAGGCAGACAGACACAGGAGACACACACACACACACACACGCACGCACGCACGCACGCACGCACGCACGCACGCACGCACACACACACAACACACACACACACACACACACACACACACACACACACACGTCCTCCAACCCAATCCCTCAAGACTAATAAGTGTAAAAAAGCGATACTGGTAATGACATTACTACTACTATTGCTACTACTACTACTACTACATGTTGTTGCTGCTGCTGCTGCTGCTGCTGCTGTTGTTGCTGCTGTTGCTACTGCAGCTACTGCTGGTACTACTGTTGGTGCTACTATCATCACTATTGCTACTGTCAGTACTACTGCTGCTACTGCTGGCGCTATCCACTCATGGAAGATTATAACATTCCTGACACAGTCATGTTTGGTGCTAAACCCAAGCAAATCAAACGGCATTTCATGGGGAAAAAAAAAGGAAAGAAACTAATCTTACATGCAAATAGCTTTGGGAGAAACACACAGATTATATTATTTTGGTGAAGGATGGAAAGAGTCTGAACTTTCTGAAGAT
>CM065729.1:29660315-29670315 GCA_033310375.1 Conus canariensis | reverse complement strand
ACACACGCACACACGTGTACACAACACACACGCACACAGACACAGACACAGACACAGACACACACACACACACACACACACACACACACACACACACACACACACACACCCAAACGCACGCACACACACACAACACACACACACACACACACACACACACCACACACACACACACACACACACACACACTTTGTCTCTCAATGGTACTTTCTAGCGTAATCTGTGCTGCTTTCCTCATGATAAGCAACATAAAAAAATCAACTTCAAAAGCGCATCAGTTAAACTTTGTATTATATGTTGATACTTTCGCAGAAAACTGCAAGGAAGGTAAAATAACAGAGTGGAGGTTGAGTAATGGAGAGAGTGTGGGGTCTTGGGGGGGGGGGGGGGGGAGCAGGGCAGGGGGTGTAGAGTGTGAGTGTGTGTGTGTGTGGGGGGGGGGGGAGTGAGGCTCAGGGGTCGGGCCACAGAAACTGCTGTGTTTTTTGTTGTATCCATTCTGTTCTTTCTCTGCCACCTAAACCATTTTACCTACTTAATTAAGGTGTCTGGAATAATACCATTATGCTTCTTCCTGTCTCTCTGCCTGTCCGTGTGTGTGTGTGTGTGTGTGTGTGTGTGTGTGTGTGTGTGTGCGTGCGTGCGCGTGCGTGCGTGCGTGCGTGCGTGGTGGTGCGTGCGTGCGTGCGTGGTGTGTGTGTGTGTGTGTGTGTGTGTGTACGCGAGCGTATGTCTCTCTCTGTTTCTCTCTCTCTCTCTCTGTCTGTCTGTCTGTCTGTCTTCTGTCTCTTCTCTCTCTCTTCTCTTCTTCTCTCTCTCTCTCTCTCTCTCTCTCTCTCTCTCTCTCTCTCTCTCTCTCTCTCTCCTTATGATTTGTACGTTATCAATGTGACCGTCTTTGACGTTTGCATTTTCGTATCGATGCGGAGATGGGAGCCATTAGGGCCAGGTTTTACTGACATTTTAAATCGTGCATATTTTGCATCAACCTTGGAGCCTTTCAGGCCTTTGGATAGCTGTGGTGTATTTGAGGAATTTCTCAAAAGTAATTGTGCAATCCTTGTTGATTTTTTTCAAGATAGCTGGAGTCCATAGGCCATTCCTGGATTTTGGCATCTAGACAAATTTTAGTCTATAACATTAATGGAAAATCTTCCTTGTCCTTTCACTGAGTTCTCATCTTCGCTGTTTAAGAGGCAATACAATTCAATGCGAGAGGAGCTACCAGTTTTCTAGGACTTTCTTTTTTTTTTTCCTTTCTTATATGAAAGTGTTTCTTATTGTCAGGTAACCAGAATTCGTTGGACAAGCTCTTCGTATAGTGAAGCAGATGTTGGTTACTAGTAGTCCTGCTAACCTCCCATTTGAAGGAAATGAAAAGCAGTCTGAGTACTATCCCGGAGACTTGAAGATCGTTGAGGCAACACAGAAGACTTCGCGACCAGCTTCCTCCACTCTTCCTGGTTCTCAGACTCTTTTAGGCAGTTGCTGAACGTAAGGCCTGTCCATTCACTGATTTTGCTTTCCCGTCTTTTTCTCTGTCTTCCTCTACTTTTGCCTTCTCGCACTCTTCCTCTGCTTCTCGCACTGTTCATTGTAAAATGAATTTGGCAAGTCCTGCTGATCTTGATACATGACTATGCCATCTCATTTTCCTTCTTTTCACTGTGGACAGCAGGTCTTCGCTTTCGTCCAACGGCTTGCCTTACTCTGGTCTGGACCTCCAAGTTAGTGATGCGGTCTTTGCATGAGATGCTGAGGATCTTGCGGAAGCATCTCAACGCTAACACCTGAATCTTTCTCTCAAGTTCAGCTATCAGAGTCAACGTCTTATAGGCGTTAGGAAATGTGACAATTACTCCATTACCTGCAGCTGGTTTTAGCCTTCGTTTACTCACAAAATGTCTTTTCTCCATATTGCAAAGTTCTCTCAAGTTCAGCTGTCAGATTCAACGTCTTATAGGCATTAGGAAATGTGACAATTACTCCATTATCTGCAACTGGTTTTAGCCTTCGTTTACTCACAAAATGTCTTTTCTCCATATTGCAAAGTTCTCTCAAGTTCAGCTATCAGATTCAACGTCTTATAGGCATTAGGAAATGTGACAATTACTCCATTATCTGCAACAGGTTTTAGCATTCGTTTACTCACAAAATGTCTTTTCTCCATATTGCAAAATTCTCTCAAGTTCAGCTATCAGAGTCAACGTCTTATAGGCGTTAGGAAATGTGACAATTACTCCATTATCTGCAGCTGGTTTTAGCATTCGTTTACTCACAAAATGTCTTTTCTCCATATTGCAAAGTACCTCGTCACTCCTCCCTGTACAGTCCCTCTTGTTTAAATCTCAGTATAATCCATTTTTTTTCGACTTTCTTTTAAACGTTTTGGCATTTGTCCAAGTTCCTCATCATCGCTCAGGTCAATTTTTTTCTTTTTACTTCTATATTTCTTTCTCAGTTTTTGTCCCGTGTTTGTTAATTTTTCCTTCGTATTATGAAAGCTAAGGTTTTCGCCATAATTTTCATTATCAAAACATATAATAATAGTTGATTACTAATTATGATGAGAAATAACCCCAAAGAATATCTACATCTTTAATATTCGTGACAAGAGTCTCGAAGCTCACACACACACACACACACACACACATATATATATATATATATATATATATATATATATATATATATATGTGTGTGTGTGTGTGTGTGTGTAATAAACTAATAAATTCCAAGGATAAATACTGCACCATTCCAGCAACTTACAGAGCAGCTTGGTGTTGCAATGACTACAAGAAATATTAATTATAAACAAAGCTTGCTCTTATGTCTTAGATTGAAGAAATATTTCTTCAATCTAAGACATAAGAGCAAGCTTTGTTTATAATTGAATATATATATATATATATATATATATATATATATATATAAGGAGAGAGAGAGAGAGAGAGAGAGAGAGAAGATAGATATATATATATATATTACGTGTGTGTGTGTGTTGTGTGTGTGCTAGTAAAGTTCATCTATCGGATCAAAACTTTTGATTATGTTGAGTATTTAGGTTACAGTAATGTGTATGGGGTTTCATTTCTTTTTATCAAGTAAGAAACACAAGACATTTTCTAATGTCGTCAAAAACATAAGACAATCCCTATTGATCGATGTGTATTCGCCCACAATACACCTTTGTTCATTATCGTCAAAACAAGAATAATAAAGGTCACCTTGTAATTGTGCACCACAGTGTCAGTTAGTTCTAAATCAAAGTTGTTAAATGAAATTGCCTCCCCTCTTCACCTTCAGCCGGCTGAAGAAAACACAAATCAAAAACCTCATTCCTAGCAAAATGGGATTAAAAAAAAAAAAAATGAAAGCATTGCTTCTGTCTCAAAAACTGAAAAAAAGAACCCTTCTCCACTGAACTGAAATATCCTAATCACTGGCTGTTCGATAATACTATCTTAATGTTACTCATGACTAAATGAAAAGTTTCATTGACATGATTATACACACCATAGTAATTCCTCTCTTCAGCATTGCAAAAGGGCCGCTTTAAAGTAAAGAAATGAAGGTATAGACATAATGCATTACAACAACAACAACAACAACAGCAAACAAACAAACAAACAACACAACAACAACAAAGAAAAAGAAAAAAAAATGAACAACTACAAAGCCAACAATTACACAATATAAAAAGTTTGCTAGACCAGCGCAGACCAGGTAAAGGCGCATAAAAAGAGTGTTAATGTTAAGTTGTAGAATAGCAATGTACCAGACGTAATGGAAAGGGGGAGAATAAAATCATCTTAAGATAAGGGAGAGCAAAGACTCCTTACACTGAGTCTTGACGTGATCATCTGAGTATGACGAACAAAAAAATACAAAGAACAAAAACAAACAAATCTTAAATACATGTTAGCAAACCGCCAAGAGTAGCGTGGACAAACGAGTCACAAAACAAAACACGACGCGTTTCGACCTCTTGGGTCTTCTTCAGGCAAGACACAAACAAATAGTACCAAGAAAATGAACGAATTTGTCACTTAGCTTTCTTCATCGCAAGGTAGGTGTTGGTTTTCGGTTCGCTAACATTTATTTAAGATTTGTTTACATTTCCGCATGCAGTCGTCTCACTTTGCAACAAAAAAAAAAGCAAACAAACAAGAAGAGATTGCCTCTCTCTTGATGACTTACAATACATCAACAAAGTATCATGTATTTCAAGTATGCTGTTTTTTAAAAAAAAGCACAATTTTAAATGTCGTGACACGATAGAAAAATATGAAAATATATGGACTAGCATATGTGTACATAATGGTGTGTGTGGTGTGTGTGTGTGTGTGTGTGTGTGTGTGTGTGAAAAGCATATACCCTTGTGGCAGTTGCTGTCATGCAAAAAAGAAACAAATACCTAACGCAACTTGTTCCGACTTGTCCGCGGGACTTTTTGTCCTAGAAACAGTTAAAATGTTGTGATGGTACCATGAAGTGAACAGAACAAATACAAAGTTGTCACCTGATGGTTCCATTTTTTTTTATCATTCGTATTCTTTCTCTCCCCCCCCCTCTCTCTCTCTCTCTTCTCCCTCTGTCTCTCTGACTCTCTCTCTCTCTCTCTCTCTCCTCTCTCTCTCTCTCTCTCTCTCTCTGTGTTTCATGAGCAAATTAGAAGAGCTGAGCTGATTGATCCCCATTCACAACGGACCAGAACAACTCAAGTTTTTTTGTTTTTTTTATCATAGTCGATTACGACCATGCGTTTGTGTGTATGCGTATGAGCGTGAAAAAAAAAAAAGTGATGGTGGTGGTTCGCATATGCGCAACTAAAGCGGGAGCGATTTAGGGCCATTCAGGGGAATGGAAGGCGGAGGGGAGGGGGAGGGGAGGGGGAAGGTGAGGGGGGAGCGGTAAGGAGTTGCAAAAAGCCAAGAATAAAGAGGGGGACAGAAAGGAAATCTCTCCCAAAATGAAGAAATGAAGGGGTTTTTTTTGTTTGTTTTTTTTCACTGCACCATCAAAATCTTATGTCTTTCTTACTTTTGTCTCTTCTCTCTTTCTTCCACGTGTCACTGGTTGCAGTTCTTTTTCGTTTTCTCTTTTTTTCTACTTTCTTCCATTTCTTTCTTTCTTCCTTTCCTTCCTTCTTTCTTTCTTCTTTCTTTCTTCTTTCTTCTTTTCTTCTTTCTTTCCTTCCTTTTCTTTCTTCTTTCTTTTTCTTCTTTCTTCTTTCTTTCTTTCTTTCTTTCTTCTTTCTTCTTCTTTCTTTCTTTCTTTCTTTCTTCCTTTCCTTTCTTTCTTCCTTTCCTTCCTTCCTTCCTTCCTTCTTTCTTTCTTTCTTTCTTCCATTCCTTCCTTCCTTCCTTCCTTCCTTCCTTCTTTCTTTCTTTCTTTTTCCTTCCTTCCTTCCTTCTCTTCCTTCTTTCCTTTCTTTCTTTCTTTCTTTCTTTCTCTTCCTTCCTTTCCTTCCTTCTTTCTTTCTTTCTTTCTTTCTTTCTTCCATTCTTTCTCTTCCTTCCTTTCCTTCCTTCCTTCCTTCTTTCTTTCTTTCTTTCTTTCTTTCTTCCTTCCTTCTTTCTTCCTTTCTTCTTTCTTTCTTTTCTTTCTTCTTCCTTTCCTTCCTTCCTTCCTTCTTTCTTTCTTCTTTCTTTCTTTCTTCTTTCCTTTCTTTCCTTTTCTTCTTTCTTTCTTTCTTTCTTTCTTTCTTCTTTCTTCCTTCTTTTCTTCCTTCCTCTGTTCTTTTTTCTTTCTTTTTTCTTCCTTTCTTCTTTCTTTCCTTTCTTTCTTTCTTCTTTTTCTTTTTCTCTCTTTTGTTCACCTCCCCTTTCCTTTTTTCTTTTCTCTTTTTTTTTTTCTGTTTTTTCTGTCTTCTGTTCTCTCCCGACCCTTTCTTCTTCCTATGATTTCTTCTTCCTTTTTCCCTTCCCCATTTTTTTTTTTTTTCCTCCTGTTCTCCTTCAACCTTTCTTTCATTCCATATTTCATGTTTCCTTTCTTGGTTTCTTTCATTCTTTCTTTTTCTGCTTACCCCCCCCCCCCACCTCCCACCATCCCACCCCACCCCCGGCAATTCACCGCCATTTTCATAACTTTGTCTTTCTTGCCCGAACAACAATCTTTCTTGTCTTTCACGTGCGCAGTAAACCGCCTTCGCAATGGTCCGAAGTGTGAGCTTTGACTTTCGGGAGATTTCTCTTTCGAAAGCCGTGTGCAGACTATTAACAATCCCTGAACGAACAAGTTATCCCCCTTCTGTACTAACAATCGACGACCAGTCTGCCATCCTGTGCAGATATAAAACGACACCTTCTAACCCCCCCTTCCCCACTCCTTCTTCGCCGCCAGATGTAGCCAAGCAGCGGTGGCGGAGAGGGAAAGGGAGAAGGGGAAGGGCAGAGGAAAGGGGGGGGGGGGGGAAGAGTACCGAGATGGCATTGCAGACTGATGGGGAGTGGGAACAAAATTGCTTTCCTGCGTTGCCGGATACAGTCTTAACAGTCTGCGGGTCGTGGTTGGGCCACTGCGGTCCGTGAGGCTTGGTTGCGTCCATGATCAGTGCGGTGGGTTGTGTTTGGGTCCGTGATCCATCATGGGTCGTGGTTCCATGGGTCCCAGCTGAGTCTGTGGTCCATGAGTCGTGGTTCCATGGGTCATAGCTGGGTCTGTGGTCCATGGGTCGTGATTGGGCTAGTGGTTGTGGGTAGGGGGGGGGGGGGGGGGGGGACGGGGTCGTGATTCGGTCACCGTGGGTCGTAGTTGGGTGCGTGGTCCGTGGGTCATGATTTGGTCTGTAGTCCATTGGTTGTGATTCAGTATGTATGTATGTATGTATGTATGTATGTATGTATGGATGGATGGATGGATGGATGTATACATGCATGCATGCATGTATGTATATATGTATGTATGTACGTATCTGTCTATCTATATCTATATCTATCTGTCTATGTATCTATCTATATATCTATCTATCTATCTGTCTATCTATCTGTCTATCGATCTATCTATCTATCTATCTATGTATCTGTCTATTTGTGTATGTGTGTGTGTGTGTGTCTCTTTCTGTGTCTGTCTCTGTCTCTGTTCGTCCGTCAGTCTGTCTGTCTGTCTGCCTATGTATTCATGTATGTCTGTAGATTTAGATGGAGAGAGAGAGAGAGAGAGAGAGAGAGAGAGAGAGAGAGAGAGAGAGAGATGATAGATATATAGATATACAGACAGATAGATACATAGATTGATAGAAAGATAGATAGATAGAAAGATTGATTGATTGATTGATTGATTGGCTGGTTGGTTAATACTTAGATACTTAGATAAATGAATAGAACGACATTTAGAGAGAGAGCGTGTGTGTGGTGTGTGTGTGTGTGTGTGTGTGTGTGTGTGTGTGTGTGGTGTGTGTGTGTGTGTGTGTGTGTGAATAGAATAGAATAGAATGAAATAGAATAGAATAGAATTAATTTCATTGTCATGAAACCTCAGGGTTTATGAAACACAAAAAATATAGCTATAAGAAAAGAACAAAACAGTCATTCACAAATTTCCTTAATAATGACAGAACATTTTCCATAGTCATTAACTAGCTCGGAACAGTATTTGAAGCAAATAATATTAAGACATTGTATGCCTTTCATTAAATTAGTTCTGTTGGTATCAGTGATCAAGAAAATTAACTTCGTCTTCCGATACATTACAACGATTGCAAAGTATTTGTTCTCTAGATATCGTCATTTTTCTGTTTTTAAATCATGGGCGCTTATCCGAAGTCTTGTTAGACTTATCTGTTTCTAGGATCTACAACAGTGATCAGATGATGTTCTGTTTCATATTCTTTTACAGCAGTGTTGTAAAAATTCAGTTTTGATGAGTTGTTTTTCTTGTCTTTCCAATATCGAATACATTCGTTTTCTCACTGTTCAGATATTACAACTCTATATATTCAATTTTTAATATGATTTGTCCAAACATGGCCCATATTTATTTTTATCAATATATCTTTAACAAATGTCAACCAAAGATCATGTATGTCCTTTTGATACTGTATGCATTCATACATTCTTTGGGCAAGAGAAATAAACTGACAGATCGAGAATATGTAGCCAATAGGATATTGTCTGACATACTATTTTTAAACTTACTGGAAATCTGCCTAATTCTCCTAATATCTATATATATATATGGTACTTCGAAATCATGTCTGTTCTTTGACTAAAAAATGATTATGTTCAAGAAAATCCGTCATTCTGTTACTGATAATCGTTCACAACACTTTTCCTAATGTATTGGTAAGTGTTATTCCCCGATAATGGTTTGGATCTCCTGGATTACCATTCATGTATAATGGGATATTTAAAACTTTTTCCCTCAAATCTGGATAGGTTCCTCTCTTAAAAATAAGGTTAATCATTTTTTGAATGATGTGTATGTGAGGTGTATTGGAAGCCTAGTTTTAACCTTCTCGTTAGTTATGTCATCCATTCCTGGTGATTTTTTTTTTTTTGGGTGCAGGCAGGCTTTCTTAATTTCACCAGATGATATCTACAGGCAAATTAATGTTTGATAACATGGTAGAGTTCATTTGTCTATCTTTTACTTCAACATCTACTTTTTCCTTTTGGTCTTTGTCTACAATTACTTCTTTCCCGACGATTTTTTCAAGATGCAAAATCCATTTTGAAGCATTAATTGATGAACACGGTTGGTATTTTCGCTAATCGTTTGTGATTTTGGATCTTTGTAGAGATATTCATTATCCCGTTGACAAGAAAATTGGCATATGTTCTTTTTTTGTTTTATTAAATTTATTATATATTTTGCGCTTGGTATGATACTTTTCACACAGACATTTATTGTACGGTTGTCTATTTAATGCATTCAGTATGAATCTGAAATCTTTCCTGTGTTCATTGCATTCTTTATCGAACCATTTCTTATTCTTTTGTTTTCTTTTAAAATGGCGAATCTTAGCTCTCATCTGAAGACTAATACTAATTCGTCTAATATCACACAATTTTGTGAAAAGACGTAAAAATGAAAGTACTACTACTACTACTGAAGACTAATACTGACCGCTGACGTCAGCATATGTGTAATGTCATTGAAAGTCTCGTTTAGTGAACAATGAGAGATAGTGGTTCCATTTTTTTTTTCAAATTGCGTTCCACTTGGAGAATTTGTTCTTTTATCCATGGCATTGTCAATGCTTTAATTTTTTTTTACTGATAATGTTATCCCAAAACATTGATCACTGACGTCCTTTAAACTTGGTCTTTCGTTAAATTAAGTAAAGTTTGTGAGGAAATATTATTCGTTTCCATTTTTGATGTAATCTCTGAAATAAAAAAAAAAATAGTTCGACAGGACAATAGTCTGACAATATCACAAGGGGATAAACTTTCATGCTTACTATTTCTTTTTCCATAATATTAGATCATATAAAATAATCAACAACGCTACAACCATGTCGTTTGTAGCAGAGAAAATGATCATCTAAATCACTTAATGTTCTTCCATTAAAAATACATGAATTATTTTCAAGACACATGGGTACAAGTCTTTTTCCAGCTTTTGGAACACAGCTGTCCATAGAGTTTCGGTCATGAATGGTTTCAAAATGATAATCATTCGGTATGTGATATCTATTATTTTCATATCCCATTGCCATTTGATTATAATCAGAGATGTTTCCAGTTCTTGCGTTGAAATCACCACATATTACAAAGTCACCATGTTGATGATGTTTTTCTATGCTTTCATCTGAGTCATCCCATATGTCTAAAGTATGCTCTTTTCCGAAGGAGGGTGTTTCTGGAGGAATGTACAGGCAACCAATAACGGTCTTTTTATCGTTAGCGGTACTTCTCACCATCAACCACACAATGTCACTGTTACTGCTCGGTAGAACAGTAATATTTTGTCTCAAATGTTCCTTAATGTATACTGATATTCCACCAGAGGACCTCGCTGCTTTTTTTTTTCGCTTTGGTCGTACATAAAG
>CM065729.1:29643686-29651186 GCA_033310375.1 Conus canariensis | reverse complement strand
GTCATCTTGACGGCATCCCCCCTTAACATGGACCCACTCGGCCACTTGTCCATTCACGGACACAGCTGACTTAATATTTGTATAAAATGTTTGTATCTATTAAGAGAAGCTTAGACCAAAGCCAAAGGCATGTTATACCTTAAACATTAAATCATAACTTACACCATCAAACGCTTTTTCAAAATCCAGACAAAGAGGTAAACCTCTTTTTTGTCATACAATCATGAAATCAGGTATGTCATTATAAGACGGATATCATCACCCAAATACCTGTTGGAAATAAAACCAGTCTGATCCTCATTGATGATCGAGGAGTGAGAGAAAGGAAAAAAAACACAAGCAATGGAAGATCAACACTAACCTTGTAGCCGCTAGATCATAATGAAAAGCAAATAGCGTAATCCAGACGTTTAAAACACACACACACACACACACACACACACACACACACACACACAAATGCTTGGCAACAAATTTTGACAAATGGTTTGATCACACAGCGGATCAGCAAGCACGGACACTGAGCGTAAGCTAAGTAGACCCGCGCGGAGAAAGGAAGGAGGAGAGTTTTGAGAGGAAGTGGAGCAGGGGGAGGGGTGGGGGAGGGGGAGTACAACTCAACGGGCAGTGTCCATACGAGTCATATATGATGAACAGAGCAAACGGGGTAAAAACAAATGACCACAAGTATTTATGATTAGACTGGAGAATGCAAAAAAAAAAAAAAAAAATGATTGAGAGAGAGAGAGAGAAGAAGTGAGACAGTGAGAGAAAGAGAGAAGAAGAAGAGACAATGGGGGGGGGGGGAAAGAGAGAGAGAGAGAGAGAGAGAGAGAGAGAGAGAGAGAGGAGAGAGAGAGAGAGAGAGGGGCGAGAAAATAAAAGAGAAAAGAAGACGAAGAGAGTGAGAGAAAGAGGGGAAGAGAGGGAGAGAGAGGGGGATTCAGATTCAGATTCAGGTGTTTATTCTTACAGGCCTTGGCCCCTCAGAAGGGGGATATACATGGAACATAACAAAGTCGCATTGCGAAACTGATAATAATGATTACAATGCACAAATGCTTCGCCGATTAAAAGCTTTGAATAAAAATACTGCGAACTGTTTACAGTGTTTTCATTTGCAGATGACATTAACAAAATAAGCTTGAATAAGCAAGGTCTTTATTTATTTATTTATTTTATTTTTTTATTATTATTTTTTTTTTTGGGGGGGGGGTGGGCTGGGGGTGGGGTGGGCTGGGGGTGGGGGGGGGGGAATAAACTTTTCTCATACATCTTTTAATTCTGGACAAGTTAATGCAAAATGCACTTCGTCTTCTCTTGACTGTCGACATATGGACACAACAGATCAGAAGCATTTACTTGTCTGTAACGGCAATGATGAACAAGAATATCAGTCACACCAACTCTGAATTTTGTCATCACAAACTTCAAGTGCCTGTCCATAGTCATTGACATATACTTTGGGAGAGAATGCGTAATATTGAATGTTCTATAAAAGCTAAACCTGTCACTATTTTGAACATGAAAATTCCAGTCTTGCCACCCACAGTCAATTAGTCTTCCTTTGAAGGTACGAACAAAAATGTTCATATCTCCGACACCTTGGTTAAGCCATACGTGCCCGAAACCATATTCATATAATTTCGCTTTAACACGTGACACCCAGTTCATCTTGCCTCTTTTATCAGCATTTTATAAGCTTTATGGGGTAATCTGTGTTCAGCCATCTGAGTTAATTTGAGCCAGTACTTGATACATTTAACAGTGAAGTGCAAAGATATGGGATATCTGTTAGTGTCTCCAAGCACAAGATCATTTGGGGTTTGTGACGATACACCCAAGAACTTTTTCAAAGCAAATAAATGAACCTTTTCGCATTGTGCAGCGGCAGCATCAAGACCCCAAAGTTCAGCCCCATATTGTAGTATAGGCAGGATTTGAGCATCAAACAATTTCAAAAACAAAGCAAGAGATTCATTTTTCAGCTTCGACAACTTCTTCATAAAACATAGCAATGCATTTTTGGCTCTGCGAGCAATATCTTTACATGCGAAAGTGAAACTTAATCGCGTAGAGAAATATACACCTAAATATTTATATACATTTACAACAGGCACATTTGCCCCGTCAAAAATTCATTTCTCCCAAGAGGAAAGGTAACCCCCTTTTCTAAAAACGATTATATTATTTTTACTTAAAATACTTTCAGTTAGAGTGAATTAGCTGCCCTTTGCGAACTGTTTAATTGAGTTTGGAGGCCTATTACTGTTTCAGACACAAATGCAACGTCGCCGGCAAGAAATAGAATGAATGTTTCCATAACATCATTTACAAAATGGGTACCATGTCTTCCAGAGTTTATCACCTCCAAAGTCAGCTCATTAAAGAATAAAGAAAACAAAACTGGGCTGAATACATCACCCTGATTAACACCTGATGTACAATTAATATCATCAGTTAAAGCAGCACGACATCGTACCTTTGCCTTTACATAGTCGTACATACTCATAATTCATTTATACGTCTTTCCATGAATACCGTTTTTTTTTTAACAAAATAGGCCAGAGTATGGTTCTATTAATAGAGTCAAACGCTTTCTCAAAATCGATGAAAGCAACATACAACTTACGATTCAGACAAAATTGTTTTTGAAAGAAAGCCAATAACGTGAACATATGGCCGGTCTATGGTGGAACGATTTTGTTTAAACCCAGCTTGAAACTCACCTGTAATGTTATTGTCCTCAACCCACACTTGAAGTCTTTTATTAATAATTGCACTATACAGTTTGCTGCAAACATTGCACAACGAGATTCCTCTATAGTTGTTTGGATTGGTAGCATTGCCCTTTTTTATATAGTGGCACAACAATTGACTCGCATTAACTTCCAGGATACATGCCTCTATCAAACAGAGGATTACAAAAATTACCAAAAATGTTATTACCAAATTTGATTTGCAGGCATTTTTAATAAATTCCCCAATGATTTTATCCGGATCGGCAGCTTTGCAACTTTTCAGTGTTTTTAGCACAATCAAAATCTCTTCTACTGAGATAGGTTGATTCAAATTATTTTCGCCGTCACCATGTTGTTTTCATCATCATCATCATCATCATCATCATCATCATCATCATCATCATCATCATCAACAACATCAACAACATCATCATTATCATCATCATCATCATCATCATTGTCATAAACATTATCCCTTTTTACAGCATCGTAAGCATTTTGGTTACAATTACTTTCTCCTTGAATCAGAACATTATCAAACTTGTCTTTTCTTTCTAACAATTCTTTAAAGTGTGCGTACCAATCGTTTATGCTAACGTCATTCGAAATCTGTCTTCTTCTTGTAGATATTTTACGCACAGATTCCCAGAATTCCTTTTGATTATTTACAGATCGTAATAAGTCAGTTAATAAAATGTCATTGAATTGCTTCTCTTTTCTCTTTAACAAATGTTTATATTCACGTCTTGCTGTACATAAAGAAGTGCGATCAGGTGGGGACAAAGTACGCTTAAATTTCTTCAACAAATTGCGTACAGTTTTCTTTTCAGCACGACATTCTTTATCATACCAGTCGTCATCTTTCACGCACCTACCTATCTGTATTTCTTTCTTCATAAACAGTAAACAAGTGGGGTATTTTTTGCTCCCATGAGAAAACCTAACACAGAGTAAGTTTGTGTTAGGTTTTTTCATGGGAGCAAAAAATACCCCACTTGTTTACTGTTTATCGTTTACTGTTCCCTGCCTCATTTCATTTCCGATTTTCTTCATAAAGTCTGCTGCATCTTTTATACAATGATTAAAAACCTCAAGTGTTTCGTTGACATTTATATCTATCAAACTGATCGCCATTTCAAACTGGCTTTGCATGTCGTTTGAACAGATGTTGTCTCTACACGCATTGCTTTGGGTTTCCTCCCATACAAACTTTTCGAAAATATGAACATCATCCTTTACACAAATCTCATTATCCTTAGGGAAGTGAATGTATAATTCCAAAGGCAAATGGTCAGATTCAATTCTATCAGACACATTCATTCTGTTATCAGAAACTACTGAATACAGATCATACGACAGTAAAAAAACAATCAGCTACACTGTTACCATTAACAGCTATGTACGTGTGATGACCGTGAAGGTCATCCTCACACATACCGTTCAAAATACACAGGTCTAAAACTGTGCACATGTTAAGTAACATTTTGCCATAATTATTAAGCACACGGTCTTCAGAATTTTTGTTCAAGTTCAAAGGACCACTCAAATGTTGATCAACAAAATCACACACGTTGGATTCTAAGTGACAAGAAATATTTGAGATTCTACAATTCAAATCTCCATTAATTACTATGTATTTATCATGTCCTTTGTTATAAAGCAGTCACATAAAAAATCTTCCAATAAAGAAACACCATTTTCACAATCAAAATGCATATAATATGGTGAGTTCTCTGATGGTATATAAGTACAAATATACATAATGTGTCTTTCAATGCCGAAAAGGCATTTATCCAACACAAAAGCGTAAAAAGATGAGACTCCACACATACAGGTTTGAAAAAAGAACATAGCTCATTTCTTATCAAACATATAATTCCACCCAAACGTCTTCCGTGTGCCGACAGTTTAACAGCAGGCTTACAACACAACGTGTACCCTTTAAAAACAGGCCACTGAAAATCTTCTACAAACGTCTCAACTAAACAGACAAAATCAAAGGAACAAATCTGCGAAACAAAAACATGATCATGTATTTTTGTGAGTAGTCCATTAACGTTCCAATGAAGGAAAGAAAATGGTTTCGTTTTATTACATACACTATCATCATCAAACTCATTATTCATCACTGACGATGTCAATCTACACACATTTCCATTCGACACATCGTCAACAGGGCTATTCACGTGTACTGGCGACACAGAAACCTCGTCACAGAACACGGGCGCACAGTTCTCATGTGGCGCAAACTCACTGTCGCGCTGTGACAAGGCAACCGGCGGCGACTCAGTGTTCGTTCCCTCAACAAAAGCGGATAAAAAAACGAGGATAAATACAGGACCGGCCGAAACCCTGTTTCATTTCCACTAGACGATCACCCGAGTCCAATGTGTAACGAGTTCTGTCCACATGGTGATGACCGCGGATCATTGCGGCACGTTTCCCGTCACTTCTTGCCTGTTTAAGATGAGGGGTCAGTTTTCTTCGTATGTCTCTCACTCTTGCGGAAAAGTCCTCCCCTACAAAGAGTTTGGTTCCCTTGAGTTTCCGCTTAGCTCTAAATATGTCCATCTTCTGTTTATATATATATAAAACAAAAAACAAAAAAAAAACATCGTACAATTATCGGGGAATCTAGTTTGGAGTTGACACGATGGACTCTATCGAAATCCACGTCGCGAGGCAGTCCCAGCTGATCAGTGATGAGTTCCCTAATAATGTCCTCACACTGCGCGCTTGCCTCGTTCTTCTTCCTGGCGAGACCATAGAAGAGAATGTTGTTTCGTCTGGACCTCCCCTTGAGGTCGTCCGCCTTCCTTTCCAGGTTGTCCATCCTCCAGGCCAGGTCGTTGTTCCTTCTCTGCAGGTCGCGGTTCTGCTGTTGAAGGTCGTCCACCTCCCGTCTCCGCCCTCTCAGCTCCTCCTGCATGGCCGCATACCCCTCACGGAGAACACGTATGTCCTGCTTGACCTCGTCGAACATCCTGTCCATCGACTGGAACATGGTCATGAGGTCGGACAGGGACGGTTCCTTCACTGGCTGGTTAGAGGCGGCTGCCTGAGGGTTGACGGGTTTCTGCAGGCTCACTCTGCCACCGCTCGCCCCAATGCTGGAGAATCGGGCCTGCCTGGAGCTGCCACGGCCTTGCAAAGTTGGGGCCAGGGTTGCTTTCAACGTCACCACAACGGAGGAGAAGGCTCCTCCAGAATAAGTACGACATGAGCAAACCTGCCACGACACCGTCCACTCTCCGGTTCAGCTGCAGTATGGCGACTCGCATCGAAACTTTCTTCCTAGCCCGTTGATACATGAAGGTTTGGAATACGGGCAGAAAAGAGCCACAAGAGGCCCTAAAGTTCAATGCTCCAGACTGCATGGCACTTCGTAAACTCGCGGACCAAATCTGGGTACGTGTACTACTCTAAAATCACTGTTAGCAATGAAATATTACGGAGGGTTACAAAGTGCAACTTTACGCGTGAAACTCTAGTTCACGCCCCCCGAGAGGGAGAGGGAGAAAGATATAGAAAGAGGCAGACTGAGACGGATAAGAGGGAGGAGGGGGGGGGGGGCACAGGTGGGAAAAGAGAGACAGACAGAACGACCGGTCAACCAACGGTCAAACAGGTGTCTGCTGGGGTTGGGACAGAAAGAGGGGAGGGAGGGGAAAAAGGGGGTGGTGGAACATGTACCCAGAACAGGTGGGAGGGAGAGAGAGAGAGAGAGAGAGAGAGAGAGAGAGAGAGAGAGAGAGAGAGAGAGAGAGAGGGAGAGAGAGAGAGAGATGTATATATGTATGTATGTATATATGTGTGTGTATGCATGTATGTATGTATATGAAGTGGAAAAAAGTAAAAACAAAACAAAACAAAAAAAACAACAAAAAAAAAAAACTGGACCACAAAACTGCTTGGTAGTCTCCTTTGTTATTTTCAATTTTTGTCCAATATTTCAGTCCTTTCAGGACCTTCTTCTGGAACAGGAGAACGTGGCTACATATCAGCATATATTTTGATTTCCTTTTTCAATCCAAGTGAAGCCCAGCATACAACTACGAAAAACATCAGGTAGCGCAAAAGTTAAATCATCAAGATTAAAATGAGTTGCCAGAGTTTTACAAAAAATATCTAGGTCATGTTTTACGGCAACTTTTGTCGCCAGCTAAGGTGCCACTGCAGCAGTCAGTAGATCCTGCCATACGAATGGTTCAGCATCTGCATCAAGGACTCCAGCTGGTGCTGCTGTATATTACCATTCGAGGTTCCTGGAACATGTGGAGATGATTACTGATGTTACAGTTTGCATGGTAGCACAGCTTAATTCCTTAATCCAGGTGGGTGGTGGTGGGGCTGATATTACTGCTTTTGTCGCCGTTGCATTTGCATGGATTGCGCTCGCCGTTGATGTTCCTACCGTCGTTGCTGTTGTCGTCGTTGCTGTTGTTGTAGGTGTTGTTGTTCAGGAGACATCAAGAATGATGTAGTCGAGACTGAGCTTGTCTCTGAAGGGTTGTTGATCACCATGATATGTTGCTGCTGCTGCTGTACCAGGCCAGGCGGTACTTGTTGCCGTTGTTGTCCGTAATGCTGTTGCTGACATGGTTGTTGCAGTTGATGTTGTTGTTGGTGGTGGTGGTCACGTTGTCGTTGCTCTTGTTCAGATACGATCAAGGAACACGGGAATGCAGAGTTTATTGAAGGACTCACGATGCCACTGATCGCATCAGAGTCAATGTTTTGTTGTCGACGACTATTGTTT
>CM065729.1:29626186-29638686 GCA_033310375.1 Conus canariensis | reverse complement strand
CAAGCTCTACGGAGAACTAGACTCTCTCATCGCAGCAGTCCCACCGTCTGAGAAGCTAAACGTACTCGGGGACTTCAACGCCAGAGTGGGAACCGATCACCAGACCTGGGAAAGGATCACTGGGAGACACGGTACTGGCAACTGCAACAGCAATGACCTCCTGTTCCTCAAGATGTGCGCTACTCACGACCTCGTCATCACCAACACTCTGATCTGCCTCCCTACCCTCAACAAGACGTCGTGGATGCCTCTACGCTCCAAGCATTGGCATCTGATTGATTATGTCATCACTAGGAAGAGAGATGTGCGAGACGTGAGAGTGACGAAGGCTATGTATGGTGCTGGGTGCTGGACTCATCATCGTCTCATCGTGTCAAAGTTTAAACTCCGCATCCTGCCCATGCGAAGACCCCAGGCTCAGAAGACTGCAAAGAGGCTGAACGTCTCCAAGCTCAAGGATAGCAAAATTGCAGAAGATTTCTCCCATGACCAAGATGGCAGGCTGCCCATGACACGAGGGGATGACCACAGCAGCATTGAAGAGCAGTGGGAGGCCTTCAGAGATGTAGCCCACTCTACTGCCCTCGAACCAGCAACTCGTAGAAACCAAGACTGGTTTGATAAGAATGACGCAGAAGTGCAGACACTGCTGTCAGAGAAACACCGGCTGTTCTGAGCACACCAGAATGACCCCACATCACGAGCGAAGGAAGATGCCTTCACCAGCGTAAAGCAAGAAGTGCAGAAGAGGCTTCGCGAAATGCAGGATGCCTGGTTCAGCAAAAAGGCCGATGCAATCCAGGGCTACGCAGACAGTCATGACACCAAGAGTTTCTATGATGCTTTGAAGGCTGTGTATGAACCCTAGTCCTCCTGGTCCTCCCCCCTCCTCAATGCAGATGGGACCCAGCTGCTGACAGAAAAGAAGCAGATTATGGAGAGATAGGCTTAACACTTTAACCAGGTTCTCAACTGCCCTGCCTCAGTGAACGACGAGGCCATTACACGCCTACTTCAACACCCCCCCCCCCCTACACATACACAGAAGAAGAAGTCAGAAAGGCAATCAAACAATTTTCCTGTGGCAAAGCGCCAGGATCTGATGCAATCCCTACCGAAGTTTACAAATCAGGAGGCCCAGCCTTGACACAGAAGCTTACGCAGCGCTTCCAGTCCGTGTGGAATGAAGAGAGGGTCCCCCAACTGTTGAAAGATGCCAACATTCTCCACATCTACAAGAGAAAAGGCAACCACCAGTCATGCGACAATCACCGAGGCATCTCTCTCTTGTCCATAGCTGTGAAGATCTTGGCTTACGTCCTGCTCAACCGCCTCCTACTATACCTCGAGCAGGGTCTCCTCCCAGAAAGCCAGTGTGGCTTTCGTGCAGTGCGTAGAACTGCTGACATGATATCTGCCGCACGACAGCTCCAGGAAAAAGCCAAGAGCAGCAGAGCGATCTGACCAAGGCCTTCAATACGGTCCGCAGAGATGGCTTGTTGAAGATCATGGGGAAATTTGGCTGTCCCAGCAGGTTCATTACGATCGTCCGGCAGTCCCACGACGGCATGATGGTGAAAGTACTGGATGATGGAGACGAGTCAAAGCCTTTCCAGTGACCAACGGCGTAAAGCAAGGCTGCGTTCTCGCTCCTACACTCTTCAGCATGGTCTTCTCCGCCATGCTGACTGATGCCTTCCGTGACTGCCAGGGTGGTATACACGTCAGATACAGAACTGACGGTGGGCTGTTCAACGTCAGGCGACTGCAGGCTGTTACAAAGGTGAAGGAGACCATCATCAGTAACTTGTTTGCTGATGACTGCGCCCTCAATACCAGCACAGAGCAGATGATGCAGCACGAAATGGACTGCCTCTCACGAGCCTGCAACAACTTCGGTCTCACCATCAGCACCAAAAAGACCGAAGTGATGTATCATCCTGCGCCGGGTAAACCCTACCAGGAACCACACATCACGGTAAAGGGGCAGAACTTACAGGCAGTTGACAACTTCACCTATCTGGGCAGCACACTCTCACGAGCTGTGAACATTGACGCACAGGTCAGGAACAGGATTGCCAAAGCCAGCTCTGTGTTTGGGAGACTCCGTGAAAATGTCTGGGAGCGGAGAGGTCTAAGCCTTACCACCAAGCTGAAGGTCTGCCATGCAGTGGTACTAACCACTTTCCTCTAAGCCAGTAAGGCCTGGACCGTCTACAGCAGACACGCAAAACAGCTCCTACACATCAGGTGGCAGAACAAAGTCCCTGACACCGAGGTCTTGGAAAGGGCCAGCATCCCCAGCGTCTATACTCTCTTTCAGAAATCCCAAACCAGATGGTCTGGCCACATCGTCAGAATGCCAGACAGTCGACTGCCAAAACAGCTGCTGTACGGAGAACTGAGTTAGGGCAAGCGCAAAGTTTGGGGGGGGGGGGGGGGCAGAGGAAACGTATCAAGGACTGCCCAAAGTGTCCCTCAAAGGCCTGGACATCACCTTCAACACCTGGGAGTCGCGTGCCCTGGACCGTCCAGCCTGGCGAAGCAGCCTCACAAAGGATGCATGTACATCAGAGAAGAGACGCACAGCAGAAGCTGAGAAAAAGCGAACCGCGCACAAGACCAGAGCTACGTCCACCTCCACTGTAGCACCCACCCACATGTGTCCCACATCTGGGCGTTCCTGCCGGGCCCAGACTGGCCTCACCGGCCATCTGCGGACTCACACTCAGCGATCTTCCATCTGAGATTGAAGTCATGGTCATCTTCGAAACCGAAGGACGAACAACAACAGTTAGGTAGTAGTAGTAGTAGTAGTAGTAGTAGTAGTAGTAGTAGTATAGTAGTAGTAGTAGCATCAGCAGTACTAGATCAGCAGCAGTACTAGATCAGCAGCAGCACCACCACCACCACCAGCGGCAACAGTAGTAGTAGTAGTAGTAGTAGTAGTAGTAGTAGCAGCAGCAGCAGCAGTAACAGCAACACTAGAAGTGGTAGTATTAGCGGTAGCACCTATGGCATCTATGGCAGTAGTAGTAGTAGTAGTAGTAGTAGTAGTAGTAGTAGTAGTAGTAGTAGTAGATTGTAGTAGTAGTGGTGGTTGCAGCGCCAGTAACAGCATAGTAACAGAGCAGCATCAGCAGTCACATTGCGGCTAAGTAGTAGCGTCATCAACGATAAAATTAGTCAAAGCAGCAGCAGGAGCAGCACTAGTTACTGCAGCAGCAGTAGAAATAGTCAAAGCAGCAGCAGCCGCAGCCGCAGCAGTAGTAATATTTTTCGTAGTCGTAGTAATAGTGATAGATGTGGAAGTATACACTTCTTTTAATACACACACACGTGCCGTGTGTGTGTGTGTGTGTGCGCGCGCGCGCGCACGCGCGTGTGTGTATGTGTGTGTGCGTGCGTGCGTGCGTGTGTGCATGCTTGTGTGCGTGCGAGCGCGTGAGTGAGCGTGTGTGTGTGTGTGTGCGTGTGTGTGTGTGAGTGTGTGTGTGTGTGTGTGTGTGTGTGTGTGTGTGTGTGTGTGTGTGTGTGTGTGTGTGTGAGTGAAAATCTTAGTATTTGTATTCTGGATTATGTGCATTTTGTTTATTATTGTGCTACCGTGGGCAGTGGGGCAGGGGGCAGGTCTTTAGACCTGCATGGGTAGATAGGCGACCCCACCCACCATGAGTCTCCCAACCATGGGTACATGGGTCCTGCTGCTTTGCAGGCTGCCTTGGGAAAGGCAAAGGCTACGGGAGTAAACCCCTAACAAAGAATTCGGAGTGGAGCCCCTAAGACGGCGTGGTGGTGAAACTCCATCATCACTGTGGCAGCTCCTGCAGTGCATCGTAGTCAAGACGTTATGCCCTGCATCCCTCTTGGCAATAGCGGCTCGGACCGAGAGGAGGATCGTGGTGCTTGGGCAACCCACGGCCTCCATATACTTCTTTGCCCAGGATTCACTGACTCCACCTCTCCTTTCTGCTTTACCAAGTCCTGGGGCGACAGGCGAGTGGCGACGGTGGCAGGTGGGAGATGGCACTGGGAGCTGCTAGTCACGGACCTGCACTCAAGTGGTCAGGGCAGGATGGTCGTCATTCTACTCACCGGGTCAAGAGTAGGTTTCGGCAGCCACCTTGGCGACGGAGCAGCCCTATTCAGGGATAGTACTACTTCCCGCTCATGGGAAGGGGCCTAGAAAAGGTGGCCTAAAGAAAGCTTGCCTCATCCCATCCTGTCAGCATACCCCAGCTGACCGGACATCTAACAACGCGGTCGAATTGATTCAAAAAGATCAACCACAAAGAACAAGCGCACTTTATGTGTTGGAGCCTAGAACAACCGGACTGTAATGAACAACAGGAGGAGCGACAGACCAGAGCGTCGAACAGCACTTGTGATCCGAGAACTAAAACGTTACAAAGTTGACATTACTGCACTTAGAGAGACGCGCCTGGCTGACACTGGGGAAATCACAGAAGGAGCTGGATACACCTTCTTCTTGACAGGAAGGCCCCTGGAGGATAAAAGAGAAGCAGGAGTGGACTTTGCCATCCGCACCTCACTGGTCAAGAACCCAGAGTCTCTCCCAAAGGGAATTGGTGATTATCTGATGACTATGAGACTGCCTCTCCAAGGAAAGCAACACCTGACACTCATCAGTGTGTACGCCCCCACCACGACCTACACCCAAGAACAGAAGGAACTGTTCTACCAGAGCCTCTCATGTTTGCTGCGCAGTATCCCAAAGGATGACAAGCTTTTAATACTTGGGGACTTCAACGCTCGTGTGGGCATGGACTCCCAGTCTTGGCCGAATATCATCGGACCGCATGGAGTGGGACAGGAAAACCCAAACGGCCAGCTGCTTCTTACACTCTGCGCCGGGCAAGGTTTGACCATTACCAACACACTGTTCCAGCTGCCGGACATCCACAAGGCCACCTGGATGCACCCTCGCTCCACACACTGGCACTTGATCGACTATGTGATCACTAGGCAGCGTGACATCCAGGCTGTCCACATCACAAGAGCAATGTGGAGCGGACTGCTGGACTGACCACCTGCTGCTGAGGTGCAAGCTCTCCTTCTCCATCGCTATCACCCACAGACGCCTGAAAGCCGACATCAACAAGAAGCTGGATGTCCAGAAACTGAATGATCCAGTGACAAGGGAAACCTTCATACCAGACCTTACGAACCAGCTCAATAGTTTACCAGATGAAGCTGACATAGAAAAGGCCTGAGTAAATTCAGAAACGCAGTCTACGACTCTGCCAAGCTGTCTCTTGGGCACCAAAGAGGAAACCCCAGGACTGCTTCGGCAGCAACAACACGGAGATCGGCAGACTACGACAGCAAAAGCACGAAGCCTACACAAGCTGACTCAACGACAAGGGATCAACAGCCAAGCATGATCGTCTCAAGCATCTCAGAGGCAAGGTCCAGGCTGAGCTGAGACAGATGGAGGACAAATGGTGGAAAGAGAAGGCTGCAGAGTTAGAACAGTACGCTGATGAGCACAACTCCAAGAAGTTCTTTGCAGGCCTGAAGACTGTGCATGGCACCTCCACCAACGCCATGGCGCCTGTACGGACAGCTGATGGCACTCTGCTTACTGAGAAGAGTGATATTGTACAGCGGTGGTGTGACCACTTCAGCCAGCTTCTGAACAGACCATTTCAGATCGATCAGCAGGCGATCTGGGACATGACCAAACGTCCAGTTTTGACATCGCTTGATGACCCACCAAGGAAGAAGTCCAGAAGGTGAGCAAGCAGCTCCAAAGCGGAAAGGCACCGGGCCCTGATAGCATTCCCCCTGAGATCTTCAAGGGTGGTGGAGAGGCCATGATCGACAAGCTAACAGCTGATGCAGCAATTCTGGGGTGAGGGAGCAGTACCAGAAGACTTTAAGGATGCCAACATCATCCACCTGTACAAGAACAAGGGCGACAGAGCATCATGCGACAACCACAGACACATCTCACTGTTGAACATAGCAGGAAAGGTTGAGGCCCGTGTCATCCTGAATCGCATCATACACCACTTGCTGGACGATGTCGTCTCCGAGAGTAAGTCAGTGTGGGTTCAGGAGCAACACGGGGACAATCGACATGATCTTCGCCGTTCGCCAGCCGCAAGAGAAGTGTCGGGAACAGAATCAGAACCTCTACATCCTCTTTGTGGACCTGACAAAGGCTTACGATACAGTCAGTCGCGAGGACCTGTGGGCTATACTGTCCAAACTTGGCTGCCCACTGAAGTTTGTCGAGATCATACGATCCTTCCATGATGGCATGATGGCTCGCATAGTGGAAAACGATACTGTGTCTGACCGCTTCCCCATGTCCAACGTAGTGAAGCAAGGATGTGTCCTGGCACCAACCCTGTTCAGCCTTATGTTCGCCACAATGCTATTCTCTGCTCTCTCCAGTACCAATGCGGGGATCGCTGTCCGCTACCAATGTGATGGCCGCTTCTTCAACTTAAGGTGCCTTAAGGCCAGAATAAAAATTCTTGAGGTCCTTGTGAGAGACTTCCTGTTTGCTGATGACTGTGCACTCGCAGCACTCAACGAACCAGACCTGCAAGAGCTTGAAAGTTGCCTGTCTGCAGCAGCAAAGGCGTTTGGCTCGACGATCAACCTGCGGAAGACAGAAGTGATACTCTAACCAGCACCCGGCCTCTCTCCTCCAGAACCAAAAATCGTGATCGAGGACACGACCTTGAACAATGTAGACAGCTTCAACTACTTGAGAAGATGCTTGTCTTCAACGTGTGGCTTGGATAAAAAAAACGTGTCGACCAGATTGGCAAAGCAGGAGCTTCCTTCGGCAGGCTTTGGAACAGAATGGGGGAGAGCGTGGCATCACTCAAAGTACCAAGCTGGCAGTTTACAGAGCAATCGTGTCACCTCGCCGCTCTACGGCTGTGAGACCTGGACACTGTACAGGAAACAACTGAAGACTCTAGATCAGTTCCACCTCCACTGCCTGCATAAGATCATGGGCTTCTCCTCTGAGGATAGGATTTCCAACACAGAAGTGCTTCGCAGAGCAAAGATGCCTGGTATCGAGGCGCTGATCATGAAAGCGCAGTTGAGGTGGGTTGGGCATGTGGTACGAATGGACGACACGCAACTTCCAAAAATGGTCTTCTTCTCTGAGCTGGCAGCTGGAACAAGGAACACTGGGCGGCCTTTCAAACGCTTCAAGGACTACCTGAAAGTATCACTGGCGGCCTGTGGCATCCCGCTTCAGGGCTGGGAAACACTTGCCACAGACCGCAGTGCCTGGTGACTTGCTGTCCACAAAGGCGTAAATAGCTTCGAAGAGAAACGCTTGCAGGAATTGGACCAGAAGCGCCCAGCCCGCAAAGAGAGGAGACCTGACCCAGTGACAGCTGTCGCATGCCCAGAGTGTGGACGTATCTGTGTGTCCAGCTTTGGCTTGCACTCACACATGCAGAGTCACTGACGTCTTCGTCGACCACGACGGACATCCATGATGATGATGATGATGATGTACTATAGTACAATATCATATAGAGCTATTGTTTATTTGTACTAATTTACAAATCCATAAGCCATCACGTCCCTGTGGGTAAAGCATTATAAACCGACCATAACGACTGTCATTCCATTATTATTATAATTACCATACGTAGCAGCAGTAATAGTGGTAGTAGCAGTAGTAGTACCATTATCACGTCATCATCATCATCACTATCACCGTCATCGTCATCATCATCATCACGATCACCAGCACTGCTACTACTGCTGATACTACTACTACTACTACTACTACTACTGGTAGTAGTATTTTATCATTGTTGTTAGTATTGTTGTTGTTATTATGATAATTATTATTATTAATATTGCTATTATTGTTATTATTACCATTATCATTGTATTTATTATTTATTATTATTATTATTATTGTTGTTGTTGTTACTACCATTATTGTTATTATTATCATTACTGTTATTATTGCTATTATCATTCTTGTTATCATTATTATCAGTATTTTTATCATTATTATTGATATCATTATTATTGTCATTATCATTATCATCATCATCATTATTGTTGTTGTTGTTATATATACTGATTTCATCACTATCATTATCATTAATATCATTATCATCATCATCATCAGCTTGTTTTGCAGAATAGTATGATATATTCGTGACGATAGTGATTATGGTGGCTTGATGATAGTGCTAAGTGAGGCAAAAAAAAAGAAAAAAAATGAAATGAAATAAAATGAAATGAAATAAAAATGAAAAGGAAAAACATAACAAGGAAAAAATAATAAAAAGAGGAAAAAATAAAGAATAAAAAAAGTCAATAAATAAACGACTTTAATGGGTGGTGATGGTGATGATAGTAGTCATGTGTGGATAGTTGTATGTAGGGGTGTGGGTAATGCTAATAATGATTGGAAGGGAATGGGAATGATCAATGGGTGATAAGGCATCGTTGGAAGTGGGGGTGGGGGTGGAGAGGGCAATGGGGAGAGGGAGAGACCATATCTCTCCACCCGCACATACGTATGCGAGGGAGGGGGGGGGGGGGGTTCATGCAAATAGTGTTGTTGAAAAAGTAAACAATACTGTGGGATGGTGTTCATTGTAGCAGGTGAAATAATGTGTTGGCATTAATATGATCGTGTTGGTTGAGAAGAGACAGAAATGATCAATGAGAAACGGGGTTTCATGTGTTAAAAACACACACACACACACACACACACACGCGCGCGCGCGCACCACACACCACCACACACCACCCACACACACACACCACACAGAAAGGGGGGAGAAAAAAACCTTTAAGCGGTATTATGGGTGAATTGTGATGATAATGAGGCTAACTGTGGGACGTTTTCACACACATACACACATGCACATCCACACACACACACACATATATATATATATATATATATATATATATATATAGAGAGAGAGAGAGAGAGAGAGAGAGAGAGAGAGAGAGAGAGAGAGAGAGAGAGAGAGAGATACACACACACACACATACATACACACACACATTATAAACAAAAACCCTGATGGGTGATTATCATTTGATAACAACAGTGTTTTATGACGATAATCATTGTTGATCTGGAATAATGTAGTGGCATTGGTACAATGATGCCTGTATAAAGGAAATGGTCAATGACTGAGGGATGATGATCGTTGTCACTGGTGAAATGATGTGGTGGCTTTGCATAATGATGCTGGTTGGTGGGAGGTGGCGGGGTAAAAATCAATCAATGGGTGATGATCATTTGACATCAACAGTACTATAGGATGGTCTTCTTCTTCGTTCACTCAGGCAAGAACTCTGGAGATACTGGCGAAGGCTGCTGTATGGCAGAGCCTCTCCAGTGGTCCATAAGGCTTCCCCCTCATCGGTGTGTTGGCAGGCTAGGTTTCTGCTCTAAGTTTTGCTGGAACTGTTCTGCTGTCATTTTGGCTGTACTGCATGGATAATTTGGAGACTCGCCAGTGTGGAATATTGTGGACATGTGATGTCTTAGTCTGGAGTGCCCTGTCCTCAGTCTCACAATGTTCACTTGGTCTGATCTCGGCATCCGGTAGTATGCATCCCTCTTGTTGAAGGCTGGGTGCTGGTCGAGCCATCTTTTTTTTTTTTTTCGCTTCTCAATGGTAATACTTTTGATTTATTCAAGGGCGACTTTCTGTTCCAGTTGGGGCTGCTGTCCTCCTCCCTTTGCCAATTGGTCAGCTTCCTCATTGCCATATATATTGCAGTGTTTACTGGATGACGGTATTCTCAGTGACTGATGGATGGTGATCATTTGAGACCAGCACTACTAAAGGATAATGATCATTTTCATGGAAGTGGAATAATGTGGTGGCATTGGTACAGCAGTGCCAGTTGGGGGGAATAAAGGAAAATATCAAGGACTGGTGGGTGATGATCATCGTCATGAGTGAGGTCAACAGTACTGTAGGATGATGGTCACTGGGATAAGTGAAATAATGTGGCGGCATTACTATAATATTGCTGATTGCTGAAGAGGATGGGGGGGGGGGGGGACTGATTGGTGATAAGCATGGATCATTTGAGATCAACGGCACTGTAGGATGATGATCGTTGTTATATAAGTCGAATAATGTTGCAAATGGCATCGGTGTAATAATGCCGATTAAGGGAATGAAGGAGGTGATCAATGTTTGATGGATGATGATCATTGTCAAGGTATACGTATGATCCACAGTAGAGTAGGATGGTGGTCATTTTCAAAAGTGGAATAGTGTATTGGCCATAGTATGATAATGCCAGATGGGGTAATAAAGGAAATGATCAAGGACTGAAAAAAAAACAGCAAATGGGTGGTGATCATAATGATAATGGTCACATGTGGGGATATGCGTATGGAAAAAAACCTTGCACACACATCCAAGCATACATACATACTTACAAAGGGGAGACACCCCCCCCCCCCCCTCCTAGCATACGTATATGCAGAGGGGTGAAACGGAGCGGTTGTGGGGTACATAATGTAAACAGACAAGGGAATTGAAGTGGTTGATGAAGAAAAGGGGGCTTAATATGTTAAAAGAAAAAAAAAAAAGGGGGGGGGGGGGGTGTATACAGAGGGGGAAAGAAGGAACATAGCTGTAAATTAGTGTTAGGTAAATAGTTGGGGGTACGATGGTGTGGGTGTGAGAGTGATTTGGTGGAGAACATAGTGGTTTGGTTTGCGGTGGTGGATAGGTGTATGTAGTTGCAAAATGAGATGAGTGCAGGCTGAAATCTGAACAAATGTTAGCGAACCGCAAACAAAATCGTGGACAAACAAATCACAAGACAAAACACGAAGCGCTTTGACCTTCCAGTCCACACCCCCCCCCCCCCACACCCACCCACCTCAGGCAAGATTAAAAAAAAAAAACCAACCAACAAACAAAAGGGACAACGGAAATGAACGACCAATCACCCATCTTCAATCACTTCAGCGCAAGATTGGCGTTGAATGAAAACGAGGCCGTCAGAAGGGAGACAATGTGTGAGTCAAGGCAGCATTGATGATAATTATATCACTGATAGGAATACTAGCAATGGCAATGATGACGATCAAAACATCGAAAAATTAAACAAAGACTGAGCCACCACCACCCCTGGTGATAATATGGCAATAGCAGTTATAGTATGGGAGAAAGGAGAGTGGGTTTGAGGATTCCTGAACAGCATGGCTGCCGTGGCAACAGTCTTAGTGGCGATGGTGATGCTAACGGTAGTGATGGTGATATCAATACTAACAATCGTATTAATGATGATAATGCTAGCAACTATAGTGAAAGTAATGGTAGTAATGGTACTGATAATTAAAGCATTATATATATATATATATATATATATATACATATATATATATATATATGATAATACTAATAATAAATACATTAAAAGGAATAATAATAATGATAATGGAATAAATGAATAAAATTAAAAAATAGCAATACTGATAGTAGTTATGGTAATAAAGGTACTAATACTAATACTAAGGGAGAAAAAAACAACAAAATACCAAAAACCCAAGAGGAGGAGGGGGAGGGGGGGGGACAGAAAAAACAAAGAGGAGATAAAAGGTATAAATTATGGGAAGGATGGAATCTAATAGTTATTCACCGCCAGACTTCTATTTTGCATGCATCCCCATCGCCAGCCATTTTCCCAAAACACTCCTATTGCATACCAGCATGTGTGAACTGCGGATATCCCTGGAACTAAACGACCAATTGTCATGCTGTTTTTTTAATGGAGCCATACACTGTATTTATTTTAAAATCATATTATAACATGTTAGTAATGGTTAGTCAACAAAAATTTCAAATGTTTAGTAATTTCAAGTGTTAAAAAAAATGCAAAATGGAAACAAAATGAATGTTATCTTTCTTGTCAACGTAAAAAAGAAGAAAGCACGCCAACAAACTCTCAACAAGGGAGGAAAAATACTCCACTAACAAATGAAGACCAAAAAGTATGGTATATCCAACAGAAAAATGGAAGAAACAGCCATAAATCCAACTACTCCAATAGCAGGAACACACACACACACACACACACACACACACACACACACACACACACACACACACACACACACATTCTTATGCCTAACTGGTACACATGAAAGAAAGAAAAAGGGAACACACACACACACACACACACACACACACACACACACACACACACACACACACAATCCCTTTCACTCTCACTGTTGAAAGCAACATTTTGTATGAAAACAAAGTCTTTTACGTGCCTGTTGGTCTCTGAAACCTGGGGAGACATTCATGATTCCCACTCAAACCCATCTCTGCTGCTCACCTCTGACACGTGTCAGTCAGCCACGCCCCCTTTAACCTCGACCTGCAAGCCAGCTGTGTTTGCAGTTCATATAGCCTTAAGCTATTACTCTTGCTCGCCCCTCACACTTCGAACTCAGTCACTGGCGGTTTGCTCAACGCCAAAAT
>CM065729.1:29621186-29623686 GCA_033310375.1 Conus canariensis | reverse complement strand
AGAAAACTTTACTGCACAATAAAAATGAAACCTGGATTAAGAACACAAGCAGGAATTCAACTTTCGATGTCACAATGGGATCATACGATGGTGCCGAAACTTGCGAACTTGTCGGACTATTCATGTTATCCAATATTCAAAAAAAAACTTGGAAAACAAACTGGACTGTACAGGGATGACGGCCTTGCCGCTCTGAATGACAACCCTAGAAATATTGAAAATAAGAAAAAAGAATTGTGTAAAATTTTCCACAACCAAAACTTAAAAATCACAATAGAAGCAAACAAAAAGATAGTGAACTATTTAGACATAACGTTAGACCTCAACCAACACACATATAAACCATACAAGAAACCAAATGACACGCCTGTTTATGTAAACATCAAAAGCAATCACCCACCCTCCATACTGAAAACAATACCCAAAAGCATAAATAAAAGACTATCCAATTTGTCATGTAACGAAACAGTATTCAACAACGCTACAGCTGAATACCAAGAGGCGTTACATACAAGTGGCTACAATTACAAATTAAGATACGATCCAGACAATGATACAAAAAGATGCAGAAAGAACAGGAAAAGGAATATCATATGGTACAATCCCCCATATGATGCAAGAGTTAAAACAAATGTAGGGAAAGAATTCTTTAAAATCTTGACATCATCTTTCCCAAAAGACCATAAATTATTCAAGATATTCAACAAAAAACAACATCAAATTATCATATTCATGTATGCCGAACCTTAAAAATGCCATCGATTCAGCAAACAAAATGAAAAGCAGCACAGAAAAAAAGGAGGGTAACGAAAGGAAATCTTGTAACTGTACCAAAAAAGAACAGTGCCCCCTAAGCAACAAATGCCTTTATAACAACATTGTGTACCAAGCCACTGTAACATCAGAGAACGCAAAAGAAACATATGTAGGTATCACGGAAAACCAATTCAAAACTAGATATGCAAACCATAAACAATCATTCAACAAAGAAAGATACAAAAACCAAACAGAATTGAGTAAATATATTTGGAAACTTAAAGAAAAAGACATAGACTACAACATATCTTGGAAAATTTTAAAAAGAGCAGCATCATACAACAACATTTCAAAAAAATGCAATCTATGCCTAACAGAGAAATACATTATACTATGTAAACCACAGTTGGCAACTCTAAATGTTAGAACAGAAATGGTTAACAATTGCAGACACAGATGGAAGTTCCTATCAGCGAAAAAAACCAACACTTGAGAAACACATGTAGCACGGGAAAAAAACAACAGCAAACCAGCTAGCTATATATATACGTGGCACTGGCAACACAAGCTCATCACATCCTGACGACCGCACAGCGTGAAACAAATTTGTAGATGTTTTTAGAAGCTTGATTTTAACTTGCTTTTAATATAACAAATATATATATATATATATATATATATATATATATAATGAACTTATAAATTCCAAGAAAAAGTAACTGAGCACCATTCTAGCAACTTACAGAGCACCTTGGTGTTGCAAAGACTGCAAGAAATATAAGGTTATAAACAAAGCTTACTCTTATGTTTTAGATTGAACAAAAAAAAACATAGGGGAAGATAAGCATTCTTATCTGCAGTGGCTTATAGTCTCCAAAGGGGAGAAAACTCACTAGCATATCATAACTCCTGGTCCGATATCGGTATTTTGAATCCTGATTGTTTCTCCTCAGTGACCTCGGAAAATGCTTGTCTCCTCTGCCTTTTAGGTTTTTAAGCAGAATGCTATCCCAGAAAAAGGTAATACCATGGTATGTTTGTTGGATTTTCAAAAAAACAAAACAAAAAAAAACCCACCAAAGGTCCCCCACCAAAGATGCAAGAGAAAATTATGAAAAAACAAAATAAGCTACTTTTTCTTGTCAAAAGTAGAAGATATAAAGCGATAAAATCTTAAGACACAAGTACTGAGGGCCAGTTCTTGGAATGAATCCGCAAGGGACTGAACTATATATATATATATATATATATATATATATATAAGATAATGGTGGCAAGTGCCAACAGAGATTTAAAAAAAATGCTCAACCGCACTGGGAGCAACCTTTCCTTTTTAACAAATATATATATATATATATATATATATATATATATATATAATGCTGAACAATTAAGTAGTGGGAGAAAACAAATGCAGGCTAACAATTCTTCAGACATTATAGTAATGACTTGGCAAAGATCTGAATTAAAACAAAACTGAAGAAAATGGGGTGGGGGGTGGGGGGATTATAAATATGAGAAACCCTTCCCTAGCTGCCTGAGGGAACCATTACACTCCCCCTTAGAGGCAGATCTATTTGTATTGCCTGCTCCTAGGCCTTTCGCCCGCTGGATCAGACTCATCAGGGAGACACGGCTGATTGTGTCTGTGCTCTTGGTGTCAAATAGAGGTACACCACAGTCCATAATTCTGTGGTTTTCTCACCACCAAGGATTCAAAAAAGAATCCAACAGCACCCCCAAA
>CM065729.1:29613686-29616186 GCA_033310375.1 Conus canariensis | reverse complement strand
TGATTTGAACTGTATTTATTTCTGTAACATTCAAAGCGAAAAGGGCATTTGAATATGAAACATTTGAATATGATTATATGCGGAATGTTATGAAATTGTTTCCGCGGTGTTTAGTTTTGACGTTTACTGACACCAGTTTCTTACAAGAAAAACAAAAACAAAAACAATGGCGAAGTACGACTACAGGCAAACACATCGCCAGTGTGAAGGACAATTACTCAGTAAATAGAATAAGGTAGGGGTGCATGGATGGATGCAGGGGAGGGCAGAAGGATGGAAGGTGGAATCCTGCATGCACGCGCACGCACACACACACACACACACACACACACACACACACACACACACACACACACACCACACACACACACATGGAGAGAGAGAGAGAGAGAGAGAGAGAGAGAGAGAGAGAGAGAGAGAGAGAGAAGAGAAAGAGAGAGAGATACGAATACGGATACGGATACGGAAGTTTAATCATGTATAGGCCATTGCCCCTTATGATGGGGTACATATATACAGACATTTTCAAACAAACAATTATGAACAGTGAAATCATCCAACACTTACTTGACAGTAAATTTAAGAAGTGAGAATAGAACGCAACTTAAAGGCTTCGTAAAGATAGATTGACAGGTTCCTGGCGGTTTTTTCGTGCGTACTTGCCATAAGCAATGTAAATTTAAACTGACTTGGCACTTTGTAATACTTCAGCGGAATGTACTGTGCTCTTAGGTCATAAATAACTGGACAACATAAAACAAAATGTATCTCACTTTCTTTCTCTTTGAGACAAAGTCGACCTATTAATTCACCTGTTCTGTAACGGTAACGATGTACTGCGATTTCAGAAATTCCAAGTCTAAATTAATGTCAATGCGTATCTTAAATGCTTGTCTAAATTAATTAATAAATACGTTTTAACATCAGCAACAGTACAAAAGGCTCTGTAAACGTTTAACCTATCACTATTACTAATATGGAAATTCCAATCTTGCCATCTGCACGAAATCAGCCTATCCTTAAAACTTTTCAAAAACTCGTTAATTCCTTCTACGCCTTGATTTAGCCATACATATCCAAATCCAAACATATACAATTTACAGCGAATATTTGAGGCCCAATTTTTCTTTCCACGCATATCTAAATCAAAAAGCATTTTGTAGGCCTTATAAGGTAATCTACAGTCGTCCATTCTCGTTAATTTTAACCAAAACCTGATACATTTTATAGCTGAGTTTATGTAAATAGGATATCTGTTCGTTTCTCCGTACACCAGGTCATTAGGTGTTCGCATTTCAACGCCCAAGAATCTTTTAACGGCAAACAAATGAAGTTTGTCACAATAGGTTGCTACATTGTCAAGACCCCATAACTCTGCACCATACTGAGCAATAGGTTGAACCTGTGAGTCAAATAACTTAAAAAAGCACGAGTGAGAATTGCACTTCAACTTAAACAGCTTTTGTAAAATACATAATAAAGCGTTTGTTGCTCTGGTTGTAAGGTCGCGACATGCAGCAGCAAAACTAAGCTTTGTTGAAAAATAAATTCCTAAATATTTGTACGCATTCACAACAGGCATCACAATACCGTTATATGTCCACCTTTCTCTGGCAGCTAAGTAACCACCTTTCCTGACCACCACTATGTTACTTTTATCTAAATTAACCTTCAGCTGCAAAGCGGCGGCTGCACGCTGAAGACTGTTTATCTGCGTTTGTAACCCTATGGTAGTTTCAGAGACTAAAGCCACATCATCGGCCAGAAGCAGTATGAATAATTCAAAATAATCTGACATAAATGTTGCCCCGTGTTTCCCTCCCTTTATCACCTCTAACGCTAATTCATTAATAAATAAAGAAAACAAGAGAGGGCTGCAAGCATCTCCTTGTTTCACTCCGTGAGCGCAAGCAATATAATCTGTTATACTACTTCCGCTTCTAATTCTAGCTTTAACACTTTCGTACATGCAGCGAATACACCTAAAAATCTTGACTTTGATGCCGCTTTTTAACAGTATAGGCCATAATAAGTTTCCTTCTACGGAACCAAATGCCTTTTCAAAATCAATAAAGGCTACATACAGTTTACGATTGAAACAAAATTGTTTTTGTATGAGTGCTAATAAAGTAAACATGTGATCAACAGTGGAATATCCTCTCTTAAATCCGGCTTGATGTTCGCCTGTCAAATTGTGCTCTTCTATCCATTCCTGCAGTCTGCTATTAATAATTGTGCTGTAAATTTTACCACTTGTATCACATAAAGAAATGTCTCTATAATTGTTTGGATTATTGATGTCACCCTTCTTGAACAAAGGGTGAACGATAGAATTAGTCCAGTTATCAGGGAATGCTCCTTTATCAAATAACATTAAAAAGCTTTACCAAAAAATCAATGACACGATCCCCACCATACTTTAACAACTCACCAATAATTTGATCTGGTCCAGCAGCTTTTCCATTCTTTAACTTTGATACAGCAAGCAAAACTTCTCCTC
>CM065729.1:29593686-29608686 GCA_033310375.1 Conus canariensis | reverse complement strand
AAACAAACAAACAAACAAACAAACAAAAAACTCGATGTAATATTAGTAATGATGGCATCATAATAACGATAAAGATGGTAATGACGATGACGTAACGGAACTTTTGTCAAAGTCACATGTGCCAAAAATGTGCTCCCTCCACCCCCTCCCCCCCCCCTTACAAAATGACCAAAAACAAACCAAACCAAACCAAACCAAACAAACAAACAAACAAACAAACAAACAAACAAACAAACAAACAAACAAACAAAACACCGGTGAGATAAAGAGAAAAAATATAAGATAAGAAAATAAACGAGAGGGAAAGTGCCCCTCTCTTCCCCTCCCCCCACTGTCTCAATGGCACAGAGCAAGTGCAGTATCTCCTAAGCTAATCTCCGCCCTTTCTGCCCAAATTGTAAAAATTATAATTTTCGGCTATCTTGTTGTCAAAATGTGCATATTGTTGAAAAAATTAGGAAAGTATAACAATAATCAAAAATGGACAGAAGGGCTTTGTCTTCACCTCCTAGCCCCCTCCCCCCTCCCAGGGCTGTCACCGCGTTGAAGTCAACTCACAAGTTATGTTGATGATGATGATAATAATAATAACAGTAATAATAATAATAATAGCAGTAATAATAATAATAATAACAATAATAATGATAATAATAATAATGAAAGTAGTAGTAGTGGTGGTGGTGGTGGTGGTAGTGGTAGTAGTAGTAGTAGTAGTAGTAGTAGTAGTAGTAGTAGTAGATCAAGTTGCACGAAACCAAACTCACCCTGGACCAAACCAAATCAATCCAAAGGTAAAAGAAACACATTGACACACAGACTGAAATGAAAGGAAAGCGAAAGGAATATATCGAGCCAAATCAAATCAAAACAAAATCATACCAAGCTCACATCAAAACAAGAAAAATCAAATGACAGCTAGACTGCAGCAAGTCACCACATCATGACTACGAGCCGGTTAGCATCAGAACTATGTACTGTCTACAAGCAGGTGAACATCGAAACTATATACAAGTCAAAATTGAAAAAAGGAAAAAAACACTCACATTTAAAACCAGGTGATGTTGCAAAACTGAAATATCGAAGTAAACCAGAGTTTTTGTTCATCTCCCCTTCAACGCAAAACAAAATGAAATCAAATCTAAGTGAGCAGAATTATGAAAATTGAATGGAAATGACATCAAAAGTAAATCAACAAAGCTGACCGTGAACACAATCATAAATGGGTATAAACGCAAGAAATAACACACACACACACACACACACACACACACACACACACACACACACACACACACACACACACACACATCTTTTAAAACACACTGGAAATTTCATTAAAAACAATTCCTCCGTAAAATCTTAGATCAGATGAAGAATGTTGATCTCTTTCAGTAGTGTAAAGATCACAGCAGGTGAAAAAGGCTTTTATTATGGAGTCTGTTGTAAAGTGTTTATGTCCCACATAATACAAGTCCCAACATTCTAACAGAACATGTTTCATGAGCTAGGAATAAAAAGCACATAACACATTTATTCATAACTCCATCTCATTAACTGATAAATGCCTTGGAGGAAAAAATCGTCTGTTCAAGTCTCTCTCTGGCTAAAGGCTGTGTGCAATGTACAGTCACAATGGCGGATTAGATGAAACTTTTTTTTTTGTCCGCATATGTCCACTTGACAGTTCATAGTATATACAATTACCACAATAGAAGATGACGCACAAATGTTATCCTTTCTCCATCTACCTTAAAATGTTTAACGGGATATATATCCACTGTGTGCCTCAGGTTTCTTATGGATCGATTATATTGTGATAACTTACTAAGTAAGTAAGTAAGTAACCAACTAACTAACTAATTGAATGCATGAATGAATTAATTAATTGAAAATAGTTCCCGTATACGCTTAGATGTATTTCACAAACTTAAGTATATTTTTTGTTATCATACTTAAGCAAAATAAAAACTACTACAATAAGAACAACAAAAACAAAAGGATCAGGCCTATCATGCAGTGGAAAGAACAGACTTACAGTTTCAGGTGACGTCACTTACAAATCAACTTTTATATTATTGCTAAACTTTTCATAGGTCTCGTACCAGTAATTAGTCTATTAAAATCTGAAATAAGGCGTTTGAAAGAAAAAGGCAACAAACAAAGAAAAATAAAAAACAATGTTTACAAGAACTCCGTCAATAAAGGCATCCATTTATATAAACAAAAAAATGTAATGCATCCAATCAAAATCTTTAAATTGGCTACCTCACCAAATACTGTTTACAGTTTTGACTTTACTTTTGCAATGTTGTTGGTTTCCACCGTGGAGCACCAACAACACACCAATACCTTGAAAAACAATAGACAGAACACACTGATACTAAATTTAAGGTTTTCCACTTAGAGTATAAACGGTTGTATCACCGCGTCGATGTCTATGTGCTTGCACGCATAAATGCTATTTATTCACATCGCTCTATTACGCTAGTTTCAAAAATAAAGTAGCATATACCAGAGAGAGAGAGAGAGAGAGAGAGAGAGAGAGAGAGAGAGAGAGAGAGAGAGAGAGAGAGAGAGAGATGTTTTTGTTCCACAGCAGCGGTCAATGCTACAGCAACGCCATCTGAATGTTCATGATCTAATGTTTCACAACGTGTTGGTGTCCTTCACCAATGTTCAGTGCGACACTAACATCTTCCAAACGCACATGACCAGCATTTTCACAAAGGTCTTTTGAACAAGTTCTATAGTGAATTATCACTGCCGCAGTCAGTACCGCCTGTCATTTTATCAGAGGCTGTGAACTCACGTCTACAACCATGGGATCCAACTGGTGCTGCCGTATGCGGCCCTCTGAACTTCCTTGGACATCTTCCAAGCCAAATTACTTGTGTTTTCTCTTTGTTTACGAATAAACCCGATGTTTTCCCAAACCTATCAAGAATCTCGATAGATTTTTCAAATGATTTCTTATTCCCTGTGTTCATCAGTTGAGTGTCATCAGCAAATTGTGATACCTTGTGTTGTTTCTCCCCGATTTGTATACCTTCAATACTATTTTCTTCTTTGATCATTACGGATAATATTTCTGTACATAATACGAAGATATATGGTGAGACTGGATCGCCTTGCCTACAACCCCTTTCTATTGAGAACCATGATGATGTTTGGCCATTTATGATAACAGTAGACTTAATGTTTTTGTAGAATACTTGTATCCATTTGCATATATCTTTACCTAAACCTACAGCCTCTAGCACTTTGTGCATAAAATCCCAATCTAACGAGTCGAACGCCTTTTCGAAGTCTAAATTAATTAGTATCCCTGGGATATCTTTTATGTTGAGATGGTGTATTATGTCATAAATTAACCTAATGTTACTAGTTAACATGTTACTAATCAGTGATGGAAGTACTTTTTTAAAACATTCTATTAGCAATGCAAGTGGAGCCAATTTTGTATATAAGGTTTAAAAGTGAAATAGGTCTCCGGTTTTTTTTTTAAATATTCTTTTGGTTTTCCTTCTTTGGGTGTACAGATTATAATACCTTCTTCCTGGGTGTTTGATAGTTCGCCTTCTCTGAAACTTTCATTTAGAGCTCGGGTTACAAACACACCAATTTGTTTCCAAAAACACTTGAAAAACTCAGCTCAAAACCCATCCGATCCAGGGCTTTTTCCGTTCTTCATATTTTTCAATGCAGTCCCTGCTTCTTCTATTGTTATTTCACCTTGTAATGATTTAGTCTGTTCTTATGTTAGTTTCGGTATCTTATTCACCAAATCTTCAATATTGCATTTTACAGTTGATCTTTTTCGGTATAGATCTTCATAAAAGTGTTTTACTGTAACTTTTATGTCTTCTGGTTTGTCCAGTGTATTACCTTGTCCATCCAGTAGTTTTACAATTTGTTTGCTAATGAAGTTACGCTTTTCTAAACTGCAGAAATATTTACTAACCTTTTCCCATCTGCAACCCGTCTTGCTTTTGATCTTAGTAGTACACTATTCATAACATTTTCTCTTAGTAATATCAATTCTCTATTACTCTCTTCAATTGTCTTCAAATCCTCCTCTGATGTAAGTTCTTTACTCTCAATATCTTTAATAGTTTGCATAAGACTGTTTTCTTTACATTGTGATTCTCTTTTTTTAATTGTGGCATACTGGATGGATTTTACTCTTATCTTCATTAGTAAGAAGTCAAGAAAGACCCGATCAGACACTGTTAGTTTAGGGTCTGAGCTTTTCGATTGATTTTCATCTTGGCTATTGTTAGCATTAATATCATTCCCCTCATCTTTATCTGTGTATTCCTCTGTTATTTCTTTTATTAGATTATTTATTCCGTCTACATATTCTTTATCTTTTAGTAGAGATGAATTAAATTTCCAAAGAGTTTTGTGTTTAATCTCCTTTCCGTATTGAAGCTTTAGTGTAATTAGTGAATGGTCATATCTATAGCCTGGTAAAATGTCAGTATCTTCAAAATACCAAATTAAATATTCTGACAGAAGGAAGAAGTCGAGCCTACTTTGTTGCAAGGGGATAGGTCTGCGCCATGTGTATTTCCTACAATCAGGATTGTTTTCTCTCCATATATCTGCTAATGACAAATCTTGTATCATATCCTCAACTGCTTTTTCAGCTTTTGGGTTATTTATATGTTTATAATTGTAACAATCAATTTCCTGTTCTAGTACCATATTAAAATCACCCACCACAATAACGTTATTATTTTTGTACTTTTTAATCATATTTGTGAGTTCCTCATAGAATGCTGGGTCGTCTTTGTTTGGTCCATATACACTTACTAGCAACAATTCCTTATCATTTGTTGTAAATAATATGATGATAAAGTTACCCTGCATGTCTGTTTCCACCTTGTTTATTTTGAATTTGAAATTATTATTAAATAGTATTGCTACTCCTCGAGCATTAGATCTGTATGAGGAGAAAAAGCAATCATACTCCCATTCCGCTCTTATACACTTTTCTGTATCTTTTTCAAAATGAGTACCTTGTAGGCAATATATAGAGGGTTTTTTTTTTCTTAAATAATGGAATATATTTCTTCTTTTCTGATAATTCGCTAGCCCTTGACAGTTTAATGATGAAATTGTTAACATGTTTGCCTTGCTACCTACTGAATCCATGGTGTTTTCCTTGTAGTCAAAAACATTACATAAAAGACCATCAAGTGCCACAGGAGGAATAAAAGCAACAAACAGGAATCCAGTTCAATGTCACAATGGGCAGACAAAAAGGAATATACTTTACAACAGCATGCATTTGAACAAGCATCGTAATCATGGCTTGCGTAATTACCCCGATGTGATTTAGTACTGTCCATTTGGCTATGAGAACATATAGCACTATACCATGTAGCGATTACAACCGGTTTTACAGCTTTGTCCCTCAGCAGCAACTGTTCATTATTTGAACAGAGACATTGTTTTGCCCACAGCACAGGGCACTCTCCCCAAAAAACTTGGGAGAGGATAGACCTTGTCCTGACAATCTCCCATTCCCTTGTCCCCCCATTCACACACATCCTTCTCACACACACTTGACAACACAAACAACATACAAATAGCAACAATCGCAATACCCCAGCCCATACACAATTATACAGAAATGCCACAAATAGAAGCAATATACGCAAAAACGCACAAAATAAACACGTGCTCAGCACGCAAAGTACCGACTTGAGCGCTGTTCATTAATCTCCTCATCCGGATCGCACATTCACAAAAAGGATATAAAGTCCGTCAAAGATGGTGCCCACGTGTACAACGTGAAGCAAAAAAAAAGTTTCGTTGAAGAGTCCATCAAGCAGTCATTTCCCTCATCCCCTTTAAAAAAAACAAAAACAAAAAAACTTTCCGCACCTATCCCGTCTAAATCAGGCCCCAGCTCCCCCTCTCCCTCCATCCCAGCCCCCATTCAAGTAGTTTTGAATAAAGGCACGATCAGTTAGATGAGAATTAAGGAAAAGAGAGAGAGAGAGAGAGAGAGAGAGAGAGAGAGAGAGAGAGAAAGTGCGTGCGTGTGTGTGCGCGCACGCACGCGCGCACATCTGCCCGCGCGCGCACGAGCGCGCGCACGTGTGAGTAAACACTTGTTTTCTCCCACTACTTAATTCTTCAGCATTATATATATATATATATATATATATATATATTATATAGATCAATGTAGTTGCACAGCCTAAAACGATATCACCTGATCACCTGTCCCTGGTATGTCAAAAATTCAAAAGTGTGTGTATAAATATTGTAGAATGACTACATTCCAGTCTTCCCGTATGAGTCTACATTGGGGGGGGGGGGGGGGGGGTTGGGGGGAGGGGGGGAGCGCACACAAGTATTGAAAAGAGAGAGAGAGAGAGAGAGGAGGAGGGAGGGAGAGGGAGGGAGGGAGGGAGGGGGAGCCAGGAGGGAAACGGAAAAAGAGGGCGGGGAGGGACGAAAACGTTTGGGCCATTTTTACACCCGGCACAGTGAAAGAAAACAGTTCACCGGAGAGAGGGGCTGTCTGAGTCTTTTCTTGAATTACCCTCTGACTATATATCATCCACCCCCACCCCCCACCCCCCCTCCCCCCCTCCCCCTCCTCCCAACCCCCAAAACAACCGCCCAAAAGCGAAAGCCGTTCGTACGTGTACGAGTGCGCGCGCAATATAAACTTGCAAGAATAAAAAGCAGAATCAATTTAGGGAGTGTATAACAGTTTGCGAGCATGTCAAAAAAACAACAACCAAACATACAAAAATAATAATGTATGATACAACATCCATAAGATTTACAAATCTGCCTTCTGTACCAAAAGTTAATTTCTATGAGTGCATTCACAATTCTTATGAGACTTAGTACTCATACTTATAAAGTCTCTAAATTTGCAGGCCCATTTTTAACAGCATTAGAGAGCTTATTAATTAAGCATTTATCATACACAAGGAAATATTTCTCGTTTGTACATCATTGTCAACACTCAATGGCACGTGCACATGTTTTGCCGGCTTATGTATACAGGACAGTCATTTCACGAGGAAAAGAGAACGGCAACAATCTTAATGTGCATCTATAGGAATCATACACTTGAGAGGTGAGTGCAGAGAGAGAGAGAGAGAGAGAGAGAAGGAGAGAGAGAGAGAGAGAGAGAGAGAGAGAGAGAGAGAGAAATGAGAGTGTGTGTGTTTTCGTCTGAATAGTGTGTGCGTGTGCGCGCCCTCGCGCGCCTGTGCGTGCTAGAGAGAGAGAGAGAGAGAGAGAGAGAGAGAGAGAGAGAGAGAGAGAGAGAGAGAGAGAGAGAGACAGACAGACAGACAGACAGACAAACAGACAGAGAGAGAGAGACAGACAGACAGACAGACAGACGGAAGAACATACATTGTCTTATGAGTATGTCATAATTCAATGGTGCAAAATCGCACGTAATGTGCACAAAAGTCGCTAAAACCATCTTGTATCCCAATTACTACCCTCTGGGACTGACTCAAAAAACACACACACACACACACACACACACACACACACACACACACACACACACACACACACACACACAATTAAGCGCGAATATTTACTTATGTCTAACATGCCCTTCAATGTATCATATCATCCAGCATGTCAATCATATGTTCAAGGCTGATGCAGAGAGAGAGAGAGAGAGAGAGAGAGAGGAGAGAGAGAGAGAGAGAGAGAGAGAGAGAGAGAGAGAGCATGTGTGTATGTGCAAATGTGCACACGCGCGCGCGCACCCACGCGCGCGCGCACGCGTGCCAATGCGCGTTGGACACAGAAAACAAGAGCACAACCAACCGAAAGCATCCACAACAGCCTGCGAGCATGAAAAAAAAAGGCGCACAATGACACAAGACCAAATCTTTATCAAAAAGTGCAATCCCCCCCCCCCCTCACCCCCTCACCAAACAATTTCTCTAGATGTGCCTACAAATGCTGTGAACCTGAGCACAACCTAGGGCCACGCCTGCAGCATGTCCAAAAACCCCAAAAGCCATCCGACATGCCCCCAAACAATGCACCCTCCTTTGCACATCGTCACAACATTTCACAACACAGTTTGCCCAAAGAAGAGGGGAAAAAACACTCGACGTGCCATCCCACCAGTCACACCAACAATGTGTTCAAAGTCCACGGAGAGAAAGACAGAGAGCGGGGGGGGGGGGGGGGGGGGGGGGGGGGGGGGACAGGGGGAGAGAGAAAGCATGTATGTACACACACACACACACACACACACACACACACCACACACACACACACACACGCTCGCGCGGGCGTGCGCGCGCGCGTGTATGTATTAAACTAAAAAAAAAAACCCAACAAAACGACAGGAACACAGGTTAACTCGCTAGTCCAGATTAAAGGTGCGATGGCTGACATCGCTGTTTTTGTCGCTGTCGTCGCTGATGCAGCCACGTCCATTGTTGCATTCTTCATGTTGCTACTGTTGATTTCCCTGGGTTTGTTATCGCTCAGTTATACATGTTTGTAGCTGCTGTCCTCTGCCATTTCTTTGAATCAGTATTGCTGTTGCTGCTTTTGCAGCTCCTGTTGTTCAAACGTGAACAAGGATAATTCCTTTTACGCAATGCCTGTTGTCGGTGATGCTGCAGATGACATTATTGCTTTTGCAGTCGTTCTTAGCGCTCCTATCGTTATTGTTGTTGTTGTTATCGTTGTTGTTGGTGTTGTTGTTGTTGTTGTTGTTGCTGCTGCTGCTGTTGTTGTTGTTGTCGTTGGTCTTGTCGCTCAGATGTCATCAAGGACGATGCAGGCGATGTAGACTCCGTGGATGAAGGATTGCCGATGACGATCATATCTGAGTGATTGTCATGTTGTGGTCGATGAGTGTTGTCCAGCCTCTGCATGACCTGATCCATCTGATGCTGTATGTTGATCACTCTGGTCTCCAGAGAAACCGGTGGCTCGTGGGCATGCTCTCCGTCCGTTGGTGAAAATCTGATTTCAAAGTGAGACAGTCTGGCCAGTGTGTCCGAATCCAGGCGAAGATGAAAAACGTTGCCCACATTGCTGTTAACACGGTTGTTTCGGCTACTGGTGATGCCGCTGATGGAGGTGGTGGTGTTGACTGGCTGTGATGAATAACGGTGACGTTGGTACTCTTCCTGTGTCCTGATGTTGCCCGTATCATTGGGTGGTGTTTCTACAATGTGGGCCGACTGCTGCAATGGCCTTTCCCGTTCATGTCTATGACTCTGGTTCTGTGGACTGGATCGATGATCAATGTCTGTCTCCGTTGACTGAATGCTGTGTTGCCGATACATTCCTGCTCTGCTGTATGACGTGTTGTATGCTGCAGCTGAACTGGCATCTCTCTGACTGGGGTCTCCAAAATGCTGAGCTGGTTCTGGTGCATCACCAGCAGTCACGTCTGCACTTGGTGCATGGGCAGTGTTGTTCATCTCACTCTCTGCGGGACCTTCCACGACACGCGGTGCTAGAATCACACTGGTGTGTGACATTTGGGGACACCCAGGTAGTTGTGTGACCAGATCACAGGAACTCTGAGACATCTGAAGTCTTGCCGGAGACACGACACTCCTGCTTTCAGAGTGCGGAATGGGTTGTTCCCTTCTTTCCACTCGTTCTTTCTCCAGCGTTAGAGAAGATGGTGAAGAAGTCACACATATGGAGAAGAGATATCTGAAAGGCTTGCTGTGGTAGACGCACTTAGCGGGAAAGGTTCCACCGCTCTGAGTTCAACAGGTAGAATACTCGAGTGGTTAGGTGAAGAAGTCACACCATATGGAGAAGAGATATCTGAAAGGCTTGCTGTGGTAGACGCACTTAGCGGGAAAGGTTCCACCGCTCTGAGTTCAACAGGTAGAATACTCGAGTGGTTAGGCCTTGTCGCCGTGTTGCATCTGTTGAACATTCTCTCCTTTGTCATGTGTTGACTTGCTGTGAAGCACAGAGATTCACCACTGGAAGTGAAATCACTGACATCACTGTTGCGTCGTGACGTGGTGACTCCATCACTGAATTCAGAGGACGGTTGTGGGTTGACGTCAGGAGTGGCTCTGTTATCCTGTCAACGTTGATGCAGACGAAATGTTAGTGCAAACACAGTATACCAAGATTTGAGTAATATTACAAAGCATGTGTGAAAACACTGAGTAGAATCTATCAATAGAGAACAGAAGTAAGTGTGAACACAGACTATATCCTATCAGACTGTCAGCGTGAACACACAGCGTAACCTGTCAGATCTAGTGCAAACTGACTGTGTGAACACAGTGATCAGTGAATAAAACATATGTCATGATAAATGCAGTAAAAGCTATCATATGAAGTCACTGTGTGCTTATATCGCTGTTGCTATAGATTGTCAGTGTGAACATCGTGTGGTGCTATGTTAACAATAATAAACAACACTGACAGCAATAAAAACAGGTAAACAGAAGTCACAGCAATGCCAAATGCAAACAAACAATGACAGCAATTATAACACGTAAACAGCACTTGCGGCATTAGCGACAGGTCAAAAAAAAAAAATGACATGTATAACAAAATGTAGAGAACACTGACAACGCCAACAACAGCAAGACAACACTGAACATACTTACAAAAGATAACAACACCTAAAAAAAAAAAAGAAACTCTCTTGTATTACGTAGACAACAATGGAACCAACAACAGGTAGAGAAGACTGACAACAGACACAGCACATAAATAACACTAACATTGTATCAGTAACAACACGCAGAAAACATGGACAACAGCAACAACAGGTCGATGATCATAGGGCAATATCAACACAAAAGCAACAAATCACGAATACTTAAATACCCGAGAGCTGACGTCTGACTGTTGGCACCTTGTGGACGTGTCTTCGTCGGGGGTATTGTCTGATGCACGCGGATCACCGACATCTGTTTGCACACAGGTGATGTATACATTTACTCTTTATTCGACTTTGCGTTTGACTACATTCACCTCACAAAGCGGATGCGTACGACCCATACAGTTTACATACGTTTGATTGTCTGTTTTTACAGTTTTTATCCCTGTTCCGATGATACAAGTCGTATAAAACCCATTATTCGCCCAAAAAAAGTCCTCAAGAATTTACATACCTAAGCTGGCGATGGGGGTCGCCCGCGACCCATATTAGATGCGCTGTTGCATCCGATTAACTGTTTATTTTAAAGTATGGGTCCCTTAGGACCCAAATCATCGGAAAGGCAAAGTTGAAATGGAGCGTGCTATTATGTCTTTCTCTTTTAACGCGCATACTCCCAATCGACCGAAAGATAGCTTACAGGCATTTTGACCTATTTCCAAAATGTTACCCGAACAAATTAAAGAGTTCAAAAGATATAATGACTTCTTTGTGTACCTTGATGGTGGGAGTCCCAAGAAGCACAGCCATTCATAATTTCATCATTGCGAGAACAGTGACGTTGAGTTGTCAGGCATGTCTACAGAGCGCAGATAGGCATTTGTGTGGACATATAACTAACAGAAGCAGTGACTGCTCAGGAAAAAGCCTTTAATAAAGTTTCCTCAGAGTGTATTCCACTACGTACGATTTGAAACATTAGCAGTCTGAATGTATCATCCGCTGCATATCATATCATTCATCTGTAAGTCACTGACTTGATAATCCGTAAAATATTATACTGATCTATCATTCATCGATTTTCTCATTCGCAAAGTACAACACGATCCGTCAGTCAATTTCCTGCGTAAAGTATTAAATGATATATACGTCAGAAAACCCATCAACTGCAAAAAAAAAAAAAAAAGCATTATCATAGTATCATTTGAATTCATCATTCACACACGATTATATGGTGTCATATTCATCTCCAATATATTACTCTAAAGTGTGAGATAATCTGTAGGTCACCCGAACTTATTATCTAGAAACTATTGCACAATCTGTCATTTACTTGAATACTTAATATACAGACATAGAAATCTGTCATCGGAATATATCATACAGAAAGTATCAAATGATCTATCTGTCACCTGACTGTCATCCACAAACCACTATATAATCTATAATTCACCAAAATGTATCATTCAAAAAGTATAGTATGATCTCTCTGTCAAATGAATTTGAATTTGTAACCCACAAAGTAGCATTTGGCCTGTCTGTCATACGAATGTATCATCCATGAAGCGGGTAGGCATCATCCAACCTGTCAATCATCTGTATATATCATTGTAAAGTATCATGTGATCCAGCAATCATCCACACGCATCCTTTTTCAAAACATTATATCACTGTGTTACATGTTCTGTCACACACCTGGATCTGTCATTCAGGAGGCACGAACTGACACATTAGATTTCTGAATGCCCCTCCACAACGGGAGATATGTCAATAACCTGAATGTAAAATTAACAGGAAATGCTGATCACTCCTGAAAGCATGGTTCGCAAAGTATTCTATGATCAGTAAGTCACCAGACGTTTGTCAGCCATACGGTAACACATAATCTTATGATTTCTTGCAGGCCCCTTCAGAGATTATGTATAATCTGTCAATCACCTCAACAGTAATGCATTATCTCTCTGTCGTTGTTCTCTCTTCTCTCTCTCTCTCTCTCTCTCTCTCTCTTCTCTCTCTCTCTCTGTCTCTTCTCTCTGCCTCTGTCTCTGTCCTCTATCTCATTTTCTCTCTTAATCATTTTCTGTTTTGTGTTATCTGAGGAAATTTGTCGTTAATATATTTTGCATAATATTATGTTATATGGGAACGTGAACGGCAATTATCACCCTTTTTGTGTCATGTTACTTGTTAAGAGCTCCCTGATGATTATCTTCTTCTGTTTCGGATTTTCTGTTTGTGTTATCCGTGTGGAAGTGTGTGGTTATTAGTCTCTTCTGCTTGATTTTATTTATCTGTGTGGGGGCGTGGGGTTAATTCCCCCTTTTCTTGAATGTTATATTATCTGTGTAGGGGCGTAGGGTTATCATCCTCGTCTGTTTGGGTTTGTCGGTGGAGATGTATATGAATTGTTATTTCCAGAGTGGTATTTTGTTGATTGTGGGGATTTCTGGCCACTTGTTCTCTTAGTGTTGTTTTCTGTTGACAGACCTGGCCCCTGCTTACTGTCTCTATCCGCTCTGTTCTCACCTGTCTGCGTATCCTGAAGCTCCATGCACTGGACCTCGGTCTGCGTCTCCGTCTCTCCTGTCTGTAGTTCTGGTTCTGTTGTCTGTTGTTCCTTGTCGTGTTGGTGACTGATGCCAGTCTGTGTCTGTGCCTCCTCCGTCTGTAGTTCTAGTTGCGTTGTCTGTTGTTCTTTGCTGTTTTGGTGATTGATGTCGGTCTGTGTCTGTACTTCCTCCGTCTGTTGTCGTGAATTCGTTGTCCGTTGTTCTTTGTTGCTTTGGTGGCTGATGCAGGTCTGTGTCTGTGCCTCTTCTGTCTGTAGTTGTAGTTCTATTGTCTGTTGGTCCTTGTCATGTTGATGACTGACGTAGGTCTGTGTCTGTGCCTCTTCTGTCTGTAGTTGTAGTTCTGTTGTCTGTTGTTCCTTGTCATGTTGATGACTGACGTAGGTCTGTGTCTGTGCCTCTTCTGTCTGTAGTTGTAGTTCTATTGTCTGTTGCTCTTTGTCATGCTGGTGACTCACGCACGTGTGTGCCTGGGCCTCTCTCATCTCTAGTTTTTCTGATTCCTTTTGTTCTTCGATGGATTGGGGTTTGACGAAGGTCTGAGTCTCTTTCTCTTCTATTGTCACGGTGTTTTCTTCTGTCTGAACTTTCTTCGTTTCAGCTGTGACTTCTCGTTGTACCTGTTTGTCCTCGGTGTGAATGACATCTGTCTGTTGCTCTGAATGTTGACGGTGTGGATCATCTGTTTGCTGCCATCTGTCAGCTGTTCTTGTTGTCAAATCTTTTGTCTGAAGTTCTTTGTCTCTTTGCGGTAGGTCCTGTGTCTCAAGATCTGGTTGTAGTAATCCAGTTTCTGTCATGAAGAAGTTCAGTACTTTTCTATAAGTACTTTCAATGTGTGGTGCCAAGTCGCAGATACTGATCTTGTCTTCTTGAACTGTCAGTACTGGTGATATTCTTCCACTGCGTGGCTTTTGTTGATCCTCAAGGAATTGTTTCCATGTGTCAGACTGCAACAACGTGACGTTACTTTCACTGAGGAATATCATTTTCGTCTGGAAATGGATTCCATATAGATGTCTAAATGTTTGCACATCTAACGCGGACCCAAGAGCTGAAATGACTGACTCTGTACCTACAGAGTCTAACGATGGTGTTGTCAAAGACCTGTCCTCTGTAGGAACCTGTTGGAGCTTCCAGACACAGACGACCTCATTATTGGCCAGTATCTGTTGAAACCACTTCTGTGCATCAGTTTTCTCCATCATCAAAGCCTGTGTGACGGTGACAGGAATGACAGCCTTTGAAAGGTTTCTTGTATAGCTCAGGATCGTTTTCGCTTTCTCCGCAACGTCATCCTGACCACTTAACATCAGAGTGAAATTCTGTTTATCACACGTAAATCGGTTTCCAGGACACATTATCTGAACTTTCATCATGGACATCTCATTGGTGATCATGGCGAAGTGCATTTCTTCAAAGCGAATGATGACATCTGTCTGGCAGTCACCCGAGTCAGATGATGGCAAGCTCTGCACTGACCTCCTGCTGCATCTGCTGATGCATCTGTCTCTGACACGAACTGGAGCTCGTCGGAACTCATCACTGAATGGTATCAGCAGGTCGACTATATAGGGAATGATAGTCAGTTCCCACTGCCAGTCAGCGAAATGACGGTCCGATGCCAAACGTGTCACAACAAGGTGACCAGTGCTCATGTACTGCACGCATACGGCGCCACCAACGCCAGTCATTGATGGCTTAAAGAAGCTCTTTCGCCACTCTGCAGCACGTGCGATCTTGTCAATGACCTCACGACCCACATTGACCTTCACGTAGTCCTTTGCGACAGTCACCGGACATCCATAAACGTCGGGAACA
>CM065729.1:29548686-29576186 GCA_033310375.1 Conus canariensis | reverse complement strand
GCTAATTTGTCGGCTTAGCGTAAGTGATACTCTCTCTCTCTCTCTCTCTCTCTCTCTCTCTCTCTCTCACACACACACACACACACACACACACACACACACTCACACACACACACACACGTACGCACGCACGCGCGCACGCACGCACGTACGCACACACGCACGCACGCACGCACGCATTCACGCACGCACGCACGCACACACATACATACACGCGCGCACGCAAGCGCGCGCGCGCACACACACACACACACACACACACACACACACACACACACACACACACACACACATATATAGGCTACATACCACACACGCACGCGCTCCGCGCTCTCACGCATGAACACCTCTTCTAATTCTGTGGGTTACGGAAGCCAAACAATTAGGCTAGCTTAGGTTTCATGAAGAACTATGACCGTGGACAGAACCAAGACAGAATGTTGTGAAGATTTCTCTCCCATTGACCTTTGGGCAAACAGAATTGATCACACAGCGCAGTTGGATTTTCACGACGTGAGGAAGAGAACACCGAGAGTAACAGAGAAATGTAACTTTCCCTTGCGTCTACCTCTCAACAATCCATCAGAGAAGAGAGAGAGAGAGAGAGAGAGAGAGAGAGAGAGAGAGAGAGGGGAGAGAGGAAGGGAGGGAGGGAGAAAATGAATGAAAGAATGAATGAATGAATTAATGAATTTATGCAGTTAGGCCGTTGGCCCCATTTAAAGAGTAGTATTTATTTTCATTTATGGAAGAAAATGAATGATTAGCTTTCTAGCTAGAAAACATGCAGCTGTTATGTCAATACTTGTCTGAGGTAAAAAAAAAAACAAACTTTAAGACTGCAGAAATCAAGATTGTCTCAAAACGTCATATCTTTTATCATTTATATATAAATATATGCAGAGCAACTATTGTTGTCTATCTGTAAAATCTATACAGAATACATTCTTTGCAGGATATTCCTCATTTTCATGCTTCCCTTTGTACAATGGCCAAACTAACCCATTATTCACTTTGTTGTTGTTTCCTATACGGTTTTTTGTTTTGTTTTGTTTGTTTGTTTTTGTTTTTTCTTTTCTTTTTTACTTAAGAAAATACTAAGTCTGAACTTGGAAATCAGTCTCATCAATACAAGCAACTAAGAAGATGAATATGTTGCTTAGTTTTCAAGATACTTTCACTTTGAATAAAGAAATCCTACGGCAGTTTGTATGTGGTCGCACGTTGTCGGCAAGCTGATCTGACTGATGTGGGAGCTTGGGGAAAAAAGAACGATGGTGTATCCACAGTCATTTGTGTCGCTTCGGTGATATCTTTTGAAACATGAAACGGGCTCAGTTCTGGTGAAAGCCTTTTAAGAATCTCTCTCTCTCTCTCTCTCTCTCTCTCTCTCTGACGTGCGCGCACGCCCACGCGTGTGTAAATATTTATCTATATGCGTGTATAGATCTGTTCATCTATCTGTTCATGTATCCACCTACGCATGCATGTGTTTATTTATAAATACATATACCTGTGTGTGTGTGTGTGTGTGTGTGTGTGTGTGCGTGCGTGCGTGCGTGCGTGTGAATAGATCTGTCTTCAAGAGGGATTGCGATGGTTCCCACATGCTGCTAGTGAAGGGTTCAACTTTTTTTTCACTCATTTTCCTCATCTTAGGGTCTCATTTCCTTTCTCTTTCTCGTCTCCCTTTTATTGAAATCTTTGCGAAGTCATAAATGTAATGACGGAAGAATTGTTAGCCTACACGTGTTTTCCTACACCACTTAATTGTTCAGCATAACATTGTTTAGCCAATCAGTGGGGAGATTGCTTTTCTTACGAGATCCAAGTAAAGGCTGTTCTGCAAAATTCTTAGCTGCTGACAATGCTGGGATTATTAAACAGTAGAGCTGGCCACTCAGACTGTTAGATATCTTTTTACCTCCCTTGCATCCTTGACTGGATCCTCAAGCATAGGCTCAAAGATTTTCCCCTACATTTTGTACTGTTCGTAGAATGATTTTAATTTTTCAGCAGCTTATTTCCTTACCACTCGTTCTTTCCGTTTCACTTTTCTACCCTTCGCTGGCGCCTTTGGGGGAGGGATGGGGGGGGGGGGGGGGGATATTGGATCATTTTCTTGAACCCTTGGTGGTGAGAACACCACACAATTATGGACTGTGGTGTATCTCCATTTGATGCCAAGAGAGCACAAGCAGAATTAGCCGTGTTTTTCTCTTGAGCCCGATCCAGCGGACAAAAGGCCTAGGCGCAAGCAATGTGAACAGATCTACCTTCAAAAAGGACTGTGATAGTTCCCATATACCTTCAAGAGGGACTGTGATAGTTCCCATGAAGAGTTCAACTTTTATATGTCTAAAGTTCTTATTCTCTTTCTCCTGGTCTTCTCCAGCTCTTTACTTCGTTAACTGAAGTCATTGTTAAGTCGTTCATGTAATGATAGAAGAATTGCTAGCCTACACTTGTTCTGTCCCACTACTAAAATGTATTAGCTATAAACAGAGAGAGTGTGTGTACGTTATCAAGAAGAAGAGTGGTGACATCAGGTAGACCGATAATTATACAGACACGAGAGAGTGAGTGATTGTGTGTACGATAAGTAGAACAACAGAGTCTGAAATAATTATGAGAGACAATCTGCCCAACTCTTTGTGGCATTAATGGCAAGCTGATCAACCACCTCATCGCCTTGATTGCTCTCATGACTGGGAAACTGAGCACAAATTATCTTGTATCCGTCAGATTTCAGATAGGTGTACCATTCGAACAATTTCAGAATTTGAGTGTGCTTGAGGTTACGGCCAGCAATGACCTCCAAAGCAGAAAGGGATTCAGACAGAATGAGGAAATCTGTCTGATTTACAGACCATTTAAAGAGCCAGGACAACGGCTGTGAATTCAGCAGTTTAGATGGAGCCGTCAGTGGAAATGTGTTTGGAACATGTCTGAGAGGAGGATGTTGTGCAAAACCCAGCAGAGACAAACATATACTGTTAAAAAAAAGTGAAGGACCAACATGTCACTGACTTATAAACAAGAAAATTGGGAAGTGATCAATCTCCAAGTGTAACATGAATTTATTGAATATGTGAAAAGTGTGTAAAGACAATGACAAGTCCGAGGAATCAACAAACTGGAATCGAGCGCAGTACAAACACCCCCACCCCCAAATTTGAAAGTCACAGGAGGAGTGTTTGTTCAATGTCATGGTTAATAACGTGTGTGCCCCCCGTCATTGGCAAGGCATTCAAGGCAGCGTTGTCGCATGGAGTTCACCAGTGTGCGCAGAAAGGCCTGGGGGACAGCAGCCCACTCCTGCTGGAGTGACTCAAACAGCTGACCCAGGTTAGCAGGAGGAGGATGACGCTGCTGCAGTCTCCGGCCCAGCTCATCCCAAAGATGTTCGATGGGGTTCAGGTCTGGGCTGTTTGCGGGCCACTGCATTCTGTTGACACCAGCAGCTTGGAGAAACGTATTTACTGCTCTGGTGCGATGGGGCCGTGCATTGTCATCTTGAAAGACTGCATGAGGTCCAAGCTTTTGAAGGGCTGGCAGCACCAGGGGTTGCAAAATCTCTGTTTGGTATCGAACACCATTAAAGTTCCCTGCCACATTGTAGAGAACCGTTCTGTAGCGTGTGCTTATGCCGCCCCAAATCATAACGGATCCCCCACCATAGCGGTTCCTTTCCAGGACAGCTTCTTCTGCAAAACGCTCCCCACAGCGTCTCCAGACCCTGTTCCGTCTATCGGTGGGATCCAGGCAGAACCGCGACTCGTCTGTAAACATCACGTTAGCCCACTGTTCATGTGTACATCTCACGTGCTGCGTGCACCATACTCGGCGTGCTGCTCTGTGGGCATCAGTCAAACGAGGTCTTATGGCTGGTCGTCGAGCACGGAGGTTAGCGGCGTGTAAGCGGTTTCGTATGGTCTGGTCACTGACAACAGTGTTGGTGGCATTTCTAAGGCGACGTCTGACGTTGTTTGCACTTGCTGTTCTTTCTTGTGTGGCCTGCCTTTCAATGTATCGGTCCTCTCGTGGTGTTGTTATTCTGGGTCGACCAGAGCGTGGTCGTTCTTGCACTCTTCCTGTGTCTTGAAAGCGTTGTCTGAGTCTGATAACAACAGAGTGTGATACCCCAAGTCTCCGTGCCACTTCCCTGACTGCAACTCCTTCTTGGAGCCTTCCTATTGCTCTTCCTCGATCCAGCTCGTTCAGTCTTCGACGTGGAGGCATGCTGTTGCATTGCATTTTTCGCCAGTACAGTGGCTTTTAAAGACATTTGGTTGAGCATACTTTATGACCTACAGCCTGATTTACCTCGTGCTTCACATGATTTTGATTCAGCACATACTCCTCGGATCCCAAACACATCAGAAATTCACTCCAATTTGTTCCAAAAATGACAAGTCGCGACACGTGTTTTTCAAGGCGCGTGAGAAATGTGTGCCACAAAATTGCAGTTGCCGCATTCACTATCAATTTGTGCGTGTGGTTCAATTTGTTTGGACCACAAAGTCGGTACAATTGAATTTTTGTGAATTTTTAAAAGTTTTTGTGCATTCTTAATGTTGGTCCTTAACTTTTTTGAACAGTATATCTTTACGATATGAGGCTAATCAAACCGTATCTCCAGAGTGCGGAAGGTTAATGGTGAGTCGTCAGGAAACTTTATCCAATTACATACGACACCAAGGTCTATGTCTGCATTGTTCAAATGGAGAAGAATACGAATTCCTTAGAGTGGAATGGAGGAAGAATGTGAATTCTCTAGGGTGGAATGGAACTGGGGGTAATCATCAAATATCTTTTGAATTTTCTTGTAAAAGACACAGTCATAAGCAGGATTCTGGGGTTCAGAAAAGAGATTCAAACAAGGTAAGTTTCAGCCGACAGTTTGAGAGGGATGGTTCCCCCGTCTCTGCATGCAGGCTGTAAACAGGGCTAGTGGTCAATGCACCCAGACAAGAGTCGAAGCCCTTGATGGTGAACGGGATCTAGAGTTTTCAAGTAGGAAGGTGTGGCCGAACCATACACTTAACCGTAGATCAGTTCGGAGTGTGTCGGGCCATCGGTATTATTCTTCAAATGGAAGGTGTGTGATGGGGATTCTTCCGATGATGATGTTCTGACATGATCTTCAAATGTATCCAGAAACATATTGAAAGAGTGAGTGGAGAAAGAAGGCAGCCCTAGATGAATTCCAGCAATTGTTTTTTAGCCACACTCAAATAGCATCCTCTACGAGCACCGCACTGGTAGCTTTGGAGATCCTAGATGATGTTTATGAGTGTATGCCCAATGTTGAATTTCTTCAAGGTGGCCATTAGTGCTTCCTGCCGGACTCCATCGAACGCCTTCTTGAGGCCCAGGAAGATGTGACAGAACTCCTTCGGATGCTGGAGATGTTTTCCCCATGGAGGTGTTAAGTTGAAGATCTGTTCGGTGGCACGTCTACCTTTGCAGCATCCAGTGGTTGCAGAATATACACAATGAATTTCAGCATTGCTTTGCTGGCACGGCTGATCAAGCTTATGATATGAATGTTCTGGCAGTGTTGGAGATTTCTTTTCTCGGGAGGGATGGGAATTAGTGATTGAGTCTATGGCATAGGTCACTAGCTAGAATGCCAAGTTTTCGTTGCACATGACAAATAAGATATCCATTACTGGGTCTCCAGCATTTTTTGAGCGCTCTAAAAAAATCGTCTATGACAGCAGCCCGATGCATGTCGACGATCTGACTGCATCTAAGAGTTTTTCACGGGGTATTTACAAGTAATCCTCATTTGAGGAATGTTGTGCTGTCAGCAGATTTGGATCTCTTGTGCCATGTTATTATTCCGAGGATCTCGGCTGCTGTTTTAGTCATTACGTGATTGACATTGTTTGTGAGGGCCTCCAGATCTTCTTGTAAGAAAATAATTAGGGCGTGATTCCCTCCTATGGCCGCTTGTAATTGATATGAGGCTCTTTTGATTTGTCCAGAATGAATTTGAAACGGCTACTTTTCACTCTGCTCTTGCTCTTCAAATGTCCTTGAAAGTTCGTCATAACAAGGTCGTGGTCACACAACATCATCTCCTGGAAATGTCCCTGTTTAACTCTATGGACACCAGATCCGTACCACTTCCTTTCAAGGGTGTAATCTGTCTGGCTGTGGTACCGGAGAGTCCACTGTCTCCTGCCGGGACGCTTCAGGCTCACTAGGTATGCTGGCAGGAAGCAAGTCATTATCACTGGCAGTTCTACTAGGCATAGTCCTCTATAATTATGGACCCCCAGATATCTCCCGTTCTTCTTGGGCATTTGTACCAACCTTTGCATTCTAGTCACCCTGAGCGGTGATGATATCGGTTTTTCGTTCGTTTGTTTTGTTTTTAGGGGGGCTCCAACCGAACCATGGACAACGGTCACACAGACCCTTTTTTCATTTTCTTTTTCCTCTCTCTCCCTCCCCTCTCTCTCTCTCTCTCTCTCTCTCTCTCTCTCTCTCTCTCTCTCTCTCTTCTTTTATTAGGAAAAAATTATTTCTCTCTCGCTCTGTCTCTCCCCTAACCCCCACCCCCTCGCCCCACCCCCCTCCTACACACTTAGTGTTTTCTTTTCATATCATCATATTTAACAGTAGGTCATTACTGTGTGCTCTCTCTCCCCCCCCCCCTACCCATCCCCCCCCCCCCCCTCCTGCTCCTGCACGCTTAGAGTTTATTTTCTCGATCGAATTTAACACTTTGTCGTTGCTGTGTAATGGCTCTCACTCTCTCTCTTTCCTCCCTCCACCCTCCTCCCACCCTACCACCCACCCCCCCCTCCCCCCGTCCCGGTCGAAGATGAGAAGGTGCTTGTCAATTAGTTTTGTTGGTGGATGATCACAATCGTCTTCGAAAGACAATAACATTCCGGTACAGAGTTCTTACCGTTCTTGTCGACTAAAATTCCCACTTCATATACATGTTTGTGTTATTATCTAGTTAGTGTTCAACAAGACATGCCCTTCTATGGGTACTTCATTGTCCTTCCATCTTGTTATGCAGAGGCGGAAAACGTGTCAAGAGCATCTGTCCATTCCATGGGTCAATTCTTCTCGTGCTCCATCCTGCCTGAGTGTTCTTGTGCTCCAGGCGGCAAATGTGACGATGCTCCTTCCACCTCTACTCTGTGGTTTCCCCAGTAGCACACTGTTCCGTCTGCCCTGGTGCAGGTCGACTGATGGCGCTGTCATGGTTATCTCTAGCTGCGACCGATCTGATATGATGATTGTATTTTCTTCTTTTATATGATATTTCCTAGACAAAAATCGAACGTGGCGAAGTCCATCCCTCTCCAGTTCGTGTAAAACCCGCGTGCGGCGGGTAGTACTTGGCTTACATGGTTACTAGTGTTAGAGAAGGCCATCCGATCTGATAATGAAGAGGAGCTTGCTGACCTGTGAAAGGCCTGGACAAAACATCTGCTGCACACGACACGGAAATCAGCGCAGAAAGGACCGAACCTATGACAAACAACATTAACGTCCTCAACAGAGACATCAACAGTAGTGGTCAAACACAATGGATAGCTTCCAGCACCTGTTGTGACAGTCGAAGGGTCAGTTTCAGGAGTCATATCTAGATATACCCAGGCGTCATCAGTGTTGTCAAATTCATGACCATCTGGACAAAATTTACAGCACCCCTTTAAGTTCAACAGTGATATTGATGCGCATACTGGTCATATCGATCCCCCTGACAGAAGATATACGAACAAGAGTCCAGGCATTTCAAGCGAGATGCAACGGCAAATCTTAACGCATCTCTCTAAAGACTGCATTACCCATGAAGCAGCGCTGTACAGAATCCAAGCAGCCATTGGCCTCTCTGAGAACCTGCTAATAATAGTTAAAAAACGAGAACTGAAATGAACCTCTTTCGAACATCCGGCTTTACAAAACACCCCACACAGGGCAGGAAACAGAAGGGACGGACACAGGAAGACGAGGGAAGACAGCATCCATCAGCATCCTGCCAGGGACAGGCCTGACCATTGGCCAGTCCTAAAAGAGCGACAAAGAACAGCCAAGGATGGAAAGAAATTGTCAGTTCCAGTGAGACCTTAACCACCCTTGGGGTTAAGAGATGGATAGGCAATGACAAAAATTAAGTATGGGTACGTGAAGGTACTATTGAACCTTCTTTTGAATTCCGTCACATTGCATAATGCCTTTTACTTTTCAAGAAAGTGGTCAAATGCTGTGCAAGTCGCTTGGGTCTGTTTAAGAAAATGGTGGAGATGGATTGGGGGGGAGGAAAGCGCATGAAGTCTTAATATTTCACACACACACACACACACACACACACACACACACACACACACACACACACACACACACACACACACACACTCACACACGCGAGAAAGAGAAAGAGAGAGAGAGAGAGTGAGAGAAAGAGAGAGAGAGAGAGGGGGGGGGGGAGAGGCGTATCTATCTATCTATCTATCTATCTGTCTATATATCTATGAAATTCACTGTTCCGCCTGTTTAGAGTCCGTGACCAGTACAATTTAGATCTAGTTAAATTATATAGATACACACACACACACACACACACACACACACACACACACACACACACACACACACACACACACACACACACTAACTCACTCACTCACTCACTCACTCACTCACTCGTTCCGTATGAGAGAGAGAGAGAGAGAGACAGACAGACAGACAGACAGACAGACACACAGACACACAGACAGGCACACAGACAGACACACAGACACAGACACACAGACAGACGGACAGAGTTTTAAAAACACAAAATCAAAAAGCAAGGAAAGTCGACACTTTATTGGCACGAAAGTACAACAATCACGCATACAAAATATGACAAACTAAATGGACCGTCAACGCCAACTTCCAGCACTGATTAAAAAGAAGCATAAATCCATGTTTTACTGCCACGAAAAAAAAAAAAAAAAAAAAAAAAAGCAATCACGCATACAAAACATAGCAAACTAACTGGTTAACAACGTCAATTTTTTTTAATCAACGCCTTCTTCCTTGCGCTGAACCCTGTGAAGTGATCTGAAGCGATCAAAGCTAAGTGAATTTTCGTTGTTTTATTCGTTTATGTCTCACCCGATGAAGACCTAAGAGGTCGAAACGCGTTGTGTTTCGTCTTGTGACTCGTTTGTCCACGTTCTCTGGGCGGTTCGCTAACATTTATTTAAGATTTGAAAGTGCATGAATTTGTGTTTTGATGGCACAAAACAAAAACGGTAATGCATGCAAAATATGACAAATCAACTGGAGCATCAACGCCAACTTCAAGCAATAATTAAGAGTTCATGAATTTGTGTTTTCATTGCACAAAAAAAAAAAACGGTCACGAATTCGAAAATTTCAACGGTCACGTATGCAAAATATGTCAAATCAACTGGACCATGAACGGCAACTTCAAGCAATAATTGAAAGTGCATGAATTTGTGTTTTGATAGCACAAACGAAAAACGGTCACGTATGCCAAAATTTCAACGGTCGGGTGTGCAAAATATTGCACATCAACTGGAGCATCAACGCCAACTTCAAGTAAGAATTGAAAGTGTATGGATTTGTATTTTGATCTCACTAAAGAAAACCGGTCACGTATGCAAAATATGGCACACCAACTGGAGCATAAATGCAAACTTCAAACAATTATTGAAAGTGCATGGATTTGTGTTTTGATGGCAGAAAGGAAAACCGGTCACGTATGCAAAAATATGGCAAAGAGATTGGAGCATCAACGCCAACTTCAAGCAATAATGGAATGTGTATGAATTTGTGTTTTGATGGCACAAAAGAAAAGCCGTCACGTATACGAAATATGCCAAATCAACTGGATCCTCAACGCCAACATTAGGCAGGAATTGCAAGTGCATGGATTTCTGTTTTCATGGCACAAAAGAAAAACGATCACGTATGCAAAAATATGGCAAAGCAAACTGGAGCATCAACGCCAACTTCAAGCAATAATTGAAAGTTTAGAGATTTGTGTTTTAATGGCATGAAAGAAAAAACGATCACCTATACAAAATGTGTTAAATCGACTGAAGCATAAACGCCAAAATCAAGCAATAATTTAAAGTGCATGAATTTGTGTTTTGATGGCACGAAAGAAAAACGATCACCTATACAAAATATGTCAAATCGACTGAAGCATAAACGCCAATTTTAAGAAATAATTGAAAGTGCATGAGTCTCTGTTTTGATGGCACAAAAGAAAAACAGTAAAGCATGCAAAATATGAAAATCAACTGGAGCATCAACGCAAACTTCAAGCAATAATTGAGAGTTCATGAATTTGTGTTTTGATGGCACAAAAGAAAACAGTAAAGCATGCAAAATATGACAAATCAACTGGAGCATCAACGCAAACTTCAAGCAATAATTGAGAGTTCGTGAATTTGTGTTTTGATGGCACAAAAAAAACCAGTAAAGCATGCAAAATATGACAAATCAACTGGAGCATCAACGCAAACTTCAAGCAATAATTGAGAGTTCATGAATTTGTGTTTTGATGGCACAGAAGAAAAGCAGTAAAGCATGCAAAATATGGCAAATCAACTGGAGCATCAACGCAAACTTCAAGCAAACATTGAAAGTTCATGACCCTGTGTTTTGATGGCACCAAAAAAAAAAAAAAAAAAACAGTCACGTTTGCAAAAAAACTTCAACGGTCACGTATGCAAAATATGGCACCTCAGCTGGAGCATCAACGCCAACTTCAAGCAAGAATTGAAGGTGTATAGATTTGTGTTTTGATTGTACGAAAGAAAAACGGTCACGTATGCAAAACATGACAAATCAACCGGAGCATCAACTCCAACTTCAAACAAGAATTGAAGGTGTATAGATTTGTGTTTTGATTGTACGAAAGAAAACTGGTCACGTACGCAAAATATGTTAAATCAGCCGGAGTATCAATGCCAATTTCCAGTAATAATTGAAAGTGCATGAATTTCTGTTTTGATGGCACAAAAGAAAAACGGTCACGTATGCAATATATGGCAAATCAACAGGGGCATCAACGCCAACTTCATGCAATAATTGAAAGTGCATACATTTGTGTCTTGATTGCACACACACACACACACACACACACACACACACACACACACACACACACACACACACACACACACACACACACACACACACACACACACACACAAACGGTCTCGTACGCAACATATGACAAATCAGCTGGAGCATCAATGTTTGCTTCAAGCAATAATTGAAAGTGCATGAATTTGTGTTTGATGGCACAAAAGAAAAACGGTCAAGGATACGAACTATGGCAAAGCAACTGGAGCATCAACGCCAACATCAAGCAGTAACTGAAAGTGCATGCATTTGTGTTTTGATGGCACAAAAGAAAAACGGTAACGGACACAAAATATGGCAAATGAACTGGAGCATCAACGCCAACCTCAAGCAATAATTGAAAGTGCATGAATTTGTGTTTCGGTGGCACATAGGTAAAACGGTCACTTATACAATATATGGCAAATCAACTGTAGCATCAACGCAACTTCAAGCAATAATTGATAGTACATGAATTTGTGTTTTGATGGCACAAAGGAAAAGCGGTCACGTATACAAAACATGACAAATCACCTGGAGCATCAACGCCAACTTCAAGCAATAATTGAAAAAGCATGAAGTTGTGCTTTGATGGCAGAAAGGAAAAACGGTCACGTATGTATTGCAAATCAACTAGAGCACGAACGCCAACTTCAAGCAATAATTGAAAGTGCATGAGTTTGTGTTTTGATTGCACAAAATAAAAACGGTCTCGTATGCAAAATATGGCAAACCATCTGGAGTACAAACACCAACTTCAAGCAATAATTGAAAGTGTATGAATTTGTGTTTTGATGGCACAAAAGAAAGAATGGTAACCCATACAAAATATGGCAAATGAACTGAAGCATCAACGACAACCTCAAGCAATAATTGAAAGTGCATGAATTTGTGTTTTGGTGGCACATAGGTAAAACTGTCTCCGATACAAAATATGGCAAATAACCTGGAGCTTAAACCCAAACTTCAAGCGAGAATTGCATGAATTTGTGTTTTGATGGCACAAAACAAAAATGGTAAGGCATACAAAATATAGCAAATGAACTGAACCATCAACGCCAACGTAAAGCAATAATTGAAAGTGTATGAATTTGTGTTTTGGTGGCACACGGGTAAAACTGTCACTTATACAAAATATGACAAATCAGTTGGATCTTCAACGCAAACTTCAAGCAGAATTGAAAGTGCATAAATGTGTTTTGATGGCACAAGAGAGAAACGGTTACCTATGCAAAATATGGCAAACCACCTGCAGCATCAATGCCAATTTAAAGCAATAATTGAAAGTTCATGAATTTTTGTTTTGTTGGCACAAAAGAAAGACGGTCACGTATACAAAATATGGCAAATCAACTGCAGCATCATAGCCAGCTTCAAACACTGAATGAAAAAAAAATGTGTATCAATGTGTCTTCTGATGGCATGAAAGCAAAACAATTACGAACACAAAATATAGCAAATTACCTTCAAACACTGATAAAACTCTTTCTTTTTTTTCTCTTTTTTTTTTTTCACGGAAGAAAAGCAGTCACACATACAGACTATGACAAACTAACAGGTGAGTTAACGCCGACTTCAAAACAATGATTGAAGGTGCATCAGTATGTGTTTTATTGTCATGGGGAAAAAATCACAAATAAAAAATATGACAAATTATTGGACCATCAACACCAGCTTCAAACAATGATTAAAGGGTGCATCAATGTGTGTGTTATTGGCCAGAAAGAAAACCAATCACGCATGCAAAATATGTAAGATTAACTGGGCCCTCAACTTCAACTACAAACACGGATTAGAGGCGTATTAATGTGTGCGTGTGTGTGTATGCGCGCGCGCGCGTGCGTGCGTGCGTGCGTGCGTGCGGCGTGTGTGGTGTATGTGTGTGTGTGTGCGTGTGTGTGTGTGTGTGTGTGTGTGTGTGTGTGTGTGTGTGTGTGTGTGTGTGTGTGTAAAAGCGACAAAAGGACAAACATTATGCCTTTATGTTTGTGCATGAGTGTGTGTGTGTGTGTGTGTGGTGTGTGTGTGTGTGTGTGTGTGTGTGTGTGTGTGTGGGGAGGGGGTGGTGGGTGGCGAGGATGGGGTGAAGGCTGATGTGCGTGCACTTGTCATGTGTCTGTATGTCTGTGTGTAAGCTTGTGTGTGTGTGTGTGTGTGTGTGTGTGTGTGTGTGTGTGTGTGTGTGTGTGTGTGTGTGTGTGTGTGTGTGGTGCGTGCGTGCGGTGGGCGTGTGTGTGTGTGTGTGTATGTGTGTGTGTGTGTGTGTGTGTGTGTGTGTGTGTGTGTGTGTGTGTGTGGTTCATCAAGAAGTAGCTTCTATTGTAATGTATGTTTTTTTTTTCTTTTTCGTTTATTTTTGTTTGTTTGTTTGTTGTTTTGTTTTTGATGGGATGGGGAAGGGGGGGGGGGTGAGGCGTGAGGTAGGGGTGGGGGGAGAGCGTAGACAATCTGTAGGTCCAACGTTTCATCAACGGACAACAGGGAGACTATTGGCAACGGAACTGAAGGTGTTGTAACTTCCGTTCTCCTAGTATTGTCTGCCATTGAAAGTATGTAGCTATCCAGTGCCATTGTTCTCAGCTGACATTCAGTACACATACATCACAGGTACTAGGTCAATGGAACTTTGGGGGGGGGGGGGGGGGAGCTTTTGGGACCGAAAACTGATGACAAAGCAGCATCAACCTGAGCAGTTTGTGAGAACGGATTTAAGATCGAACAGTTCATTAAATTTGAAATTGAACCAATGAATAATCTGTGTTGGGATATGGCTTTACATCAAGCAGACTGATCTCCTTAATATGATAATGACAACGCCAGCAAGGAACAAAAACAACGGCAGTACTACTACTACTACTACGACTACGATTACGATACGACTACTACTACTACTACTTACTACTACTACTACTACTACTGCTGCTGCTGCTGCTGCTGCTGCTACTACTACTACCACTACTACTACTACTACTACTACTGATAATAAAATAATAATGATGATAATAAATAATAATATCATCATCACATCATCATCATCATCATCATCATCATCATCATTAAACTCAATATCAGCTATTCAAAATCTGAATTCAAGCTACACCAAAGCAAACGAATTCAGAGAAAAAAAAAAGAACAAACAAACACACTAAAAGGAAGTCAAATCAAATGAAATAAAAATAATCTCAAAACAAGTTCTGTTTTTCTTCTTTTTGCGTAATAAAAAGGAATTTAGATTAATTTTAAGTAAGGCAAGACAGTGTGATAACAGAGGTAATATTAAGCTTGCAAGCCAGTTATAATCAGAACCTGTGCACATCTGTACACGGCTGCCACATCTTGACAACAATCCAGATACAATCAGCACTCTAACAAGTTATGCTCTTCATGAAATACCACATAACAGCCACCCCCCAGTAACAATCATTACTATGTAAAAAAAAAAATTAAGTCATGCTAGAAATAAAAGATAAACTACCACTACAAGTCACTTAACATCAGAGCTATGAACAACGTGTACTTCAAAAAGCTCTAACACGAAACCAAGACATGTCCTGAATGGAAAAAAAAAATCAAACTAGTTCAGAGTTCATTGCCATCTAAACCAAAATAAAGCGGACCAAATCAGGTACTGTCCTAAAACGTTAAGTGAAATGAAACCAAAGTGAAATCAACGACCCAAAGAACAATGACAAGAAAATGAAGAAACGGACCAAATCAGGTACCGTCTGAAAGCGTTAAATGATATGCAACCAAAGCTAAATCAAACGACTAACAGAACAATGACAAGAAGAATGAAGATCACAAGAGTGGAGGAACACACCTATCTTTGTTCGTGTCTCCCTCTATCTAGTACCGTCATGAGTGTGCAGTTACGAAAATGGACGAATACACACTCCCTCAGTTCTTGTCTCCCTTTATCTAGTACCTTTATGGCGTGTGCAGTTAGCAGTGTGAAGGAACACACCTACCTTTGCTCTTGTCTCCATCTAGTACCTTTATGAAGTGTGCGATTACCAGAATTAGAGGAACACACCCTGCTTTTGTTCTTCGTCTCCTTTATCTAATACCTTTATGAAGTGTGCGTTAGGGACAGTGGAGAAACACACACTGACTAGTTTTTGTCTATCTTTGTCTACGTCTGACTACCAGCAGCTGTATGAAGTGTGCAGTACCAGAATGGAGGAACACACCCTGCCCTTTTAGTGATGGAATACAGCAACCTTGTTCATTCTTCGTTTAGACTATGTGACAACTGAATGGGATATACAGTCATTACATAAAATAAGGAGCAGCACATGCCTGTCTCCACTGGGCTACCTGACGACTGTATGAGATATGCAACCACAGCCACTGTGACGGAACACATGAAGACTTTATTCCCATAGTCATTCGATTACCTGATTACGGTTTGATATCACTGTCACTACAATTAGAGGAACTCAGCCTCTATCTCTATCTCCCTCTGTATGATGACGGAGTGGAAGGAACTGTCACCACGATGAAAGACGCTTCAGACAACGCTATGGAAGGTGAAGTCAACCAAGGGACGAAAAAATAATGCTGTTATCCCCGTTGTTATTTTACTGACAGATGGATGTTTTGCTTTCCTTTCAAAGACGCGTTTGTATTGTGCTTGATGTGTTTATTTTAATAGATCTTGCACATTGCAATGGGGAGCAAAATATAACATCCATCTTCCATTATGGTGCATTTACATCAGAAAACGTAGTTTGCCTTTGTTATAACTATCATGACAATATTTATCCCATCATTCCCAGAACAAAATGGCATTCATCCAGCCCAGTACACAATACACACAGCATGCTTATAGTTAGACAAGTAATGTCGGTTACAAGATTATAAAATCTTTTTCACTGTTTAAGTTTTCAAAACTTACGTAACTCATTACTTGATATAAATCTGAAGTAAGGACGTTGGAAGAAAAAATACAAGAACATAGAAAATGGTGTTTTCAGTCCTTTGAGAAAGGTGCCCATTTACAAACAAGAATCGACGACGAATCCAATTAGAATCATAGCATTATATGCCAACATAAATAACACTTACGGTAATTAACTTGCCTTTGTTGTTGTTGGTCGTGTTGTTGTTGTTGCTGTTGTTTAACGTAAACAGCCAATCGCACAACTATTAATTCAAGAGCAAAAGCAGAACAAACTGATCATAAGTTCAAACTCATCTCCACAGTACGAGTACAATAATATATTTTATCAAAGCAATGTCTACATATGCACACTGGTGTTGTATATATACACATTGATTGTACACCTATGCTTTTCCAGTCATAAAAGCGAATACCAGAGAGAGAGAGAGAGAGAGAGAGAGAGAGAGAGAGAGAGAGAGAGAGAGAGAGAGAGAGAGAGAGAGAGAGAGAGAAAAGTTGTAACCGATTGGAAACATTCTCAGATGCATTGCAACAAAACAACAACAACAACAACAACAAAACAAAGAGAAAAAAAGCGAAAACAGTCATAAAGGGAATCATTGTAATATTTTTGCTATATTATGTCAAACACACACGCGCGCGTGCGCGCGCACGCACGCACGCACGCACACTCAATTCAGTTCAGTTTCTTTTAGCCCCGTCGAAGTCAACTCCCAACACACACACAACACACACACACACACACACACACACACACACACACACACACACACACACACACACACATACCTGGAGAGAGAGAGAGAGAGAGAGAGAGAGAGAGAGAGAGAGAGAGAGAGAGACACACAGACAGACAGACAGACAGGCAGGCAGAGAGAGAGAGAGAGAGAGAGAGAGAGAGAGAGAAAGAGAGAGAGAACCTCTATAGGTGTATCAACCTATATCTCTTGGGATGAATATGTGTTTAAGTATATAAATAGATAAATATATAAACAATGATAAACACACTGATGCAGAAAACGTCATGTTAATGTCAAGGGACATTCGTAAATAAGTAAACGGAACAGTGACCGAATAAGACAATAAATATGTGAATAAACAAATACAAAGGAATAAATGAAGCAATAAAAAAACAGGTAAACAAACAACAAATTCATAAAACATAAATTGAACTGAGAATGAGCACAAAAAAAAAACAACTAAATAAGTGAACAAATATATCTTTTCGTTTTACTTCATAACAGTCAAATCAATTTATTCTGCACACTATAACGTTTTGTCCTTTTGTACATCTCTTTTTCCCCTCGCCAACTCCTCGATAACCGTATGTGTGTGTGTGTGTGTGTGTGTGTGTGTGTGTGTGTGTGTGTGTGTGTGTGTGTGTGTGTGTGTGTGTGTGTGTGTGTGTAGTTCTGCTCTTTTGTTCTTCATTCCTCTGTCTTCTTCCCGCTGTCTTCTCATCCGTTGTCCTTGTATTGTGATTAATGCCAGAGCTGTGTTGGTGTCCTTCACCAGTGACCAGTGCTGCACCAACATCTTATAGCAGCCCCTGACCAACAGTCTTACAATAGACTTTAGAACACGTTGTACAGAGAGTTTTGTTGTCAGCTTAGTTATCGTGGCATCAGTCAGCACTGCTTGCCTTTCAGAGGCTGTAAATGGATGTGGTTCAGCATCTACACCATGGAATCTAGCTGATGCTGCTGAACGTAACCATCAGTTTCCAGGGGTATGTTCTCTGTACTCGGGTTAACTCTGCATTCAAGAGGAGTCTGCTTATCGTAGTTTGCTCCAGTAGTTTGGGGATGACAGTCTATGTTGTCGGCTTCATTTGAGCACAGGTTCATTGGCCCGTCCAGGTTAAAGGTGATATCGTAGTCATTAGTGCTTCCGTTGCTGTTGTTTTGGATGAGGCTGCATCCATTTTAGCTGTTCTTGATGCAACTGCTGCGGCTCTTCCCGGATTTGTTGTCGCTGTTAAAATTAGCCTTTATTGTAGTATCGTCTCTGTTGGTTTTTTGGTCGTTGCTGATTTTCGACTACGTGTATGTGTCTGAAACAATACAGTTCATACAGTTCATTGTTATTTGCTGTCTCTTCTGCTGCGGTTGGCGTAATGGTTATTGTTGCTGTGGTTGGTGACCCCTCAGATGTTGTTCTTCTTCCTGTGGTTGTTGTCGCTGATGTTGGTGCTCAGACATCACAAAGGACGATGCAGAAGATGCTGAGACCATGGTTGAAGGGTTGTCGACGGCGATAGCAATGGATTCACGGTCGTTTTGTTGTCGTTGACAGTAGTCCAGCATCTGCATCATCTGATCCAGCTGATGCTGCATGTTGATCATCCGAGTCTGCAGAGGGACTGGTGGCTCGTGTGTACGTTCTCTGTCCGTGGGTGAAAATCTCATTTCAAAGTGAGAAAGGTTGGCCAGTCTGGCTGAACCAGACGAACACAGACAAATTGTCGTCATTACTGTGGTACTGTTGTTATGGTAACCAGGGTGGCGCTGGAGGCGATGGCTGTGGTGGATGGCTGTGGTGAACGATGGTGATGTTGGTGCTCTTCGTGTGTGGTGAGGCTGGCCGGGTCATGCAGTGGTGTATCTACTGCGTGAGTTGACGGCTGCGACGACCGCCTTCTTTCATGACGATGTCGCCCGTCCTGTGGACAGGACCGACGATCAGTGTCTCCCTCGATGATGGTCTGCTATCTTGAACATACATACCTGCATTGTGTTCCCACACACGGTCTGAAGCAGCTGAACGTACATTTCTATGAGCAGGGTCCCCATGGCTCGGCGGATGACCAGCAAGGACTTCAACAGATGGTATAGGACAGTGTTGTTCATCCACTCTCTGTGTGACCTTCCAAGACACTTGGTGCTGGAGCTACTCCGGTGTGTGGTCCTCGGTGATATCCAGGGTACTCTGTGACCAGGTCGGGGGAACTGTGAGCTGTCTGGAATCTTGGGGGAGACGGTACGCAGAAAGTGTGCTGCTGAGCGAGGTGTGAGTCGTTCTCTTGTGTGCACTCGTTCTTTTTCCAGCGTCGGAGAGCATGGCGACGATCTCTCACAATTCATAGAAGAGCTGTCTGAAAGGGGGGTAGAATCAGACGCGTTTAGGGAGATAGGTTCTACCATCCTATGCCTAGCAGATAGAATACTCTGACAATCAAGTCTTGCATTTACATTGTCTGTAAAAGACGTGTTCTCCTTTACGATGTGTTCCTTTGACGGTAAATCACTCACGTCACTGCTGCGTGGTGACACGGTGTCTCCATCACTGCCGTCAGAGGCTGGTTGGGTGCTGACGTCATGCGTAGTTCTATTGTCCTGCCAAAAGAATATAACGTAAAATGTAAAAAGGCATTCCATTATGTAACATTACAGATGGTTGTCGTAAACATGGTGTGTCATCATATTAATGATGGTAGACTGTCAGTAATTAGCATAATGTATCATGGGAATGACTTACAGACCGGACTGTCAATGTAATATTGGGTGCTATCATATCAGGATAGTACGGGGTGTCAATGTTAAGAGTGTGCCATGCAGCGACGATAAGACAGGCCGTTGGTTAAAGAATGACTAACGCCGTCCTCTTCCTCCTCCTCTTCTACATCATCTTAATTATTACTGTCAATAAGATCAAGAACATGTCTTCCCACTGGAGGGAAAAAAAAACTGAAAGAGAAGAATATGATAAGACATAGAAAGTCGCCATCTGGAATGATGCTTTTGATAGCAAATGAAAACCGTGGCACCAAAGCCGGTACGCTATTGATCGCCCAGTTTCTCATCCCCCCCTCACCATCATATCACAATCACTTAAATCATCGTAGTCCAGCTGCCCGCATCATGACTATAAAATACTGCAAATACCTAAATCATGATTGCCACATCACAACACATTAGTTATCAACGCACTTCCTCCATAATACCACAGTAACCACAACAATATTATCACCACCTCCACCCCAAACCAGTCTTGTATCCTCTTGACGTCCAGCGGTCTTGCTGTGACCACAGCATAGATCTTTACCACTTCCCACCCCAGTCATGTGGAACGAAGGCAAAGCGTTGTGACAGTCCTCTTCTTCCTTTTGAATCCATAAAACTGATTCAGCCTGTTGTTGAGAAATACACCAACCGCGTAGCCATCCGACACAGAAGAGCATCTCGCTGTCATCATCACCTGATGTGTGACCCACAGCAAACCATCCCCCGGTCATCATCATCTCTAGAATGATTCCCAATTAACCGTTCTTCTTCAATAACAGCAAAAACAACAGGTAAACTACGATGACAACAATCAGAAGAGGTAAACATTAATGACAATAGTAAGAAGTACGCAGCAATCACAATACTCGCAAACAGCTGAACAACAATGACAACAACATAAACAGTATACCACAATGACAAAATAACCAACAGGTTAAAAAGGACCAAAAAATGACAAGAGGTAATAACGGCATCAGTAGAATCGGGTAAACACCATGGACAACAGTACAAACAGAAATAACTCTAATAAGAACGCTAACTAAACACCAATCACAACAACAAGAACCAGTAAACAACAATGAAAACAACAGAACAAGTAAACAACAATGAAAGCAATAGAACCAGTAAACAACACTGACAGCAATAAAACAAGTAAACAACTGTGACACAAATAACCCTAGATCAGCACCAAAGGCAGGGATAACATTTGGTGAAAAAATAACTACAGTAAACAAAAACAGGTACTCTATAATGAAACAAATAACGACTATAGATAACATTACAGCAATAGCGACAGGTAAGCAAAAACTACAGCAAACTTAACAGGTAAGCAATCATGAAAACAAAAACAAGACGTTAACAGCAACAAGAACCAAAGCAGTATGTAACTACAACAGGACAACAACAATGACGGCAATAGCAACACATAAAGCAACAACAGATGCGAATGCAACAGGAAAAACGGCAACGACAACATTAACAAGCGGTAAAAAAAAATAAAAAAAAACATGACAGCAATAACATCAGGTGGACAACAATGACAGCATGAACAACATATAAACAGCAATGGCAACAACAACAACAACAGGTCAACACAAACGACAGCAATGACAGCACGTAGACAGCGACGATGACAACAAGAACAGGTAGACAGCGACAGCAACAGTAACAAGAAGCAGACGACAACAACAACGAAAACAGATAAAACGACAATGACAACAATAAGAGCGACAATAAGAACAAATACAATGAGATCAGTCACAACAGATAGACAACACTTACAAAATTAAAAACATGTAGGCAACACAGGTGATAACGAGAGCGACTAATAATGCCGGCGATATCGACAGCTAAACGCGAATACACAACGACATAGATACCTCTGAGCTGACGACTGATTTGAAACACGTGAAGGACGTGTCTTCTTCTCGGGTGTTGTCTGGTTCAGGCCAGTCACCGACACCTGTTTGGACATTTGCATAATGCTTACGTACATACAATACGCACGCGTGCGCACGCGCGCGCGCCGCGCGCGCCACACACACACACACACACACACACACACGCACACAGAGAGAGAAGAGAGAGAGAGAGAGAGAGAGAGAGAGAGAGAGAGAGAGAGAGGAGATGTGCGTGCGTGCGTGCGAGCTTGCGTACGTGCGTGCGTGCCTGTGCATGGCTGAAATCTGGTCATGAACAGAATCAGTATTTGAACATGAAAGAAGTTAAGGACCTGAGTGTGTCATTCCCCAATGTATAGAATTTTACATCATCAACCGAAAGTGTAACTCACAAAGAATTAGGCGGTATGATCTGTCAGTCCTTGTGCGTATCATCGACATACTATCACAAGATCAAGCAGTCACTAAAGGTATCATGTGCAAAGTATGTATTGTCGTCACTCACCAAGATGTGTCATTTAAAAAGTTTCGCATGATCTATCAGTATGCATTATTCAGAAAGTACCGTATGATCCTTAAGCCATATGATAAATCATTTACAAAGACATGTTGAATTTATGAACCATATAACCATGTCATTTGTACAAGATGTCATATTACAGTCTATTTAACCACTTGGATGTATCATTTAAAGGATGGTCTATTCGAACAACTAAATGTATCATTTTGATGAATATCATAGCATGGTCTATTAATCATCTGACTGTTATCCACTTGGTATTACAAGATGCATCAGTCGCCCTGATCAGTCATCCACATAGAAAGATATGATCTATCGTCTTAACATATCTCTTTAATGTAGAATATTAGGTATCAATCATCAGGACATTTCATACACACAATAAAATTATTATCTATCAGTCATCTGACTTCGACATCTACAAAGTATTATAGTCTACCAGTCACTGGTATAAATAATCTACAAAGCATTACATGATCTATGCGTCTTCTGAAAATGTCATCCCCAACGTATTCTCAGATTAGTCAGTCTCCAGACCGTGTAAGCTGTAGGGCAAAACATGATCTAACAATTGCTCAAATTTTGTTCTTAGAGAGAACGCACCGAAGTAATTTCTCAAGAATTCACTGTGTATCATCCAAGGTAACACATGATCTTTGAATCACGGGAACAGCCCGTGTATTATCCATAAAGATACAATTGCATGAAGTTTCCTGAAATATGCCCCTTTCTCTCTCTCTCTCTCTCTCTCTCTCTCTCTCTCTCTCTCTCTCTCTCTCTCTCTCTCTCTCTCTCTCTCTCTCTCCGTATATCGGGGTTTGTCTTTGTATGTTTTTCTATTAGTTTAGCTGTCTATATCAAATTCAGATAAAACGACAAAACATAATATCTGAATACACGTATGGATACACCGACATAGAATCAATCAACCTACAACGGCAAAACATTGTTGTAGACGGATGGGTCTCACTATCTTAAGGCAGAGCAATAATGTATGATAAAGACCAGAATATTCTGCCAATGCTGCATTGTAAACTGTAATGGTAATGGGGAATGCTGAAAGTAAAATTATTAGCCTCTAGCTTCGTGTTTTGTTTTATGTTCTATGTGTATGTATATTTCTTCTCTTCCGTTTGGCAGCGTTATCTGTGAAGGCGTTTGTTATTTTCTTCCATTTGGTATCTTAAGAGGCGCATGGTTATTTATCATGTATCTGGTGTTGTATGTAGGGATCGTTGCCTACTCTTCTGTTCCACTTATTGTGTTAGTGTTGTTCTTGATGACAAACGTCAGTTCTGTTTACCGTGTCTGTCCACTCTGTTCTCACCTGTCTGCTGATCCAGCAGATCCAATGACTGGGTCTCTGTCTGTGTCTCTGCGTCTTCCACCTGTAGTTGTGGTTCGGTTGTCTGCTGCTCCTGTCTGTACTGGTGCTTGAAGAAAGTCTGTGTCTCTTTCTCTTCTGTTTTCGTCGTGTTCTCGTCTGTTTGAACTGTCTTTGCTTCGGCGGTGACCTCGGACTGTACCTGTTTGTCCTCTGTGTGAATGACGTCTGTCTGTTGCTCTGTGTCTTGACGATCTTGATCGGCATTTTGCTGCTGTCCGTGAGGTGTTCTAGCTACAATATCCCCTGTCTGCAGCTGTTTGTCTTGTTGCTGATTGCCTTGTGATTCAAGATCAACTTGTATTGGTCCCATTTCTGCCATGAAGAAGTTATGTACAGCTCTTAAAGTACTTGCAATGTTTGATGCCACATCACAGATACTGACCCTGTCTTGGTGAACTTTTAGCACTGGTGATACCTTTCCTCTGCGTGGCTTTTGTTGATCGTGTAGGAACTGTTTCCATGTGTCAGACTGCAACAACGTGACGTCACTTGTACTGAGAAATACCGCTGCTGTCTGGAGACAGAACTGAAATAGGTGTCGAAATTGTTGAACATCTGACGCGGAGCCACGAACAGAAATGCCTGATTCTGATTCGACAGAACCACCCAATAGAGTTGTCAAAGACCTTTTCTCTGTCAGACCCTGCTGGAGCTTCCAAGCACAAACGACCTCATTCCTGTCTAGTATCTGTTGAAACCAGTTCTGTGCATCCGTTTTCATCATCATCAAAACCTGCGTGCCTGTAGCCGGGATAAATTCCTTTCGAAGACTTCTCATGTAGCTCAGGATATATTTTGCTTTCTCCACAACGTCAACCTCTCCGCTTAGCATCAGAATGGAGTTCTCTCTGTCACACGTAATTTGCAGATCGGGATACATTGCGCGCATCTTCATGGCGAACATACTGTTGCTGATCATAGGTAAATGCAAGTCGTCAAAGCGAATGACGGCGTCTGTCTGGCAGTCACCTGAGTCAGATGATGATAAATTCTGCACTGGTTTGCTGCTGTGCCTGCTGATGCACCTGTCTCTGACACTCAGTGGAGTTCCGGGCAACGCAGCTTTGAATAGTTTCAGCAGGTCAATGAAATGGGATAGAATAGCCAGTTCCCACTGCCATTCAGTGGCATCACTGTCAGGTGCCAAGCATGTAACAACAATGTGGCCAGTGTTCATGTATTGCACACACACTGCGTCGCCTGTACAAGCTAACGATCTCCTCAGGAAGCAATTTCGCCACTGTTCATCACGTGTGATTTTGTCCATGACGCCATGACCCACATTTACCGCCACATGATCTTTTGCGACAGTCACCTGGCATCCATAGACATCAGGAACAACCAGTTCGATCTGCAGACGACCATCGTGCTCCCAGGCTGCCCATAAATCTGGAACATGCACTGTACATATGAAAATGTCATTAACATAATTCCTTCATGAGCTATGATTCATCACCTAATCGTCAATCATAACCCATAGAACAAGCAGTTAACAAGGAATGAGCTAACCAATCATTTGACTAACGTGATCAATCCGCCAGCCGACTATCTGACAAACAAATTGAAGAGCCGATCAACTTTCCGGCAATTGACCAATTAGCCAGCAGTCTAACAATGGCACAATGTAATGAAATTTGCACCACGTTTTGTATTGCGTTGCTCGCCTGTGAGTAAATAGCCAACATGTGTGATAAACTACGAAGATGCCACGTGCATATGTTTGTTTTGTGTGTATGTGTGTGCGTGTGTGGATGGGTGTGTGTGTGTGGGGGGGGGGTGCGTGCGTGCGCGCGCGCGCGCGCGGTGTGTGTGTGTGTGTGTGTGTGTGCACACATCCTGTTCCTTAATGTCATTTTTATTAAAAGAAATCTCTCACATCCTCGGCGGTTGACACAACAGGCTGAAATTATCCGCTCTTACTGGAATTTTAGTGAAAATAATGATCATCATGAGTGTGCATGCGTGCGTGCGTGCGTGCGTGTGTGAGTGTGTATGTGTGTGTATGTGATCGCGTGCGTGCGTATGAGTGAGTGAGTGAGTGTGTGTGTGTGTGTGTGTGTGTGTGTGTGTGTGTGTGTGTGTGTGTGTGTGTTGTGTGTGTGTGTGTGTGTGTGTGTGTGTGTGTGTGTGTGTGTGTGGTGTGTGTGTGTGTGTATGTGTGTGTGTGTGTGTGTGTGTGTGTGTGTGTGTGTGTGTGTGTGTGTGTGTGTGTGTGTGACAACTGATATCTAATATAGACGACAGCCCACCTGTCAACCAGAACATGGCGCGCGCGTGCGTGGGTTGTGTGTGTGTGTGTGTGTGTGTGTGTGTGTGTGTGTGTGTGTGTGTGTGTGTGTGTGTGTGTGTGTGTGTGTGTGTGTGTGTGTGTGTGTGTGTGTGTGACAACTGATATCTAATATAAACGACAGCCCACCTGTCAATCAGACCATGGCGCGCGCGCGCGCGCGCGCGTGTGTGTGTGTGTGTGTGTGTGTGTGTGTGTGTGTGTGTGTGTGTGTGTGTGTGTGTGTGTGTGTGTGTGAGACAACTGATATCTAATATAGACGACAGCCCATCTGTCAACAGAGCATGGCGCGCGCGCGCGCGCGCGGGTGTGTGTGTTGTGTGTGTGTGTGTGTGTGTGTGCGTGCGTGTATGTGTGTGACAACTGATATCTAATATAGACGACAGCCTACCTGTCAACCAGAGCATGACACTCGGATCTGTGCATCTTTTGTGTCTAGTGAACGTGATGAGATGTCCGCCCTCTGTTTCTTCCCCTCTGCTGACGATCCACGAATTTAAAAGACTCCGCTTTAAGTCGCTGCAGTCAGGCAGAACCTCTGTTCCCGCTTTCACCAGGAACTGTATGTCCCCGTCTTCGATGCTGCCAGACATGGTGCGTGGACTGATCTGCACGTCATCAATGGAGGAAAAGTAGGGTAGGACGTTTTGACATAGAACATTTTAAAAACAAACACAGTTCGTTAAAATGTCAGCGATACAGATAGTGGAAACAGGCGTGGTGGTGTAGGAGTAGCAGCTGCAGCAATGTTAGCAGTATAATTAGTTGCAAAAGTACTGCCAGTGGGTATAAACCAGCAGCAGAAGCTGTAGTGGTGGTAGCACTAGTGGTAGTACCAGTGGGTGTACTGGGTGGCCGATAAAGGTAGCATCTCTTGTGCCAAGACCTTCTTGGGGATGCACATCTATCTTGGTCCTCACTGGACACTCAACTCTCACCTTTGGCTACCCGTAGCTGTTAGAATGCTAAAGCGGCCATACTCCGGGCAACAGCTTTTGGCAGGCTGGCTGAACCAGGTGAGAGTAGGCGGACTGCGCGAAGGAAATCACAAACTGATTCAACGGGCGGAAAGGCGACTCCCAGCGATGCATTGTGGAGTGCATAGAGCATGGTGAGACACAAAAGACATCATGGTCATCCATTGCATCTGACTGTTTCCAGCTGTCTTGACCCTGTCTTGCTGCTGGACTCAGATGGTTTTGGAGGAGAGAGTGAGGTCGACGAATTGCGCAACTCCTTGTCTCTTTAAATAGTCACTGCGCAAGTTACTGCTATCATCATCATCATCATCATCATCATCATCATCATCATCATCATCATCATCATCATCATCATCATCTCACGCTTGGCACATGGAATGTTCACACCCTCCTGAATAGACACGATGGAAACAGGCCTCAGAGGAGAACAGCTCTAACTGGAAACTTGGTACAACATTGACATTGCAACCTTGAGTGAGACCCGGTGTAACAGCCCATTCTTACCCCCCCCCCTCTGGAACTTACCCCGGGGTAAGTCTGGGCTAGCCTGCTTTTACCCCCGGGGTCATTCCAGGACTAGCTGGAACTTACCCCCCCCCCCCCCCCCGTTGGAACTGACCCCCACCCCACCCCCCAGTCGCCTACATTGTACAAGGTACACAGGCACTCAGGAGACACTAATTAGCTGTAAAAATAGTTAAAAATCTTTAATATACATTAAAGTGATCAATGGTCAGTGACATTGACCACTGGTGGTCTACATTGCACAAGGTATACAAACACTCATGAGACACTGATTAACTGTAAAATAGTCGACATATCTGATTTACGTCATAGTGACCAGTGGTCAGTGGCACTGACCACCAATCGTCTGCTTTGTACAAGGGGCACAGGTACTCGG
>CM065729.1:29531186-29538686 GCA_033310375.1 Conus canariensis | reverse complement strand
AAGGCACAGACTAAGGTTTTTGTTGCTGCTATTGTGAGGTAGTGACGAATAGAACTAATCTGGTGTAGAGCTGCATAAGCTGATTTGTAAATGTGCGATGTGTGCCTGTCAAGTGATAAGTCATCAGATATAATAAATCCTAGGTTGCGTGCAAAAGGGGAGAGCGCAATATCAAAGTTTCCAATATGAATATTGGATGGTTTAGGACAGTGTAAGAAGGATTTCTTCGAGTGAATGAGAAGTGCCTCAGTTTTATCATCATTTAACTTCAATTTATGTTCAGTCATCCAAGATTTTACCTGACTAATACAATTTTGCATATTCTGTATATTTTTTATCTATTTCCACTGGCTGACAAGAGCTGTAAAGGTGGGTGTCATCTGCATATGACAAGTTAGAGATGGACTGTCGTTCGATAAGAGCAAGGAGAGGTTTTGTATACATAATGAATAGGACAGGACCCAGTACTGAGCCCTGGGGTACGCCAAAAGATAATGGTTCTGCCTTAGATAAGGAGTCATTTATGATGACAGACTGTGTGCGGTTTGTTAAGTAGCTCTGAAACCAAGACAAGGCTGTTCCAGAAATGCCATAATGACACTGGAATGTGTGAACAAGGAGAGAGTGATCAATAGTGTCAAAAGCTGCACTTAAGTCAAGCAAAGTCAACAAAGATACATCGCCACAATCCAGGGCAGACAGAATATCATTGGTGATCTTGATCAGTGCCGTCTCAGTACTGTGCGAGGGTCGGTAAGCAGACTGGTTAGGGCTGAGCAAAGAGTGTGTGTTTAAATAGTCAAAGAGCTGATCAAGAACAACTTTCTCAATAACTTTTGACAAGAATGACAGGTTTGATACTGGACGATAGTTCTTTAAAATATTTTGATCTAGGGATGACTTTTTCAATAGGGGTTTGACTACAGCGGCCTTAAGTAATGATGGGAAACAGCCTGACAATAGACTTTCATTAACAATGTGGGTAAGGGTTGTGAGTAGTTCGTCATGACATTCAACCAGCAAAGGAGTTGGGATAGGGTCAAGAGAGCAACTGGTAGGTTTTGCCTTTAAAATGATTTTTCTGAGATCACACTGTGATACAGAATTAAACATGTCAAAGTCAGAAACCACCACAGAATCAGAATTACAGGAGCCTATGGAGAAGGAGCCGCTTAGATGATCAAGTTCGGAACGAATATCAGAGATCTTTGATGTAAAATAATCACTAAAAACTTTTGGAAGCTGACTGAGGGGGGACGAAGTGGGAAGGGGCGAAGACTTAACGTTGCCTAGCAGTTTACCATACACTTTAATAACTGTCTGACAGACTTACTCTCTATGACCTGAGCACTGTGATAGATAGTTTTTGCTTTTTCAACAATTCTTGTAACTTTTCTTTTTGCAGTGGTATAAATCTGATTAAAAACAGTAAGCCCAGTTCTGTTCTTTCGTCTTTCTGCATGACGTCTCTCTCTCTTTGCCTCCCTGAGCTCTTCTTTGACACTGGGATACTATGGAGCAGAATGTCCGGCCTTGACCTTATAGCGAGTGACAGCAGCATAACCATACCGGTTACATAGACTGCATTGTGACTACAAGCCAGTAAACACCAGGACTCGGTACACACAATGCAGAGAATAGAATCAAAAGCCAAGGCATGTCCTGAATCTAAAAGATCGAATCAACTGCATCTGTCCAGTTCTTTTTTTTTTGTGCTTTTCAGTTAGAAACATCATTGAGTACTTCTTTGTTTGGTGACAGGATCATTAAACAAACAGTGGCTCATCAACTCGATCCTCAGCTAATTCCCATGTTCTTTGCTACTAACGTAACTTGTGAAACATGCTAAAGCAGTGATCGTACCACTGTTCGCATTGATACCATCGTAATTATACGTTTCTAACTGACTGTCCTAAGTGTTGACAGAATCGGATTGGATCAAGGGTATATCTTTCTTCATTTTATGTCTTTTCATTCAAAAGGCATTCCTTATTGATGTATTTATGTACGTATTTATTAATTTACTGATGTATCTGTTTATTATATCTTACTTCTTTTTCTTCTTCCTACTCTTCAGTTTTTCAATAATGGTTTTTCTTTGTGTTGTTTCATGTTCTAATGAGTCAGCTGTATGGAAGCATTCAAACAAATATTAATTCACGGCATTTTGTTCGTGTGTATGTTCATCATAAAACCTCGTACAACATGTTGTCTCACACTCTCCTTCCATCCCCCATCGACACAGATGCCTAACTATATGCTGTGTCAAATCTGCCTATGGTGCACACTAGCACCAAATGACATTTTGTTCCAAAACCTTTCAACCAGAAGATGCTTAAAACGTAAGATATCGCAACATGCAAATCACAAACATTTGGACAACCCATCCGTACAAAAAAAAAAAAAAAAATCATTGACACCCCTCCCCCAAGTGGACACGATAATAAACGTACAGTCATTATTCTGTTCACATTATCCTGTGACTGTGACTAAATCCAGTAACAAAATTCCGGTTCTGATTGATCGACATGCAAACGATATTATCATAGAAAGAATCTCTCTCTCTCTCTCTCTCTCTCTCTCTCTCTCTCTCTCTCTCTCCTCTCTCTCTCTCTCTCTAAATCATTATGATCAAACATATAATCATTAACATTTTCCACTGTCATTTGCTCACACCCTGTTTTCACTTACATATCACCACACACCATAACATAAGCATCATTAGTGCTAATACACTGTGTATATTTTCTTCCCTTTCTTTCAATTAGTATGATTATATACAGGACATCCTTTAGAATTGACAGCAGGAAATCAACGCTACGTTCATATTAATGCATTGCAGCATTTTCAAACTATCTTTTTTTCTTCTTTTTTCTTTTTTTTTTTCTTCTTCTGTCTCATATTCTGCACCACCTACTTGCATCGCACCCACGCCCCCATTCTGACCCCGTCCATCGCCACAGCCCCGGCACTGGCAATCCACAGGAAGCAGTCAATGTGGCAACCCACCAGAGGAGACACTGCACTGCCTCCGAGTTACTTCCATAATGTTCAGTGATGCCTGTTCTGACCCATCATACGCAGGACACCACCTACTAAGCCCCCTACTGACGACAATAACTGCTTAGTCGCGGAGCTACCGGAGGGCAAATCACGTCCATCCGATGACAGTCCCCGTGATTTCGGCTTTTCCGGCGACCGCAGCAAAATCAAACCCAGGCCACAAACATGGGCAGGCAATGGTGATCGAGCTCACCATGAGAGCAGGGCATGAAAGCTCAAAGAATTTCAGACTTTTTATGCTGATCGATGAGGATGAGGATGATGAAGGTAATGATACGGATTTCCAATCTGATCTGAGACAGCATGTCAGGGCTGTACTCTACGTTCACTTTCTTAATGTATCCCATGGTCAATAAAGCCCGAGAGAGACACCTGCAAGGTTGGTCTGGAAATTTGAGTAACAGTCTCAGAGACGCATTCATCGAGTGGAAGAATGCGAACTGTGCGGCCCCAGTCTTCCCAACTGGGCCTGCAGCACACTCAAATTTGAGCAAGAGCTGGTCGGGACAGAAAGATTCCACAAAGAAATGGATCTGATGGTAAACAGACCCACGACCTCCCAGCTGGAAGTCTGCGACGCCAACCACTTCGCCACGGCGGCCAATGCATTTTTCATCTTATCACAACAGCATTATCACAATTTATTTGTTCTAAGAAACATTACACTTTTTACACATTAGCAAGAACACAATCTGAATTTTAAAGTGAGAGTTCCCGAGTTTCTTCTGAGCAGGAGCAATGCATTTGACAAAATTTTTGAAATGATGTCAAATTCAAGTAATTTGTCAGTCGACGACATCATTCAATTAAAAAAAAAAACTAAACGAAAATTAAACGAACTATTGTATTTGACTGCGGAAAAGATAATTTAATTTCGCAATTTTCAACTTAGTTTTTAAAAAAGCGTGACGGCCTATTTCATATGATTTATTACACAAGCAAAGATTGATGTCTCCAAACTGTGAATCGAATTGTGTGTGGTTCCACCAGCACCTAAGCAGCCGTGCAGTCAGTTTGCTGCTGTGACCCGTCTGACGCATCGAAAATTGACTGCCACTGTCTCTCTCACCGACGTCACTGTGGCGAGAATTCTATTGTGACCCTGTGGTTGCCATACCGTTACAGCTTGCTGCCTGTCACTGGTGGGGTGAGTCAGTCACGTGCCTGCCACCAGGTAAATCCCCGTCATCGCCGCGCATACCAGACTGACCCTGGTCCATTGACAGGTCATTCGCGGCTGTGGGGTCGACCTTTCACATGGAGGTGTGCGACACGATTTGTGTCATCGACATTAGTGTTGTAGCTGCCGTCACTCCTGCGGCTATCACCACAGTGGTTTATGTCCGTGGCACCGGTTTACTTGGTCCAATAGTCAGCTGTTCCCTGACAAAATAATTGCCCAGCCGTTCTTTCTCACCTGCGCTGCAACATCAGCCAGCCTCTGAGTTGTATTATTTACAACACACACTGCCTTCTTCTCGTTAACTTTCACTTGATGTCTGTGACAGATCTTTGTACGTTTCTTATGCATGTTTTCCGTGTTAACTCTTGATTTCGCCAACTTCGTTTTCTGCGTACAGCATGCTGTGTATCGTGCTGTTTACTCGGCTGTCTAAGTAGACCCAGAGTCTGGCAGAGAGAGGGAAGAACAGGTCCCAGCTTCATCATGCACATCCTCATGATTCTCGCCACAGGTCCTGCGTTCTCTTCAACCAGAACATGGTATTGAATCCATCCACAGAAAAAAGGAGGGGTGTGATGTGATGCTAGTGCACCCAGAAATATTTGGTGCTGGCCTAATTCACTGGACGGAAGGGCGCCAGTGAGCATACTAAAGCATCGTTTCTTTTCTTTTTTTTTTCTTTTTTTTTTAATGAACATATGCAAATTCTCCACAGTTAACATATAACGGACATTATTGCTGGCATAGTGAGTTACTGTCGTCACAAAGCGCACACCACCCAGACTGACACTCTCACGTCAAGCCATATTCGTCCATCACTTCTTGACATTTGTCCTTGAACGTTGACAATGGGAGCCAGATTACGCTTTCACTCAGGCTATTTTTTAATCAGATTAACTGTTGCTGTGCATTGAATGTACAGAATGCAGCATTTACATCCTGTAATCCAACTGGTGTGGGAGCATAAGTGTGTCCTTGTTTTCTGTAAACTAGATAAACTCCGTCTTTAAGGGAAATGATATTGTCGCAGTTTAGTTCAGACGAACATGAACATAATAACTGGTGCTGCAGATTCCATTGTAGAACAGTTTATTTGCTCAGTCCACGTAAGACTTATGTCTGACGTATTTGTTGTTGGTGCTGCTATCGCTGCTGCAGATACCTCCATTGGTGCTGATCTTGCTTAATCTGCTATTGCTGCAATGGCCATTCTGCAGTTGTCATTGCAGTTGTTGCTATAGCTGTTGGCGATATCTCGTCGTTGCTGATATGACTGACGTGGTAGTCATTGTAGCTGTTGCCGCTGATACTGCGGCTAAGATTGTGGAGACTGCTGCTGCTTCAGGCGCTGTTTTTGCCGCTGCTGTAATCCCTATCAGTGCTCTCGTTGCTCAGGCATCATCAAGGATGGTGCACACGATGAAGAGTCCTTAGACGAAGGATTGCAAATGACCACGTCATCCCAGTCATTGTTGTTTTGCAGTCGTTGACTTTGTTCCTGCTTCTGCATTAAGTGATCAAGCTGATGCTGCACGTTGATAATTCGGTTTTCCAGTGGTACTGATGGCTTGTGCGCGTGCTTTCTTTTCATCTGGGACACGTCGCGCTCAAGCTGAGATAGTCTATCCAATATTGACGAATTCAGCTGAAGCTGGAGCTGATGGTTATTACAACAGATGTTATTTGTGGTTGTGGATGTGGTAACAGTGTCGATGTGCTGTGTTGATTCATGGTGTCGTTGGGCCAGATCGTCGTGTTGTTCTTCCACAACGTGAGTTGACTGCTGCAGTGCTCTGTCTCTCATGTGTCCATGTATCTGGTTCTGTGGACAGATGCGTGGTACGTCGGCGACGTGATCTTCTAAGACCATTGATGCTGTTGCTACAGTGGTGAGTCTATCTCCAGGACATCCAGAATTTTGTGTGACTAGTTCATGACGAACCTCTTCCCAAGGGGAAGGCACAAGATCTGAAGTCAGGCCGCTTATTTCTGAAATGGATTGTTGGCTTGTTCCCGCTTGTTCTTCAAATGCATCTGTGGATGAAGAAACCCCTTGTACAATTGGTGTGAGGCCATCCGTTCTATCCGTTCTCTCTGACTGCGAATCTCCCGTTTGGTGCCTGGTTCCCGACACATGATCCATTTGAGTTGCTTTAAATTCAGCCAGGACCATCTGTTCTACTCGTTGCATGTGACTGTGCTGCGTGGTGATGACCAATGTTCCTTGATGCACGTGCCAGTCACACAGCACACCTTCCTTGTCCAACAGACTCTGGATACGTTCCCTGCAGCCAGGTATCTCCAGCAAGTCTGAGGAGGCTGTTGTCAGTGGTATCACCGTCTGTGACAGTTCCGCCACGTATTTCCATAGAACACCGACACACTTGTCCACCATGTGAACAGGAGCATCGACGTAGACAGATCTCGTCTCCTCGTTCATGAATACAGACTGTTGAAGACAATCGGGTAGTTGCTTTTTGTCTTGAGCTGTGCTGAGGAACTTCATCTGCCAAGATAGTAGTGTTGTGATCGTCTCTGTCACTTTCTGGTCACAAAATTCTTTGTGCGACTCGATCAGACTCGCGTAAAGAAAATCGAGAACAGCTTTACGAGTTTTCTCAATGTTTGATGGCACATCACAGATAATGACCTTGTCTTGTTCAACCCCCAGTACCGGAGCAACAGCAGCTTCACGTGAGTTCTGCAGGTTGTCTTGAAACTGCTTCCATGAGCTTGACTGCAAAGATGGAACCTGAGCCTTATCAAGAACGACCTGCGTTGTTTTGAATACAACACTGAAGTGTCTCTTTAAAAAGTTCGATGTTTGATTCAGATGCAGTTACTGATAAAACTGATCCTGGTTGTTCAGGCTCTGACCTTTTAGCTGAAATGGGTCTTTGGGAACATTCATCATCGAGCGCAGAATGTTTACGCTTTCGAATCAGTCGGACCGGAGAAGGTGAGGTAAGCATACTGGATACATGCTTCCAAGTACACTCAACCCCTTCCTTGTCAAGAGACTGCTGGAACAAAGTCTGCGCAACAATGTTTTTCATCATCAAGTTCTGGACGTGTGTAAGGCGGATGTCTTCGCTTGCCAAGCCTTCAACATAATCCAAGATGTGCTCTGCTGCTTTCCGGACTGTCCCATAATTTCCACTCAATATCAACGTAGTTTGTTGAGCGCCATTGGTACATTTCACTCCTGGGTGTGCTGCCTTCATTCTGCGGAGAAAGATGTCTCCGCAGACGAT
>CM065729.1:29513686-29516186 GCA_033310375.1 Conus canariensis | reverse complement strand
ACCATCAACGCCAACTTCAAGCACTGATTAAAGAGGTGGACAAATTCATATTTTGTCGGCACGAAAGCAAACAAACAAACAAAAAACATGGCAAACTAACTGGACCATCAACGTCAACTCCAAGCAATAATTGAAAGTGCATGAATTTGTGTTTTGACGGCACAAAAGAAAAACGGTCCCGTATGCAAAATATGACGAATCAACTGGGGGCATCAACGCCAACTTCAAGCCATAATTAAAAGTGCATGAATTTGTGTTTTGATGGAACAAAAGAAAAACGGTCACGTGTGCAAAATATGGCAAAATGACACTGAGTGATCAACGCCAACTTCAAGCAATAATTAAAAGTGCATGAATTTGTGTTTTGATGGCTCAACAAAAAACAAAAAAAAAAAAAAATCCGGTCACGTATGCAAAACATGGCAATCAACTGGAGTAACAACGCCTACTTCAAGCAATAATTGAAAGGGACTGAGTTTATGTTTTGGTGGCACAAGAGAAAGACGGTCACGTATACTAAATATGGCAAATCAACTGGAGCATCAACGCCAACTTCAAAACACTGATTAAATGTGCATGAATTCGTCTTCTGATGGCAGGAAAGCAAAACAATTATGAAGCAAATGACCTTCAAACACTGATTAAAGGTGTATCAACTTGTTTATTGGCGCTGAAGAAAAACAACCACGCATACAAAATATGACAAACTAGCGGGACTGTTAACGCCGACTTCAAAACAATGGTTGAAGATACATAAATATGTGATGTATTGGCACGGGAAAAAGTCACGCATGCAAAATATGTTATTGGACCATCGACCTCAACTTCAAACAATGATTAAAGGTACATCAATGTATGTGTTATTGGCCAAAAGCAAAACCAAGCACGCATGCAAAATATATCAGATTAACTGGACCCTCAACTTCAACTCCAAACACACACTGGAGGCGCATTAACTTGTGTGTGTGTGGTGTGTGTGTGTGTGTGTGTGTGTGTGTGTGTGTGTGTGTGTGTGTGTGTGTGTGTGTTGTGTGTGTGTGTGTGTGTGTGTGTGTGCAAGCGCGCGTGTGTGTGTGTGTGTATGTGAGAAGAGAATGGTGGGCTGAAGGCGGGTGTACGTGCACCTGTGCATGTGTCTGTATGTCTATGTGTAATCATGTGTGTGTGTGTGTGTGTGTGTGTGTGTGTGTGTGTGTGTGTGTGTGTGTGTGTGTGTGTGTGTGTGTGTGTGTGTGTGGATCTGAGGTTCATCAAGACGTGGCTTCTTTGTATGTTTTTTTTTTCGTTTGTTGTTGTTGTTGTTGTTGTTTTGTTTTTGATTTGGGGGGGGGGGGGGGGGGGGGGGGGCAGCGTAGACAATCTGTAGGCTCAACTTTTATCAATGGATAACAGGGAGACTGTTGGCAACGGAACTGAAGGTATTGTGACTTCCGTTATCCAAGCACTGTCTGCCATTGAAAGTAAGTTGCTATTCAGTGTCATTGTTCTCAGCTGACATTCAGAAAACAGGTCAATGGAATTTTTGAGGGGAAAAAGCTTTTGGGACCAAAAACTGATGACAAAGGGGCATCAACCTGAGCAGTTTGTGAGAACGGATTTAAGATCGAACAGTTAATTAAATTTGAAACTGAACCAATGAATAATCCGTATCGGGATATGATTTTACATCAAGCAGACTGATCTCCTTAATATGATAATGACAGCGCCAGCAAGGACAACAAGAACAACGGCAATACTTCTACTCCTCCTCCTCGTCCTCCTCTTCTCCTCCTCCTCCTCCTCCTCCTACTACTACTACTGATGATGATGATGATGATGGATGATGTATGATGATGATGATGATGATAATGATGATAATGACTTCATTACTATGAAGACAGTTGAGTTGTTGGCCTGCGCCTGCGCTTGTTTTTTCCCCCACTATTAGATTGTTCGCCTATGTATGTATTTGGCTGACCTTTATTCAAGTTTAAAAGGCTGTGCCAGTCTTGAATAAAAGTTACTCTGTGTTAGGTTTTCTTATGGGAGCAAAAGTTACCCCACCTGTTAACTGTTTAATGATAATAAAAATAATAATAATAATAATAATAATTATAATTATTATTATTATTATTATTATTATTATCATCATCATCATTATTATTACTATTATCTTAATATAATAATAATAATAATGATAAGAATAGGAATAATAATAATGATCATCACCATCATCATCATCGACATAACAGCAATAATGATGATAATAATAGTAGTAGTAGTAGTAGTAGTATAATAATAATAATAATAATATAATAATGAGGATGATAATAAAAACAATAATAGTTCTGATGATAATAATGATGACAAAGATGATGATGATGATGATATGATGCCAATGTAAGAAGAAGGGGAAGGAGGAGGAGGAGGAAGAGGATGAGTAGGAGGACAAGAGAAGAAGAGGAGGAGGAGGAGGGGAGGAGGAGGAGGAGGAGGTGGATGAATGATGATGGAAATGATG
>CM065729.1:29508570-29513586 GCA_033310375.1 Conus canariensis | reverse complement strand
GTCAGTGAATACAAGACAGTGGGGTGCTGGTCCAGTGGATAACATACTGTCGACATACCATGCAGATCCCAGGTCCGGACTCAAATGTTATCATGGACAGTTCTCTCTTTTCTCCATGCTAAATCCTGAATGATGGACTAACTGCCAGTGTTTTCGAAGATACAGGAGACTGAAGTCCCTTGTGCAGTATGGTTTAGTAAACGTCACGGTGCACGTGAAAACAAGAGGTTGATATTGTCGACATTGTTTTGTTGCAAACAAAAAAAATCTTTTTTTGTATTTAAAAAAAAACAAACAAACCATAGCCATACACATGGATAAAAACAATCCAGTTTATTTCAAAAATGGGTTCTCATCATGCTGCACTGATGCATTTTGGCGCTTGAGAGAGAGAGAGAGAGAGAGAGAGAGAGAGAGGAGAGAGAGGAGAGAGGATGAGAGAGGAGAGAGAGAGAGAGAGGAGAGAGGAGAGAGAAAAGAGAAGGAAGAGTGGAGGAGGAGGAGAAGGTGCACCATGAAGGAGAGTGGTGATGGTTGATTGCATTTGGATACCCTGAAAGTGATTTCTTTTCTTTCTTTCTTTCTTTCTTTTTTTTTCTTTTAATTAGTTCTTTCTTTTTCCTTTTCCTTCCCTCCTTCTTGCATTTCCCATCGTTGTAATTCCACCTGTAGTTCCTTAATGTCTCAGTATGTAAATAAATCGGGTTAGATGAATGCCCAGCATCACAGTTCTAGTAAAACAGAGGCCTGTCTTAGTGGTGTCTTAGGGTACATTGGAGATTTTATGAGATGCTGTTGATTTGAACGCTGGCGACCGAACGCCAAAGTTCACTCTCATACGTCTTGGTAATTTTCCAGGGGCATTGCGGATGATTGACAGTCTGACTAATGAATGTAGGATGGATGACTACTTGAGGAAGGAGGGGTGAAAAATGTGTGTGTGTGTGTGTGTGTGTGTGTGTGTGTGGGGTGTGTGTGTGTGTGTGTGTGTGTGTGTGTGTGTGTGTGTGTGTGTGTGTGTGAGTGTGTGTGTGTGTGTGCGTGTGCGTGCGTGCGTGTTTGTGTGTGTGTATGTGTGTGTGTGTGTGTGTGTGTGTGTGTGTGTGTGTGTGTGTGTGTGTGTGTGTGTGTAGTGGACGGGTGCTATAGTGGGTGGCGAAGAGATCACGAGGAATATGATGGTGCCACTGTGGTCAGCAAGTGCAGAGTACTTTGTAAGGAATCAGAGTGAGAGACAGGAAGATGGGGAGATCAATATATGGACAGATAGACAGACAGACCAACATACAGACTCTTGATAGACAGGGAAGAGACAGAACCACTTCAGGCAGTCACAGATGTCCATTAATGCTCTGTTGTGGCTTTGAATTTACTAAAACACATCTTCCCGAATCCTGAAACACACACCGGCTAGAAAGAGAGAGGTTGGCGGGATGTGTCGGGTGAGGGGAGGGGGAGGGAATGGGGGGTTCGTTGGGGACGGGCGCGCGCCTTTCCCTTCCCGGACTTTCTGCGCTCCCCTTTCGCCTTCCCCCGTTCCGCGGGTTGCTGTCTGGTCCCCGTGCTTGCTGTACTCTCGTGCGCGCGCGCGCGCTGGGGGGCGGTGAATGTGGGGCCTGGGTGGCGGCGTGCGGGGTGGGGGTGGGGGTGGGGGGGAGGGGGCGGGTACGGGGGGGGGGGGGGGGGAGGGGCCGCGTGTTTGTTTTTTATGAACCTTGACTTTTATTTTTTTATTATTATTATTTTTTTTTTTTTAAATTTGTGTGTGTGTGTGTGTGTGTGTGTGTGTGTGTGTGTGTGTGTGTGTGTGTGTGTGTGTGTGTGTGTATCCTGCCATTCCAGCGAGATCACATTAAACTTATCCCGTGTTTTTTGCACACCGCGACAACAACTCATTATGAGAGGAGTGTGCGTGACCCCAATACCTGACGATGTTCTTGATTTTCGAGAGTTTATTATGACCATGTCTGAAATCAGCTCAGAATTTTATGGGCTAGTTCCTGTGCATTAACGTGGCTCCAACTTGTCTGTCTGTCTGTCTGTCTGTCTGTCTCTCTCTCTCTCTCTCTCTCTCTCTCTCTCTCTCTTTCTCTTTCTCTCTCTCAAATAGCAAGCAGGTCACACCGCGCACAACCACACACACACACACACACACACACACGCGCACACACACACACACGCGCGCAAACCCACGCAGCGCAACCACGCGCGCGCCACACACACACACACACACACACACACACACACACACACACACACACACACACCACACACACACATGGGCAAACGCGCGCTCACGTGCCAATATCGTCTGTCTGTTTGATACTATTTGAATTTGAATTTTGAATCTATTGTTAAATTTATTTACTCCTGAAACGCTGATCTGTGCGGGGCACTTGGCTGGATTTACGGATGTCTTTTTGGTATTCCTTTTGCTTTGACAAGCTTGTTTTGTTTACATGTATTTGTGATATTTTACATGTTTTTTGCACGTTCTGGTTTCAAATTTATACTCTATGTCTCTTTATTTATTTCGTTATGAGGTCAAGCTGGTTCTGTAGTTATTATGTAATATTTTGGTTCTGTAGATACTATGCAATATTATGTTATTTTCATCTAAGCATCTGGTTGGTGGCTTTTTCATAGATTTACAAATTGTACGCATTGAACAACATGGATAGTACAGTCTCAGTTGTCTCAGTCAATTGTCAGGGGCTGAATGATAAACAGAAAAGAAGAGATGTATTTCATTACTTAAAATGCAAAAAATATTCAATTTATTTTCTGCAGTATACACACTTCGAAGAAAAAATGGAACGCTATATACAATCTGAATGGGGATACCTAGGATATTTCTCTAGTCATGCTTCTAATGCAAGAGGTGTGGCAATACTTTTCAATAACAACTTTGAAACTAAAATTAAAAATGTTCACAAGGGCGATGATGGGAATAGCCTCATGGTCTTAGCAGAAATTAAACAACACGATTTTTTGTTTGTAAATGTATATGGACCAAACAGAGATGACCCAGAATTTTACATTACCTTAAATCAACAAATTAGTAATTTAGGTATAAGTAAAGTCGTAATTGGAGGAGACTTCAACTTAGTTTTGGACCCCGCAAGAGATTACTGTAATTATAAAAGGGTTAATAATCCCAAAGCGAGAGAAGCAGTAGACAACATGATAAACGATTTAGAATTAAATGATATTTGGAGGGACTTAAATCAGGATTGTCACAGATATACCTGGAGAAGAAATAATCCTTTCCAACAAGCGCGGTTGGATTTTTTTCTCATATCAGATCACGTTGTTTCCTTTGTCGATGATGTAGACATTGAATGTGGGTATAGAACAGACCACTCCATGATTGTGTTAAGGTTACGGTTTGGTAAAAAAATTAAGAGTAATACTTTTTGGAAATTTAACTCGTCATTATTAAAGGACAAGGACTATCTGGACGAAATTAACAAAGAAATTGAGAATGTTAAACAAGAATATGCTGTAAGCCCATATGCAAGAGAAGCAGTACACACGATTCCTCTGACCGAATTACAGTTTACAATTTCTGATGACTTATTTCTAGATTTTTTACTGATGAAGCTTAGGTCCAAAACTATCTCATACGCAACTATGAAGAAGAAAACCACGAATGAAGAGGAACGTAACATACAGCAAGATATACAACGGCTTGAAAGAAAAGAGACAAAAGACGAAGAAGAGATCAAAGCTTTAGAGTTAAAGAAGGAAAGGCTAAAGGTTATTCGAGAGAAAAGAATAGAAGGGGTACTTTTAAGATCGAGGGCTAGGTGGATAGCTGAAGGGGAAAAAGTGACGAACTATTTCTGTAACCTAGAAAAAAGACATTTTATAAGTAAGAGTATGACTAGATTAATTGATAATCATGGCAATATTCTAAATGACCAAACAGAGATTCTTCATGAGGTTCAAGGATTTTATGAATAACTGTACAAAAAATGTGAAGTTGACGACTGTGATTTGGATGAACTCATTGTAAATATTCCACATTTAGACCGTGACGAAGCAAATAAATTAGATGGCGAAATCACACTGGAGGAGACATGCATAGCATTAAAGAACATGAAAAACAACAAAAGTCCTGGAACTGATGGTTTCACAACAGAATTTTTTAAGTGTTTTTGGAGCAGAATAGGGGTTTTTGTTGTCAGAGCTTTAAATGCCGGATTTAGAAGGGGGGAACTTTCTTGTGTTCAAAGACAGGGACTAATTGTTTGTATACCAAAGGGAGATAAACCAAGACACTTTGTGAAGAACTGGAGACCAATCTCGTTGTTAAATGTTGTATATAAAATAGGGTCATCGTGTATAGCCAACCGTTTAAAAAATGTGTTAGCTGGTCTCATCAATGAGGAGCAAACTGGTTTTGTTAAGAATAGATACATAGGGGATAACATTAGGCTCATTTACGACACTATTGCTTATTTAGAAGAACACAACTTACCAGGGCTTTTATTAAACATTGACTTTGAGAAAGCATTCGATTCAGTGAGCTGGGATTTTATGTTTAAAGTATTGAAAGCGTTTGGATTTCAACAGGGCTTCTGCAAATGGATTGAAACATTCTATAAAAATATCAACTCATGTGTCCTTGTTAATGGTCAAGTTTCTAGTTGGTTTGAGATAGACCGCGGATGCAGACAAGGTGATCCACTATCACCATATTTATTCCTATTATGTGTTGAAATTCTAGCATTAATGATTCGGGAAAATGTAAACATACGTGGAATAGTTATAGATACAGTCGAACATAAGCTTTCTCAGTATGCAGATGACACGGAATTTCTTTTAGCAGGCGACATAAAATCATTTGAAACATGTATAAACGTACTGGAAATGTTTGGTCGAATATCGGGGTTATATATGAATCCTGGAAAAACTAGCGCTGTTTGGTTGGGGAGCTGTAAAAATTCTGCTGTTCGTTACATGGACCATTTAGGTATGGAGTGGAACCCACAAAAATTCAAAATTCTTGGA
>CM065729.1:29493570-29503570 GCA_033310375.1 Conus canariensis | reverse complement strand
CTGTTAATGTATTTAAAAAAAAAAACGATACGTATATTTTTTTTTCTGTGAAACAGTGGAAAAAAATTATGTAAGGTAGTGTAAAGAGATTAGTTGTATATTAAAAGAGAAACTCTCTTTGGATTTGACGACTGGTTGTTGACGTTGCGTGAGCGGATGTCTGGCACTGACCGCCCCGACAGTGACCTGGGCACCGACGGACGACTTACGGCCATCGGATTTGCGTTGGGTTTGTCCGCGGTGGAGAGGGAAAAAAAAAAGTGAACAACTGAAAATATACAAATGTGTTCTTTCTTCCTCCCCATTGCCATACCTGACATGATTTCTTACGGCCTGTGATTATTTATTTATATTTATCACCTTGAACTGGGGACTGTGAGTATGGAAGTTGTCCTGTTTATCATCTATTGCTCATCCCCGTCTCCAGTTTACGGGAGGCAGGTATCATTAGCATTCTGTCTGAGGATTTCCTTTTGCTTCCCCCCTTTTTTCTCATCTCTCGTGGTTCTTCTAATCTTGCTTTTGTTCCTTTCTTTTCAGCACTTCCTTCTCTTAACAATAGTCGACTGTTTATTGTATACATTTTAAGTGACTTTACGTTGGATTTCCTGTTAGGTTTTTTTTGTGTTGGGTTCCATGTTTTGAATGTGTTCCGGTTTGGTTTCATGCGTTTTTCGTCTTTTCGGTATTGTTCTCATGTTTTCTAGCTTGTTCAGTATTTCGAAATAACAAGTAATTTCAATTATACCAGTTTCAAACACTTGTTCAAATTTCGTTAATGTAGATAAACATAAGTCAACATTTCCAAATTGTCCCTCACTTTCCGATGTTACTCTTTATGACAATTTTCAAAATTAAGAGAAAACTAATTGTAGTTCTTTTCGGACCTTCTGATCTTGGAATCTCATCGTAGGTTAGAGAAGAGACATTATTGTTGGCTGGGTGAATGAATACTATTTTTTTTCTTTTTCTTTTTCATGACTACATGCAACTGTAAATAATGATTCTATTTGTCCCCCCCACCCCCCCCCCCCCCCCCCCCCCCCACCCCCGCTTCCTCCGTCTCGTTTTGCTGTACATGTTGACATATTTGCATCAATGATTCCATTTGAGCCCCCCAAATATTGTAAAATCTTTCACGTTCTGACATGATTTTCCCCATGATTCAGCGAGTGAACTGCTGTTTATGAATTTTAACATTTTTTTCCCCTTTCATGTTTCTGAAATTTGTCATCAAGGAAGATTTTGTGCCTAGCGCAAGGTCTAAGATTAGGCTACACCGGAGATGAATTGAGTGATTACATCACTCAGTGAGAAGAGAGAACGCAACGAGCGAAAGAAAGAGAACCGGAGTTAGACAAAGAGGAGAGAGAACAAAAACAACAAACAGAAAAAAGAGGAGAGAGCACGAAAGCTACAATTAGAGAGAGAGAGAGAGAGGAGAGAGAAGAGAGAGAGAGAGAGGAGAGAGACACAGAGAGAGAGAGAGAGAGAGAGAGAGAGAGAGAGAGAGAGACAGAGAGAGAGAGAGGACGTAGACGGTTTTTTTTTTTATTCGTAAAGGCCATAGCCCCTTCGAAGGAGGTCGAAGGCAGAGATAGAGAGGAGACAGACAGACGGAAAGACAGACAGACAGGCAGGCAGACAGACAGACAGGCAGGCAGGCAGACAGACTGACAGACAGACAGACAGACAGAAGACAGAGACCAACATGAACATGGGTTCGACAAAACTTGAACTTGAATATGGCAACAACATTGTTAGGTTGATGCTGTTGATAAATCAGCTTGGTATTTTCTCCCCTTCCTCCTTTTGACGAGTCACGTGATGAGATTGTCTCCTTTTTTGTACAGGTTTGAAACGCATGCCACTTCTTGTGCGTGGCCTCAGGGAACATCGTCTCTGTATGTATCTTTCCTTTTTCGCGGCAGTGCATGATCTTTTACTCTGCCCTTTTGTAAAACATTCAATCACTTGCGACGATTTTTAGGAAGGTGTTTGCGCCACACATTCCGTGCTGTTCGGCCTGAAACAAGTGAAAAATTTACTGCATTTTTAAGTCGTTCCGATCACTTTCTTGACCGATGACTGATCCTTCGAGGATCACTCATGGTTGTGAAAGTTTACGTGATTTGTTTTAGCGGCGAGAAAATGTTCGAAGTGCTTTTCAACATTTAACAGGTTTTTTATTTCATGCATGACATTTTAATAAGACGGAAGAGGTGTGTAAACGAAATTCAGTTTTGGTTTCTCCCCTTCCGTGTCGGACAGAGCAGCTATGTGATTATCGTATGGGTGGTAATACCCATAGAAACGGGAAAATGACACAAACAAGCAATTCTCGTTTATCTATGCGTCATGGGTAAAGATGGAGCACAAGCGGCTGTGCTGTGGACAAAACAATTCGACGCCGCGACAAACACACTGTCCGCCCTTCACAGCCTGTGACTACCTCAGTGAAAGCGTTGTAACATGGCGCTGCCATCGCCACCTCCGGAATCTCAGGCATTTCCAACTTTTTTTCCCTCCGGATTCAGTACTGAGCTAAAATTCCTTTTCAGCCCAAGGTTCTCCAGTTATTTCTTCCGGGAAGGAAGGCCCACATGCGTGAGTGTGTTTACGTGCAGTATGTTGAAAAGCAAAGGGGTTTTGAGAGAGAGAGAGAGAGAGAGAGAGAGAGAGAGAGAGAGAGAGAGAGAAGAAGACAGACAGACAGACAGACAGACAGACAGACAGACTGAAAGACAGACTGAAAGACAGACTGAAAGACACACAGACAGAAACAGTGAGAGAGACAAAAAGGAGGGGGTAGTTCGAATGGAGTGAATAGATGCGTGTGTGCATGTATGTTGTGTGTGTGTGTGTGTGTGTGTGTGTGTGTGTGTGTGTGTGTGTGTGAGGTGGGGAAGTCTGGAGGGCCGGGAGAGGGGAGCGTGAAGTCAATACGGGGAAGGAGACACATTATCAGAAAGCTACAGTGGTAATGAATTTCTGACGCTGAAATCAATGCTCCAGACGTGGCATGAGCTTGGGGATCTGTAGCCACAGAAGTAACTGCCATCCACCATCCCGAAAGATCCTTACAGTGGTCAGAATATTCAAATGTTGCTGTCTGCACAATGGATGTTGCAGGTCTTGCTTTCGGTTTTTGTTTGCTTGATAGCTTGCTTGCTTTCAAATGCCTAACTCTACCCACCCTCCCTCACTCTTTCACTCCCACCTCCATTACCCGCTTTGTTTTATTCCACTCCCGCATTTGCCCGTCTTGACCTTGCTTTCTCTTTCCATTGGTTCATCTCACTGCTATTAACAGCAGCAACCTAAAGCGTCCTGACGTTGAGTCGCTTTTTCTGTCTGTCTGAATGCAACAGATGCCTGCACTCTCATCCTTGGGGTGAAAAGTTCATCCCAGAAATCTAGTTCACAGAGGGACTTTAGTCTCGGTTCTTCTCGTTCACTGCAATGACAATTCACCCATGTATTTCACATGTGTATTATCAGGAAGTTGCCTTCATTAAATATGGATAGGTATGGTTTTGTTGTGATACATCTGACGCTTTCTTGTATGAGATACTCCCTTTTCGAATTTACACATTGAAGTTACTGTAAACGTTTTGAGGCGTTCATTTAATTTGTTTTCATGCTACAGCAGCTGAAAGTTTAAAAATCGTCTCCTGTACACTATCAGAAAATTGAGATACTTGGTTATGGCAGTCAACCCTCGATATTCGCAGCAGAAAAAAGAAATCGAAAACACATTTCTAGTTTAAAAATATGGATCTCTTATTGTTGCTGCCTCAATCAGTGTTGTTCCACTCGCTCAATGCTCCTTGCTGATCAACTCATGAGAAATAATCTTGGCTACAGTTTGCAAATTGTGGGTGTGTATTACCTACTTTAGTGAAATGTTTTAATAAACTCAGCAATAACTGCAAGGTCTGCGTGACAAAAAGTGTAACAATATAAGCACATAACATAATTTCACATGACGCTCGTTAGCGTGCAAAGAAATAGTCGCCTATAAAAAAAATGGTAGTAGTAGCATGTGAGTATTATGGCTGCAATGACGCTATAGTTGTGTGTGTGTGTGTGTGTGTGTGTGTGTGTGTGTGTGTGTGTGTGTGTGTGTGTGTGTGTGTGTGTGTGTTAGCGAGCGCGCGTGCATGCGTGTGTATGTGTGCGTGGGTGTTTGTGCGCGCGGGGCGCGCGCGCGCTGCGCGCGCGCGCGCGCGCGCGTGTGTGTGTGTGTGTGTGTGTGTGTGTGTTGTGTGTGTGTGTCTCTGTGTGTGTGTGTGTGTGTGTGTGTGTGTGTGTGTGTGTGTTTGTGTGCGTGTGTGTGTGTACATGAGTGTGCAAAAGCATTTGTGTGCACATGCAAAAGTGATAGTAGGATAATCATGTATGTATGTATGTATGTATGCATGTATATATGTATGTAGTATGTATGTAAGCAAGCGCGTGCCTGTGTGTAAATGTGTGTGTGTGTGTGTGTGTGTGTGTGTTGTGTGTGTGTGTGTGTGTGTGTGTGTGTTGAAACAAAGAGAGAGCAAGGGGGAGAAAGAGAAAGAGAGCGAGAGAGAGAGAAAGAGAGTCAGACAGACAGACAGACAGGCAGACAGACACGCAGACAGACAAACAGACAGACTAGATTTTGAAAGAAGAAGAACAAGAAGAAGAAGAAGAAGAAAAAAGAAGAAGAAGAAGAAAAAGAGAAGAAGAAGCAGAAGAAGAAGAAGAAAAAAGAGAAGAAGAAGAAGAAGAAGAAGAAGAAGAAGAAGAAGAAAAAATGCTACCAGTGTCAGACAGCTGTGTATTCCATTAAACGGTTGGTAACCTGGCCTGCTAGGATCCGTTCAATTCATGTCTCCTCAGATGACTGTGAGCAATCATTCTCCTACTGGCTCCAGTCCTTCCTTTTAAACACTGAAGTAAAAGACAGTGTGTGGTTCTGATCTTTCTGTTGCAACCATGAGCAGACTGCCTAGTTCCAGTGTTTTTGTTTCAACCTGAAGAACCATGGCTGGTTTCAGATTTTTCCCTTCTATTCAACCCATAGACTCTTTTTCTGCTTGAAACCATCACATATTGTCATTCATTTTGTTTCAACCCACATTGCAGTCTAAGTTCTTGAACTGATAGAGCAAGTTATTCAAGTGTCACAGAGAGAGAGAGAGAGAGAGAGAGAGAGAGGGGGGGGGAGACAGAGTCATGCAGACGGACAGACGGACACACGGACAGACAGAGAGACAGACAGGCAGGCAAGCAGGCAGGAAGACAGGCTGGCAGGGAGGCAGGCAGGCAGACAGACAAACATACAAAGGAAATGCATACGACTTCATCGTAAACAATCTCATAAACCACCTCGTCCTTCATATGATAGTGATTAAGCAGACAATCGAACACTAATGAAACCTTTAGCTCTATATACAAGACATTCCTGGTTTCTTCATTCTCAGTGTTCCTTTATACGACCGTCTGGTTCTGCGCAATTCACTCGTTAACGTTCTACCAGGCAATCTAGCATCGTCGTGTTCCTGGCATTTTGTTTCTAGACATGAAGCACGTTACATGGCTGGCTAATCCAATATTTCAGTTAAGGTTCCGTTTCAAGATAAGGGGACATGATAGAGTACAACACACACACACACACACACACACACACCGCGCGCGCGCGCGCCGCACGCACACACACACACACACACACACACACACACACACACACACACACACACACACACACACACGAACACACACACACACACGACCACACAGCACACCACAACCACACACACACACACACGCGCCGCAACAACACACACACACACACCACACACACACACACACACACAACACACACACAACACACAAAGCAAAACACACACACACACAACCACACACACACACAAACCACACACACACACAACACACACACACACACACACACACACAACACACACACACGCGCGCGCGCGCGCGCGCGCGCGCGCGCGCACGCACACACACACACACACAGAGGGAGAACTCTCTCTCTCTCTCTCTCTCTCTCTCTCTTCTCTCTCTCGAGTAATGAAGGAAGAAGAAGAAGAAGAAGAAGAAGAACAACAACAACAACAACAGACAACAATAGCAGCAGCAGCAACACAACAACAAAAAACAACAACAGCAACAACAACAACAACATAACGAACAAGACCAAGTACATGAAGAAAGAGTTAATTAAGACCTAAAAAAAACAAAAACAAAAACAAAAACCCACACGCAAGATAAAACACCTTTATTACCAATAATTTTGTTTTTAAACCATTTGAAAGACAAGTGGATTCCGTCAAGTTTAAAGCATATCAAATTTTCACCTTCTTATTAGCACTTGAGTATATACCGGCCCCTTCATCTTAGAGGAGAGAGAACTGATGGAAACAGTATCAGCAGCAAGAAAAGCAACTCATTTTTTTAGCAATAAGTACTTCCCTGTGGTTTTATAGAAGCTCTAATTAGATGACCTCAATCAGACTAGAACATTCGATTATCACAGCAACATAGCGACAGAACAATTCCTATCTCTTATTTTAGGTAGGTCTCCATTAAGACTTTCTGCCTACCCTTTCTCCCTTCCTTCTCTCCAGCACACAACTGCATCGAATGCATAGTCCCATTTCCTTTCACCAGAAAAAAAAGTAGTTTCATCGACATTAGCTGTCCAAGATTGTCCCCCAACTTATTTACCCCCAAGGACCAGAAAGCCATCTAGATAGAATGCTAACTGCCTGGTCCTTGTGTCTTCCCCGTCCAGTGTAGTCGGACTGAGTCTCCTCCCGTAGGCTCTGTCTAACAAAACATGCAGACGACGCAATTGCCGTCTCGTCAATGAGAACAAGGGCGTAAGACTCTGTGAGGATGTGTCTTTTTACCGGGAAACTATCGCATATTCAATTGTCTTCCCTCACCCACTGGTGCAAAGGAATGGCAACTGTTGAGGACGTCATTCTGATTGAGACTTTCTTGGGAATGCAGTCCAGAGGTGGAGAGTGGATGAGTGGGAGAGGGTGGGGTGGGTTAGGGAGTGCCTGTTTTCAAAGTAAAAGACCGCTTCATGTTGTTTTCTGTTTTTTTTTGTATGGAAGTGCGAGTGTATTGTGGAAGAAGAGATGGGAAAGGAAAGCAAATGGAGGTGGTGGTGATGGTAGTGAGGTCAGTCATAGATTAACCTTTTATCAAGAATTTAACCCAAGGATTGATTTTGTTGTAATGAATTTAATTACAAGATAAATGGTTTATATTACAGTTCTCATTCTGGTAAGAAAATGGTGACAAGGTGGTAGATGTGTAAACTGATAAATAGGCCCTATACGTATAAGATAGGACTTCGAATTATTTTTTTCTGGATACCAGCCACGACCCACGGAAACAAAACATCCATAGTGTGATGAGTTTCACTAAAGATGGGAGAAAAAAGGGGCAGCAGAGGGACATCCGGAGTCATGAACCGGGTGTGGCCCAACCCCCCTAGAGTGTCAGGAGATAAGGGCCGAAACACTTGCTTGAAGGGGGCTTCTCTTCTGAGGACTCTCTGCTGCCACCCTCTCCACGAGTTTCTTTCTGCTGATGCATGGGTAAACCATTGACTTCCAGGAATAGGCCGGAGGACGTCCGGGAAAGACCGTAGGACACTGAGAGAGACCAGAACCAAGGGCTTTGTGGGCTGACTCCCCACTTCGCCTTCAACATGTGGCTACTAAAAACAAAAGGAAAAGATGCTCCCAGGATTCACTGAAAGGGGGAGAGAATGATGAATCCATCGGTGCTCAACCAATCACGACTGCAAATCCCAAACGGACTATGAACATGGACCGAATGGAATATCCATGTGTCTGTGGAAAGCGTTTCACTACCACCCGTGGCATGAAGATCCACAGAACAGAGATGGGATATGTGAAGACTCATCTGAATGAGCAGCAGCGCACTGCATCAGCAGATAAGACGTCGGAAGACCAAGGCCAGGATTTAAACCACAGTGCCAAGGACATCCACGCTGTTCGTTCGGATGAGGAATTTGCAGAGGCCCTCGATGTCAGGCGCCTGAAACTCAACCTGCCACGAGCAAACGAAACTGAGGACTGGGAGAAACTGGATGCAAAAAATCGCCCAAAGACTCGATGCACTGATAGGGAAAAGCACCCTTGAACACAAACTAGCCACATATGGGGACATTGTGTATGGCACATGCAGAGACGCCTATGGAGCAAAACTACCCAAAAAGAAAACACCTCCAAAGAAATCCAGACGCCAAGAAGAGATGGACAAGATCAGGGTCCAAAAGAAAAGCCTCAAGAAGCAAATGAAGACCGCACTGCCAGCTAGAAAACAAGGCTTGGAAAAACTCTGGAAAGACCTGAAAGCAAAACACAGCACCCTCAGCAAAGCGGAATCTGCGAGAAAGAGGAAGAGTAAAAAGAAGGAAACGCAAGAGCGCTTCTTCAGAGACCCCTTCCAGTTTGCCAGAACACTGTTTGAGCAACCAAAATCTGGGACACCAAGTGTGGACAAAGGAGTTCTTGAGCAGCATCTGAGGAAAACATACTCTGACTCACAGAGCAAAGCACCACTCGACATTAAGGTCTGGTGTGGCCAACCAAACCTGAGGAACAATTCAATGGCAAGCCACCAACGTTGGCGGAAATCAAGAAGGTGGTCGACAAAGCCAGAGCCAAATCATCACCAGGGTCAAACGGAATACCTTACCAGCTGTACAAGAAATGTCCCAAGGTGCTGGAGTGGCTTCACAGGCTGCTGCGATCAGCTTGGAGAAACCAGAAGATCAGCGGCCAGTGGATGACGGCAGATGGTGTGTACATCCCCAAAGAGCAAAACTCAAGTGACATCAGCCAGTTCAGGCCAATATCACTACTGAACGTCAAAGGGAAAATCTTCTTCTCTGTCATGGCAGCAAGGTTGACCAAGACCTCATGGAACACAAGTACTTGGATGTGTCAGTCCAGAAAGATGGCATCGAAGGCGTGGCTGGCTGTGTACAACACGTCACAATGATCTGGGACGCAATCCAAAGAGCAAAAACAGAAAAGAGAGACCTGGACGTAGTGTGGCTTGATCTGGCAAACGCATATGGATCTGTACCCCATGAGATGATACAGTTGGCTCTTGAGATGTACCATGTGCCAGGCTATTAAGGCCCATTCACAAGAAATGGACTATGGAGGAATGGGATGGGGGAACGTGGTAAGGGTGAGGGCTTGGGGAAATGGAGTGAGGAAGGAGGCAGATATGCGAAACTTATGTGAAAACAACGTTGTACAATTGGCCTTTACAAACGTTCATCGTGACATGGATCCCACATCGTTGTATTAAACATATTTGTAACTAATCCTCGGAATGTCAATCACACATACTAATAGTCCACTTCACAACTTTACAACACAACAGTCACGATGGGTCCTAGTGAGGAATTCCTTTCACAACATCTTTGCTCCAGGCAGAAGTGATGTGTTGAACTTGGCCACAAACACGGAGGAGATTGACCATGGTCTTCCCTCTTTCCACAATAGTTGTCATTATTTGTGTGTGAATGTTTTGTTGACAAGATTCTGTGTGCTGCTGCACATTAGCTTCTGTAGTGAGCTATGTGCTGTCTGTGCCACATGTGCTTGATGTTCTAACATTAGTTTTCTCTGTGTTGGGTAAATGCATCGATTTTCAATCACGTTCGGTTGTATTATTTTCCTGTTCATAGCCTTCAGCATTTTTTACACTAACAGTCAAATGCAAATCTGTTTCTGCTACGCACTATTTCTCAGAGTCATGGCACACTATAAGTCACTGTGTATTGGCGCCACACAGTTTCATGCTGATTTGCCTTCATTGTTATGAGAGTAATACAAAGACTGGGAAACAGAAGCAGGCAAACGATGAGCATTGTCACCTACATGTTTATCAGTATAAACCATTTTTTCACTGTCAGCATCAGCACCATAGAACAAACAGGGCA
>CM065729.1:29492332-29493470 GCA_033310375.1 Conus canariensis | reverse complement strand
TGAACTCTTGGTGGTGGGAATACCGTAGAATCGTAGACTGTGGTACATCTCTATTTGATGTCAAGGGACCACAGACACAACCAGCCGTGTCTCCCATATGAGTCCGATCCAGCGGTCGAAAGGTCTAGGAGCAGGCTATATGAACAGTTCCGTCTTTTAAAAAAAAAAAGGCTTTCATGCTCTCCGTAAGCTGCTAGCGAAGGATTTCTTATTTATAATATATTAAGATGACTTCCCATTCTCATTTTGTTTATCACCAACCCCCAACCCTGATTCTTTTATTAGTTTTTTTCCTTTCGAATCTCAGATGGAGAAAATGTTACTCTGCATGTATTTGTTGTATATACATGTGTGTGTGTGTGTGTGTGTGTGTGTGTGTGTGTGTGTGTGTGTGTGTGTGTGTGTGTGTGTGTGTGTGTTTTAAACAAGAAATCTTCGTTCCATCTCAGGGGTGTTCTATTGTTCACATAAGAATAACGCCCTGGGAACTTTTACAATGCTTCTGGTCATAATGCAGAGAGAAAGCCATACACCTGCCTATGTGACCTCTCTGCTCTCACTTTAAAAGAGTGCTTTGTAAATGTTGCGAGAGCGTAAATTCCCGAATCTGACTGTCGTGAATTCTTACTATTCATGGGACCACTGTTTATGCCTTGTACATCTTCTCTGTACATCCAACAGTAAATAAGTGCTTGAATCACCTGGGTCAATGTTAAGGTGACGGAAGAAAAGGATGTACTCAGTCTTCTGTAATGCTTGCCTCAGAAACGGCGAATCTCTGACACTTGATTCCTCTCTATGGCCCTTAGGCTACGGGACTTAAACACCCTTTTTTTCCCCTCACAGTATAATTGAGTGACATGCGTACTAAGCAAGGCAACAAATGAAGACGACCTGTTCCAGTCAGAGTTTATCCCGCTGCTTTAGTGGGTCGGCTTCCAGTGAAGTTTGCTAATGACCATATGTATCTATTTCCCAGATCAATGTTCACCACACCAATATGCAGGAGATTACACAGAAGCAATATAGAAGATATTTCATTTTCCCCTGACCACACCCTGCCACCACACTCCTCATACAATGAACAGGGTGATGATACTGATGAGAGATACGTCACAAACCTTAGACTGATTTCCTA
>CM065729.1:29474832-29479832 GCA_033310375.1 Conus canariensis | reverse complement strand
CAGCTGCCGAGCACACCCCACAGACCCAACCACCCCTGCCCACGGACAGATGAAGACAGTGCCACTCCAGAATATTATGTATATGTACAGGTTCACATCACGGACGTACCCACCTCGTTGTCTGAGAATTTCTTATGCGCCTAATAGGCCGCATGGGGGTTACAGAATGAAATATCTCAGGGGTCCCAACTCTCAATCTTAAACCAGCTGGGCTCTCTATGTGGATTGTTAGTGGAGTGTGAGTGTGAGTGTGTGTGTGTGTGTGTGTGTGTGTGTGTGTGTGTGTGTGTGTGTGTGTGTGTGAGAGAGAGAGAGAGAGAGAGAGAGAGAGAGAGAGAGAGGGAAGAGAGAGAGAGAGAGAGAGATTCAATGCAGGAATGATATCCCCAAAGTTCCTGGTTCTATTCTACAGTTACTTTAATCCCTAATTTGCCAGTCCCTTACTTGATCACCACCACCATCTTCACCCTAAATTCTAAAATCTGTCTGTATCACCCATGATTAGTTTTCCTTTGGTCACACATGCAGGTATACAGACACACAGACATAACGATAGATTGATGTACAGGCAGGATACCACATAAAGCACACTAGAAAACACAGGCACTAAAACTAAAATTTAAAGAAAATGTGGAACATAACACTTTTTGGAAGTTCAATGCATCTCTTTTGAAGGATAAACTATATCTAGATGAAATAAATTCTGAAATAAAGAATGTTAAAGAAAAATACTCGATAAACACAAATAATAATGAAATATCTGACGAAGAGATTCAATTTTCCATCTCTGATGACGTGTTCTTAGATTTCCTTCTGATGAAGATACGGTCAAAAACTATCTCATATGCTACGATGAAAAAAAAAGAAAACAACAGAAGAAGACAAACGGTTGGAACAAGATATTCGTAGACTAGATAAAATTGAAAGTAAGAGTGAACAAGACGTTAGGGCAATGGAAGTCAAAAAAGAACAATTAAAAGAGATACGAGAAAAAAGAATAAAAGGGGTACTATTGCGGTCGAGGGCCAGATGGATAGCTGACGGAGAGGAAGTAAGCAGCTATTTTTCCAATTTAGAAAAACGTGATTATGTTAGTAAAAATATGCCAAGACTCATAGACAGCAAGACAATATGTTAGTGAAGTAGAAAGACATTATTCAAGAGGTACAGAGATTTTATAAGTCTTTATATGCCGAAAGTGGTGTACAAAATTGTGAAATTAAAGATTTAGTCAATAATGTTCCATGCTTGGATGATACAGAGGCAAATGAATTGGAGGGTGAAATTGCACCAGAAGAAGCTACTTGTGCCTTGAATAATATGAAACATAATAAAAGTCCAGGCACAGATGGTTTTAGTGCACAGTTCTTTAAAGTTTTTTTTTTTTAAGCTAGGAATATTTGTTGTTAGAGCCCTAAATGCAAGTTTCAGGAAGGGGGAACTATCTTGTGCACAGAGGGAAGGCATTATTACGTGTATTCCTAAAGGTGACAGGCCAAGACAATGCATAAAGAATTGGAGACCTATCTCACTTTTAAATGTCATTTATAAAATTGGATCTTCTTGCATTGCTAATCGTTTGAAAAATGTACTACCACATGTTATTAATGAAGACCAAACAGGATTTATTAGAAATAGATACATAGGTGATAATTTGAGAATTAATCTATGACACAATAGCCTACTTAGATAAGCACAATTTACCAGGATTATTACTGAACATAGATTTTGAAAAGCTTTTGACTCAATTAATTGGGAATTTATGTTTAAGGTATTAAAAGCTTTTGGATTTCAAGAAGACATATGCAGATGGATAAATGTGTTTTATAACAATATAAAATCTTGTGTTATTGTAAATTGTCAGGTATCAGATTGGCTGGAAGTTAAAAGAGGATGCAGACAAGGAGACCCCATATCCCCCTAATTGTTTGTACTTTGTGTCGAGGTGCTAGCTATAATGGTAAGAGAAAATTCAGATATTCACGGGATCAGAATGAATAGCATTGAATACACATTGTCTCAATACGCTGATGACACTGAATTCCTGCTTGCAGGGGATAGAAAGTCTTTTGAAACACGTATCGATGTTCTTGCCCTGTTTGGGTGTGTGTCGGGCCTCCATATGAACAAAGGCAAAACCATGGCTCTTTGGTTGGGAAGCAGAAAAACTAGTGGAATCCGTTACATGGAAATTTGGGAATGGACTGGAATCCATCAAAATTAAAAATACTTGGAATGTGGTTTACGAACGATCTTACAAAATGTATTAACATAAATTATTCGGAAAGATTGACAGATATAAAGCATTTATTCAAAATAAGGGTAAAATGTCAGATAACTCCTCTTGGCAGAGTTGCCATAACTAAAATAAATTGTTCTTTCAAAATTGACACTTTTGTGGTTACTTTTACCGAACTCACCTGATATATTTTTTCAGACACGTCAACACATCTGTTACAAATTCGTTTGGAATAACAAGACAGATAACATTAGCCGCAAAATTTCACACAAAAGTGTTAAAAATGGTGGCATTGGTATTCCTGACTTACAGATATTTGTTTTATCTTTAAAGCTGTCTTGGATTAGGAAAGCGGAAAAAATAACTCATAAATGGAAACATATTTTGTTGAAAAACTTTCCAAAAGGGCCTCTGATTAATAAATTTGGTCCTGAGTTTGTCTCCAGTTTTGCAAAATACAATCACTTTTGGAAGGATGTCTTCGAGGCAATGAATGTTTTTTTTTTTTTTTGTTTTTTTTTTAAAAATAAATGTACACCTAAGAAGTCCGCTGAACTTCTTGCCGAGCCGATTTTTTTTTACAATAAACGAATTCAAGTAGGGAAGAAATTTATTGTTTCCAGAGAGCTTACGAACAAAGGTATCGACAATCTTGCACAGCTTTTTGATGATAATGAGAAGATTTTGTCGCATATGCGGTTCAAAGAAAAATATAATGTGAACATTGACTTCGTTACTTTTGTTGGTTATACATCGGCAATAAACGATTGCGTAAAAAAGTATAATATTACGATCAAGGATAATAAATATCTAAACGAATTACTTTGTTTTAGGAACATATTTGCAATTAACAAAGGCTCAAAAATATACTATGATATACTGGTAGAAAATAATTTGAGACCAAAATGCTGTTACAAATGGGACTTAAAGCTCTCAACAGTCCATGACTGGAAATCGTGCTTCCATTATATACATAAAATAAATGACGTAAAGCTTACATGGTTTCAGTTGAAGATTGTACATCGATGCCTAGGTACGAACATTATCCTAAGGGAAATTGGAATAAATAATCACGATACTTGTAATTTCTGTGGAATGCGCAAGGATAGTATTGATCACATGTTTTGGAAATGTGACATCGTACAGGTTTTTTTTTTTTTAACAATCTCATTGATTTAATGAAAGAAAGGTGTATAAATGCAAGAAATGTACGATTAACAGAATCATTTATGTTGCTCGGTTATGACAGTAACATTTTACAGACAGCATCTTTTCTTTCTTAAAATTGTTTGCAAAATGCTATTTGTACACTTGTAAACTAGTGAAACAAAATCCACAGATATCTGTCTTCCTGCAAAAAAAAAAAAAATAATAATAATTAAAAAAAAATAAATAAATAAATTCAGATATAAAATCGAAGAATATAATGCCAGTTTACAATTAAACCAGGCAAATTTCTCTAACAAATGGATAACATACACACCATTATTATCTGACGACTAATCAATCAATAATATACTTTACAAAATACAGTTATACGTATAATAAACAATTATATCGGATTGTGTCAATTCATTTGATTCGCCTGGCAATATTATCCTTTGCCCATCTGTTCTCTGTATGATCAGCATACACTTAATTTCAGGTGATCACATTTTTTTTTCTTCTGAAAAATGGCTACTGTTGTTCCCGCATGTAATCAAGTATTTAATATTTGTGTGTTACACTACATATGGTTGATATAGTTCTTGTTTGCCCATGTACTTTCCACTGTGTTTTACAGCTTGTTTGTCCAACATCCAAAACTTGATTTAAAGCATGTTACTGAAAGCATTTGAGGTCACGCACAAACCCATTCCAATCTCTCTCCCTCCCCCCCTCTCCCTCCCTCCCTCTCTCTTTCTCTCTCTCTCTCTCTTACTTTTTTTCTAGCTTTATGTTAGATTCACTTATTATGATTATGATTTCTTTTGTGTATTTGTTATTGTCATTTTGTTTAAAGCAATTAAAAAAGTTAAAAAAAAAAAAGAAAACACAGGCAGGCAGACAGATAAACAGACAGACGATTACACGGAGAGAGAGAGAGAGAGAGAGAGAGAGAGGGGGGGGGAGGGAGAGAGAGAGAGAGAGAGAGGAGAGAGAGAGAGAGAGAGAGAGAGAGAGAGAGAGACAGAGATAGAGACAGAGAGACAGAGACAGAGAGACAAAGAGACAGAGAGAGCAAGAGCGGGAGAATTACATCTTATCTGTGGAAATCGATTGGGCAATTGTGGCGTTCTTCGGTTCACAAAGACGCAGAAATCATTAAGAATTAAATCCTACGATTATCCAGATTTTATTGAATGTCTCTCTCTTTCTTTCTCTCTCTCCCTTTCTATCTTCTTCTTCTTCTTCTACTTCTTGTTCTTGTTCTTGTTCTTCTTGTTCTTCTTGTTCTTCTTGTTCTTCTTGTTCTTCTTGTTCTTCTTCTTCTTCTTCCTTCTCTCTTCAACTTTCAAGCCATACAAGCAACACCAAAATGCCTTTTAAAGAGTACTATTTACCTTGTAACAAGCAGAATGTCGCTGAGGCCCAAGTGCACGACTGTTCAGATGCCAGGAGGAGAGAGAGAGAGAGAGAGAGAGAGAGAGAGAGAGAGAGGGGGGGAGTTGATATCTTTAGTTTATATAGCTTTTGCCCGAGTCTGAATCCAATAACTGTGAAGCGTGGCACGTCTTTGACACAGTGAGAGAACGCCAGACACTGGACATTATTGAGGTCT
>CM065729.1:29462332-29464832 GCA_033310375.1 Conus canariensis | reverse complement strand
AAGGAGGTGGTTACAGAACTGTCAGAAAAGGTGTCTGAAAAACTCAGATCTATTTCTGAGAAAGCTCAACAGGGACATCTTTTGCTGCGATACGAGCAGGATAGGCTGGATCAGTATCAGCGAAGGGAAACCATGAGAATCAATGGACTCAAAGAAGAGGAGAACGAAGATCTGGTGGAGAAAGTGATGGAGTTGGGGAAGAAAGTTGGGGTAGATCTGGAAATCAAGGACATCTCTGTTGTGCATAGAACTGGCCTAAAAAACAAGAAAGCCCCAAGACCAGTGCTGGTGAAGTTCACTTCACGAAGAAGCAAGGCGAACCTCATGATGAGGAAGAGAGATCTGCGCAAGCATGACATGAAAGGAGTTTACCTGAACGATGAACTGACACCCCTACGCTTCAAATTATTCAAAATTTGTAAGGCAGCACCTGGTGTGGACAGGGTATCCACTACCCATGATGGCAAAATTGTTTGTCAGCTGAAGGCCGCCCCTGGGAGGAACAGCAGTGGCAGTGCGGGATCTTCCGGCAGCAACGCGGTGTACGTAGAGTCACCTGACGACCTTTTCCGGATCGGTGTGACGAAGGTAGACTACACGGCGCTTGGGCTTCAGCACTTCATCTACACCAGCTAGGGGTTTGCCGGAGGTCGTGGTGATTCATCTCACTCATGTGTAGTCTCAACGTTATGTTCTTGTAGCTGTACTCATTCTTCATCTTGTCTATGTGTTGGTAATTGTTTCTATTCTTCCAATCAACCTTCTGATGAGCGATCATCTAGTGTGGTAACTTCATCTGTGAATCCCTTTTGCTTGCAAACTTGCGTTTCTAATTGTGATGTCAACGATGATTATGTTCTTGATATGGATGTGGATCACACTGTTCGCCATGATCGTGAGCTGGCTTTTGTATCTTTAAATGTGTGTGGATTGCGTTCCCGTCTCCAGTGTTTGGAATTTGTGAACTATATTCAACTATTCGACATTGCCGTTTTCCATGAGACTAAAACTGATGACCAAGATGCTTTATTTACCTCTGATTGCTTCAGTGACTGGGGATATGACATTAAACTGTTTAACAGAAAATGCCTGTCTAATCGACGTTCTGGTGGTATTGGAATAGCCATCAAAAGCAAGCTATCTACGTATGTGGAGATTGTACCTTATTCTGGTGGATGTGTGGCTTGGTGTCTATTAAAAAGATCATTGTCAGGTTATGATAAAGACTGTCTGATTGGTGGCGTATACATTCCTCCCGAAGGTTCAGTTTATAGCAGTGTTGAATTGTTTGATGTGATTGAGACGGAATTGTTATCATTACAAGATAAATATAAGGATTGTTATGTTTTGTTGTTGGGCGATTTTAATGCTTCTACCAAAAGTATGAATGATTTTATTGATATGAATCAGTTCACTCAGTCTGTGTTCGCTGATGTTCTCTGTGATATGAGCGAAGATAATTTCCAACCTTTTCAAAGATCATCTCAAGACAAGCAGAGGCCTAATAATTATGGTTATTGTCTCTTAGATTTATGTAAATCACTGTCAATATACATTTTTAACGGAAGAATTGGTTCAGATGCTGGTATTGGAACATGCACATGTAAAGGAAGCACAGTTGTTGATTATATCATTGGTTCTAGATATTTGATGGAAAATGCAAGTAAGTTTAAAGTTGAAGTTTTTGATGCGTTGTTCTCTGATGTGCATTGCCCATTATGCCTGTCTCTTCCAGTTAAAACCTGTTTTGTTTTCAGTGAACCTAATGGTACTAAACACTCTCTGCATCAAAGGTATTATGGTGCAGAGATTAGAAGATGGGATAACAACAAATGTAATGAATATAAAGAACATTTAGCAAATTACATGTTGATGAAATTGTAACTTTATTTGAACAAGGCACAATATCAATCAGTGAAATGAATAAGCGGTTTTCGTCAATTCTTGTTGATTCAGCGAAGGATACATTTGGTACTTACTCTAATACTTACAATAATAGATATTCAATGAGGCAGAATCAAAGCTGGTTTGATGAGTGTAAGGTTTCTCGAAGCCAGTACCTTAAAGCAAAGCGTAAAGTTAAATGTTCAAATACTGTGCCTAATCTAAATAATCTTGCTACTAAAAGCAAAGAATATAAAAATGTTTTGAGACGATCTGAAAGAAGAGCAACGAGAAAATGGCATAGAGAATTGCGAGCTTTAAAAACTAGAAATCCAGGGGATTATTGGAGGAAAATTAAAGGCAAAAAAGCTTCATCGTGTCCTATACCTCTTGAAGAGCTTAAAAATCATTTCCAGTCCCTTAATCAAAATGCTGGATGTAATATCATTTTTAGTAATGAAGTATCTGAAAGAAATATCAATCTAGACATTCTAAATGATTCAATTACTGAGGATGAAATTGAAAGAGTCATTAAATGTTTAAAGAATAATAAAGCAGCAGGAGTTGATTTAGTAAGGAATGAATATATAAAGAATAGTGTTCCTTATATGACAAA
>CM065729.1:29449832-29457332 GCA_033310375.1 Conus canariensis | reverse complement strand
TACATTTTGTGTCAATTTTATCTACTTGTCTTCTTTTTTAAGTCATTATCTGAACTGACAAGATCTGTATCATCAACTTTGTGAGGCACAGTGGTTGTGTAATTACTTTATACAGAAGTTGCTTCGTCAAACTTTTTTGGGTGTCTCGCATAATGTTGTTTGGAATCTGTGTGAAAGCTTCGATCAGATTATAAACTATCGTATCCTCCTCCTCCTCCTCCTCCTCCTCCTCCTCCTCCTCCTCCTCTCTCTTCTTCTTCTTCTTCTTCTTCTTTCATCATCATCATCATCATCATCATCATCATCATCATCATCATCATCATCATCATTCTTCTTCTCTCTTCTTCTTCTTCTTCTTCTTCTTCTTCTTCTTCTGCTTTCGCTACTTCTTCTTCTTCTTCTTTCAAACCTTTGCCGTAAACTTCTTAGAACACTCACTTACTTTATTACACGATGGTCTGTGCTGTGGGTCTGGGGTGGGGTGGGGGAGCGTGAGGGAAGGCAGGGGGTGGGTGGGGAGCAAGCAATGGGAAAGGTAGCATAAACTTACCTAGCCAGGTCCACCACACATAGCATGAAATTGTTTTCTGCCATCCCTCCCCCCTCACACTCCCTCCTTTCACCCTTGGACAGCAGACAATGTTATCTGAGACACAACACTAACATTCTTATCACAGGAATTTTATTCCTCGGGAAGTCACCATTTACTTCTCTCGCGAATAGGTTTTGTCTCAAGGGAGTTCATTCCCAAGACGAACCAATACATTTTGAATATCTGCCATCCTGTCTCATAGTGTGTCTGACGTTTTTATTCCATTTTGTGTCTGTGCCTATCTCAGTCTCTGCACTAAATAGTTCCCATGTGACCTTTGGTAGATGGCTGGACTGTAATAGACCTCTCTCTCTCTCTCTCTCTCTCTCTGTCTGCTTCTCTCTCTCTCTCTCTCTCTCTCTCTCTCTCTCTCTCTCTCTCTCTCTCTCTCTCTCTCTCTCTCTCTCTCTCTCTTGCAAGAATGGGTGGAAAGAAACAATATCACAGGTGAATATCAAGCTGGATTTAAGAAAGGATACTCAACAGTCGACCACATGTTTTCTTTACTAGCTCTCATACAGATGCAGTTCTGTTACAATCGAAAACATTATGTTGCATTTATAGATTTCGAAAAAGCTTTTGATACAATAAATCGAAATCTTCTCTGGCCAGTTCTCTTAAAGAATGGTATTAAAGGTAAGTTATTTATATGTATTAAAAGCATGTACAATGATGTTAAAGCAAGAGTTAGATGTGGTTCTACGTTTACTGATTACATTGCCTGCACATCAGGATTAGGACAAGGAGATGCCTGCAGCTCTGTTCTGTTCTCTCTTTTTATTAACGAATTAGCGATAGGAGTTATCAACAATGGAAGACATGGTGCTAGATTTTCACTTGACGTGTATGGATTATTTATTCTATTGTTGGCTGATGATGTTGTTTTGATGGCGGAGACAGTTACAGGTTTGCAGACACAATTGAATAGCCTACAGCATGCTGCTCTATCTCTTCAACTGAAAGTTAATATGACAAAAAGCAATATTATAGTCTTTCGGAAAGGTGGCTATTTGAGTATGAGAGAAAAATGGTTATATAATGGTGTTACGATGCCTGTAGTTTACGTGTACAAATACTTGGGAATACTTTTTTCAACACGCTTGAGCTTTACTGCTGCATGCAAATACCTTGCAAGCAGAGCAAAAAATGTTTTGATTTATCTTTTGAAAAGGTTAAACACGTTAAACAACAACTACTTTAATTTATTCATGAAATTATTTGATTCTCAGATACAGCCAATTGTGCAGTATGGTTCTGAAATATGGGGCTTAGAAAATGCTGTTGTCCATTGTGAATCAGTTCATTTATTCGCTTTGAAGAAATTTCTAGGAGTAGACAGACGAACACCGAATGACCTTGTTTATGGTGAAACAAATCGCTACCCAATATATATAAATTCTGCTGTTAAGTGCATTCGCTATTGGATTAAGTTGATTCAAATGGAGAATTACAGGATTCCACGTAAAGCATATGATATGTTGTATGACCTAGATGCAAGAGGTAAGAAAAACTGGGTAACAAACATTCGCTTGAGTTTGTTTAAATATGGATTTGGTTTTGTTGGGCGAATCAAGGTGTTGGAAGTGTGCGTGGATTTATACGTTGTTTTCAACAAAGGCTTATGGACTGCCGATGACAAAATTGGTCCGATCATATTCAAACTAGTGACAGGTTCAGTTTGTACAGTACTTTTTTGTGACCACAGTTTAAACCCTTATTTACATCTAGATATTGATAAGAACTTGAAATATATTACAACTAGATTTAGGCTTGGGATTTCTGATCTAGTGATACACCGTTATTGATATAGAACGTTGATGTCAAACGACCTAATTTGTCCCCTATGTAATGAAAGCAAAGAAGATGGGATGCATTTTGTTCTGTGTTGCCCAGCACTTGGACATACACGTGAAACGTTAATTAAGCCTAAATATTATAGAAATCCTTCACTGTTTAAACTGAGTTTGTTAATGTTATCAACGGTTCTGGAATACGTACATAATCTTGCATTATTTTTTTATACAAAGGATTTAAAATGAGAGATGCTCTGACTACATGAATATGTTCTATATCATTGTTAGCTTTCATTTTGAATTTGCTACATAACTTCATTCAGTTGTATATTTACATCCCCCTTCGTGATGGGCTGAGGCCTAAAATGAATAAAATATCTTGAGTCTTGAGTCCTCTCTCTCTCTCTCTCTCTCTCTCTCTCTCTCTCTCTCTCTCTCTCTCTCTCTCCTTATGTCTCTGTGTCTCTGTCTGTCTGTCTGTCTGTTTGTCTGTCTCTTCCTGCTGAGCCGGAGTGGGGGTGGGAGTGTTAAAGAGAGATGGGCGGGAGGGGGGGGGGGGGGGGTGAACGCTGGCAACCAGACAACTTAGCAAAACTGAATTAACTTCCTGCTGAGTCTGTGGGTTTGTGTGTGGGTGGGCGGGTGGAGGACGCTTGCTGTGTCGGCTGTTTTTGGCTGGAAAGCTCTCGTTGTCTACCATGCAGTCAGTAGGTATGTAAACCAGGTCGGAGACGGCTTATGAGGGAGGAGGGGTAGGGAAAGAGGAAGAAGCACGGACTCTACTTTTCATTATGCCGGGTTCTGGACAGAGTGAACCGCCAACGTCTCCTTCGGCAATCAGGCAATGTAGCTTCTTTACCATCTAATCTGTTTATTCTCTTCGTGTTTCTTGTTTTTGTTGTCGTTGTACTTTTTGGGGGGAAAGTAGGAGGGTTTGTAATCAGATCATTAACCGAAGGTTTTAAAAGAAAGGAGATGTCAATAACACAAAAGGAAGGAATAATTATATGTTTACCTAAAGACGATAAACCAAGAGAATTTCTTTAAAAAAAAAACTGGCGTCCAGTATCATTGCTGAATGTAGCATATAAAATAGGAACAGCTTGCATTGCCAACAGGATAAAAACTGTCTTACCCTTCTTATACATGAAGATCAGACCGGCTTTGTAAGTGGAAGATACATTGGAGACAACATACGTTTAATTTATGATTTAATACACCTCTTGAACAAAAAACATTTACCAGGATTACTGGTTTCAATAGATTTTGAAAAAGCATTCGAATCTGTCGACTGGTGTTATATACAAAATGTTTTACGAACGTTTGGCTTCGGCCAAGATATATGTCAATGGATTGATGCTTTTTATGCGAATATAACATCTTCAGTAATTGTTAACGGTACAGTTTCAGACAGATTTTTCATCCAGCGTGGTTGTCGTCAAGGCAATCCCATATCGCCATATCTTTTCATCCTTTGTGCAAAAGTCCTAGCGTGTAAGGTCAAAGAAAGTAAAGACATTAAGGGGATACAGATTGCAGATTCATTGCTTAAGATTAGTCAATTTGCTGATGACACAACATTTTTCTTAGAGGGAGATCAAAAATCATACGAAACTTTATTCAAAATTCTTTCAGAGTTTGAAAAGATATCAGGGCTTAAACTTCACAATGGGAAAACAAAGAATGTCTGGTTGGGAAGTAAAAAGAACAGCAAACATGAATTTCTAAAGCATTTAAACATGGAGTGGAATCCTCCCAAATTTAAAATCCTTGGGGTATGGTTCACTAATGATGTTAGTGACATGGTAGAAATAAATATAAAGGATCAATTCAACGAAACCAATAAACTGTTTGAAATTTGGTCGAAACGATCAAGCACGCCATTAGGAAGAGTAGCCATCTTAAAATCTTTGATTTTGTCCAAGTTAGTATACTTATGGGTCCTTCTTCCTAATTCCCCAGACAAAGTGATCCAAGAGCTTCAAGCAATGTGCACTGATTTTGTATGGGACAAGAAAAGAGATAAAGTAAAGAGAAGCGTGGTGATACACCCAGTTGACGAGGGGGGAATTGATGCCCCATATATCAAAGGCTACATATATTCACTCACATTAAGCTGGCTCAGTAAATTGCTTGGAGACACAAAACCGAAATGGACTAAATTATTAGAGGAAAACTTCAATGTAACTTATTTAATACACAAATTTGGCCCAATAATCCTTAAAAAAGCTAAAGTTAATAAATTCTGGAAAGATGTTTTTGACGCTTATCATATACTTTATGACCGAACTAAAATAACTAATCCAGAAGAATTTCTTATGGAACCCATATTTCTGAATGATAGATTTAAAATCAATAATCAAACGATATATTTCAAAGATTGGACGGACAAAAGTATTTATTATGTAAAAGAGCTACTGAAGGAAATGGCTCTTTCTTAAATTTCGATGAATTAATGCAAAATATCAATTTAATGGGCGTCCTTCGGATTTTCTAAGATCTATGGACAGCATCAAAACTTACATGAGGAAAAACAAAGTGAAGGTCACCTGTAATAATTGTAATCAAAGAACGAGAACTCTAGATACAATTATTAAAAATAAAAAAGGGTCAAAAAGCCTTTTATAAAACAATGCTCAGTGACGCAAAATTGTCAGCAGCATGTGTAAATTGGGAAAGAGTATTAAATAGACAGATCATGTGGCCAACGGTTTTCCACAATACAAAAAAAAAAAAAAAAAATCAGAAATCAAGTGACGTTGGTTACAGATCAAAACTAGTAACAGGATTCGTGTAACAAATTCCATTCTTAAAGAGATGCGTGTAACGGACAGTAACTTGTGCAATTTTGCAACAGAGAAAAAGACACGGTGTATCACTATTTATAGGAATGTATGCATGTCCAATCATTCTGGAATGAATTTGAGAATTGCTTAAAAAGTAAATGTACACATTGTGATAGTTTATTGTTGAATTCTTGTCTAATCCTTTTTAGTTGCGACGAAAACACAAAGTGAGATGAAGGGCTTAGTTTTATCCTTTTACACGCAAAATATTTTGTTTACAATTGTCGTATAAACAAAATAAAGCCAACATTGCTAGCCTTTTTGAGAAAATTTAAAAAATAAATACAAATAAATGTGCCTTCGAGAGTTGCATGGTTCCTAGGTACTAGTGAGGTTTCTATATTTTTAAATTCCCCCATTCTATTCAATTTTTTTTTTTTTCTCTCAAATTTCAAATCTTGCCAAGTCATTACTATAATACTAAGAATTGTTAGCCTGACTTGTTTTCCCACTACTAATGTCAGCATAAAATTAAAAAATATTCAGAAAATTGACAGATATGTTCACAGTCTTCAATGCACCAAGATAAATTCAGGGTAAAGTGGCTAAAATACAATGCTATTTGGGAGTAAGTTATTTGTAACAAAATAATGATGGCAAATGGGTACTACGATTGTAGCCAGCTCCGTTGCAGTCTGCTATGACAGTATTCTGATTATTCACTTAACAGCATCTGTTGTACCATTACTGGCGCCGATGTCATGGTCGGAATCGATGGAGGTGGCGGCGTTAGTCGTTGAACTACCATTCATTCACATCTTTCTGCCATGTAAAACCTGTATGCTATTTATTTGTTTGAAGGTCTCTGGCCAGTGTGGTAATCAAAATCGTAATTCCACCTTATGTGCACAACCCAAATTGATAAAACCATCACCTAATCTCTTGATATCAATTTAAAAAAAGTAGAGATTATGGAATTTGTGTGACTGTCAACTAACACGACTAATGCATTAACAATAAGTCACAATTTATAAATGTTATGTCAATAGAATGCTATCTAGTCACGGATAAATGAGATAGAAGAAGTGAGTGAGTGTGTGTGTGTGTGTGTGTGTGTGTGTGTGTGTGTGTGTGTGTGTGTGTGTGTGTGTGCATGTGCGTGCGTGTGTGTGTGTGTGTGTGTGTGTGTGTGTGTGTGTGTGTGTGTGTGTGTCGCGCGCATGTGTGTGAGTGCAGGTGATGGGGGGGGGGGGGGGGGGGAACGAGAGGGTGAGACAATATGGAGATGAGTGGGGTGGGTGAGTGGATACGGGAGGGTGATGAGGGGTAGGGGTTTCAGAGAGGAACATGTCCTGAGTTGGATTGGTCACTGTTGTTTTTGACTGACGGTTTGTTCGTTTGTCTGTTTACCTTACTTTATTATTTTTCTTTCTTACATTAACGGCGCTGTATTCATCCTAACAGCGCTGTTTATGTAACAACATACAGTGAATACTATGTTATTTGTCGCCCTTTTATTTCCTTTCTCTTATTGATCGTCACTTGTATTGCGTATGGCGTAATGATTCTGTACATGATGTCATAGTGATTGTAAAACGTTTTGTTTCAAAGAAAAGAACCTTCTCAGCGAGGGGAAAAAAAAAAACACATTATGAATATCTGTCATCCTGTCTCATAGTGTGTCTGACGTTTTTTTTTTTTTTTATTCTATTTTGTCTCTGTGGCTCTCTCAGTCTCTGCACTAAACAGTTCCCATGTAACCTTTGTGGATGGCTGGACTGTAATAGACCCCCCCCCCTTCTCTCTCTCATTCTCTCTCTCTCTCTCTCCTCTCTCTCTCTCTCTCTCTCTCTCTTTCTCTCTGTGTGTCTCTTTCTGTCGGTCGGTCTGTCTGTCTGTCTGTCTGTCTGTCTGTCTCACTCTCTCTTTCTCTCTCTGTGTCTCTGTCTGTCTGTCTGTCTGTCTGTTCCAGCTGAGCCGGAGTGGGGTGGGAGTGTTAAAGGGAGATGGGAGGGGGAGGGGGGTTGGCTGGCAACCAGACAACTTAGCAAAACTGAATTAACTTCCTGCTGAGTCTGTGGGTTTGTGTGTGGGTGGGCGGGTGGAGGACGCTTGCTGTGTCGGCTGTTTTATGGCTGGAAAGCTCTCGTTGTCTACCATGCAGTCAGTAGGTATGTAAACCAGGTCGGAGACGGCTTATGAGGAGAAGGGGGGGGGGGGGGGGGTAGGGGAAGAGGAAGAAGCACGGACTCTACTTTTCATTATGCCGGGTTCTGGACAGAGTGAACCGCCAACGTCTCCTTCGGCAATCAGGCAATGTAGCTTCTTT
>CM065729.1:29422332-29424832 GCA_033310375.1 Conus canariensis | reverse complement strand
AATGGTCATGTCATTAATTGACTTGCCTTTGGAAGACACTGTCCTTGAGTTGTGTCATGATCAGGTGATTATCCAGATACTGAAAGTGGCAATCTGATTAAATGCCAAATTTCATCATCACCAGGAGATCCACCTGGCAAATGTTCACAGACAATTGTTCTTTTGGTCACCAATAGTGGCTTAGTCATGTATCTACAACCTCACTTGATTCCTTAGTTAACTACACACTCACTGGCTTGTATACTGGTAAACAAGACGAATGAGCAAGTTAATTTGTCAACTCGTTACACAGAATAGCTGGTAGGTGTCTGGAAAATGTGCATGTGTTTGTCTTTTATTATGTTTCAGGTTCACAGTATGGAAAATAACTCATACATGCATCACGTAGGTAGTGAGTGCGCTAGCTAGTGAACTAACTGGTGCTTGTCTTTGTATGTTTCCTAATATCTGTGGAGGCAAAGCGGGGGAGAAAACTCAGAGGAGATCGAATCAATTTAATCAAACAAATCAATCAATTAAAACAAACAACAAACAACAAATTCATGAGATCCATAACAGATTATCAATGGAGGGAGGGGGGTTAACAAAAAACGGCAAATGAATGAATACAATTGAATCAAACAACAAATCACACACACACACACACACACACACACACACACACACACACACACACACAACACGCACACACACACACACACACACACACACACACACACACACACACACACACACACACACACACACACGCACACACACACACACACACACACACACACACACACACACACACACACACACACACATAATGTTATGCTTGAAATGTTTCCCAAATATCTTGGACAATAGTCAACACATGTTAAGAGATGTGTATAAAGACGAAAACTAAACTGAGCATTAAACATGAACATCGTCATCCTCCTCCTCCTCCTCCTCCTCGTCAATATCATCATCGTCGGCGTCGTCGTCGTCATCATCATCTTCATCATCATCTGCGACAACAAGCAAAGCTTGTTAAAAAATACTTTAAAATACCAAGCGCCAGGACTATTTGTAATAAAAGGCAGAACATATTCAAGATCGAAGGCATCGAAGGAATGTGTCAGAATGATGTGCAATAAGTGGCAACACCTGCTGACCAGCTCGGAGCTTTAAGTGTCATATTTCAACCACATAAACATCAAAAGGAAAAGAAGCTGATGAATAATAAAAAAGGCAACTAATATTAAACAACATAAACTGTATGTAAGTAAAGCCCCACACGGGGCGTTTTCCAGTGGTCGATCTTCGTGTTCTTGTCGCCGCATGGCATTTTCCTAAGTCCCTCTCCACAAGTGCAGAAGTGCAGAATCCTGTATTTCGTGCGAAGGGTGGCAATGTGCAGAGTGGTTAATTTCAATGTGAAAGATTATACTGTACACAATCGTTCGTTACGTGTTGGAGTCACAATGGAAAGGGTGGTCCATTTCATTGTGAAGGGTCACAAGGCACAGAGTGGTTCATTTCATGGTGGAGTGTCACAAGGCTCAGAGTGGTTCATTTCATGGTGGAGTGTCACAAGGCACAGAGTGGTTCATTTCCTTGTGAAGGGCCACAATGTACAGGGTGGTTCATTTCATGGTGGAGGGTCACAATGTACAGAGTGGTTCATTTCATTGTGAAAGGTCACAATGTACAGCGTGGTCCATTTTGTTGTGAAGGGCCACAATGCGCAGGGTGGTCCATTTCATGGTGGAGGGTCACAATGTACAGAATGATTCATTTCGTGGTGGAAGGTCACAATGTACACAGTGGTTTATTTCATGGTGGATGGTCACAATGTATACAGTGGTTCATTTCATGGTGGAGGCTCAGAATGTACAGAGTGGTTCATTTCATGGTGGAGGGTCAAAATGTACAAAATGGGACATTCCGTGATGGAGTGTTAGTCCATACAAGGAACACACTTTGACAGAGCACAATGTCCTACAAAGTTCTGTTCCAGAAAGCAAACCTTGGAACTTATTCCACCTTCTAATTGATGGAGATTTTGGGAGCTCTTTCCTTTGCATAGTCTGACATCAGGAAGCCGGTGTCTCGACGCCGCCTATCCAATGAACATAATCGGAGTAAACTGAAAGTCTGAAACATTTCTGTCCAATGTACAAGCTTAGCACGACTCGGATTTCAAGACAACCAGAGAGCCACAGAATTATTACCTTGAGTTGTGCCAGGGTGTTCCGAGCCATGTAACCTGGATATATGTAGCTGAGAATAAATCTGAGCTGGTGATTTACATGTCTGGAACATTACCAACTGTCTGTAGTGTATGTCTTCTCCAAAAGTACATTTAATTAAACGAATCGGCTGGTCCTGAGGACGGAAGAGATAATCAAATGGAAAGAATCGATGCTTTCTTGACCACTATCACCGTCACCCACACAATCCAACATCGGCCCCATTCCCCCCACCCCTCCCCTCTGTCACGTTCGTCTCTGTCTCTGTCTCTCTCTCTGTCTGT
>CM065729.1:29407332-29412332 GCA_033310375.1 Conus canariensis | reverse complement strand
TTCCATCGGCAGGATCCTATGCAGTCACTTTAGAGGCGATTCATTTCGTCCAAATCCAGATGTCGAGACCTGGACAGCGCGTTGAGTTCATGTTCAGGGCAGGCATCTGCTTAATTCTGTTCATGAAACCATATTTTCAACCTTTGATGTAATGATCATTCTTTATATTCATATAACGCTGTAAATCTTGTGCGCTGTGGTCTTATGGTTCAGTAAATGTGGTGTAGTATGTACAGTCTAGGTTGCTCAAAACAAGATCTTTAATATAAAACTGAAACTGAATCGAGGTTGTGTGTGTGTGTGTGTGTGTGTGTGTGTGTGTGTGTGTGTGTGTGTGTGTGTGTGTGTGTGTGTGTGTGTGTGCGTGCGGCGAAGATGATGCAATCACAAATAATGTATGGAATATCAGAAATGAACAAAAATCTAATGGTTTTTTTTCTGGTTCAATTGTCAAACAATTGTGAAAGTGATCCTGTGCTCTTCTTATGATAACAAGGTTAACGTACGATTACGGTAACTAATCATATAACGACGTTGATCAACAGCATGGGTGTGTGTGTGTGTAGTGTGTGTGTGTGTGTGTGTGTGTGTGTGTGTGTGTGTGTGTGTGTGTGTGTGTGTGTGAGGCAGATAGGAGGGGAGGCGTGTGTACTTTTGTTTGTGTGTGTGTGTGTGTGTGGTGTGTGGTGAGAGAGAGAGAGAGAGAGAGAGAGAGAGAGAGAGAGAGAGAGAGAGAGAGAGGAGTTGACAAAAGTCATGTAACAGGAATCACATTTCCTTTGCACAATGGAAGCAGGAGGGGAACGGTAAACAGAAACTGAAAGAAAGTGGCACATGAACAGAAAACAAACGACTGGTTTACTGATGGCTTAAATCTCCTCCAAAAGGTCACTCCGTCGACACAGTTCTCTCTGCAGCCTTCCACTTTTAATTACTGGAGAAGGACGTTACACAACTCCCGGAGAGCAAAAAAAAAAGGCTATAGCTTCTTGAAATGTCATGCAAGAGTGCCAGAATTGTGTTAAATGTCTGAAGCTCAGAGAGAGAGAGAGAGAGAGGAGGAGGGGGGGAGAGAGAGAGAGAGAGAGAGAGAGAGAGAGAGAGAGAGAGAGAGAGAGAGAGAGAGAGAGACAATGAGGGGAGGGGATTGTGAGCAATGCTGTGTTAAAAATCAGCAAACGTTGTTCATCTCTCTCTCTCTCTCTCTCTCTCTCTCTCTCTCTCTCTCTCTCTCTCTCTCTCTCTCTCTCTCTCTCTCTCATAGATGTAGTGTATGGGGAGACAAATAGATATCCTATATATTTAGTATATACAGTCAGTTCTGTTCGTTATTGCTTAAAGTTAACAAGAAAGCAATCACATAGATTACCCCATAGAGCTTACAATATGTTGGTTGAGTTTGATGCCAAAGGCAGACAAATTGGGCTTCGCGGGTAAGATTAAAATTGTATGAATATAGATTTAGTTTTGTATGGGGAAGTCAGGGTTTTAGGGACATACGTGGTTTTATCCGTGAATTTTGTCAGAGATTAATAGATTGTCGATGGCAAAACGCACTCTCATGTTCAGGAAACTGACAGATATGATATATATCGTATGTTAATCACAGTGCATATATTGCCAGTGTATTTTTCTATAAACGTTGACAAACATTTGAGATACATCTTAACAAAATTTAGATTTGGTTTCACGGAAATAAGTAATCATTTTAATCGTTATAGAGTACTCAGTGATGATCATCTCCTTTGCCCATTATGTCACGAGGCTTGTGGTAATGAAATTCCTTTTGTATTGTCGTGCCAGGAACTTCATTACATTAGGCAAGAGTTCATTCCAGAAAAATATTTTAGACAACCATGTATCTTCAAGCTGATTATGCTAACGACTTCAAGAAATGAAAAAAACTCGCAAAGCAGTTTGCCTGTTTTTATGCAAAGCAGTTATGATTCGAAAGGTTCTCACACCCTAGCTTCTTTTTTTATATCAGCAAATGCATGAATTTCGTTTAAGTGTACAACAATAACCAGTATAATCATTGATGCATCGCAGGTTTAAAACTTGTAACAATGTCATCGTTGTGGACTTGTTTTTGTTTGTTTTTCTTGTCACATTGATATCCGAATATTATCTCAATTATTGTATCCCTCTTCTGAGGGGCTGTGGCCTAACAGAATAAAGAACTGAATCTCTCTCTCTCTCTCTCTCTCTCTCTCTCTCTCTCTCTCTCTCTCTCTCTCTCTCTCTCTCTGTGTTCTTCTTTCGTTGATGTCCAAGGCTGAACGAAATTAGAAAAAAAAAAAAATTCTGGAGCCTAACGATTATCTAGAACCTAGTTTATTTAAAATTACTTTACTCATGGCGTGCACTAATCCTGACGTCATACGCAATTTATCGTTGTTTTTGTATAAGGCTTTTAAATGTAGAGAAATAGCTACTTTATGATTTTGCATGATGTCCTTGCCATAGCCGTATTTATAGTACTCCTTTTGTATGCCATCAAGAAGTGTTATATCTGTATATATGTACGTTTACCCTTTCATGAGGGGCTGAGACCTATATGAATAAACAATCATTCATTCATTCTCTGTCTCTGTCTCCCCCCCCCTCTCTCTCTCTCTCTCTCTCTCTCTCTCTCTGTAACACGCCATAGACATACTCACAATGACACAGAACACAGAGACATACAAAGACACACAGACGACAGACAGACAGACAGACAGACAGACAGACACACACACACACACAACACACACACACACACACACACACACACACAACACACACACACACACACACACACACACACACACACACACACACACACACGTCCACTCTCGCGTTTGTGCGGGTAACATTTATGTAGAAGGACGCTTCGAGACCACAGACTACATCTTCCTTTGAACCGTAACAGCAAAGGCATTTGTTGGGCTTATTCTTTTCCCATTAACATCGTATCACTTTCCTTTATTAACTCTGGTCTTGTGGTTATTTGTTCAAGAAGAAGGCAAGACAGACGACGAAAAAGACGCAAGTGAACATGTAGTTAGCTTGACAGCAGATGTTTTCAGAATTAAATGACAAGGATGCATAACAAGAAGAAACATGATTGCAAAAATCAAGTTAATAAACAGATGGAAAATCTTACTGCTGGAGATAAACAAGCAATGAATAAATAAATATATAATTGCATACATACATACACACACATACATACATGCATACTTACCTACCTACCTACCTGCATATCTACGTACATCATAGACATATATATATATATATATATTATATATATATATATATATAATATATAACGATAAAAAGAACATGACTTTAAACGCAAAGTAAATAAGTACGCACAACATACGTAAGTGAGTTGAAATTATTCGATATCTACCCCAAATTAACTTGTTACTCCGCCATTTAACTTTTCTCGTTGTCAGTCACATCAGATCACGTAGGATTACACATGTTCTGTTAATATTTTGCCCTCTCTCTCTGTCTCTGTCTCTGTCTCTCTCTCTCTCTCTCTCTCTCTCTCTCTCTCTCTCTCTCTCACACACACACACACACACACACACACACACATATATATATATATATATATAATATATAGAGAGAGAGAGAGAGAGAGAGAGAGAGAGACACACACACACACACACACACACACACACACACACACACACACACGCATACACACATACACACTCACTCGCACACACACACACACACACACACACACACACACACCACAACACACACAAACCGCGCGCGCGCGCGCGCGCGCGCGCGCGCCCCCCCTCCCCCCCCCATATATATATATATACAGAGAGAGAGAGAGAGAGAGAGAGAGAGAGAGAGAGAGAGAGAGAGAGAGAGAGAGAGAGAGAGAGGATTTTTCGCGACAGGCCATTCCTAAATTTATGACAGATACGTTGTTTCGCCATTCCTAAATTTATGACAGATATGTTGTTTCTCTATGATACATGTGTCTGTGTCTGAATTTGTATTTTCTTCTTTTCATGCTACGAAAAATCAATATTGTGGGAGATTATCAGGCAATATCTTAATTGCTATGCACTGTGAGATTTACCTCAGCGTCGCTGGCTCCTCCCTCTCCTTCCTCCCAGCTTCCTGTTCTCTCTCTCTCTCTCTCTCTCTCTCTCTCTCTCCTCTCTCTCTCTCTCTCTCTCTCTCTCTCTCTCCTCTCTCTTACGCACTTGGCTGTATTTATATGGACATTACTTGCGTCTGCAAACGTACGTCTGCAAACATGTGTGTGCGTGCGTGCGTGCGTGCGTGCGTGTGTGTGGGTATGTGTGTGTGTGTGTGTGTGTGTGTGTGTGTGTGTGTGTGTGTGTGTGTGTGTGTGTGTGTGTGTGTGTGTGTGTGTGTGTGTGTGTGTGTGTGTGTGTGTGTGTGTGTGTGTGTGTGTGTGTGTGTGTGTGTGTGTGTGTGTGTGGCGCGCGCGCGCGTGCGCGCACGTGTGCGTGCATGCGCGCCCGTACGTGCGCGTGTGCATGTATGCTTCTTCTTTTTCTTTTTTTTTTTTTTTTTTTTTTTTTTGGGGGGGGGGGGGGGGGGGGGGGGGCACGTGCGTGGTTACATGTGGGTTTGAGCGTATGTGTTTGTATGTATACTGTTCGCTTGTTTTCCAAATAATTCTTCTGCACTTCTTCTGAATGTACCAATCTTATGGAAAAGCACCCCGAGTTACATGTTCTGGTTTGTGAGTTGGATAATATAGGACTGATTTCTGACATAATGGATATTGAAGGGTCTGGGTTCTTAGTCTTGTTGTTGTTGTTGTTGTTGTTGTTGTTGTTGTTGTTGTTGTTCTTCTTCTTCTTCTTCTTCTTCTTCTTCTTCTCCTTCTTCTTCTTCTTCTTCTTCTTCTTCTTCTTCTTCTTTATTTTGTAGATATGACTTTCTTTGTAATTTTCGTCCGTTAATCTTGATTCCCGTTCTCACACTGTTTTTTTATGTTATTTTGTAGCCTAGAT
>CM065729.1:29384832-29392332 GCA_033310375.1 Conus canariensis | reverse complement strand
ATGGTTCCCATCCCCTTCCTCTCACCTTGCACGAATAAACATCAACAGTAAACGCAAGCTGACATTCTTCCATTCCTCCTTTCTCCCAACCTCACGCTTAATCCGACGGACCCCGACCGCCCGACCGCCCCCCCCCTTCCCCCTTCCCCTTTTCCAGTCCCCACCTGCGCTGCCCCAACTGCACGCAGGCCCATGTGCACGTCCGTGCACGTACAGCATCTCTCTGCATTAACAAGGGCAATAATAGCTGTCTCACTATCTGTTGGCAAAAAGGTTTACTATACCATTTACTGTAGGCTCGATATGAGTCATATTGACAAAAGAATATTTTCGGTAAATATCTGAAAAAAAAGCAACATTCGAAAAGAAAGTGCACTTCATCTTCCTTATTGTGACCGCACATTGCGCAATCAGCACTGAGAGAGCATAACTGGGCTGAGTACGCATCCTTGTTTTACTCCTTTCGGACAAAAAAAAAATCAGAATATGAATGCTTATCTCTCACACATGCAATGACTGAGTCATAGACTCCCCGAAATGCTTTATACATTTTTTTTCCCGTCAACCCGACTTCTCCTTAACACATGCCATAAGACATTCCTGTCAACAGAATCAAATGCTTTCCTAAAGTCGACGAAAGCTACATAGAGCTTAGAATTTTTTTGCTAAATATTTTTCAACGACAGAGTATAAAGTAAAAATGTGATCAATTGTACTATATCCTGCTCTAAACCCACCTTGTTCCTCAGCTAATTTTCCTTCAACTTCTGCCCATCGTGAGAGTCGCTTATTTAGAATAAATGTGCACACTTTGCTCACGATACATGTTAATGACATACCACACTAATATCGGGTAGATTAGCATCCACTTTCTATTAAATTGGAATAATAATGGATTTACATCATTGAAAAAAAAATCCTGTTCAAATATCGTATTGAAAAGCACTACGAGAAATATAATTGCTGTTTCATCGACATGTTTAAGAGAGAGAGAGAGAGAGAGGAGAGAGAGAGAGAGAGAGGAAGAGAGAGAGAGAGAGAGAGAGAGAGAGAGAGAAGAGAGAGAGAGAGAGAGAGAGACTAGTCAGGAGATCTTTTTGCAAGAACTTGTTCAGGAGATCTTTTCGCAAGAATAGAGATCTTCTTTGGCTTTCTACCAGAACTTGGTTAGCGCAGGTCTGTCGCAGTTTAATTGACCGACAAACTAAGCACACACAGCATCTTCTCTTTGTGCTTTTCTCCTTACCCTCAAACTCCTTACTCTCAATTCTTCTCGCAGTTTTAATTGACCAACAACTCCTACACACACACACATCACTCACCTCTCACCTCCTCCTCACTCCTCTACACCTCCTCTACTCTCACACCCATCCACATCTGTCACACACACAACACACACACACACACACACACACACACACACACACACACACACACACACAACACACACACCGCGCGCACCACACACACACACACACACACACACACACGCACACACGCACACACACACACACACACACCACTCTCTCTCTCACCACTCACACACACACACACACACAACACACACACACACACACACACACACACACACACACACACACACACACACACACACACGCACGCACGCACACTCCGTCCATGCAAAGACTCTCACGGGCTCGTCCTGTCTCCGTACTTGTCTCTGGCACAAATTTGATTTTCACCTCCTCAGGTCCACATAAATCACCAGCATTTCCAAAGAAGGCGACCCCTGAGAGCGAGTTGTGCAGAATGTACGGTAATAATGAACAGAAAGGGTGTCGGAGACACCGGGGTTAGGGTGTTGAGTGGAACTTGAACACCAAGATGGACAGTGTGAGGAGTGTTTTGTTTGAGGGATGTGTGTGTGTGTGTGTGTGTGTGTGTGTGTGTGTGTGTGTGTGTGTGTGTGTGTGTGTGTGTGTGTGTGTGAGCGACAGACAAAGAGATAGTCAGGAACGCAGTCAGCCAGCCAGCTAGCTAGATAGATAGATAAATAGATAGACAGATAGATAGATACATAGATAGATACACAGATAGATACATAGATAGATACATAGATGGACAGGAGAACAGTGATCAACTACTACATCATTTATACAAGGGGTTGGGCATCGATGTTATACAGATAGTTTAATACATTCATAAGTTAGTCAAGACATATATACCCTTCCATATTACTTCTTTTTCTCTGCCGTTGTGTCAATCGATGCGCATTTCTTCGAGGATCAAGTCGCCAAGCGAGGTTGCAGACCATAAAACATTGTCCGGTTTCTGGCATTTGTCAGCAGTATTGCTTGGTGATGATGTGAGAGGCCAGAGAGAGGATGGCATATCACAGCAGACAGCCCGGCCACACCAATAATATCCGAAGCTAGGTATGTGTGTATATCACGCTGAGAACTGGTAGTAGTCTCTAGAGGGTGCCCAGTATTGTATCCGTTCCAATTAAAAATCTCCGGAGATTCGAAGAATATTTTTGTTTGATGCCTGAAAAAAGTACAATTTTAGCTTGCTTTTTTGTAAACGTTTTATGCAGCCGTGCTGAAAGGTGCTGAATTTTATTCATGAAGATCAAAGTCCCTTGAAAGAGGGTCGATAACTAATAAAAAACGCAATTCATTAGTGTAAAACTTCTCAGTTACTATCTTCACGTATCATTGACTATCTCGACAGGTCACTTCGCATTTTGAATTATTTACACAAATACAAGGCGAAAAGCATGGAATCCTAAAGCACAGATTCAAAGAGTTCCCTTATTTTTAAGAAATACTGTCAGTTTTTAAGCAAAGTATTTTCTTACGATGCTGTCTTGTCATTTTGTCTTTCTAGCCTTCAAATTTTAAATGAAATTAATAGCGAACCGCTAAGAAAACGTAGGCAAACGAATAAAAAGACAAAACACGACGCGTTTCGACCTCTTAGGTCTTCTTCATGCAAGATACAAAACACACAGGACAACGAAAATGAACGAGCAATCACTGATCTTCATTCACTTCAGCGCAAGATGCACATTGAATGAAAACGAGACTCTTTCTATCCTTCGCCGGCAGCTTGGAGGTGCCGTTTTATTCTGTTTTGAACCCTTTGAAATGGTTATACCATGTACCTATGGATGATACATTTCCACACGAGGCTGAGAGAGGACCGACACAATTTGCGGTCTTCCATTGACAGTCCAAATCAGCGGACCTAAGGCCCCTGTTCACACAAAACAATTGATATTGTATTCAGGGGAGAATATAACTGGCCAAGTATGCTGCTAGTCAAAACATTGTATGTCTATGGTTTAACGCACTCTTTTTCACTCCAGTTTTCTATCTCTTACAACCCCTTTCCCTTCTTATTTTGTTTTACCTGTCTTAGATTCTTCGCAAGTCATTGTTTCAATGAGGAAACAATTATTTCCCTGCAATATCTTTTGACCCACTACATGTTTGTTCAAAAATTATTGTGTAGTCAATAGTTGGGCCGTTTATTTTAGCAGATCCAGCTAAAGGCTTCTCTGCGCAAGTCTAAGCAAAGATGTGACTGACAATGCTCGGGTTATTAACCAGTAGAGCTAAGCACACTGACTGTTAACACCTTTTGACCTCCCTTAAATTTTTAAGAGAAATCCTCAAGCATAGGCTGAAAGATATCCCCCTATACTTTTAAACCGTTATATAATGATGTTAGTTTTTTTTTTTTTTTTAGCAACTTATTTCCTTGTGGTGCTTTCTTCTACACGACTTCTTTCCTTTGCTGGATGTTTTGAGGTGTGGGGTTGGATTCCAATTTTCAATCCTAGGATGATGAGAATACCACAGCATTATAAGTGGTAGGTTTTCATTTGATGCCAAGGAGAACAGGTAACTACGAACTGTCTTGACGGCATCAACCAGTACCTGTGTTTCGATCTCACTCCAGCGGCGTTTAACTCCAGTGTCAGGCTTTCTCTCTCTCGTCTTGGCACGCTTCCACTCCCGGTGTTCTTGTTGAGCGACGAGAGTGGTGATATTCACGAGAGTGGTGATATTCACTCATTGCGCGTGCCAGTCGTGCTCAGAAAGTTTTCTTTGGGAAGTGAACATCAGCTGGCATACAGTCATGCGTATGGGTATCGGGTTGGGGCTTGGCTAGATAACCTCAGCATTAAGCGTTGTACCATGTTGTATAAATGTGTGCACTTCCACTCTTACCGCATTTTTGGGTATGCCTCTATGAACCCCTCGAAGTGCTTCTCACAACTCACGCAGTGAGCGGTGAACCTCTCGAAGTGCTCTCACAATTCACGCAGTGAGTGGTGCTGTATGTAGCACAGTTCACCCGGCTATCAAGATGGTTTCAGGATTGCATATCCAGATCGCCCGTGTCCATCTGTGACTGTTGCCAGCATATTGTGGTCCTCCTTGACTTCAGAGTCCTCGTACTGAGCCCCTTCGAACGTTTGTCGCATCTAGTTTGCCCAGGGCGTCTTTCTAGCCCCCTCTACGAGAGTAGATAAGGTCGGCACCCTTAAGGTACCCTCCTCCAGCACTCACCCCATTCCTGATACATGGGATCATTGCGCCATTGCTCCCTCATGCACCTAATCCAGTACCCTGGGGCTGTCCATCCTGACTGAACCTGGTGGAGAACACTGCAAGGTAAATTTTCCAGGTTACCAGCCCTACGAAATATGCAGATTTTGTTATTCATGTTGTTGAAGAAAGTGAGGGTCATTTACTCCACGGTTGTATTGTGTACCGACTCATAGGTCTGAATCCTCAGAAACCATTGAAAAGAAGACCTATGTATCTCTGTTTTGCACCAAACACATTGCAGTGCTGTTAATGGAAGACTGTGGTCTAACGCTGTCTTTTCCGATTCCGCGCTCTTTTTCTATGTCTATATTCACAGCATTTACAAAATAGTTGATTTAAGATAGAAATTGTTCACTAACTCCCACGTTATATCATGACGTGTGTTTCTGTATGTAGGTGTAATCGTTGATTGTTCCTTATACATCAATTTTCATGTAACAAATGTAATGACATATACAGAGTAATTATATCCCTATACGTATTCACCCCCCTACATTTTTCTTCTTTTAATCAAACCGAAGACGTTTCGATGAAAGTTAATTTTCTTTGAATTGTCATCAAGCTAATCGACAAGTTTATATTTCACACTTCACCCCACACACACCACACACACACACACACGCGCGCGCGCGCGCGCGCGCGCCGCACACAACACACACACACACACACACACACCACACACCCCACACACACACACACACACACAGTTGAGTGTGCACACACACAGAATAAACAATTTTGGTTTGACCCGAGGCAAAAGTGTATACTGTTTTATGTTAGCAAAAGGACAAGCGCGTACAACACAGACGTATTTTCGATTTATATTATATATATATATATATATATATATATATATATTATATATATGTGTGTGTGTGTGTGTGTGTGTGTGTGTGTGTGTGTGTGTGTGTGTGTGAACCTAAAAAGTCCAGATGAAACTACTCTCGTGACTATTTTGAGAAGTGGAAATAGAAAGAACTGGACCACACAACCACTTGGGTTGTTTGTCCTTTTTTGTTCAGTCTTTTTGGACCTTTTGGGACATGAAAGCTAGGGACAAAATATGCCTAACGATTAACATTTACTGTTAGCTATTAAAAAAAAAAAAAACTGGGCAAGGAGATGGAGGAGGGGGGGGGGGGGGGGTCGGTAGGAGAGGAGTGATAGTTAACTGACCATTTGGGAGGCGTAAGATATACGGGGGGGAGAGAGTGAGAGAGAGAGAGAGAGAGAGAGAGAGAGAGAGAGAGAGACGTAGGAGAGAGAGGGATTAGGAGGGCAGAGGAAAAAAGGGATGGAGAAGAAAGAGGGGGATGGGGGTGTTAAAGCGAAAAAAGGGGATGACGGGATATGGAACGGGGACAGGAGGTGGATGAGGGAAATAAGCGGGAAGAATGAGCGTATTCATGCAGGCACACACACACACACACACACACACACACACACACACACACACACACAACACAGAGAGAGAGAGAGAGAGAGAGAGAGAGAGAGAGAGAGAGAGAGAGAGAGAGAGAGAGAGAGAGACGACTGAGTTGAGGGTTGGAGAGGAGTGGGAATAAATGAAAAATAAGTTTGGGGGAGGGGAGGGGGAGTGGATATGTTGCTAGGGCTTCATCTTCACTAGTGTACCTTTTTCATGTGTAAAGAGGTATCGACGTGTTAAAAAAACGTATTTGAATACCGCTTTGCTCCATACATCTGAACTTGAACTCTACTGTTTCAAATGGCAAATCCAGGGAATAAGAATGCAGGAAAGACTAGGGAAATGGGCGGTGGAGGTGGGAGGAAGGGGGTAGAGAAGGTTGGGGTTGCGGGGTTGGTGGAAAGACAGGAAGGGGAAGGAATAGGAGGTAAAATAGACAATGGCCGGGGGGGGGGGGGGGGGGAGGACGTGCGGGGTGTTTACAAAAAAAAAAAAGGGAGTGGATGTAGGAAAGTGAAAGTTTATGAGGGCAACTGAAGAGGTGAGGGGATGGAAAGGAGAGGAAAGAAGAGGTGATAAGGGGGGGGGGGGGGGGGGGGGAAGCGGGTTATAAGTGAAAGTAGCGGGGACGGGCTGGAGAGGGGAAAGAGGGGAATGTGGGGGTGGTGGGAAAATCTTCACATGTGTCGGTTCATGAGTAGCTGCTGGCAGATTCTGGTATAGAACAAACATAATAGCGATTACTCTGTACTTCAACCATCGTGTATAAATGATAGTTAAACAGCCCAATGGATGGACACAATCGGATTACTTAGGGCTTTTTTTTTTGTAATAATGTTGATTAAAATTACACTTTGTAGGTCTTGCTCGTTTTGGATACGAGAATACGTTAACAAGACAATCTTATAATCACTACGCATATGCATGGACATTTATATCACTCATACTTACATCCATTTCATCCCATCATGTCGAAATGAATTAATACACATTCATATTAGCAACAAGAGTGATTACCAATCAGTATAATGATAATAGTAGAAATACGAAGGTGGATAAACACACACGTGTATATATATATATATATATATATATATATAATGCTGAACAATTAAGCAGTGGGGGAAAACAAGTGTAGGTTAACAATTATTCCATCATTATAGTAATGACTTGGCAAAGATTTGAAATTTTAAAAAAAACGAAGAAAATGTATATCATAAAAATGAAAACCTTTCGCTAGTTGCATGAGGGAACCATCGCAATCCCTCTCGAAGGCAGATCTATGCGTATAGCCTGCTCCTAGGCCTTTCGTCCGCTGGATCAGAACTCTCTGAGGGAGACACGGCTGATTGTGTCTGTGCTCTTGGCGTCAAATAGAGACACACCACAGTCCGTAATTCTGTGGTGTTCTCACCACGAGGATTGAAAGAAGAATCCAACAGTCCCCCAGAGCAGCCAGTGAAAGGTAGTAGAATAAAAGAAAACGAA
>CM065729.1:29377332-29379832 GCA_033310375.1 Conus canariensis | reverse complement strand
TCCCCTCCCCCACTTTACCCCAACCTCTTTCTCTGTCTGTCTCCATCTGTCTCCGTCTGTCTCCGTCTGTCTCTGTCTTGTCTCTTCTGTCTGTCTGTCTGTCTGTCGTCTGTCTGTCTGTCTGTCTGTCTCCTGTCTGTCTGTCTGTCTGTCTGTCTGTCTGTCTTCTCTCTCTCTCTCTCTCTCTCTCTCTCTCTCTCTCTCTCTCTCTCTCTCTCTCTCCTGTTCGCTGTCTGTATGCTCTGTACCTCTGCACAACGTAAATGGATAAAGTGTCATTTCTACACATTTCCTCCGCCACACATATCTTCTGACTTCCACGTGACTAGTGTGTGAAAAATGGTATCAGATATCTGTTATTGGAAGTTAATTGAATTGGGCTTCCTTTTTGCCCCTTTCGTCTGTGGTGATCATGCGATCGATGCCGTAGAATGCGCCAGTGTGGGTTTGGTTGCACCTACCTTATCTTTGTTTTACTGCTTTTGAATAAACATTAATGTTCGGGCAGAACTGCTACCGTTCAAACCGTCCATCGTTTAGTCAGAGTACTTTGTCTGCATGTAACCTCTTTTTTTTTTTACGCAGCGTTTAGTCAAAAATACTGACATTTTAGTGCTCTTTAAATTCATGTATCCTTTATTCACGGCTATCACATCTGACGTCATGCATTGACCATAGAGTACTGCACTGTCTAATCTAACTTTAACTTAGATCTCGGAGCTTATTGCAAACATGTATTAACGTTGTTGGTACAGTTCTAGTAAAAGATGTGTGTGTGTGTGTGGTGTGTGTGTGTGTGTGTGTGTGTGTGTGTGTGTGTGTGTGTGTGTGTGTGTGCCTATACGAAGACGAATCAGCATTTGCTTGTTGATGCACTAAATGAGCTAGCACTAATATGTGTCAGTAAAAAACAAAAACAAAAGCAAAAAAACCACTGACGTGTATCATTCTGCTAATTGTGCTGGTGGTATTCTTTTAAATCAGTAGCAGTTCTTGTTGTTGTTCCCTCTAAAACAACAATGGTGAACACCTATTAGTATGCTTCCTGCAAGAAGACGTATCAGAACTTTTTTCTGCAAGTTTTGCTGTTAGAAGACATTTGATTACTTATTTGTATTCTTCCATTAAGAGCAATTAAGAAAAGAGCAATTGTCGATGTTTGTTGAAGTCCTTTCTGTGGCAAGTATTGACAGCCGTTGGTGTAACTCCAGTACGAAGACGAATCAATGTTTGTTTGTATGCTTGCTGTAAGTAGTATCAACATTTGTTGCCAAGCTCCCGTCCAGGAAGTATGAGTGATTGCTGTTATATTTCTTTTAAGAACTATGAATATTTGCTGATATTCTGGAATCTCTATGCATGAATCCCAGCCGCTCTTCCCCCTCCCCCCCCCCCCACACACAGACACACACACAAAGACACACGCACGCACGCACACACACACGCACGCATGCACGCATGCACGCACGCATGCACGCACGTACGCACGCACGCACGCACACACACACACAACACACACACACACACACAACACACACACACACACACACAAGGAGTATGTCTTCAGTCCATTGTGCGTCTAATAGCGTGTGACAGTTGCTGTTGCAGTCACAAAGTAGCCACCGCCTGAGGCATATCTTTACATGCTTTCATAAAGTGCAGCAGCATCTGGATCGGATTCTAGGCATCTTTTCCCAAAATAGTAATGCAAATCATGCTCTCGTTGACAAAAGTTTGCATCTGCCTCTAACTCGACCATAAAGAATGAGATGAGCTTAGAGACGAGAGAGAGAGAAGAGAGAGAGAGAGAGAGAGGAGGAGAGAGAGAGAGAGAGAGAGACGTGGGGCTGGGACTTGGGATATGTGTGTGTGTGTGTGTGTGTGTGTGTGTGTGTGTGTGTGTGTGTGTGTGTGTGTGTGTGTGTGCGTGCGTGTGCGTGTGCGTGAGTGTGACGGTGATGATAGTCAAAGAATGTTTCCATTTAATTATCCCTTTCCATCCCCAGCATTAGTAAATGCGTCTTAAAGGAGGCTTGGAGGGGACACGCACTCCAGACAACTGATAGAGTTCAAGACATATAATTATATCACCAGCCCAGATATATTCTAATCTACATATTTCCAAGTCGCATGGCCACACGCTCGAAACAAGTTCATACAACTCAAGATAACAGATCTACGGTTCTCTTCTTGTTGTTGTTGTCATACCCTTGCTAAAAGACTCCAGGGATCATCCGAACAGCCGAAGTACTTGAACACTATGGTACAAATGCATCAGCTGGGATGAGAACATTACGTGTGTGACCGTTTATGATTATCCCGCCACGTGGGCAGCCACACTCCGACTTCGAGGGATTTTGGAGACTGATAATGTCATGCTAGGAGCTTGTCACGACTGAAGATAACCCCCGCATGCAGAGCATAATATATTGATGTAGCCTTGGTGTTCTGGCCTATATCAATTGGTCTGACTCAGCCTTAAATTAAGCCAAGGCGGTTG
>CM065729.1:29369832-29372332 GCA_033310375.1 Conus canariensis | reverse complement strand
CACTACCGTACATTTACCTGACTATAACGAAAAGTGTTTAATGCACCTGTGCTCTGTGCACTGGCATGTCAATGGTTACATCATCACAAGAGAAAAAAGGCAGGTAGGATCAAGACCACGTTAAACAGATCATCGTCTGATCATGTCAAAACTTGCATCTGTCTTTCATTTACCAGACAGGTGGCATATGTAAACCCAGTTGCCATCAAAAACGGCACAAAACGGACTGGTAATTAAAAGCTGTCTAGAGAGCGTCTCCTCTGATGCAGACGAAGATTGAGCCGATCTATGAGACACCATTTAATAATCCATTTTCTTTGGTTTTCTTGACTACGTTGTGAAGGCGAATCCAGACAGTTCGATAGAAATGATAAAGAAATCAATGAGACGTTGGACGCAAAGAATATGCTGCAAAAAGCACTGCTGAATACCATTATTCTCCACTTCAAAGGAGAACGCTTTTACCCCCCCCCCCCCCCGCCCCCCCCCCCCCCCTCCCCCGGACTGTGTGCGTCAAACTCAGACATATACCGATTCATAGCGTAAGAGGCATAAGGATATGAACACTAGATCGATAGCCAAAACCCAGGGATAATGTTTCATATATATTCTTAAGTTCTTGCATGGCCCCAGGTCTTCTGAAACTTCCTGAGTACGTAAGTGTGTTGTGCGATAATCGAAAAGACCCAAAGACTGAGATACAGGCTATGCACTTTTAAGATGCACTCAATAAATCCTTCACAATCAATGATGTCGCCGTGGCTCAACTCCGAGAGATGGACATCACAACCGAAAGGATGCCTCTCTATAGAAAAAATAAGATTAATTGATTGGAGCATTGGCCAACTAGGTTATAAACAGGACAGAGGACCAGACGCCATACATATTGAAACTTGCAAATCGAGGAGGTAGCCTGCCGCCAAAACAGCTGACGAAAGTTCTTGCATTTTCTAAGAAACTTTCCAAGGAATTGAAAGATGCATTCCCCACACAGACAGGTTCCAGCAGAGATATTTATAACAACAACAAGGGCACCTGCTTCCTATCCATCACAGACACGATGTTTTGTAAGCGACGAACCGCCGAGATGCAGTGGCTAGCATCGCAAATCGCGGCTTGGAGCTTGTGTTCGACTGCCATTAAATGTGTGTGTGTGTGTGTGTGTGTGTGTGTGTGTGTGTGTGTGTGTGTGTGTGTGTGTGTGTGGTGTGTGTGTAGTGCGTGCGTGCGTGCATGTGTGTGCGTGCGTGCGTGCGTGTGTGCGCGTGCGTGCGTGTGTGTGTGTGTGTGTTGTGTGTGTGGTGCGGTGTGGGTGTGTGTGTGTGTGTGCGCGCGATCGTGCGTGCGTGCGTGCATGCGTGTGTGTGTGTGTGTGTGTGTGTGTGTGTGTGTGTGTGTGTGTGTGCGTTCGTGCGTGCCTGCGAGCGCGCGCGCGCGCGTGCTTGCGTATGTGTGCTGACTAACTCCTACCCAAAGTTGACTTTGTTATGGGTTCAAAATGAGAAAACTTGAATAAGACTAACCTGGTAGCACTGAGATGTATGATGAGGAGGTGTAGAATACAACTTTGTGATGCAGTCCCAAGCTGGAATGGAACTCCATAATATCATCTCATCATATTTATGTGGTCGTAACGCTCTGTTTTCGTGGTAAACTCAGCTTCCGATATTCTCTCCACGTCTATGACCATGGTGAGTTTGTGTTGACATTGGCATGGTCGTGAAGACTGTCACTGGACGTTGTCAGTATATGACTTAGTAGGTGGTGTCTTACGCATGGCGATTTAGGAGACACACCACTGAGCACCCAAAAAGTGACACGGCGATACTGCAGTGTCTCCTCCGGCAGGATACCTCATCGTAAGTTGACATTGGCTGCTCCCTGTGGATTGGGGGTGCAGGGATTTGGGCAAAAGCCAGGCTGTGGCCGTGATTGACGAGTCCGAATGAGCACACTGAAGGTTCAGCCACTGAGGTGGCACTGAGGATAAGACAGAGGGGGGAAAAAAGCCAGAATCCTGCTGAACTGGTTGAACACCAACCTTAAGCTGGGTCATATCCTTCAGACTTCGTGTGGCTGCAGGAAAAGAGGGAGTATCAGGATATTTTCTCTGCTAATCAACTACACGGCTCATGTTTGAAGAACACCAGACCACATACACAACCTGTGTTGACTTCATTCAGGTTTTCATTGCTTAAGGGTCGGTCGAAAACTATGAGAAACATTTTAAGTCCGCACAAATTCTCATAACATTGATTAGACGATTCTGTGACTGGATGTTGCGGCACTCGCTTAATGTTAGATGAGCTGTGGTGCATCCCAGTCAGAAAGAGCACTGCAGTGACAAAACGTGTCGTACCTTGGTAAAAATGCCGCCCTGCGATATTTTGTAGCGATGCTGCGGTACAAATGCCACTGCGGTATAAAATATCACGTCAAGTTACAGTTTGTTTTAACATTGCGGTATAAAATGTCACGTCAAGTTACAGTTTGTTTTAAC
>CM065729.1:29354832-29357332 GCA_033310375.1 Conus canariensis | reverse complement strand
AATTTCTTTAAAACCCCTTTTCCTTAAAATCTTAGATCAGATGAAACATGCTGATGTCATTCAGAGATCATTGGGGGGGGGGGGGGGGGGGGGTATCTGTGAACGGGGTGTTTATGGAGTCTGCTGTAGAGTGTTTATATCTGCCATCATGCACGTCCGAACACTCTACGTGGACAAGTTTCATTCTCAGTGATGAATTACACCACCGAGCTTCTTCACCTTTTAAAAGAATGGAACGGGAGAAAAGGATGTGGGCCGTGCGCAGACGGCACAGCAGTCTTTCTTCCTTACTGCCGCTCCTGGAACATGGTACAAACTCTTTCAGGTAAGGACGGATTTTGAAGAGTTTGTTATCTATCTGGAGATCCATTCCTCTTGCCAGAGGTGTTTGGCTACCTGAGTTGGTACAGGTGGTAGGGATTGACAGTCTGCTCCCCTGTTTGTTTGTGGCGTTCTTGGGAAGTTGATCAACCATCCCACTGCATTGAATACCGACATGTCCAGGAACACAAGCAAAACACTGCGTAGTATCCATTAAATTCTAGAGAGGTGTACTGTTCGAAGAGTTTCAGAAGTTAAGGGTGCTTGAAATTATGGCCAGCAATGATCTGCAAAACTGAAAGGGAGTCCTACAGAATGAGGGAAACCTGTATGTTTTGATTGAGAGACCATTTCAAGAGACAGAACCAGCGATGTCAACTCAGCAGTGTAGATGAAACTGTCAGCAGGAATGTGTTTGGAACATTTCTGAGAAGGTCAGTGAGTGCAAAATACAGCAGATGCGACCTCCCCCTGAAATTTGGAGCCATCGTAAAACTTTCTTTTGAAAGATGAAATTTGGAACACAGTTTGGCGAAAAAAGACCTATGCGCTAAGGAGCTAGTGATAGCTTTACAATACAAGAAGCAGTAAACAAGTGGGGTATTTTTTGCTCCCATAAGAAAACCTAACACAGAGTAACTTTTATTCAAGACTGGCACAGCCTTTTAAACTTGAATAAAGTCAGACAAATACATAGGCGAACAATCTAATAGTGGGGGAAAAAAACAAGCGCAGGCCAACAACTGAACTGTCTTCATAGTAATGACTTGGCAAAGATTTGGACTTAAGGAAGGGGGGGGGGGGGGGGGAGTTTGAAGATGGAGAAACTGGGAACATGAAATTAAGAACATATGTTACAGATATGAAAACTCTTCACTAGCTGCATTAAGAGAACCATCGCAATCCCTTTTGAAGGCAGATATATTTGTGTTGCCTGCTCCGAGGCCTTTCGTCCGCTGGGTCGGAACTCATCAGGGAGACACGGCTGGTTGTGTCTGCGCTCCTGGCGTCAAATAGAGACACACCACAGTCCATAATACTGTGGTGTTCTCACCACCAAGGGTGCAAAAAAGAATCATATAGCACCTCCAAAAGCAGCCAGCGAAGAGTAGTAAATGAAACCAAATCTTTGCCAAGTCATTACTATGAAGACAGTTCAGTTGTTGGCCTGCGCTTGTTTTTCCCCCACTATTAGATTGTTCGCCTATGTATTTGTCTGACTTTATTCAAGTTTAAAAGGCTGTGCCAGTCTTGAATAAAAGTTACTCTGTGTTAGGTTTTCTTATGGGAGCAAAAAATACCCCACTTGTTTACTGTTTATCGTTTGCTGTTCCCTGCCTCATTTCATTTCCGATTTACAAAACAAGACTGAATTAAACCAGATTTCAAGAGTGAAAAAGGCCATGGTGGGTCATCAGGAAACATGGACGAATCACACACGACTCCAAAGTCTATGTCTGCATTGTTCATATGGGTAAGAATACGAATTCTTTATGGTTGCATGGAACCGGGAGTGTCACAAATTTCTTTTGGAGCTTTGGGTCAGAGACTCAGTCATAAGCAGGGTTTGGGGGTTCAGAAAAGAGATTCAATCAGTAGTTCAAGGGAAGTGTCAGCCGATGGTTAGAGAGGGACGGTTTTCCCGTCTGGGCATAGAGACTGTAAACAGGGATGTTGTGGAATGCCCCCAGGCAGAGTTGAAGCTCTTGATGGTGAATAGGATCTAGACTTTCAAACAGGAAGGTCTGAAGGTACCATACACTATACAACTATAGTCCAGTTTGGAGCGGATCAATGCCTTGTAAAGGCGGAACGAGGTTTCTTGTCAGAGCCCCAGCCCTAAGTTGCCAAAATGTCAAAATGTTCAGTGCTTTCTGACATCAAGTGTATAAGTACTGGATGTGCATTTTGAGGTTCAGGCACCTCCCAGAAATTTAGATTTGTCCAAACAAATATCAGGATCAGCAAAGAAGTGTTGAAAATCGTGAAAGTGGACACATTGAGTTTTGGTGCCAACAAAGGTAAACCCATTTTCTTCGGTCCCCTGTTGGATCTCATCCACGCACAGTTGGAGTCGACGTTGTACGCTGGCAAAGGTGGCTTCAACTGCATAGAGTGCAAAGTCATCGACAAACAGAGAGGACTCGGAACCCTAGTTTACCGAATTGACAATATCATT
>CM065729.1:29332332-29344832 GCA_033310375.1 Conus canariensis | reverse complement strand
CTTCAAGGCCAGACGATTCCCATTACGAATTTCCTGAGTGCAACAATATGATTAGGAGACCGACTGAAAGGTCTGGTATTGAAACGTTGATGGATGGGAAGGGAAGCAAGATGGTATCTTACAATGCATTTCTATGTTCACATTTCCTCTCCCTAAGCCAATCAGAGAGGAGTCCATCACACTATGTTGAATCCAGCATTCGTCTTGTTTTCTCTGCTTGGCTATTTCTGTCTCCAGCTGTAAAGAAAAGAAGAGATCTCCCCCTTTTACCTCGCATATTCAATCTGAGGGAGATCCTGTCATGGTTTGTGGTGAACAGGACACAGACTGTTAGGCCTATGACAGCTGGAATTCCATACTTACGTTGATGAGAGTGCGTTTGGCAAAGAAAAAGGCGAAGTGTGTTGAATGAAGAGATAGCGTAAGTGAAAATTAACAGTTACTAAACGGTACCCTCTCTCTCTCTCTCTCTCTCTCTCTCTCTCTCTCTCTCTCTCTCTCTCTCTCTCGGGGGCACTGAGTTGAATTCGCCGAGGTCAGCGGCATATTTGTTTACCTCCAACAAATAGCGAAATTAATGGGCATCGAGACTGACTATTGAACACAGCTTTTGCAGATCAGTTCATGTGGTACCATGCCCTCTGGACAGCTTGATTTCAGGGCCCGTTGTGGCTGTTTTGTGACAGTATTTGTCAATTTCATGACAAAAAGAGGAAAGAATCGAGCCGCCATGAGACTGAAAACATTGAAGCTTAGGACCGTGGCAGGCGGTGTTACCTTTGGCTGCCTCCTGACGCTTTTGTTCTGGGGCAATTTTTTATTACAATGCGGCGATGTTGAGCTGAATCCAGGGCCACAGAAGACCTCTCTGCGACAGACCAACCTAACAAGTGGAGACCGCAGGGAGAGTGTGGACAAGCCCTCAGGACGCACGCCAACTACTTCTTCAAGAACTACACCAACCACCCAACATCCTTCGAACCTCGATCTGATGTCCATGCTCCAGTCGCTGAACACGAAATTTGATGGGATGATAGGTGACTTGAAGAACTTGAGTGATGGATTCGCTGCGCTTCATGGAGAGTTAAGTTCTCTGAAGCAGGAAGTGACGGAGCTGCGACAGGAAAATGATTGCCTCCGCACCAGCAACGACAGCCTACAGAAGAAAATGGATTTCTTGGAGCGAAAGGTTGATGATCTGGAAGGCCGCTCAAAACGAAACAACCTGATCTTTCATGGACTTTTCCGGAGGGAAAATGAAACCCAGCAAGACTGTGAAAACCTTGTCCATGACTTGCTTGTGGACAAGCTGGATATGACTGGAGACATCCATTTCGACCGACTCCACCGCTTGAATTCAAAGGACAGTTCACCGGTCATCGCTTGCTGTACATTTTTCAAGGACAAAGCTAAGATTTTGAAGGCAAGACATAAGCTTAAGGGAACACAGGTGTTTATAGGGGAGGACTTTTCACTTAGAGTCAGAGAAGTAAGGAAGAAACTAACCCCTCACTTAAAGAAACTAAAGAGTGAGGGAAAACGTGTGGCCATGATCTTCGACCATCTTCTTATCGAGGGGAAGAAGTATGGCCTTGACGACAGTGATGGACAAAACCTAAAAGAAATAATATAGGGGGAGGCCGCCCTACAGTGACACCGGTATCTCCAGTGTGGTGTGTGCAAAAATCCCGTTCAGAGAAGAAAGTGTGCGATGGGGACAACGACGCTGCCACAGTGAGTGAACATTCTGCCTCTGACAATGTAAACATGGGTTCTGTGGTGGCGCCGGGGTATGATTGTCTTGTAAATAGTGATGGTAACCTGCTTTCAGATTTTGTTTCTTCTGATTATAGTGAAAAGTATTGTTATGAAAGTGAAAGTGAAAAATTGGCATGTTTTCCGTCTGACGACAATTACAATGACACAGCTGTCCAGAGAACTAGGGATTTATTATAATGCAGATGCAGAGACATATTTCAGAGAAAGCACGTGGTGTCACAGCGGAAAACAATAGGGGGTGGTCACAAAAGAAAAAGTATAGCAGAGATGACAGTGTTTTTATTCCTGTTTATGCCAGTGAAGGAGCAAGTGGTGTCACAGCGGATAAGAATAGGGGGTGGTCACAAAAGAAAAAATGCAGCAGCGATGACAGTGTTTTTATTCCTGTTTATGCCAATGAGAGAGAGCTGTCAGTGTCGGATCATGAAAGACGTAACGAGAATTGTAACAAAAGTAAACATATTCTGCATGATAACGGAGATAAAACGAATAATACACATTCAAAATATTTTACGTTCCTGCACTGGAATATTAATGGAATTCTTTCTAAGATTCACAATAAAGATTTTCTTTCTTATTTGTCCAAATTTGACTTTATCTGTCTTGTAGAGACTTTTGTGGAAAATCTTGAATTTAATGTGTTTACTGGTTATACTGTGTTTAGCAAACCTGCTGTTAAGTTTACTAGACAAGGCAGACGTTCAGGGGGGGTAATATGTCTGATTAAGAATGATTTTGTGCACTATGTCAGAGAACTCCAGGTAGATTGCTCAAATGCCTTTTCTTTTTGATTGACGGGATATTGTTTGATCTTGCAGAAGATGTGTTATATGTTTGTGCATATGTGCCTCCTGAGGGTTCACCGTATTATGCTTATTTTGATATAGACAATGGTATATGTTCTCTGGAAGAATGCCTTACTGAGTGTATGCTTGATTTGAACAATATACATGTGATTCTATCTGGAGATTTGAACAGTAGAACTGCAAATGTCTCTCAAGATATTTTTTTTATGAGCATGATAACTATGGTGTTGATTTAACCAGTTGTTCCAATTTTTCGGAAAGAAAATCTTCCGACAGTATAATCAATGGCTATGGAAAATGTTTGTTGGATATGTGTACTTCACTTGGATTGTGCGTATTAAATGGAATATGTCATGGGGACCTCGATGGCACTACACTTATATATCAGAGTCAGGGTGTAGTGTGAATGACTAATTTTTTGATGTCTCGAGAATTATTTTCACTTGTTCTATCGTCTTGCAGTTTATATGTATCAGACGATTGGAATCTGACCATTTACCCGTCGAGCTTCATTTTAAATTGCCGAATTTAAACCCTGTGTTTTTGACCGCTGGAAAGGAACGTGAAGTTATTAAAAAGTTTGTGTGGAAGCCTTCTTTTGAACATACTTATATCACTGCAATGCATTCAGATGAAGCATTGTCATCTCTTGACAGTGCTATTGATATGATTGATCGTGACTGCAATGAAGCCTTGAATATGTTTCTTACATGTGTTAAAACTTGCTCTTCTTGCATGGAAAAACAACTCTGTTTGAACAATACTGATGAACAAAATGACTGGTATGACAAAGAATGTAAACTAAGTAAATCGGAAGCAAAAGGATTGCTACACACATTTCGGCAAACGAAGGATAGTTCTGATCGCGATGCTTACTGCATAGCTAGGAGAGAGTATAAGAATTGTTAAAATTTAAAGAAAATCAGCACAATGAGCAATTGCTAGGGGCGTTAGTTGATTCCATAAGTGATCAAAGGGAGTTTTGGGAAAATGTCCATAAAATTTCTTCAAAACGAAAGCAGCAACGTAACAATATAACAATTGATGATTGTCATAAACATTTTAGACAGTTGCTTGAAACAAATTCAGAAAACGAATTTACGTTAGTATCTAACGACAACATTGATGATAGTTTTGATGAATATGAAGATGGTGGTTCCATGAACCGCCCAATATCTAGAGAAGAAGTGTTATTGGCTATACGAAAGTTAAAGAACGGTAAATCCGCTGGTCCGGATGAAATTATCGGCGAGTTGCTGAAAAATGATGGTGATCGAGTAATTGACTTCTTTGTTAAACTGTTTAACACTCTGTTTGATAAGGGAGTATTCCCAGATAACTGGACAAAAACTATCTTACCTTTATTTAAAAAAGGTAATGTAGACGATCCCGGTAATTATAGAGGGATATCATTATGTAATACAAGCAGTAAAGTTTATAGTTCTATAGTAAATAATAGGATTCAAGAATGGATTGAGCTGCATAATATCACAGGGGAATATCAAACGGGGTTTAAAAGGGGATACTCCACCATTGATCACATGTACACATTATTAGCTTTAATCCAAAAACAGTTTTGCTTTAACGTAAACTCTATGTCGCCTTTATTGACTTTGAGAAAGCTTTTGACTCTATAGAAAGGAATCTACTGTGGCCTATTCTGGTAAAAATATGGTATCAAAGGAAAACTCCTTCGGTGTATTCATAGCATGTATACTACAGTCAGAGCTAGAATTCGCTCGGGTGCAAAATTGACAGATACATAAACTGTACCCGGGGGGTAAAACAAGGGGATGTTACAAGTCCAGTGCTGTTCTCTTTATTTATAAATGAATTAGCAATAGAAGTGATTAGAAATGGGAGGCATGGTGCAACATTTATGCATGATTATTTTGAACTATTTATATTACTTTTGGCAGATGACATAGCTCTTCTGTCGGAAACAATAGTTGGGCTACAGACGCAACTAAATAGTCTACATAGGGCAGCAACAGCACTCCATCTGAATGTGAATATGAATAAAAGTAATATAGTTGTATTTAGAAAAGGTGGGTACTTAGCAGCTAGTGAACATTGGACTTATAATGGAATCCTTATGCCTGTTGTTAATGTTTATAAATGTTTAGGCATCTATTTTTCAACACGGTTGAGATTTACTGTTTCTTGTAAGAACCTTGCCTGCAGAGCAAAGTAAGCGTTGTTATGCATATTGCAAAAATTACGTAAGTTAAAATGCAATTCTCTTGCTGTATATTTAAAACTATTTGACGCGCAGATACAACCCATTCTTCAGTATGGTGCTGAATTGTGGGGGCTAAGTAATGCTGCACACTTTTGTGAAAAAGTACATCTCTTTGCTCTGTAAAAGTTTTTAGGAGTTCAGTTACAAACACCGAATGACCTCGTGTATGGTGAGACAAACAGATACCCTGTTTACATAAATTCTGCCGTTAGGTGCATGCACTACTGGTTAAAGTTGACAAGAATGGATGAGTCAAGATTACCGCGAAAAGCATATAGAACATTATTTGAGTTAGACGCTCGTGATAAGACAAACTGGGCGTCTGACATTCGCTGTAAGTTATACATGTTTGGTTTTGGTTATGTGTGGTTAAACCAAGGTGTTGAGGGAGTGGACAGTTTATTGCTGACTTAAAAGAAAGACTTGTACTTTGCAGATGGCAAGAATGGGATTTGCATGTCAAGAATAGTGACAGATTTAGTGTATATAAGACTTTTTGCACAATAGCAATAGATAAAATGCATTTAACGTTAAATCTAGACAGACATATCAAGATTATTACAACAAGATTTAGACTGGGTATTTCAGATATTGCTGTACATAGATGTCGATACAAACAACATACCCCTGTTGATTTGATTTGTCCATTGTGTAAAGAAGAGAAAGAAGATGAAGTGCATTTTGTTCTGTGCTGTCCTTCACTAAACGAAATAAGAGAACGTTATAATACATTTAAAATACTACAGATTTCCAAGTCTTTTCAGATTAAGCTTACTTCTAGCTTCCAATAATGAACGAACAACTAGCAATCTGTCCATTTACCTATACAAAGCATTTAAGTTAAGATCTGTTCTTGTTTCTTAATGTAGAGCATTGAATCAGTTTTTGAACGTGTAAAATATTGAATGATTTTCAGATGCACCCCTTCACGAGGGGCAATGGCCTATTTGTGAATAAAATATCCGTATATCCGTATCTCTCTCTCTCTCCTCTCTCTCTCTCTCTCTCTCTCTCTCTCTCTCTCTCTCTCTCTCTTCTTGTCCATACAGCACATGCGCGCGCAAACATCTCTCTTGCCTCTCTGTCTCTCTCCTCTCTCTCTCTCTCTCTCTCTCTCTCTCTCTCTCTCTCTCTCTCTCTCTCTCTCTCTCTCTCTCTCCCTCTCTCTCTCTCCCCTCTTTCTCTCATCTTCATGCTTGGCGTGGCTGGCAGCAGAAGCAATGACTAGTAATGTTTGCAGTATCAACTTGTCAAAAGGTAGTATGATCTGTGCCGAGCTGAACAGTTCTCACAACCGGAGAACAGCACACCGTCTTTTACAGCTGGACACAGAGATACCTAACAGGGGTTAACAAGACTGATAGTGGAGTTAGGGCAGTGTGATGGATTCTAGTCACCGGATCACAGAGAGGCATTGCTCCCAGCGGAAGTAGCTGTGTGGCACTGTATCGATCCTCTTTCTGTCTGCGGGAGTTATCAATGTTTGTTTTACAGCCTGTTATCCTCATCGGATTATTGCGCAGAGAAAACTGCAGATACAGGAACCTTGAAATCGCCAGGAGCACAACGCTGCACAAAATGTGAACGGTTCTGCCATTTCAGCACTTGGGCTCTGCAACAAGGTTCTGGCCCCCGGGCTCTGTACAGCAGCAGAGCTGATCTTCTTTTCCTGCTGTCGAACGGTGTGCTTTTGCCTGAAGTGGACTGGGGGCGATCAGCTGGGTTTGTGTTGGGCTAAAGGTACAGGGAAGATAGGGAAACAGCAATTTCCGAAGTTTATGCCATATTAGGAAATAGATGAAAACAGCTTCTTTGGATTTTGCTCCTTCTTCAAAATAAGACCTGCAGTCAGACAAGCAGTTCTATTTATAAACAGAAAAGGCACATACTGGTTCTAGGAGATCCGAGGCTTTCATACCTTCATACTTTTTTGTGTGCGTTGATCTGTGATGGGTCTATGTATGGTGTGTTTTCTTTTCATGTCTTTTTTTTTCAACCTAAATCGGGCACTTTACTGTAAGGAGTGTCATTCCCAAAGTTCCAGTCTTCGTTTTTGTTCATTCTCTATGGTGGGTGCCGGGCTAGAGAGAGAGAGAGAGAGAGGAGAGAGAGAGAGAGAGAGAGAGAGAGAGAGAGAGAGAGAGACGAGGGAGACAGAGACAGAGACGCAGAGATGTTTGCGCGCGCATGTGCCTGTATGGACAAGATAGAGAGAGAAGAGAGAGAGAGAGAGAGAGAGAGAGAGAGAGAGAGAGAGAGAGAGAGAAGAAAGATCGAGAGAGAGAGAGAGAGAAAAGAGAGAGAGTGAGAGGAGAGAGAGAGAGAGAGAGAGAGAGAGAGAGAGAGAGAGAGAGAGGGAGATGGGTGGTGGTGGTAAGGGCGTAGTGATCATCATTTTATTACGCGCACTTACTTTTTGTTCTGGATGTTACATCTTTTTTCATTATTCAGCTTATAGAGATACTTGCTTAGGTGGTGTAAAACGAATCTTTTTGTCATCCTTTTCCGGATTGTTCGAAATGCCAGAAGAATAACTGCAGCTAATACGTTGACTATAAAAAAAATACAAAGTAGAGTCGCTCGCAGAATACGGGAAACGATTACATAATCTTTCCATACGTTTGTCAAAGCTGGTGGCCGATTGTCTTGTTTGTTGAAAACATCATGGTCCATGCTGACATCACTGTGTGAAGTCACTGTGGTCTGTCTTATTCTTCGCCCTGTTTGTTGAAAACCTCGTGGTCCATGCGGTCCTTTTTCTTAGTATGTTTCAAACAATGTGATTAATATTGTTACTCGTCTCCTTTGTAGAGAAGCTTGAGGTACAGATTTTTCTATGCGTTGCAAACCGAAAACAGTGTAGTCCATGTTTTCTGCATGTCTTGTTTGTTGAAATTCTTTCTTTCTCTTGTTTGAAGAGAACTGTGTGATTTTGTGTGTCCTTTGATTTCGGTCTGTTTGTTTCCCTTGTGTGTTGAGGAACATGTAATTATGTTGTACTTTGCCCTGTTTGTAGACAAGCTTGTGGTCAGAGAAGAGAGAGGAGAGAGAGAGGAGAGAGAGAGAGAGAGAGAGAGAGAGAGAGAGAGAGAGAGAGAGAGAGAGGTTGGGGACAGAGAAAGTCCGTATACTGTTTAAAACATTAATGCAGCAAACCTGGGCCATGCATGCACAGCAGAAGACTGGACAAAAAAAAAAAAACGAAGAGATTCGCGGATAGACAATGGAGTGCAAAGGTGAGACAGCAAGACGGAAAAACAATGCACCATATGTTCAAGCCGTACATGGAAGTATGTTACCAAGAGCCCAGACGAACACAGGATAAGGAGGGGACAGGTGAAGCTTCCTCGCTCGTTGTGTGACCAAGTCATTGGCTAAGGCAGGAGCTTGCTCGTTAAATCATCGACTTTCATTAACTCAGTCAGCACACATCCACTTACTGATCAACCCCACCCCATAGCCACCTATCCCAATCAAATAAAACATCCATCCATCTCTCTTCTCTGTCGCGCTCGCCACCTACCCATCTTATATGAATCTGTCCATCGGCCCATTCATTCTACTATCCATACATTCATCCATCTATCCTCCTAATCATTGAACAAGCAAGTAATTAGTCAAGGAATTCCCTATATTTCGCTCGGGATGGACACTAAATGCATGCATAGACGAGTAGAGAAATTAACTCTTTTTCAATAGCGGAACAGACCGAAAGTTGTGAATGGTATTGGTAAACCCACCCTTTATTGATCAAATAAAAACCGCCGTTTACCAAACCAAAGTATGTGAATATTTCCAAGACTTGCTTGATCGATAGTACAGACAAGAAATACTCCAGGAGATACAATCGTCTCTGCCGTACGATGATCTCTGCCATGAGATGATCAAACCGGAAATATATCGATCACAAGGATATCCGAATGTTTTCATGAAATCGATTTTCCACTCGAAAGGCAGTTTGGAAATTAAAGAAATGGTGAACAATGGAGAGAGAGAGGAGGGGGGGGGAGAGAGAGAGAGAGAGAAGAGAGAGAGAGAGAGAGAGAGAGAGAGAGAGAGGAGAGAGAGAGAGAGAGAGAGAACCCGAGTTCGAGTCCCAGTCGCAGTCCCAGTCTGTGTGTTATTGTAATTCAGTCATAGGCCACAATACAAACACAAAAAGGGGTATGGTGGGACGAAAAGAAGAAGAAGAAGAAGAAGAAGAAGAAGAAGAAGAAAGAAGAGAAGAAGAGAGAGAGAGAGAGAGAGAGGAGAGAGAGAGAGAGAGAGAGAGAGAGAGAACGAACGAACGAAGGAACGAACAAACAAATGTTATTGCTATTAAGCTGTACAGCTCCTTTAGCAAGTCGTCGCGATGTACATTGACAAAACGCGACACAATATCATTGACATGGAAACCACAGCAACGCATTTCTTTTTCAAACATTACATGACAAAGTCGTGAACGACAAACTGTCTCTGATATGTGTGTACATTTCATTCAGCGGAGGACCGCCACCCCAGGTAGAATTGCATCACGCCGAGGAGAGCGTGCAACCTCCGTAGAGCACGTGCTTGCGTCTCTGTGTGTTGTGTGTTGCTGGCACGTCTTCCTTTCTGCAGGTGGGCTAGTTTAACACGTTCTTCTGCTGACATGTTCTTGTGTTCCTGCTTCACAAACCAGAGCTGACTGTCGTCCTCCGAACTCGGATCTAGGCGAAGTCGAAAACGATGTCATCCGATTCGCACAGTAAACACACCCACGCCATCTGACTGGTGAAGCACGATCTTTCGGAATGCTAAGTTTCTGTGCTTATCCCTCAACTGTCTCTGAACTTGCCGGTCAGTCAAAGTGCCAGCATAGTCATTCACCACACCCGTGTCAAAGCCTGCCACTGTTCTGTCGATAGAATGCACGAGGCCTGTGTTGATGACAGAGTGCTGGATCTCCTGGTTTATAATGTCGCACTCAGACTGGCAGGAGTACAAAGGCAGGAGACTGTTCTTGAACATTTGACGTGTCAGCTCGCTGTCAACATCTGCAGGCTTGATGTGTTCAGTAACATCCTGTGTAGTGCACTGTGTACCATGATCTTCAAATTCTGTGTCAAACAAGGCCAGTTCATTTACTGCACAAGCGTTTCCGTTATTAACACCAACCTGTTCAAGCCGTGTTTTTGCTGCTTAGCTCGCTCCTGATAACGTCGCACCTGGGTTGGCGGTTTCTTTCTGTAATATTGGACTCGTGCTTCTCGGTTCAAGACAGGATCCGCCATTGTTGTTTTGACAGGGACGGCTGGCTTCAGTCGTAATACGACGGCGGTGTTGCTGTCATCACCTGTGATTTTCACGCTTGGCATTGTGTTCTCGGTTAGCAGGGCGCTCAGGGCTGTCTCCACAGTCGCTGGAAGTTCCAGTAACTGGCATTGTCAAAGAATGATCAAAAGTAATTTTCGCAGCTTAGACAAATGGCGCCATGTCGCTTCGTGTCAAACCACGGACCCGAGAGAGAGAGAGAAAGAGAGAGAGGAGGAGAGAGAAGACAGACAGACAGACAGACAGGCAGACAGACAGACAGACAGACAGAGAAAGAGAGTACAAAGTTTAACCTCTGAAGCTCTGTTTCACACTTATTGCCAAATTATTCGCATTATCATAAATGTGGAGAATGATGAGATTCATGAAAAATTGTATACATACACTGATATAAAGACTGTTCCTAAGTCAATCCAACTATAGTTTCCACGACAATGCTTTCACTACATTCCTGTAAGTACAGTCCCCAAGAATATGTGCATCCTAAACCCCTCCAACAACAGTTCACATGAATCAGTCCACACTACCTCGTCCCAATAGGGATCCTCATAAATCTCTCTGCACTACATTTCACCAACAAGTCATGGATCTACTCACACTGTATGTAATAGCAGATCCATCAGTCATCCCACTCTGCAGTTCTTTGACGACCATTCCCATCGATTCGCTCACAATATTTCTTCCAGCAACACTCTCAATCAATCTGACCACACTTCAATCTTGAAACAACAGTCACCATCATCTGTCCCCACAGAACAACGCCCCTCCCCCCTCCCCCAGCAACAGTCCCAATCAGTCTGTCCACATCATACGCGTCAAAGGACTGTCCCAGTTGTATCCCTCCAACAAGTGTCCATCATGAATCTGACCACACAACATTCTTATAAAAACACTCCTCTTAAATATGACTACGGTGTACCCCCTCCCCCCCCCCTTCCATCTACAGGACCCATCAATCAGTCCACACTACATCTTTATGAAACAGTCCTTTTGAATATGACCACAGTGTAACACCTACCCACCCCCACTCCCATTCCCACAATTGTCCCCGTCATCAGTCCACACTACACCCTTATGAAATAGTCGTCTTGAATATGACCACATTGTACCCCCCCCTCCCTCCCCCATTTCTACTACAGTCCCCGTCATCGGTCCACACTTCATCCTTGTGAATTAGGCCTCATGAGTATGACCATAGTGTACCCCCCACCCCATTCCTGCTACAGCCCCCCCCCCCCCCCCCTCATCAGTCCACACTACACCCTTGTGAAATAGTCCTCTCGAATATGACCACAGTGTACCACCCCCCCCCCCCCCTTCCCACTACGGTCCCCGTCATTAGTCCACACTACATCCGTTCTACATCCCCGGCAACGAGGTCTAAGCTCGATTTCTGTTATACCCTTTTATTCGATATTTTTGCCCCGATCAGCCCTTACCCCGAGTTGAGTTTGCAGCGTGCTCAACTGGGAAGATTGAAGCAACAGTCGAGTTTTGTCAAATTGATAGATACGTCCCTGAGATCGTTGCTCCAACTTCCCAATCAGAGAGAGAGAGAGAGAGAGAGAGAGAGAGAGAGAGAGAGAGAGAGAGAGAGAGAGTGCGTGGTGTGTGTGTGTGTGTGTGTGTGTGTGTGTGTGTGTGTGTGTGTGTATGTTGTGTGTGTGTGTGTGTGTGTGTGTGTGTGTGTGTGTGAGAGAGAGAGAGAGAGAGAGAGAGAGAGAGAGAGAGAGAGAGAGAGAGAGAGAGAGATGTCCATAAGTCCTATATAACTCCAGTGCGGCAAAACGCAGGTTACATTTCACTTCATCAACTTTATGAGACACCAGCCAAACAAAATGACATCCGCCTTGAAGAAACATCTAATAATCCTGCAAGTAAATTGCTTCTTCATTTCTTGCACTGTTTCAGTGATTACATTTTTGGGGGAGATGGAATCGCCAAGCAATATAGCAGGTAATCTAGCATGGTCAGGTTCCTGGCATTTCACAGCTTTATTGCGTGGTCCTGATAAGCGGGGGTTACAGAGATGATGATGCAGTGTGCATCGCCTGCTCATAGGCATTTTTTTAAAAACCCGTTAAGGATGTAATTCATTTTACGTGAGGAAAATTCAAACAGAAAAAGAGGAATGGAATAAATCATTTCCCCATGACTCATTTCCCCCTGGCAATATTTAGAAAGCTTGCAAAGATTTTACAGTTAACATGAACATTGTAAATGTCGTCTAAACAAACGATGTATTTCACTTTTAGTCCGTCTTTACACGGATTTCTTGCATAAGCCAAATATTTGTCATCACCTGAGTGGGGACTTAATACATTTCAATACCATATCTACCCTTATATTTGAGTTTGATGCACACACGAGAATCATAG
>CM065729.1:29324832-29327332 GCA_033310375.1 Conus canariensis | reverse complement strand
GAGAGAGAGAGAGAGAGAGAGAGAGAGAGAGAGAGAGAAATTGTTGTTGGGGATTAAAGGTTGGGTTCCAAGTAAAAGAAGCTTATTTGTCTATCAATGATGACAAAGAATGTAGTTCAAACATGAAAATGCAATTTAAAAGGGCTGTGTTCACCATGGACAATTCCAGTGCTAGTGAAGAGGAGAGGGTTTTTCAGCTGAGGCCAGGTCTAGATGATGTTTAGATCAGGATAGGTTCCAGTTGTAAGCCCTGCTTAGGAAATCTGGAACGCATTGATGAATGTAATTTTTATTTTTACATGCACCGAACGCAGCATGGTGTCTTTTCACTAAATATGCATGTGGTTTTACGTCTTTTCTGCTGGATCGAGTAGCTCTTAGTTTCTCTGCTTACTGGTGATATTGATGGAGTATTGTTGTACATCCCTGGTTCCTTTTTATGTGTAATATACAAATGTTTCGAAAGCATTTTCTTGAAAATTATGTCACTTTGTTTTGTCCGTTTTTAATGTCACATCAAAGGCAATTTGCACCGATATGCTTCAAACTGGAACTATTAGTCATAACGGGATGAATTTTAACCGCTACCATTTTCAACACTAAACATAGCATGGATAGAGAGCATGCTGTCCTATTTTGTTCTTTGTACGTCCAAACACACGGAAAGACAAATCCCCAGCGAACAAACTTTTCATCTTATTCTTTCAGATGTTAAAATCCACGACAAAATAACAAGAGGACAAGAAACACAGAGCAGAATCCCAGAAATAGGATATGATGAACTCAAAGTATTCTCCCTTCGGGACGGTTCCAGCACAAGAAGAATGTCCTCCAGCTGACAGCAGACTGGCTTCGTCTGACCTTCATTGCCCATCCACGCTTGTTACGACCACACAGACGAACACACACACACACACACACGCACACACACACACACACACACACACACACACACACACACACACACACACACACACACACACGCACACACACACACACACACACACACACACACACCGCGCGCGCGCGCGCGCCACACAACACACACACACACAACACACACACACACACACACACACACATTCTCGAGAACAGACACACACAGAGGTGGATGAAAAGCAAACAAACACACAAACAAAACAAAACAGAACAAACAAAAAAAAAAAAGTAGAAAAGCCAACGCACATAGCTCGTGCCAATTCAACAGATGTTATGAAATAATCTAAGAAGAAAATACTTTTTAACCGCTTGTTTACAACAAGAAAAGCAGCAGCAGCAGCAGTAGCAGTGGCAGCAACAACACGATTATCATCACCATCAACAAGAACAACAGCAGTGGCAGCAACAGCAACGCGATTATTGAGCGATTATTGAGATACAGTATATAAATTGAAGTGGAACCCAAAAGCCTCTCTAGATCTTGTAAATGAGTCATTGAGAGTATTTTCCACCCTTGAATCATTGAGCACATGTTTACATTTTATTACAATCATGTACTTGGCATTTAAACTTGATAATAGTATCTGTTAAGGGAGAGGGGAAGTCGTGGATTTCTTCAAATTCAGGGACGATGACATACGTGAATACACGAAAAACTTCAGCAACGTTTTAGAAGAACCATGTCAGTGTAGTACATGTTTCAGTAGTTTCTTGCTTCTGACATTAAAACCGGAAAGTCCTGTTTCAGAAGAATCATGTAACAGTTACAGGTTTCACCAGATAATGGGGGAGGGTGGGGGTGGGGGGGTGGGGAGGGGGATGGAGGGGGGGGGGGCGAAGATCAATATGAACACGCTGGAACTCAAATAGTAAGTTTAAAGAAAATCCATGTCAATATTAGAGTTTTCATCAGAATCGTGCCTGACATCCGCGAATCTACATTTGTCACTGTTGTTCTCGACATCATTCTGTGTGTAGACTCCACCGGTGCACGCTGACTCCACGCTAGCCAGCTTATATTGACAAATTGTTGAGTGTTTGACAGAAGAAAGAGAGAGAGAGAGAGAGAGAGAGAGAGAGAGAGAGAGAGAGAGAGAGAGACAGACGGACAGACAGACAGACAGACAGACAGACAGACAGACAGATAAAAAGGCTGATTTAAAGTTCGAATACATACACTCTGTCAAAAGGCAGATTTAAACTTTGAATACAAATACTCTGTGGAGCATAAAACTTAGGATTTTACCACGTCAGTTTTCAGGAGAGAGAGAGAGAGAGAATGAATGAATGAATGAATGAATAGGGAAGGGGCCATGGTCGGAGAGAGGAGAGAGAGAGAGAGAGAGAGAGAGAGAGAGAGAGAGAGAGAGATGTGTGTGTGTGTGTGTGTGGTGTGTGTGTGTGTGTGTGTGTGTGTGTGTGTGTGTGTGTTCAAACTTTCTGGGAACAAAAAAAAAAGTTTTCTTTTTCCCCATAAGCATTCCTTTTCTCTAAGATAGGGATGCGCCCGGTCTTTGTTTGCCTGTCTGTATGTTTGTTTGCTTTGTTTCTTTTGCGATGG
>CM065729.1:29287332-29299832 GCA_033310375.1 Conus canariensis | reverse complement strand
ATTTTCGTCATGCAGTTACCTATGTCATTTTAAGTTGACGTCATAATCTACGTTGACGTCACAATACTCCCCCTCCTCAAACAAAAAACAATGACCGAATTGTTTTTTGAAGAAGAAGTAAACACACAGCAGAATACACAAACCCAGAAATCACATTCACTCAACGGAAAACGAAGCTGCTCACGGCTCACAGAAAAACACAAGTTGTCGTCCCAACGAACTCTGAAGCCCTTTGACATGCTAGCTTGTTGCTGACCTCACAGACAGCCTCTCCATACCCACACAGGGTAGAGACCACACATATCTACTGACCACTCGGTCAGCCTCTCCATACCCCAACAGGGTAGAGACAATGGCTGGGCATGGGCTGCACCCCACACCCGGATGGCAATACACATACAATGTCTACTGACCACTCGGTCAGCCTCTCCATACTCACACAGGGTAGAGACCACACATATCTACTGACCACTTGGTCAGCCTCTCCATACCCACACAGGGTAGAGACAATGGCTAAGCATTCCCGCTCAATACTACTGTACGCCTTCTCACGATTCAGCAACTTTCGACTAGCGAACACGACTGGGTGAAGAACATCATTATTCTCCTAAGCAATACAGTACCCAAACCAACAGAACTAGCATCAGTCCTGAGAAATAAAGGATTACCAAATCTAGGTAACAACACACAGGTGCAGAAGACAAATTTCCTGAATCTTCCTCAAAGCTTCAGCACACTCAGGAGTCCAAGAAACAGACCTGAAATCAATGCAGAAACGACACGTACAATCTTTCTTCCTGACGAACACAACTGGAGATGCATACGGACTATTCGATGGCTCAGTGATGTCAAGATCCAACATGATACCAATCTCTCTCTCAACAACCTCTTTTGCAGAAAAGGGGGTATCATAACACTTCTTTCTAACAGGGACATCTGTTGTAAGAGGGATCTGTAATAGTACATCACCTGAGAAAGAACCTGGTTTGGGGGTCAAAATGTCCTGAAAATCATCAAAGATTACACGCAACTCGCTGGTACTTTTGTCAGACAAAGTACAATCAAACTGTACAGAACGAACATCTTCATCTGGCATAGAAGACGCCATCGGAACAGTTAAAGTGGGAATGGGTAAAGCGTCATCACAGTCCTGGACGACACCAACTGTACAAACCACTTCACGAACAGTACAAACAGACTCCGGAGAGGGATCCACAGAAAGACCAATTCCTGGAGAACTGTCCAAAGAACCCTGTTCTTGCTCACAAGCCAAAGGTGCTATCTCTGACCCAGGCACTGAATACCTTGTGAAAGAACGACTGTAGGTACAACATCAGAAGTAGACACAGCAGACACATCAGAAGACGCTGACTGAAAGCAAGACTTCAATGACTCATCCTTCTGTTTCTGAACAAGAGCAGAATGGAAAATGTTCAGATCATCAGGGATCTGACACAAAGGCTTTTTGTCCAAAACATGTTTATCTCTAGCCCTCGTAACGGCGGTTACAGAGAAAGGTTCAACAGATACATCACTAAACTCACCGCTCACAGAAACTCCAGGTACATTACCCACAATGAGATCTGCGACAGGGCTATCCAAGACACAACAAGTCAAATCGCCAACAAAATAAGGACAACTGACTGACACTGTAGCTAATGGAAACTCATCCACACGACCACCAAAAGAAACACACTTCACTGTGGTTCCTAACACCTGACTGTCAGAAACTAACCGTTTGCGAACGCCACAAATAGTAGCACCAGTATCACGCAGAACAGAACTCAAAGTGCCATTCACAGAACCAGACTCCAAACGTAATTTGCCTGTGAAGTCACCAGCTGCTAGACAAGCAAAAGGAGTATCAAGAACAGAGCAACAAGCAATGGACTGTTTGCTGTCAGCTGAGTTCTTGACAACAGTGGAGTTACTAACTACAAAAGGACATTCATCTGGGTGGCTAAGGCTATAGATTCTACAAGGGTTTCTACCTGACTTCCATGGACACCTAGCAGCTACATGTCCTGTCTTTTTACACAAAAAACACACAACACTTGCAAACTGATCAGAAGCACTTTCTGAGGAACTCTTACTGCCAGAGGTATAACGGGCGCCACGACCACGATAACGGCTACCGCCAAAGTTATTTCCACGACCAGCTGAGTAACCAGAGCTCTGATGACCACAATAACAGCTACCACCAAAGTTACTTCCACGATCAGCTGAGGAACCAGAGTAGTGGCCACTGTTTTGAAAAGTAGAGTATCTGTTTCCTCTGTCAGACTGACCACAGTATGGAGTTCTATCAGACTGACCGGGATACGGATTTCTATCAAACTGACCAGGAGTTTTGTATCCAACAGAAGCAAAAATGTTTACATCAGCTTTCCTAGAAAGCACCTTAGTGGGATGAGCATGTCTGTATGACTCTGCAGACTTGATCATTTCATCAAACGTTTTCACATCTTTTTCACACAAAAAAGTAGCCAAGTCCTTAGAGACACACTCCAAAAACTGCTCACGCAAGATAAGATCCACCAGACCTTCAAAAGACTTATCATTTTTTGACAAAGAGACCCAACGGTCAAACAAACGTCTAAGTTCAACTGCAAAGGTCTCGAAAGGTTCATCTGAGCTAGGTTTAGCCTCACGAAAACACTTACGAAAACCATCTGGAGTACATTGAAATTTTTTCAGCAAGCTCTCTTTCAAAAGCTCGTAAGACACAACATTATTTTCAGCGAGACTGTGATAGAGAGTTAAAGCGGAACCCTCAAGTAGTGCAGACAGGTATGTAACCCACAAACTCTCAGACCATCCTAAGGACCGAGCATGGGTTTCAAAACGAAACAAGTAACTGTCTATATCATCAGTTCTTTCCTTGAAAGGGGGCAACTTAGGAAAAGTAGGACGAGGGGCGTTAAACCTGGGAAAACCAGAACCCTGACTCTCACTGTCCTGTCCTGAGACCGCACTCTGCTGAGAAGTTATTTGTAACTGTATTCTTTTAGTTTCCTCTATCTCTTGCATTCTTTTTGTTTCCTCTTGCATCTTTTGTTTCCTCTTGCATTCTTTTTGTTTCCTCTTCCATTCTTTTTGTTTCTCTAGCTCTTGTATTTGTATCTGCTCTCTTTTAGTTATCTCTTGTATCTGCTCTCTTTTAGTTATCTCTTGTATCTGCTCTCTTTTAGTTATCTCTTCTTCCTGTACTTTCAACTGAAATTCTTTCAATTGCATTCTTTCCTCTCTTTCCATGTCCTGGGCAATACATTTGTCAACATAGTCCAACAGAGCTGGTCCCTCCAAACCACATACCTTACCTCGTTGTAAATATTTAGCGAAAACTTTGTCCTCGTCCACAGAGGACACAACAGGACTTTCTTCCTTAGCTTTCTGTGCCATGTTGAAAATATGAAATATTGTCCTGCCAAACCCGACACACACACTAGTGGATCAAATACAAACAATTGCTATCACAAGCAAAAAAGGTTTGAAACCCCTGTCCACTAAAATATATATATGAATTCCAAAGAGGATTTTTTTTTCTCAAACAAACATTAACGACAATCACTCTTTAAAAGACTAAGTATTATCAAACCCAACCAGCAAAAGATAGAGATAAACAATGAAACAGGATTTCAGGGATATGGGGAGAAAGAAAAACGCAATCGATAATCAATGCCAAATTTTCAGCAACAAGTATAAATCAAGCAATGACATGAGAGTAATAACAAATATAATCAATGTATTGTTGTTGTTATTTTATTCATTTATTTTATTTATTATTTTTTTTAACTGGTTCAGGGCAGCCACTCACACACTCATTTATTCAAGAGAAAAGAACCCTAAGAATGCTGAAGAAGCAACACAATCCCCAAGTAAAGATAAAAACAGAAATAATCAAAGAGATAACTGAAGATAATGAAAATAAAGCCCACAAAGGAAGGAAGAACTAGGAACTAGGCCCTCGTATCTCCAGAAACTATACAGAAGGAGATACCCCGTTACGCTGGAGACGGGAAAGAAAGTAGACAAGAACAGTCATAAAACAAAACAATACAACACAACTCAATTGTTCAAAAGAAAAGTCTGTGAACGTGACCTATTACTTCTAATTGGGCAATCATAGGTGTACAAAAACAAATCCTACCACTAAGGCGATTTTTAATTCAATAGCAAAAGAAATTTAACTACGGGGTCACCAGATGTTACGGATGGTGTGCGGTGCGTGTTTTGCTGTCTGACTCTCGCTCTCAAAAGTTTGGATGCGTGTAATAATTATTCCCTACGCACACCCACACCAAACGCACATGGATAGCCAGGCAACACACGAGTTAGATTTTTTTTTCTTTATAATTATGCTGCCTGAACCATCAAACATACATTCATGTGAACTGGTACAAATCAATACATGTCACTACATAGCATATAGATCAAGATATCAATACATAGGAACTTCAGTCATCAGATATCAGCATATCATAGTACATATCTTGATATCACTCACAGATCTCGCCGGCGCCGTCCACAGTGTCTCACATATGCAGTCAACACACTCGGTTACTAAAAGAAGACAAATAAGGATAACCAAGGTCCCCACATAATAAGCACAGCCGTTCACAAACACAAGCGATGAAGAAGAAGAAACAGGGTCTCCACACAACAAGCACAATAAATCACGTCAAACTATCAGAAGAAGAACCGCAAATTCACAAGGCACAGTAATCCATAGCAGAAGAACCGCAGATTCACAAAGCACAGCAATCCACAGAAGAAGAGCCGCAGATTCATAAAGCACAGTAAACCATAGAAGAACTGTAGATTCACAAGGCACAGCAACCAATATTGAATCCCCGGAGAACACGATTTCAGCAAAGTCCCATAGAACACAATAAACTTCGATTCCACGTATTGTTGATCTAAAACAAAAATTAATTAGCTTCTCCGTGTATTGATATTACAATGTTCACATCAATAACTTCAGCCCACCGACGCACATGAGGTGGTACAATTAGAGCACATAAATATTCTTGCAGGAGTTTTAAGTCACTCTCGGCGACACAGCATTCACAACATTTCTATAACAATTAAATTTCCTGGTACATATTTCGCTGGTACCGTCATCAGAAGTATCGCACATACACAGTGAATATCAACGTACTACTGACTTGAAAGTCAGCCTCTCCACATAGTAACACTACGGAGAAAACGACGATTAAAACAAAATAAATTAGGCTGGACACCAAAGCCTCGGCCGTTAGTTCTTGCTCTCTCTCTCGTCTAATATTATTATTTTCGTCATGCAGTTACCTATGTCATTTTAAGTTGACGTCATAATCTACGTTGACGTCACAATATCAAACTGCGAGAAATCATGTTACTGACATTGTTCATCAAGCAAAAACTTTGTTCTATTCTTCAAAGATATTGGCCTGTAATACGGCCAAGCAACTATTTAATGTCACAAATAGTCTCCTAGGCAAAGTCAGCTACTCCCCCCTTCCCACCATCTTCCAAACTCAAGAGCTCCCTCAGAAATTCTTAGAGTTTTTCAATGGAAAAATTGACACTATCCGTGAAAAACTAGATTCTACTGCACCTGTACATCCTCTGAATGACAAAGTTTACTGTGGACCTCCTTTGGCTTGTTTTAGTCCTGTTAGTCAAGACTATGTCAAAAAACTTTGTTTGCGATGCAGCCCTAAATCATGTGAACTTGATGCCATTCCCACTAACTTGCTCTTTCAGTGCATTGATGATGTCCTACCCCATCTTACTCATGTTATCAATACCTCTTTGTCCTCTGGTCACGTTCCTGAAATCTTCCGGTCCGCAGTGGTACGTCCATTGATCAAGAAACCTTCATTAGATAAAAATGTTTTAAAGAATTATCGGCCTGTATCAAATTTGTCATTTCTATCAAAATTATTGGAGAAGATCGTTTTGGAACAAATTCTAGAACATCTCGAAAAGAATCACCTTTTGAATCCTCATCAATCTGCTTACAGACAAGGCCATAGTTGTGAGACAGCACTCCTCCGTATAGTCAATGACCTCCTCTGCGGGCTTGACGATGGGAATGTTTCCTTATTAGCGATGTTAGACCTCTCTGCAGCATTTGACACGATCGATCATAATATTTTGTTCTCATGGCTTCAAACTTCCTTTGGATTCAAAGACACAGCTCTCGACTGGATTATCTCTTACTTGACTGGACGGACTCAGACAGTGTGTGTACAGGGAAGATACTCAGACAGTTCTCCTCTTAGGTACGGTGTGCCTCAGGGTTTTGTACTTGGGCCAGTCCTTTTTGTGCTGTATGCTAGTCCTGTGTCTGACGTCATCAGTGGTCACGCCATGTCGCATGAGAGCTTTGCTGACGATACTCAGCTTCATCAGTCGGCTCCCATTGCTGAAACTGACTCACTGATTTCTCGGACGCGGGGCTACATTGCAGACCTGAAGGACTGGATGACAACCAACAAACTACAACTAAACGACGACAAGACGGAACTCATGTTCGTGACAAAACAGCCTAACCATCCTTCTCTGCCTTCAACTGTCACTATCAATGACTGTGCTGTCTCTGTCTCCTCTGTCCGCAGTCTAGGGGTCATACTTGACCAATCCCTCTCCTTTGAGAAACAGGTTTCAAATATTTGCAAGATTGCCTATTTAGAACTAAGAAGAATCAGCTCTGTACGTCACCTTCTCTCTACAGATGCTACAAAAACTCTCATTTGTGCATTTGTCTTATCTAGAATAGATTTTACTGCAACTCACTTTTGGCCGGCCTTCCAAAATACCTGATAGAAAGATTACAGCGAATCCAAAATCATGCAGCCCGAGTCGTCTGTAGAGCAAGAAAACATGCTCACATTTCGCCTCTCCTCCACTCTCTTCACTGGCTATCTGTCTCAAACCGTATCTCGTACAAAATCTCAACTCTCACTTTCTCTGCTCTCTTTGAAAATGGACCTTCTTATCTCTCAGAGCTCCTTAAAATCTACATCCCCTCTCGACAACTACGCTCCTGTGCTGACGACCGCCTTCTGCGAATGACTCGCTTCAGGACTACTACTGGTGAAAGATCTTTCTCTTTTCAAGCTCCAGCGACGTGGAACAGACTGTCAGACTGTCTCAGACATTCAGATTCTATCTCTTCTTTCAAGTCTAAACTTAAATATTTTCTCATAATTAGTCAATGCTGTGGGGAGAGAGGGGGGGGGGGGGTACAACCTAACTCATAGCCGTCTGGGCCTTTTCAAATGTAGCGTATGTGTATGTTCTCTATTATATGTATTTGTTGTATGATTGAACGTTATAGGATTAAGTTTTTTGTAGTGATATTTGAAGAATAAGTGAATGTCACATTGGTAGGATTAGGATTTGTTAGTTATTGTAGTAATAGTATTTGTAGTTGGGTGTAAGGTGTATTATTGTATATGAGAAGGGTGAATGTAGTATGACTTTGTAAAGCGCTTAGAGAAATTCGTTTGATTAAGCGCTATATAAGAAATCATTATTATTATTATTAAAATAGGGAGAGGTAGGTGTCCGACTAGTGATAGGGCACTGTCGTGTACCAGCTCTTACAAAACAGCACACTACATGTGTAAATCAAACATAATATCTATTCCGGGGGTATTCAGACTTTTACAAGAAAGTGACTGGGGTACTTACACTTTACAAGTCAAAGCCACTGGAGGTACTTAAAATTTATAAGAGAGTCATTGGAGATAGTCACTCTTTACAAGATAAAGGTCACTTGGGGTACTTGAACTTCACAAGTAAAAAGAAAATCATTTGGGGTATTTAAACTTTACAAGTAAAAAGAAAACCATGGGGGGTGCTTAAACTTTACAAGTGAAAGTCACCATGTGTACATGCACTTCCACATAGAAAGCCACTGGGGTATTTAAACTTTAGAAGAGAAAGTCACTGTGGGTACTTAAACTTTACAAGTGAAAGTCAATGAGAGTACTGAAACTTTACAAGGAAAAGTCACTGGGGGTACTTAAACTTTACAAGAGAAAATCACTGTCGGTACTTAAACTGTACAGGAGACAGTCACTGTGGGTACTTAAACTTAACGAGAGCAACTCACTGGGGGTACTTTAACTTTACAAGGAAACGTCACTGGGGATACTGAAACTTTACAAGGAAAAGTTACTGTAGTACTTAAACTTTACAAGAGAAAGTCACTGTGGGTACTTAAACTTTACAAGAGAAAGTCGCTGGGGTACTTAAACTATACAAAAGAAAGTCACTGTGGGTACTTAAACTTTACAAGAGTAAGTCACTGGGGCTACTTAAACTTTACAAGAGAAAGTCACTGTGGGTACTTAAACTTTACGAGAGAAACTCTCTGTGGATAGTTAAACCTTACGAGAGAAACTCATTACTTTACGAGAGAAACTTACTGTGGGTACTTTAAGTTTACTAGAGAAAGTCACTGACAGTGCTTTAACTTTAATAGAGAAAGTCACTGGAGGTACTTTAACTTTACTAGAGAAAGCCACTGGCGTACTTTAACTTTACTAGAGAAAGTCACTGGGTGTAATTTAACTTTACGAGAGAAAGTCACTGAGGGTACTTTATCTTAACTAGAGAAAGTGGCTGGGCTTCTCTTCTCCTTCACAGTGAAGGCTGGATGTAAACGAAACGTTGTGACGCACCCTTTTACTTGTTGTTCTCTTTATGAACTCACTGCATGTTTTGAAGACGGAACGACAAAAATGCTTAAGAAAAACTTATTTACTGGAATGACACGTATAAAGAAATAACCAAATGATGCACGCATTGGAATATGCAGTTTTGCTCTGCTTGGAACGAAAGACATCAAGGTAACACGGTGCTTTCGATAATATTAGCTGTAATTCACTTCAGCTCTCAGTTCCCGGACATTTGGAAGTAGGTTTTAAAACTCTGACGCCCTCAAATACCAAGAAAGAAAAGTCCACAAAAGAGCATACAGACTTGCAATGTGCGCGAGAGTTGTTATATAAAAAAAAAATGTGTGACAAAAGAAGTGCAAGGAGGTCCCACCTTTATTTAAAAGAAAAACAAAATGTGGAAAAGATGGGAAGTTGAAGATCTCAAATTAGGAGTAAGGTAGGTAGAATCAGATTCGGATATATGGTTTACGTTCATTGAAAGAGGAATATTTCAATTAGGTGAGAACAATGAAATGAAGTAACAAGTGAGGGGGGACACCATAGAACCTCAGAAGAGACCAACCCAATATTGATGAAATATAAACTGACCAAGTATAGGGTCAAGAAAGTATACAGTTCGGACTAAAAAGAATGCACATTGTGTGTAACACAGTTTCGCTTTCAACATTTCAGTATTGACAGAAAGGAGTAACAACCAATTCATCTCTGGATAAAAAGTCAGGTCAGTGCGCATGATCAGATTATTTGTGTGTTACAGTCTCAGCCTGACAGTCTCTATGTCAACCTGAACGGGAATGCATGTGAACTCTCACCTAAACGTTTTGTAAATACCGCAAAGAAGGTAAACAAACAAAGTCATTTGCATATATTCTGGATACTGTCTTTGAACTCCCAATTCAGATACTGTTTTTATCATTAAGCATGGGTAAGTTTTGCATTGATTTGTTTTCGCTCGTTTGCTTGGAAGTCTTCCATTTGTGGATAAAAATGTTACAACGATTGACTCCTTTCATGAAGCAGATACCTAGTCTGTGTATGGCGTTGGAAGACGCAGAAACGAAACTTAAACAAGAAAGAAAAAGGCATGTGCACGCGCACGTGTGTGTGTGTGTGTGTGTGTGTGTGTGTGTGTGTGTGTGTGTGTGTGTGTGTGTGTGTGTGTTTGCGTGCATATATATATATATATATATATATATAGAGAGAGAGAGAGAGAGAGAGAGAGAGAGAGAATGGTACTGAGGATCAGCGCAATCTTAAAAACAGTGCTCAACCACAGTGGGAGCGACATTTGTTATATTAAAAGCAAGTTAAAATCAAGCTTCTAAAAACATCTACAAATTTGTTTCACGCTATGCGGTCGTCAGGATGTGATGAGCTTGTGTTGCCAGTGCCACGTATATATATAGCTAGCTGGTTTGCTGTTGTTTTTTTCCGTGCTACATGTGTTTCTCAGGTGTTGTTTTTTTTCGCTGATAGGAACTTCCATCTGTGTCTGCAATTGTTAACCATTTCTGTTCTAACATTTAGAGTTGCCAACTGTGGTTTACATAGTATAATGTATTTCTCTGTTAGGCATAGATTGCATTTTTTTGAAATGTTGTTGTATGATGCTGCTCTTTTTAAAATTTTCCAAGATATGTTGTAGTCTATGTTTTTTTCTTTAAGTTTCCAAATGTATTTACTCAATTCTGTTTGGTTTTTGTATCTTTCTTTGTTGAATGATTGTTTATGGTTTGCATATCTAGTTTTGAATTGGTTTTCCGTGATACCTACATATGTTTCTTTTGCGTTCTCTGATGTTACAGTGGCTTGGTACACAATGTTGTTATAAAGGCATCTGTTGCTTAGGGGGCACTGTTCTTTTTTGGTACAGTTACAAGATTTCCTTTCGTTACCCTCCTTTTTTTCTGTGCTGCTTTTCATTTTGTTTGCTGAATCGATGGCATTTTTAAGATTCAAAATGACACCAAAATATTTGTGAAGGCGGATAAAACCAATAACTTTTACAAAATAGAACCTGAAGAGTACTCAAAACTCCTTGATAAAAATATCCAGAAAAATTACAGAAAGGCTGACAAGGCTACATATGATCACATCAGAAAGAAAGAAAAGGAACTTGTGCACCAAATGGACCTAAGTGACAGAGTAGAGACCACAGCAGCTAGAGAAGCCTTTATTACACTTAAAGACCACAAACCCAATTTCTTGAACAACCCAACATGTAGACTGATAAACCCTTCCAAATCTGAACTAGGGAAAATTAGTAAAAAAATCTTAGAGAAAACCATAAAAACATAAAAGAAAACACTGAACTCAATCTCTGGAAAAACACATATGAAGTAATACAATGGTTCAAAAACCTCAATAAACAAGAAAATACAGTTTTTATAACATTTGATATAGTAGATTTCTACCCATCTATAGATGAAAAGCTACTAACTAAAGCTATAAAATTTGCCAACAAGTACACAGAAATATCAGGGTCAGAAATGGAAATCATTTTCCACACAAAGAAAACTTTACTGCACAATAAAAATGAAACCTGGATTAAGAACACAAGCAGGAATTCAACTTTCGATGTCACAATGGGATCATACGATGGTGCCGAAACTTGCGAACTTGTCGGACTATTCATGTTATCCAATATTCAAAAAAAACTTGGAAAACAAACTGGACTGTACAGGGATGACGGCCTTGCCGCTCTGAATGACAACCCTAGAAATATTGAAAATAAGAAAAAGGAATTGTGTAAAATTTTCCACAACCAAAACTTAAAAATCACAATAGAAGCAAACAAAAAGATAGTGAACTATTTAGACATAACGTTAGACCTCAACCAACACACATATAAACCATACAAGAAACCAAATGACACGCCTGTTTATGTAAACATCAAAAGCAATCACCCACCCTCCATACTGAAAACAATACCCCAAAGCATAAATAAAAGACTATCCAATTTGTCATGTAACGAAACAGTATTCAACAACGCTACAGCTGAATACCAAGAGGCGTTACATACAAGTGGCTACAATTACAAACTAAGATACGATCCAGACAATGATACAAAAAGATGCAGAAAGAACAGGAAAAGGAATATCATATGGTACAATCCCCCATATGATGCAAGAGTTGAAACAAATGTAGGGAAAGAATTCTTTAAAATCTTGACATCATCTTTCCCAAAAGACCATAAATTATTCAAGATATTCAACAAAAACAACATCAAATTATCATATTCATGTATGCCGAACCTTAAAAATGCCATCGATTCAGCAAACAAAATGAAAAGCAGCACAGAAAAAAAGGAGGGTAACGAAAGGAAATCTTGTAACTGTACCAAAAAAGAACAGTGCCCCCTAAGCAACAGATGCCTTTATAACAACATTGTGTACCAAGCCACTGTAACATCAGAGAACGCAAAAGAAACATATGTAGGTATCACGGAAAACCAATTCAAAACTAGATATGCAAACCATAAACAATCATTCAACAAAGAAAGATACAAAAACCAAACAGAATTGAGTAAATACATTTGGAAACTTAAAGAAAAAAACATAGACTACAACATATCTTGGAAAATTTTAAAAAGAGCAGCATCATACAACAACATTTCAAAAAAATGCAATCTATGCCTAACAGAGAAATACATTATACTATGTAAACCACAGTTGGCAACTCTAAATGTTAGAACAGAAATGGTTAACAATTGCAGACACAGATGGAAGTTCCTATCAGCGAAAAAAAACAACACCTGAGAAACGCATGTAGCACGGAAAAAAACAACAGCAAACCAGCTAGCTATATATATACGTGGCACTG
>CM065729.1:29282332-29284832 GCA_033310375.1 Conus canariensis | reverse complement strand
GATGTGTAGCGCTGTTGGCGTCTTCAAGGCCAGACTTTTCATCGTTTGTGTTTCCTGTGTGCAATAATGTGATGAAGAGACCGACAGCAAACTATAGTGTTAATACGTCCATAGACAGGGAGAAAAATAAAATGATGACATGCACTACGTGAATATTTCCTCACAGTAGGCCTAAAGGATTAATCCATCATACCGTTTTTCATCCAGTGTAAGTTTTCCAATCTCTGCTTGTGTCTTTTTGTGTCCACGAAGGAAATGATATTTCAATTTCGCCTCGACCATCCAACCTGAGGAAGAGCCTACGACCTTACTATACAGTTAATGCAACTAGGAAATGCGATGTGCATTTTCAGGATACTTGACTAGCTTCGTTTTTGTTGCTCATGTTTGTTGAAAACATCATGTCCTCTCTTGTTACTTCTTGTTTATGTGTATCACGAGCATGCACCACACACACACACACACACACACACACACACACACACACACACACACACACACACACACACACACACACACACACACACACACAATCTCCCTTCGTCTCTTTCCACCTCTCTTCGTCTCTCTGGCATTCTTTGTAGATTTTTTTATCAAGGTATTCCGAGAAAGACTGGTTGATTGCAGCTGGCAGAATTGGAATTGTCATGTACAGAACAGTGACAGATTTGAATTATACAGAACGTATAGCCATTTACGATGTTTACCTGTCTGCATGTCAATGAAAATAGACAAACATACACAACGCATTATGACTAAGATTAGATTTGGTGTCTCTGATCTTTTTACTCATTATTTCCGTTATAGACAGTCATTTACCAGAAATCTGATCTGTCCATTATGTCAAAATACGAAAGAGGATGAAGTTAATTTTGTATCGGTTTGTCCAGTATTAAAAGACCTTCGAGAGCAATTCATCCCACCAAAGTATTTCAATAATCCTTGCCTTTTCAGGTTAACCCTGTTAATGTCGTCATCAAATGAAAACACTGTTAAACAGTTAGCTATTTATCTATATAAAGCATTCAAGAAGCGAAGTGTGTATATAGCGTAAAGAATCCCAATATCAATTTTCGACATGAATCACAGTGTATACCCCCATTCTAAGGGCTATGGCCTATATGAATAAAACATTTGAGTCTTGAGTCTGCCTCTCTCTCTCTCTCTCTCTCTCTCTCTCTCTCTCTCACACACACACACACACACACACACACACACACACACACACACACACACACACACACACACACATACATACACATACACACATGCATACACGCGAGCGCGTGCGCGCACCGAAGTTCGCGCACGAACGCGCGCTTACGCATGCAAACTTCATGCTCCTCAAGAATAAACGACAATATTGTACTTTGACCACAAAACTGCATCTTGTGCAGTTGTATACAAGACTACTGACAATGAAAAAAAAAAAAAGGGTAGACAGGGAAATAATACACACGACGCAATAACACAGCCAAATAAATTCAGAGGAATATGTTTGAATGCTGGTCAGAGAAATAATTTGCGAATAAATGTATATTCTTAGCTGCGAGTTGTTTCAAAGAAGGGGGGAAACACAGGGCGCTTATGCTTGTTTGTCTTCGGTGTTCTTTCGTTTACTTTTTACCAGAGGAACCCCTCTGCATCCCATTCCCTGTCATTCCTGCACTCGTAGGCCATCTCACGTCTACGGTATCACCATCCATCCCTTTCAGGGAAAATTCCATGGTCCAACGGCAGGGACGGTAAGCTGGAATCAACCACAGGATTGCCGCAGCACTGAGTCTGACAAACAGAACATACTGTCGAACCCAACGGGGCGGAATGCCAGAACTGTTCAAACTTTGTGATTTATGATTCTACCGGCAGTCTTGAAGGCCACACCAGTCCACATTAGGAGTTTCCTGAGAATAGTAATTTGCTGAGGAGACAGATTGCAAGTCAGTTTTGTGACTACCGTGGACAAAATGCCTAACTAAATGGGGTCACACCGCCAACTCCCATGTGAACCATTCATCTGCATGATTTAGGGAGAATCCAGTCTCCACAATCAAATCCGATTAATCCACCACCTTGTTCTAAATTCACGATTTAATCTTGTCAACTCCGTCCAGCTGTAGTTGGAAGAAAAGTATATTCTTGTGTTGCAAGTGTTATGCCACAGGGCAGATATTGCATTTTTGATGGCATTTACACTTGATACTACAAACATTGTTAGTCCTTTTGACTGTTCAAGTTGCGTCCACCCTGATGAGAGAGGAGAGAGAGGAGAGAGAGAGAGAGAGAGAGAGAGAGAGAGAGAGAGAGAGAGAGAGAGAGAGAGAGAGAGAGCGGTTGAGGGTTAGGCGATAGTCATTTTATCTCCCATTCACTGTTCATTCTGGATGTGACATCCACTTACCGATCAGTATGTTCTGACATAAATGCACAGACCCTTTTCGTTCTCCCACAAGTGTCAATAGAATGGCGAAAGCTGGTCCCTTGTTCGACTCAATAAAAG
>CM065729.1:29267332-29272332 GCA_033310375.1 Conus canariensis | reverse complement strand
AAACTTCCTCAGCGCACTTGTGAAGGTTTTGTTTTTAAAAAACAAAGTATTGTGTTCTGTTATCCTATGACTTGATAGGGTAACAAAAGAAATTGTTTCGGAAAACATGAATAGATGAAGTGAGTGTTAAAGGAAGTGGTCTTCTGGAAAAAAAAAAAGTTTATTCTGTGACTTAAACTAGTTATGAACTTCATGATGAAAAAAAGGTGTTTATTCTAATATGGTTGCGAGAAGAGGGAGAGTTTAGATGCTAGGGATAATAAGCTCCCAGAGTGAGCGACATAGACTTTTTGCTGGTTTTTATTTTTGATGTGGATGAGTATTTAACTCACTCTTGACATACATACTGAATAATTATGTGTTGGTAGACAAGAGTGTTGTGGAAATCTGTGCCTTACATATATTGAAGTAGATGAATCCTTTTGAAAAGAAACCTTTTACAAAATCTGGTGATTATATGAAATGAAATGAACATTCTTGTGTTACAAGAAAAGAAATGAACATTTTGTGAATTGACGAAAGACATTTATAGTTTGATGAAAAGTAATCATTAATTGTGTGTAATGAAAGTAATCATTAATTGTGTGTAATGAATTGTATTCATGGTTTATTGAAGAGGGTCTAGGTGGAAATCCTTTCCCCAATTTGGAAAACTAAATTCTGAAAGGTTTATATGGAAATCCTTTCCTGTGTAGTGTTGGGATTCCGGAAAGGGAATGTTGTAGTGTTATGATTCTGGAAAAGGGAATGTTGTAGTGTTATGATTCCGGAAAAGGGAATGTTGTAATGTTGAAGAAAGAATATGCTGATGTTAGTCCCAAGTTGTAGTGGAATATGATGTGGCTAATAAATATAAATGTAGTCGTGATTGTAATGAATAGTAGCCATGATAATCAAGGTAGTTAATCAGTTTCCCCCAGGTAGAAGTGTTCCCTGGACTGAGGGGGACTGGCTGCCATTGTCCGAGGGTCGGGGCCATAGCCACGTACTGCCCCCTTGTTCTCCGCCTTTTGTCGGCGTGGAGAGGTCGGCCTGAGTGCCGATAACCACCCTACCTGCCACTGCGCCTGGGACCGACTACCCGCTGAGACAGTTGGGCTGGAGACTCCGCTGCTGCCAAGCCAGAGCGCCGCTCCCGAGTTGAACCAGCGACCTGTTGGCCACGTCGTCCTTGTGTTTGTGTGTGAGCCACAGCTCCTCTGTGAGACTGTCACCTCGTCGCCGGCAGAGACGCCGCGAGTGTGTTAGAGATTTTTCAGCCACAGCTCTGAAGTGATTTAAGTCCTGTGTCGGACTTGACTTGACACTGTAGTCGTCATCTTCGTCATCTTCGTCGTCTTCGCCCTCTTCGTCTTCGTCGTCGTCGTCGTCGTCTTCGTCATCGTTGGAACCAGCAGCGCCAAGGAATAGATACATATAGATACATTTTGTGTGTACGCCTTGTGGCTGGCGTGCCGCGCGACCTATTAATGATTTTGCTTTCATTACATATGTTTGTCTGATGGCTCGGGCAGCATAAACAAAAAAAAAGTGTTGTTCTGTTGCCTGGCTGTCAATGTTCGGGTGAGTGGGTGTGTGTATGTGAATTAGAAAAGTCGTGCATGCATCCATAATTTCTGAGTGAGAGTCAGACAGTCAGACACCTGCAGACACCACCCATACCATCCGTAACACGGTAGAAAATAGCATACACCTGTTGTAAGAACTCTGCAATATGACAGATACAGCTGATTCAGTGTGCTTTTACAATCATTGCCACAAGCATTCCAAGACATTGTATACACTAACAGTTAGATCCACTATGACAAGAGAGAAAGAGAGAGAGAGAGAGAGAGAGAGGGGGGGGGGGGAGAGAGAGAGAGAGAGAGGGAGAGAGAGGGGGGGAGAAGTTGAGAGAGGCAGAGAGAGAGAGAGAGAGAGAGAGAGAGAGAGAGAGAGAGAGAGAGAGAATGAGAGAATGAGAGAGGTGGGGATTAAAGTGACAGAGTTTCCATTGTGCACTAAATGCTCATTTTGGATATTACACGCATGTACTAATTGATATTTTACAACATAAAGCGCACGTTCTTCTCCCCCTCCCCCTCCTCCGCCCAAACATGTTAATACACTGACTGACCCCTTGGACAAAGGCAATGAAAGGGTGACTGGTCCACAAACCAAAATGGTCCACAAAACAATGATAAGCAAGTACACTCTCTTTCCATTCATTTTTCTATCTGTTTGTGTGTTGCCTAACTTGTTGAAGACCACATGGTCCTTTTTTGTTGAAGCCTTCTTGTGAAATAATTTTAGTCCATGCTGTTGTTTCTTTTTTTTTTTTTTTAACAGTCTTATGGTTAATGTTGTAGTTTGTCCCTTTGCTGGAAAAAAAGGTAATGAACAATGTTGCTGTTTAACGTGTTTGCTGAACAACACGCGCTTTAATATGCCTTGTTTGTTGAAAAAAAAAATGTGACTCATATTGAACTGTTCATTGTCTGTTGATAATCTTGTGACAATTCACTGTTTGCTGGTTTGTTGAATATCTTGTAGCACATACTGTGTTTTGCCTTGTTTGTTGATAACCTAGCGTTCACTGAAGCTGTTTGTCTTGCTGATCTCAACGTCATGTCTGTCTTACGAATTTGTTGAAGAGTTTCAGTCATCTCTCTCTCTCTCTCTCTCTCTCTCTCTCTCTCTCTCTCTCTCTCTCTCTCTCTCTCTCTTGTGAAACATTCGTCTCACTGCATGGTATAATCCTTACAGACTACACTCCAACGGTTTTCTTCTAAATATCAAATAGTTGCATTTTTCTTTCTATCTTGTTTTCAACCCTCTCATAACATCGTCCTTACACCGCACTTGCAGGGTCCAGTAAAACCAGTTAAGCAGAATGCTTCTGGAAATGATCCTATCATCATGACATATAGAGGATGAGGTGTGTGGGTGGGTGGGTGTGTGGGTGGGGTGGAGGGGGGGGGGTTGGCGTGTGGAATCTTCCTCCTTGAGTCACAGGACATATATGGTTCCCATCAGTACATTTTGAACCCACAATACACACACACACACACACACACACACACACACAGCGCCGCCACGCACGCACGCACGCGCACGGCACGCACGCACGCACGCACGCACGCACGCACCACACACACACACACACACACACAGTGCTTCCCCAGTCTTTCTTTTCTCTAAGCCGATGGGTCACTGCAAACTTCCAATATTCCTTTTATCAATTCTTCGCAAATTGAATAGTCTCATTTTTTTTTCACTTTAAACTAGATATATTGTGTAGTCCATGCTCCAGTCACAGAACACAGTGCAGTCCCTGTTTTCCAACTTCAGCCCATAGCGTTTTGTGTGTGGCACTAGCATTCTTTTCTAACAGCCCACAGTGCCTACCTGGTCAAGCTTTAACGATCTGTGTACAGAGAGAGAGAGAGAGAGAGAGAGAGAGACAGAGAGAGAGACAGAGAGACAGAGAGACAGAGAGAGACAGAGAGAGAGACAGAGAGAGGGAGGTGAAAGAGAGACAGAGACAGAGAGAGGGAGGTGAAAGAGAGAGAGAAAGAGAGAGATAGAGAGAGAGAGAAAGCGATGGGGTGGAGGGGGGAGGGGCGACCAAGAGACAGACAGACAGATAGGGAGAAGAGTGTGTGTGTGTGTGTGTGTGTGTGTGTGTGTGTGTGTGTGTGTGTGTGTGTGTGTGTGTGTGAGTGTGTGTGTGTGTGTGTGTGTGTGTGTGTGTGTGTGTGTGTGTGTAGAGAGAGAGAGAGAGAGAGAGAGAGACAGACAGACAGACAGACAGACAGACAGACAGACAGAGAAAGAGAGACAGAGAGAGAGAGACAGACAGACAGATAGACAGACGGACAGACCGATTAACAAGCTGAGGAAGAAGGTAGGAGAAGATGAATGAACATAGGAGGTAACAGGGGAATTATGGCAGACGATCCGACAAGGAAATTCAACAGAGATTGATGCTGTCACGGTGACTCGCCAGATGTAACAGAGCACTCTCTCTCTCTCTCTCTCTCTCTCTCTCTCTCTCTCTCTCTCCTCTCTCTCTCTCTCTCTCTCTCTCTCTCTCTCTCTCTCCCATCCATAATATCCAAACGTATTGAACAGGATGACCATTCTCAGCAACAGTAGTTCCAGCGTGTGTTGTAGATGCCAGTTTTCACACTGAAATCAACGTGGCACCACACTGCATAGAACAAACTCCAGTGAACTAGGTCTTCCCGTTTGATGTCAAAGCGTACAGACCAAACCTCAATAACCCATCATGTCGTTCCCTGCTGCTGCAGCTAAGAACGTTAAGTTATGTCCACCTGTAGTCAATATTCATCACCAGCGTCGATAACTTTAAAGGTCAACTAGTGGAAAAACAAAGACGAACAAACATACATGATTTGGGGGGTTGAGGGGGGGGGGACAAATGACGAGGATGCCGAGGATGACAGAAGAAATGGCGGCGGCGGCGGTGGTGGTGGTGCTACCGTTGCTGCTGCTGTTGCTGTTGCTGCTGCTGCTGTTGATGATGATGATGTGACAAAAAAGATATGAGATCATGATCATGAATATGCTTCTGGTAAAGGTAACGACGATGGCGATGTTGACGTTGAAGATAATGATTTGATGACGGTAATGAATAGAGACAAACCAGAAATAGAAGGAAAGAAAGTCTATGCTGAAACCAAGGAAGAATAAAGAAAAAAATAATCCGAACAAACATCCTATCAATCCTGTAATATTGACTTTATCTCATGTAAATATAAACTCAAATAGATTTTCTCCTCATTAAATATTAACAGATTCCTGCCTGGAGGCTTCTCAAAACAGATGCATGCATCTTTCATCACAAGATGGGACTAAGTATACACATGCGGCACTTTATCCGGTAATATCTGTTTGTTTTTTTTTAAAATTGTTTATTATTCCGCACGACAATATGGACAAACCGGACAACGACAAATCTGTTTGTCCACATTGTCTTGGAGAATAACAAAAACAAT
>CM065729.1:29247332-29254832 GCA_033310375.1 Conus canariensis | reverse complement strand
GGACCAATTAGGGCTTCCTAGTCCCGTTTTTAATAGGTACAAAATGAAATATATCTCCTATACCCCCTAAATATGCGATTTCGACAAAAACGACACAACACGATTTAAACAGAACAAAATTGTTCTTATTTGCAACAAGCATCACTGTAAAAGAAAACGAATATATTGTAGTGAAATACAACAGTAATATGAAAGAATTTGCTGTTTTAGATGTTGTGATTTTTTCAATAAATAACAAATTTTATACATTTTATATGTAAATGCACGATAATAACACTACTACTTGGAAATCGCATACATTTGCATTTTAACCAAACAATGGTTTTATTTGCATTACTAATGTTCTTTGTTGTGTTTGTTTTTGTGTGTGCATGTGAATGAATCATCCTCAGGTGTAATGATCAACTGAACATGGCGGCAAGAAAGCGAAAACCTGAAGACAGCCTTTTTGGTGAAGTGTGTGTAATTCGTTTCAGCAATTCTAACAAGAGATCATTTGTTCACCTCTCTAACTGAAAGGACCCTCAGAATAGACTGATAAAACTTCAAGACATTTGCAAGGAAAGACTATTGCAGCCAACTGGATTGAAAATTGGATGGAAGAGGCTGCAACTGCGTTCCAGATGATTTACGTCCAGAATACGACTACCATCGTGACTGTTACCAAAGGTTCACTAAAAGCCTTGGTAGACTGGAATCATCTTCAGAATAGCAAACAATAACTCTAGAGGAAAGAGAGTCTGGGCGTTCTTCTGGCTCGTGGAAACGATTATCTTCAAACCAGACTGCATATTTTGTAACAAAGAGGGGTTGAAAGCAATAAAATCACAGAATGCTTGGACAACTGAACCTACATCTAAGTTTGAACGTGAAGGATGGAGCACAGTTCTTGGAGCTGCTGAGCACAAAAAAGACCAGAAACTATTGTGCAGAATCAGAGGATTTGACCTGTTTGCATGTGAAGCACAGTATCACCCTTCCTGTCGTAAGAAGTATGTCAGAGATCCTGCAGCATGGCAGAGTAAAGACGGTGTGTCAAAGAGAGATCAGGAAAACCTGGAAAAGTCACACAAGACAGCATTTAACAGAGTCTGTTTAAGAATTGAAAGAGAGGTGCTTCAGCAGCAGAAGAGTTTGAGACCGTCAGACCTGTGTGTGATAATATACCTCTGCCTTGAACGAGACAGACCACCCAAATACACATTATCGGGCTGAAAAGCTAAGGCGGAAGTTGGAGAAGAGTGACACATACGGGCACAGATTGTCATTTGCTTCATCTCACAGAAAAGGTGGGGAGTTTCAGTCTTTGCTTGTGTACAGTTCAGAAATGAAAACTGACAGAGCTGTCATTCTAGCGTACGAGCTTGGCTCAACTGACGTGCTGAAAAGTGTTGCCCTGTATCTACGGACAGTAATAACAGAGGCCTTTAAGAAATGAGACGTTTGCCATGCCACCAACAGATGAATTTCTACAGCAATGTGATATCATATTACACGATCTTCAGATATTTCTTAACTATCTCATTGGCTGGCCAAACACAAGACTACACTAAAAGTACAAAGACTCGTTACTTCACTTGGCCAGGACATCCTCAGAGCCGTCACTAAGGGTCACTGGAAGCTGCCAGAACACATTTTTTTAGTGCATGATATTGCGTCACCTATTCAGAAGTGAGCAGTTCGTGACCATGATGAACAGGTTTGGACATTGTGATACTTACCGGTTCACACTTGAACTAGAAACTGCAATTGCAAAAGCCATGAATGAATGTTCAAGTGTCTTGACTTCTCAAATTCTTCTGAACCCATCAGCACCATATGTGTTTCATTCTGAGTTTGATAACTTCGACATCTTCCTGAGCACATTAGAAGGGCAGGCGTCAGCGCACACGGCTCATGGCATAATGCTTCAAGAAGTCACAGATGAAGAGCATGGAGGAGCTCAACTACAGCTTGCTTCAGTACCAAGGACCAGAGAGCAGACTCTTCAGATCTCACAGGAAGAACTCCCAAAGTGCTACATGACCTCATGAAAGAGCCCAAACTATCCATGCCAGAGTTCTTTAACCCAACCATCTTACAGAAGCACATTATTCTGATGGGCACCTTTCACATTGTGTGTGCCTATCTTAAGATGGTTGGGTTAAACAACCTCTGGCAGAAACGAGCAGGTCATCTGTCTCCTCTGTCATCTGTCCACCTGTTCATCATGGTCACGAGCTGCTCACTTCTGAATAGGTGACGCAATGTCATGCACAAAACAATGTGTTTTGGCAGCTTCCAGTGACCCTTAGTGACGGCTCTGAGGATGTCCTGGCCAAGTGAAGTAATGGCTGTGTGTCTGCTGTTGTGTGTGTGTGTGTGTGTGTGTGTGGTGTGTGTGTGTGTGTGTGTGCGCGCGCGGCGCGGCGTGTGTGTGTGTGTGTGTTGTTGTCTGTCTGTCTGTCTGTCTGTCTGTCTCTCTCGTCTCTTCTCTTCTCTCTCTCTCTCTCTCTCCCTCTCTCTCTCTCTCTCTCTCTTTCGCTCTCAAGGGAGTGAGTAAACTTGAATGTGCTGCTAAGCAGCCATGGTATTTCCTGAGCTCATCGCCTCACCGCCTGGTCCACTTTGTGCCACAATGTAAACCCTAAACTCCATTGAACACACAGGATATTTTCTGATGCTTAAGGCCTGATTGACTGCTTCACTCGGCACCTAGTGAAAAGACTAAACTCCATTAAACCGGCTCGTCCTTCCCGGTTTAAGTCTGCACGGACAAAACAGTTGCTCACTCGGCTGGAAATAAAGGAGTATGCCTCTATCAAATCCACACGCAGATAGTATTGAAGCATGTGAGTTGGATTATTGAAAAAAAAAAATCGCGATTGTGATGATGATGAGGAGGAGGACGATCAGGATGATGAAGATGATGATGATGACGATGATTGAAAAGAAATGATGAAGAGACAGAAGACAGACGGGAAGGCTTTAGTGGGAGGACCGAGAAGCAATGACCGAAAAAAAAGAAAAAAGGAACTGTTAGTAAGAATAATACGAAAGACAATGAAATAAACCGTCTAACTGTGAAATCAGCCTGTGTGGATTAACTCTACAAATATATTTTTTTCCCATCATCAAACGTCATGCGCCTGCTAGCGTGGCAGCTCACCCTACTCTATCAGTTCCTAATATAGATGTAGATGTGTATCCTAAAGTAATGTAGGGTTGGAGACACATATTTTAAAATTGTAGCCAATGACATCACGCATTCGTTTACATAGGCGCCACTAACCTGGCCTGTACCTTTTTCTGTTAGGGCAAGGTTGTCGTGTGCCAAAGCAAATTATTCCACCGATGTTACTGTAATGACATCTATCCTAAAATAATACACTCGCTCAACGTCTGTCAGCCCAGTCACCAGTCTCGCTCATCATGAATTCAGCAAGATCGTCAGTCTAATCTCTGACTGTCTGCACACGTTGACCCCTTCCAGCACGGTCGGGATCCTTCCTCTCCGCGTTCACCATCTCCACACCTCTTCCTTCTCCAATATACACACCCTCCTTTCTCGCAGTCATTAATTAAATGGTCTGACTCCCAAGTAATTTGTCTTCCACCAGAGAATTTTCTGCCAAATTGAACTCAGCAATCACTTGGTTCTCCATGATGAAAATGAATTAAACGTCAAGACTCGGATTATCAGGGGCGTTATCTGTATGCGTGGGTGGGTTTTCCATGACTGTCACAGTAGGCCTTCATCTGAACTGAGTGATTTACCAGTATGAGCACACACACACACACACCACACACACACACACACACACACACACACACACACACACACACACACACACACACACACACCACACACACACACACCACACACACACACACCGCGCGCGCGCGCGGCACACGCACGCACGCACGCACGCACACCACACACACACACACGCTGCGCTGAAATGCACAGAGAGAGACAGACAGACAGACGGACAAACAGAGAGAGAGAGAGAGAGAGAGAGAGAGAGAGAGACAGACAGACAGACAGACAGACAGACAGACAGACAGACAGAAGGGAAGGTCGAGGAATATAGAGGTGGGCACAGACATACAGACAGATCGTCTAACAGGGAAAGGAGGGAGAGAAACATAGAAACATTATAGTGGATCGTAGAGACTAACTGGCAGAAGTACAGACAAGGCGTGGAGGCAGAGACAGGTGAATTGGAGTAAACAATCTGACGGGGAGGGGGGGGGATTCTACAGAGACTGAGATATTAAGAGACTTACCAAATTAAAGACTTCCAAGTAACAGAACTCTCCCATCCATCCACAACTCTCTCTCTCTCTCTCTCTCTCTCTCTCTCTCTCTCTCTCTCTCTCTCTCTCTCTCTCTCTCTCTCTCTTACGAATGGTATGAAAGGCAAGCTTTTTATTTGTGTATGAACTATGTATAATGATGTGAAGGTGCGATTTAGATCAGGAGCAAAACTATCAGACGGTGTGAATTGTATACGGGGGTAAAGCAAGGGGATGTTTGTAGTCCTGTTCGGTTTTCACCGCTTATATAAATGAACTTGCGCTGGAAATTATTGAGAATGGTCTTCATGGTATGGCCTTTGATCTAATCAAATCATTTATATTTTTACTTGCGGATGATATCATCATACTTTCTATAACTACGGGTGGATTACAAAGACAGTTAAATCTTTACATTCGTCTGCTTCTAGTTTGAAGTTGACTGTGAATATGGCCCAAACCAGTGTTATTGTTTTTTGTAAAGGTAGCTACTTAGCACAGAATGGGAAATGGTATTATGGTAATGAGAAAGTAGAAGTTGTCAACACATAAGTATGTTGCCATTTATTTTTCAACCAGGCTCAGATATAGGTAGTTGAGCTAAAAAAAAAAAAAATGCAGCGATAGCTATTCGGCGTGCATTGTATAGACTTCGGGGCTGCTCTTTTACTCTTTATATTAAATTATTTGCTTCTCAGGTTAAACCAGTAATGTAATATGGCGCAGAAATTTGGGATTTGAAAAAAATGTGTAGTTATTGAGAGAGTACATCTGTTTGGTATAAAGCGGTTTTTAAATATTGACAGTCGAACTCCTAATGAGTTTGCGTATGGTGAGCTTGGAAGATACCCAGTTTACATAAATTCGTACGTTAAATGTATAAGATACTGGTTGAATTTAACCCGAATGGACAAAAACAGATTGCCATGAAAAGCATACAAGTCACTGCATAATTCAGACGTGTAAAAAAAAAAAAAAAAAAAAAAAAAAAAAAAACAAACCCTGGGCAACAAATGTTCGACAGTTTTTTTTTAATCCACATGAAATTGCTTTTTTTTGGGGGGACAATCAAACTGCACAATGTTTACATGTTTTCTTAAATGTTTTAAACAAAGACTGATTGATTGAAGATGGCAGGATTGGCCCAGCCACATGTATGATAGCGATAGGTTTGCACAGTACAGACTTTGTAAAACATCGTATATAAAGGAAGTTTACGTTCACACGAAAATAAACCGCTACATAAAAGGGGCTTTGACTAAATTTATATTTGGCATTTCTAGCATTGCTTGTCACCGTTTTCGATGTGGTGGTAAGATGGAAAATGAGTTGGTTTGCCGACTGTGTGATCTGGCTTAAGAAGATGAAATTCATTTCTTATACTGCTGTCCATGTCTAGGTGATATTAGAAAAAAAAAAACTCTTATTAAGCCAAAGTATTACAGTGATCCATGTAAATTGGAGTTGACTTTGCTTTTGACATCAAGTAATGAAAATACTATATCCAATCTGTTCATAAAGCTCAGACAATACTGTATACTATATAACATCTTAGCATGTCCGTTTAATATACACTTTATTGTGTCAGTTGTTCTAATATGGTATTTGTTTTCTTTAATGTGTATACTACAGTATCACAAACTGCATTCAGTATTGTTAATGTGTTTTCTGCATGTGTACCCCTTCAGTGAAGGGCCTTGGTCTTTACTGAATAAACTTTCGCAAGTAAATGTTGAATTTAACCTCCCTTTATCAAAATTCTCTCTGCGTAGAAATCCAAAATATATGGAGATCCCACAACGCTGGAATGGTCGATTGTAGAAGATAATAAACACTCCATCGGCTTTGCAATGAATCGAAACAATAGAACATATCGATCACAAGGATACGTGAATGCATTCGTGATATTAATTTCCCATTCGACAGGCAAATTTAGATGTTGAAGCTAAAAGAGAGAGAGAGAGAGAGAGAGAGAGAGAGAGAGAGAGAGAGAGAGAGAAAAGAGAGAGAGAGAGAGAGAGAGAGGGGGGGGGGGCAGAGAGTATTATGATGCTTTGTAGCTTCTTCTTCTTCTTCTTCTTCTTCTTCTTCTTCTTCTTCTTCTTCTTCTTCTTCTTTTTTCTTCTTCTTCTTCTTCTTTTTCTTCTTCTTCTTCTTCTTCTTCTTCTTCTTCTTCTTCTGCCAAGAAAACATGATACACATTATTACAATTTAGGGAAATTATTAAAACTTGTCATCTCTCTCTCTCTCTCTCTCTCTCTCTCTCTCTCTCTCTCTCTCTCACACACACACACACACACACACACACACCACACACACACACCACACACACACACACACACACACAGAGACTCCCAAACATGCCGTAGGCAATATTTAATTTCAAACATTTGCTGGTAGACGAGTGGATGGATGTGAAGTAAAGAGGAGGATAGTGGGTACAGGGTTGGAATTATTCACATTCTGTGCCCTCTGGGTGGTATCATTTCCATGCTGCTCATGTCGGCTCTCTCATTCACGTCCACTTGCCATATTACTGCCACGACACTAGTGGTCCTGTTCTCCAGGGAGCTATCTATGTCATGCTGTTATGATTCACCGCCAATGGGAGACTTCACTACCACAGAAATGTTTGGTCGGTGGGCGCCCCTTGGAAACTGGCTTTCATTCAAAAGGTTCCATGAAAAAAAAAATGTATATATATATATATTGGTCTGTAATCACACTGACCTCCTCCTGGGATAGAAACCGTCGTTGCACCTTCCAACAGCAGTTCCCATGACACTGCTCACACTTCATTCTACCAAAACAGTCTCTATGAATATGTCCACGTAACATCCTGCAAACAACAGTCTTCATGAAAATGTGTGCACCACATCTCATCAGGAACAATGTTCATAAATCTGGCCACCCTACATTACGCCAATTAGAGGCATTATTAATTAGACCACTCTACGTACCTCCAATGACTCGTGAATCTGTCCACACTATATTTATCATATAACAATCATTAACAGCGCACACTCATTCCTCGGACAATGGTACACATTAATGTCCCCACGTCATCTCTTCAAATACAGTCACCATGACTCTCAGCACACAGCACTCTTCAAACAACAATCCTCATCAATCCGCCCACTGTACATCCTTCCAGCAACAGCCTTTATCAGTCTCTCCTTACAAAGTCCCTACAATAACAGCGCTCATAAATATGTCTTGAGT
>CM065729.1:29197332-29242332 GCA_033310375.1 Conus canariensis | reverse complement strand
CTGTTCTACTTATCAGGATATTTTCAAATGGTTATAGCCTCACTGACTTCTCTACTTATCAGGATATTTTCCGATGATTATAGCCTCACTGACCATTCTACTTGGCAGGATATTTTGAAATGATTATCGCCTCACTGACTGTTCTACTTATCAGGTTATTTTCAAATGATTGTCGCCTCACTGACTGTTTTACTTATCAGGATATGTTCTGATGATTATCGCCTCACTGACTGTTCTCTTTATTGCCTCAATGACGGTTCTACTTAGCTCCACAATGTAAACACTATCCCTTTTTATATTCCTCTTTCAGACTGCACGGACTAAACCTCAAAGAGTTAGCTCGTCGGTCCCTCTGCTGCAAGGAGAATGTATCTCTCAAACCCAAACACTGCTTCTGGATTCTACAATTTAGCTCTGTCGATTAAATAGAAATAAGATATAATTATCCTATCTGTATGTTGGGGTGTGTGTGTGTGTGTGTGGTGTGTGTTGTGTGTGTGTGTGTGTGTTGTGTGTGTGTGTGTGGTGTTGTGTATGTTGGGGTGTGTGTGTGTGTGTTGTGTGTGTGATGTGTTGTGTGTGTGTGTGAGCGCGCGCGCGCGCGCTGTGCGTGCCAATGTATGTGTCGTGTGTGTGTGTGTGTGTGTGTGTGTGTGTGTGTGTGTGTGTGTGGGGTGTGGTTGTGTGTGCTGTGTGTGTGTGCGCGCGCGCGCGCGCGCTTGCACGCGCCTTGGTGCCTTAAACTATCAAGGGATCCAGGAGTATTTCGACGTATTATCACCTGACTCTGCCATCAGCCCTGTTGAGTTAGAGGTGTGTGTCTGTGCATGCGTGTGTCTGTTTGAGTGTATGCGTGTTTGCACGCGCGCACTCGCGTGCGTCTCTCTCTCTCTCTCTCTCTCTCTCTCTCTCTCTCTCTCTCTCTCTCTCTCTTTTTGGAAGTGTTGATGTGATGTGGTGGCTGTGATGTGTGTGTGGGTTGCTAGTGTGTGTTTTTGTTGTGTGACACAACAGATAGGAAAAATGAGTCCTTGAAACACAGAGGAGAAGGATTGGGGCCCCCACTGAGATGATGAGAGAGAGAGAGAGACGAGAGAGATGTACTGACAGAGAGAGAGAAGATAGAAGAGTGACAAGATAGTGGGTAGGGGGGGGTGAAACCCTAAAAGAAAGCACAGCATGACAGCATCAATATGATGCAGTAACATGGAATAAGTTTAAGGGATCACAATGATAGTACTACTTATTTTGCGATGAAAGCGTTTAAATGTCTAGAGATATTTGTAAATGATTTTCTATATGTGAGCACGGAAAGATAGAATCATCCTACTTCGTATATAGAATGGTTGTGTGATTGTCATGCTGTTCTTGTTGTGCGTTCTGTGTGTGTATGTGTTGTTATGTCTGTGTGGGTACTGTGTTGCCTGTCTGCTGCGTGTCGTTGACTGTTGCGTGCGTCTGTACTGTGTGGTTGTGTTAGTGTGTGTGCTTGTGTGGTGTGTTTGTGTGTGTGTGATTGTGTGTGTGTGTGTGTGTGTGTGTGTTGTGTTGGGCGTGGGGCTGTGTGTGTGTGTGTTGTGTGTGTGTGTGTGTGTGTGTGTGTGTGTGTGTGTGTGTGTGTGGTGAGTGTGTTTGATTCATTTGTCTGAGCATGTGCCCTCCAAAGTGCCCTTTTCTCACAATTCCAACCAGTCACAGCTCCACTTCGTTCAGCTCTCTCTAAACATCCATGCCTAGATGTTTCTGTGGAAAAAAGGTTTCGGTCGTTTGTGTGTTTCTTTTCTCTTCTTCTTCTCTTCTCTTCTTCTCTCTCTCTCTCTCTCTCTCTCTCTCTCTCTCTCTCTCTCTCTCTCTCTCTCACCACAGACCACACACACACACAACACACACACACAGTGAGGCCAAGGAAAATTCACTGTTATTGCAGAACGTTTGAGAAAGCGATTTGAATGCCATTGTGCAACATTTACATACATTGGTTTAAGACAATGCCTTGGAGAAAATAAACTCCCCAGGAAGTGTCACGTTTGTGTGTGATGTGGATGAGTTTTCCGAGAGGGAGCTGAGTTCGCTTTGTTTGGTTGGTGACGGGATGGGTATATTTGTATGTGCGTATATGGGAGGGGCAACTTTGTAGAGCCGAGATGGAGAGAAACGTATATGTCTATATGCGGGTTGCGGGTGGGGGCAAGCTTACTGTGCCAATAAGGAAGAAACTAACCATTAACATCTGGGCTAACTTACAGAAAATTTTGCTTGCCCGACAGATGTTCTGATCACATATAGCTAGCACTTTGACCGTCCCTGTAAAAAAGCAAAAATGCATTGAGGGATGATGTACTATGGGAATCGATGTGGCCTTTAAGAACATAAAGGAGTCTACACCCTCTTGCCATAAACAACAGTGTGTTTGAAAGGTCAGCAAAAACGGCTACTTGTCGTTTTTTTTTTTTTTCGTTTTTTTTTTTTTTTTTTCTAATACACCGATTGTACGTCTTTTGAGCGGTTTCTTTCTTATAGTCATCCATCCAGACATATGACATAATCAGACAGTCAAACCACCGATGCAATATGCTGTCAAAGTAATTTTATTATCGCTGATGTTTTTTTTTACTTCAATATACACTTCAAGAAAATATTTTGTATCGAAAAAAGACAAGAACCGCTGACAGCTGAAGAAACTCAAGAAGACTGAAATCAATAATAAATGGAGCCGAATGAAATATGAACCGGGTACATGTAGGATTTGCAGGTTTGTTGCTGTCAGCGATGTATACATGATGGAGGAGTCCCCACTTGATCAGCTCAACAGCTGAGGGAAGAAAGGGGGACAGCAAAACTTCGGAAAGAGAATCCTCAGGATTTGGTGTCAGCTCTCTGAAACAGTGAACAAAATGCACGTCACACAAAACATCGCCGTTTGTACCAGTACTAGTTCTGTGACAAACGATAACAGCACTTACATCTTTTTAGTTCATAATCGAATGACTAAAACTGCTAGTGGCTGGTATGAGCACTTGCAAAATTCAATTGCACGTCACTACACCATTTTTGCAAATGACAATAATCGCAGTTTACAGATCGATTGATGATTACATGTAATAATCAAGCAGCTGTACATAATTATATTCGCATATGTACATTTAAGTAAACGAATGAAGAAACCCCAAAGGACTTCTTCAGTTTGTTATAGTAGGGTTTTTATCACCCAGTTCCAATCATGCTCTGCCGATTTAGTGTTGTAGTTGTGTCTCCAGCCTAAATACACACTTGTCCGCTCAATCATGCACATGCACGATAGCATATCCGCGGGTCTATGTACAGGTTGTCATAATTTTCCTCACCTTCTCTAATCATCATAGGGGAGAAAAACAATCGAATTCTGTGGACGTCTGTGCCCTGTTTTTGTAGAGACCTCAGTTTGTGTTTTCTTTTCAGCAACCAGGGTGAATTTGTGTGATTTTTTTTCCCATTTCCTCCAGCCATTCATGTCTGTGGTAAGCGGTAAGCGTGTGTCTTTATCCATCCCTTTTAACATCTGTATCCATGGTGACTTTGAGGTAAAGTCTTTATTCATCCCCTCTTAACATACGTGTCCATGGTGACTTTGTGGTAAAGTATTCATCCATCTCCATGGTGACTTTGTGGTGAAGTCTTTATTCATCTCCTCTTAACATCTGTATCCATGGTGAATTTGTGGTACAGTATTCATCCATCTCCTCTTAACATCTGTGTCCATGGTGACTTTCTGGTACTCTTTATTCATCCCCTCTTAAAATCTGTGTCCATGGTGACTTTGTGGTAAAGTATTCATCCATCTCCTCTTAACATATGTGTCCTTGGTGACTGTGGTAAAATCTTTATTCATCCGCTCTTAACATCTGTGCCCGTAGTGACTTTGTGGTAAAGTCTTTGCCACCTCCTCTTAACATCTATGTCCATGGTGACATTATTGTGGAGTCTTTATCCATCTCCTCTTAACATCTGTATCCATGGTGACGTTGATGTAAAGTCTTTACTCACCCACTCTTGCATATCGCCGCCCGGAAATACAACTGCCGTAACTCTAATTTTTGCATTTTTGAGATTTTTGGTATGCTATAAGAGCGGGCCAAGCGGTATACGTAGCCAAGTCCCAATCACATTGTCCTGAAAATAAACATGATGTAATCAAAATATTTGTTACGTAACTCATCTCGCAGTATATCTTGTGGGAATAAGACTGTGGTAAGTTGAATTACCTCAAATGTATCTGTGTTCTTTCCGATATGCTATAGATACAAGTGTCGTATGTCGAGTTACGGTTTTTGCATTGAAGATTTTGCTGTTGTTTTTCCGTCAGCACACGCGACGTCATCTCCACTTACGCTTATATTATTCTGAACTTGTGAGAATAAAAACTGTGCATGGAATGCGTTTTCTTTGCTCACATACGACAAGTGTATTCCAGTTTACTCTTTATTTTCAATGTGTTTCGTTTTATTTCTGTTTCACATATTTAACTCTCTGAGTACTGAATATAGGCTGTCATTACTTCCCTTGGTTGCTGGGTTCTTACTACAGTTCTATTCCTTTCATTCCTGGGTTTCTGGCTGAAATTTCAGTATAAAAGAGGTACTTATTTGAACCCAACTTTGGTTTTTCTTACATCTAAAAAAAAGTATTCATTATTACATACTGTAATATGAAAAATTGAACACAGATTTTCATGAGAGTCAAGGATTGAACTTGAATCCATGCTGCGACAGACAGACGATGACAAACCTGACATTTAGATTGTTACATGTAAACATAGTGAGACGAAGCAAAACTACCACTCATCCTTATAAAATATAAAACCAGGAAACTCCAAAACTTTATCATGGAAAAGGGAAGCCAGCTCTAGCTTTATCTAAACATGTCTGGCAGTACCGCTAGAAGCTTTGACTGGATCATTGTGTCAAGGACGTGTCTCTGTGGATCACGCACGATCTTGACTTCATACTGCATGAGGGAGTCACACTTTACATGTCCGCAGCTGATGCTCACAATTTAACATTTCTTCTGCCCATTGAAACTGTACAGACTGTCAAGTTTGATGGCGGCATGATCAACCTTCATGTCGACAATATTCGCAATGCTGTGTTTGGCAATAAAGGCGTTTCGCCAGAAGAAGGCACAGTGACATTACAACATGCCTTTGAACAGATTGAACATGCGGCGGTTTTCACTGTGTGGGGAGTCTTTTCATCTTAAAGTGTTGGCATTATTAAAGTTCAAAGAACATTTTATGTATTTGACTCTCACAGTAGGGATGAGAATGGCTTGTGTCATCCTGATGGTCTTGCATGTTACCTAGCATGAAGGTTTGGAAAATTTGATCAGTTTTATGCATGAATTGTCTTATTCACTGAATATGTTCTCTAGTACTTTGTTTGAAGTTGGGAATGTGTATGCCTGTGCTGAGATGATGGAAGAAACGTTTGGGCAGGAGAGATGTGTGAATGATTGTAATGTAGAGTCACCTGTTGAGGCTACGGATAAAATTCCCCTGAGCAACCTTAGAGAAGGTGAGGATGAGAATGACATTCCACTTAGCCACATAAGACAACGTGAGGATGAGGATGACATTCCACTTAGTCACTTAAGACGAGGTGATGATGACACTCCACTCAGTCACCTCTGAAGAGATAATGATTCATCATTTGTTATGCCAGGCATTCTAATGTATGATGAAGTGAATGATAATGTCCCGCTCGCAACACTCAAACAGAGTTTGTCATTTGAATGTGCTGAGTCAGAGGCTTTGTCAGACCATCTCGGTGACGGCGATGAGTATGTTCCATCGAAGGCAGAAAGGAGAGATCTGGAATGTTCATCCTCTGAGGTAAATTAAGATGAGGACGATGGTATTGTTCACTGCAATCCCGTATATAGTAGAGACAAATTCACAACAGAAAATCATGCAGCTACTAAACACCAGCCAGAAATGGTAGAGCCAGATCATATGATAACTGAACAAACAGGTTGCAGTGTCTTGAACGATTTTTTGAATGGCAGTGTTGCAAGCAATACTTTGACTGGGTCAGCAACTGCAGGACATTCCCATGCATAAAGTCTGTGTCCTTTTCCCACTCAGGATAAGCCGAGGCAGACCAGAAAAAGACTCTGAAATGAAGACGTCTGGAAAATCAATGTAAGAAAGCGTTTAAGAACCAGTGGACAATCATATGTCTCGAGGACAGGAAAACCCCAGAGAAAAAGAGAGTTAAAATCAGGGCACAGTGCACAGCAGAGGCAGTACTTGTGTAATACAGTCCAGAAAATCGAGAGAAAAAAGCAATAACAAAGCCAAAACCAAGGAGACGTTCCACATATGAATAATTTCTGCACATTCATGGGTAGACAGTGAAAGCGTATAAAAAGATGTTTCTTGATACTCTTGATATATATGATACAGTTGTTGCCACATCACTGAACAAAAAAGACAGTCGAGGTACCTGTGACACTGAAAAGAGAGGAAAGCAAATTTAAAGGGGCAACTCAAATAACACTGAGAAGGAGAGATCAGACGGAAAGGAAGATGCGAGGAAAGATTCTATAAGAGAATATTTGGAAAGTTCCCTCAGTCTGCAAAAGATGTATGATCTGTACGCCGAAAAGCAGCAAAAGGAAGGATGCAAAGCTCCAGCCAGTGAAACCACCTACAGGAATGTGTTTAATCACGAATTCAACATCAGCTTCTATAAACGGATGAAAGACCGATGTGATCTTTGTGCTGCCTATGAAAATGGATGTTTCACACAGGCAGAAGATCAATTATACAAAAAGCATATTCTGATGAAAGAAGAAAGCAGACAATTGAAACATGAAGTAAAAGCAAGTTTAAAAGATAACACAACTCTTGCTGCTGCAGTGTTTTACCTTGAAGAAGTTTCGCCTGCCCCATCGGCTGTTGAGTCTTGTCTTTTTTACAAGAGAAAGCTGAACACGTACAACCTGACATTGTACGATTTCAGAAATGGACAAGGATGTTGTAATGTCTTGGCAGAGACTACAGCAAAAAGGGGATACAATGAACTTGCTTCGTGTGTTTACAGATACCTGGAACACATCAGCAAAGAGGGTGTCAAGAAAGTGGTTTTATTTTCTGACAGCTGTGGAGGACAAAATAGAAATAGAAACTTCCTTACAATGCTGTGGTATGCCCTGAGCAAGTTTCAGTTTGAGGAAATAGAGCATGTTTTCTTTGTAAGTGGTCATAGTCAGAACGAAGGTGATAGCATGCATTCCATTACTGAAAGAAGTAGCAGACACATATCGGTATACACTCCAAGCCAGTGGGCACAGAACATGAGAACAGCCAAGCGACATGCACCTTTGTACCTCGTTGATGAGCTGGATCAATCTGACTTTTTTTTACTTTACAGAAAGTGGCGGGGTTACTAAAGAAATTGCAGCTGGACACCAACAAAAAGAAAAGCAGGTGGTTAAATGTGAAAAATTCAAGCTGTCATCAAAAGAACCAAAACGTGTTCATGTTGGTTATAATTACACAGCAGATTACTGCCAGCTCAGCCTTGTGCAGAAACTGAGAACTGTCCACACCATCCCAAATGCGGCAGATTTTGACCTGGAATACATTTCAAAAGCCCTGTGTCCCATTACCAAGGAGAAGTACGATGACTTGATCAGTCTCTGTGACGGAAATATTATCCTAAAGGCATACCACCAGTACTTCAGATCTTTGCCCAGTGATGTTTAACCTGCTGGCTGTTCAGTGGAAGCTACCGAACAGTAGGGGTCACCATACTGTAGCCTCCAAACAGTGGGAACAACTATACTGTTAAACAGAACAGTTGTCTTCATGGCATGGTTTTTTCACACCTCAGCACATTTTAAATCAAATTGTGTGAAAACCGGAGCACAAATGCTTTTCTTTCAAGTTTACATTTATCTGCACGTTAACCACATTTTATTTAACCCATCTTACGTTTCCTGTGCAGGAAAAGTTTTAACTCACTTAGGATGGACAGTTCTGTCCTTTGGTTTTCCCTGTGGACGGGCCATTTGTTATGGTTAGTAAAAAAAATCACCAAAAATACAAAACAAGAGATAACTCAACGACATTTACAGGAAGTGTTACTCATAAAATGTGTTAGTAGAATACAAAAGAATAAACTTCCCACTTTCATACGATTTCTTATGCTTGAGGCTGAAAAAATGTCCAGGTTTTTCAGGTGCATCACAACACTCTTGCACAGAGTCAGTGGGTCCATGGCTTCACATGCAGCAGAAAAAGTCAGTAAATACACTAAATGAGTTGAAAAAGGTAAATACACTCCAGGAAACTAAGATAGATAGATCACATGCCTGCTATGCACAAGCTAACTTGGAATAATACAAAAATGGGGGTGTGGCACTCAGCTGATACACGAAGGCCAGAAGTACCAGAAAAAGGAGGCATTGTCGGGAAAAAAAAAAACTCGAATCTTCGCGCCAGCCGCGTAAAGGAAAGCCAATGAACTCTTGCTCACTCAAATCCCCAGTCTTTCGCGGCACGCAAACGCTCCGCTCGCGTGGCGAAGTGGCCCACCCTCACCTTCACCTTCATCATCACCGCGCTCCACAGACGAGTCAGTGTCAATTTCCTCTTCTCCTCGAAATTCTTCACTTGAATCACTTTCATCAGCTTCGTCATCCTCTTCTTCAATGTCTGAACCTTCAGTTTGTAGCATTTCAATAACTTTAGGAATGCTAAAACGTTGCTGACGGGCTCGACTTTGCTCCGACACATTCACAGAAAAACTTGTTTGAGACGCCATGTTTCTATGCAGATTACCAAGTCATGTGGGTTGGTCTGGTCAATCAGCCACTGAGGCGAAGTGGGTGATGGTGTGCTGCGAAGCCACTGTGCAGGCGAACGAAGGAATGCTGACGATACTATCTATATCTTGTTGCCGTGTACTGATCACGCTAACACGGCATGAAAAAGGCCGAAAAAGGCCGAAACCTTGACAGCGTTCGTTCGTACTGAAGCGTTACGTCTTCGGAAAACGCTATAGCGTCTGCTCGTGACGAGAGAGTACAAGTTAAGATATGTGAACATAAATGTGTTATTTTGGTTTTGTTGAAATACAGGCCTTTCTTTATTGATAGTAAGTGTTGATTAAGCATGAGACATCTGCAGTGAAGTTAGTTTTGTCTGAAAGTTATCCATTCTTTTTCAAAACAAACTGTTTCATGGACAGATTATTTTTACCAGTTGAAATATTTAAACACCAATGTTTCATTTTGAATTTTTCCGAATAGAATAGCATTTCTTAATTTGATAGTTGCTATTGGATAGAGCATGAATGCTTTTTTTTTTCAAGCTTACCTTTGGCTGCACGTTAACCACTTCTTTTTTTTTTTTTACCCATGTTACGTTTCATGTGCAGAAATAAGTTTTAATCAATTAAGATATGTGAACATAAATGTTTTATTTTGATTTTGTTGAAATACAGAGCTTTCTTTATTGATAGTAAATTATTGAATAAGCATGAGACGCCTGCAGTGAAGTTAGATTTGTCTGAGAGTTATCCATTTAAAAAAAAAAACAAAAAAACTGTTCTGTGGACAGTATTTTTGCGCCAATTGAAATATCTAAGCACCAATATTTCATTATGAGTTTGTCGAAATAAAACAGTATTTCTTAATTTGATAGTGACTCTTGAATAAGCATGAGACCACTGCACGTGTGACTGTTTCTGTCTGCACATTAACCCTTCTTGTTGTAACTGTTTCTCATACAATAAATGTTTTTGTTAACCAGTTAGAAAATGTGTGATCATACATACTTTATATATTCAGATTGAAAGTCCTCCCTCCCCCCCCCTCTCTCTCTCTCTCTCTCTCTCTCTCTCATTCACACACACACACACACACACTCTCTCTCTGTCCCTCTCTCTCTTTCTCTCTCTCAAACACGAACAACCCCCCCTCTCTCCCTCCCCTATATATATATATATATATATATATATATATATATATATATATGTATATTCACACACACACACACACACACACACACACACACAGAGAGAGAGAGAGAGAGAGAGAGAGAGGCAAATATATTTCTAAAGAAATGAGTGACAGTGCTTTCAACAGCTGTATGGAAAACTTCGAACAGATACATCTATATAAACGGAAACTCGCCATGGAAGCGCATCTTATCAATAAACTCTGGAATACCTTTGTTGTAACTTGGAATTGTTGTACTTCTTGATTGTCTTGTCCATCTCAAACAGAGTACAAATGCCGTAAGTAGACTTACCTCAGTTTTCTTTGCGCCTTTTTCTCAGGACACTGGCTGTAAGTTGAGTTACACGAGTATTATTTCCAACTTTTGATGAAAAAGTCATCGTTCGGTTAAAACTGTAATTAAAAGTTTATTTTCACCTACAGACTTTATAACATGGTGGTGTATTGACTCATAACGATGCTCTGTGCCAAAATCCGGCCCTTTCTGGGCAATATTGACTGAAATAATCCGTTTTATTTTCGTCTCCTGTAAAATTTGATTTTCAGACTTATGGCAGTTGTATTTCCGGGCTGCCGTATGTGTCCATGGTGACTTTTTGGTAAAGTCTTTACTCATCCCATCTTAATATCTGTGTCCATGTTGACTTTGTGGTGAAGTATTCATCCCTTTCCTCTTAATATGTGTGGACATGGTGACTGTGTGGTAAAGTCTTTATTCATATGCTCAAGACATCTGTGTCCATGGTGACTTTGTGGTAAAGTCTTTATCCATCTCCTCTTGACTTCTGTGTCCACAGTGACTTTGTGGTAAAATTTTTATTCATCTCCACTGGACATCTGTGTCCACGGTGACGTTTGTGGTAAAGTCTTTATTCATCTCCTCTTGACATATGTGTCCATGGTGACTTTATAGTAACGTCTGTGTCCAACTGCCCTTGACATCTTTGTCCATGGTAACTTTGGGGTAAGATCTGTGTTCATCGCGTCTTGACATCTGTGTACATGGTTAGTTTGTGTGAAATTCTTTATCCATCTTCTCTTGACATCCATGTCTGGGGTGAATGTGCATCAAAAACCCTTGTTCCGTTTTCTCTCAACATCTATGTCCGTGGTGAGTCTGTGTCAGTCTTTTCCCATCGCCTCTTAACATCCGTGTCCCTGATTAATTTGTGTCAGTGTCTATTTCCATCTCCTCTTGATATCACTGTACAATGTGAGGTGTCAACGTCTCTATCCATCCCCTCTCAACGTCCATGTCCCTGTTGAGAGTTTGTGTCAACGTGTATCCATCTTGTCTTAATATCCATGTTTGTGATGAGTTTATGTCAGCGTTTATCCATCTTGTCTTAATACCCATGTTTGCAGTGAGTTTGTGTCAACGTGTATCCATCTTGTCTTAATGTCCATGTTTGTGATGAGTTTGTGTCAACGTTTATCCTTCTTGTCTAAACATTCATGTTTGTGATGAGTTTGTGTCAACGTTTATCCATATAGTCTTAATATCCATGTTTGTGATGAGTGTGTGTCAATGTTTATCCATTTTGTCTTAATATCCATGTTTGTGATGAGTTTGTGTCAACGTTTATCCATCTTGTCTTAATGTCCATGTTTGTGGTGAGTTTATGTGAACGTTTATTCATTGTATCTTAATGTCCATGTTTGTGGAGAGTTTATGTCAAAGACTTGTTTCCAATTTCCTCTTACCTCTGTCTTGAGTTTGTCGTGTAAATGTATTCAGTATCAGCAAATTCACGGGTGTTATGATTGGATCGATGTAGCTGTGTCCTCTGGGGACGAGGGGTGAAACGTTTGTTCATGGTTGCTCCACAACAAATCATGGTGGGTAAAAAGTGCTTGGTAGATGATGTCCAGCTTATGTTAATCAGGAGAGGCGCACATGGACACTACATGAGCAATGTGGCGTCTTCTCTGGTGGGTTGACGGCCTGATATTGCCTGCTCCCTGTAGTGTGATGGTGTTGAGACTGTGGCAGGACTAACCTGGGTGTGGCTCAGAGAACCGGAATGAGTGATGTGGGAATAATGCTACCGGTGGGCCATGACCGATAAGACATTGACAACGACAACAAATCTTTGCCACAGAAACGTGAACATTGACACTGGACAAACCTTGTCACACAGACTAGCCGACAAGACCACGCGGCATACGAAGGAATTTTTCTTGCATCCGATTTGATCTGCGGTGCTTAGTTCCACCTTTCGCCATGTAGCACATATCTGCAACAGCATAGAAAAGAACAAAGCTAATTTGACGCATAAAATTCTGAAGAACACTCAATGGAATCCCTACGTTTAATAACCGCTATCACCACATCTGCCACCACCAGGAACAACAGCAGCTGTTCTGGCAACACAAAACAGGTGCGATGGCAACTACGAATGAAACAATAATAATACCTATTTTACGAACCGTGATCATGTGAGTAAAGTTCAACTTAATCGTTTATATTTATAAAGTGGGATTTTACGCTAACCCTCACGCCCCAAATATTCTGATAGTTGACATCGATTACATGATTTTTAATCCTCCGATCTCCCACAGGCACATGGAGGGGATCAAGGCAATTACAGAAAGCAGGTGTTTGGAACATTTGTCTCTAGCCAACACCGATTAAGAGCTGCTGGGCTTTGGACTGTAAACTTACAGACCAAGAGACGATTTTTAACCACAGGGCTGGGGCATTTATGCAGATTGTATCCGTCAACATGTATTACGAAAACATAAAAATACCAAACAAAACGTTAATGTCTATACACAGGTCATGCCGCAATATGATTGTACCATATAATTATTCCATCTGTACACATGCCACAACCTGATAATACCTACAAGTCATTAGATTGGTTGTTGCATCATGCCACTGCATAAGTATGTCGTATAAGTCATTACATCTGTACACACGCCACAAAATAATAATACAACACGTTCTTATTTCTTATACCTGTATTCATGCCACCAGATGATACTACCGTGAAAGTTGTTCTATCTATACTCATGTCATACAACAGCTTGATAATACCATACAAAATAATTCTATTTGTACACACACAAGACCATGATAGTGCAGGGCAAGTTATTTAAATTGATCTCGTGGCACAATGATTATGAAACCATGCAAGTCAATATACCTGTGCACATGCCACCACCTCACGATACCATACAGGTTAGTACACCTGCACTCATGTCATTCCACAACATGATGACACTGTACAGGTTATCATACCTGTACACATGCAAAAGACAGTAATACCATACACGTAATCATATACGTACAAGTCATTGTTCTAAATGATGACATCGTGAAAATTATTTCATAACAGTCCAGACGTCATAATCTAATAAAACCATACAATATATTTCATATTAATGCATGTTCCATAGCATGATACTATGTTTAAGTTATTTTACCCATACATAAGCAATGCGGCAACAAATTATACCCATAACAAGCCACAACATGATAATACCATACAAGCTATTTTATGTTAGTACATGTCACACAGCATTATAAAACTACGCTGTACTGTGTGAAACATCTTATCGTTTTGTATTCTTCGAAATGGAATGAGAAGTAATAAAAGGAGAACTTACGTCGTGGCATACACTGATCCCTTTTGGCTTGACTCAAATGACAGCACATATGATTGGTGCACGAGCAGATCTGTTCTCCCGGCTGGTCACAGTGTTCACTCGGGATGCTGTCTCCACACGAGCAAATAACCTGGGACAAATTAAAGTAAGCTACTGATACATTACGATTACCTCCTCTTCCTCCTCTGTATGATCACTATGATGATAGTCATTAATATAATCATGGATGAAAAAAAAACTTTCTTCGAGCACTTCCTGTATGATTATTCAGTAAATTTAGGAGGGGTAAAAATCTAGCCATTCAATTTCATTGTGTGTGTGTGTGTGTGTGTGTGTGTGTGTGTGTGGTGTGTGTGTGTGTGTGTGTGTGTGTGTGTGTGTGTGTGAATGTCAGCAAGCTCAAGGTAGTCGATTCCAAATAGTCCTTTGTTGTCACCCTGGAAACCCGCTTGGAGTCCACCATACTGAATGATCACGATGTGGGAGCATCATGAGCCGCACTTCGTGAGACGGTGTACAGCACAGCTATGGAGTGTCTGGGACCCACAACCAGGTTGCACAAGGACTGGTTCGATGAGAACTGCACTGAAATCCAGCAGCTTCTAAAGGAAAAACATTGTGCTTTCAAAGCGCACATCGACGACCCACAGTCAACAGCAAAGAACGACGTGATGATAAACACCCGCAGAAACATCCAGCAAAAGCTGCGCCAGTTGCAAGACTCCTGGCTGAGCAACAAAGCTGATGAGGTTCAGGGCTTTGCAGACAGGAATAATATGAAAAACTTATATAATGGCTTGAAAGAAGTCTACGGCCACATCACCTCGGGCTCATCTCCACTTCTCAGTGCAGATGGATCAACGCTGATCACAGATAAAGAGAATGTACTAGAAAGATGGGCTGAACACTTTGACAGCGTACTGAACCACCCACCCACCATCAACAATGAAGCCATCGATCGGCTACCCCAAATTCCGATCGATGAGACTTTGGACGCCGTACCAGCTTTGGAGGAGACTCTGAAAGCAATTCGTCTGTTATCCTATTGCAAAGCGCCTGGCTAGACGCAATCCCAGCTGAGGCCTACAAAGAGGACGGTGCGGCTCTGGTGAAGAAACTTCATCAACTCCTTCAGATCATATGGCAGCACGAGACAGTTCCTCAAGATCTTAAAATTGGCTCCATCGTTCATCGCTACAAAGGCAAAGGAAACGGTCAGGTCTGCGATAACTATCTTGGAATCTCCCTGCTTCCATCGCAGGCAAGATCCTGGCTAGAGTTTTACTCAACCGGTTCAACACACATCTTGAGCAAGGTTTCCTACCTGAAAGCCAGTGTGGCTTCCGGAAAGAATGCGGGACCATCGACAGGGTGTTTGCTGCCAGACAGCTTCAAGAAAAAGTGTCAGGAACAGAATGTCGACCTATACTCCACCTATGTTGTTCTAACCCAAGCCTCTGACGCTGTCAGTAGGGAGGGGCTCTGGAGAATCATGGCGAAGTATGGATGCCCCAGAAAGTTCATTGCCATCGTACGCGAATTTCAAGACAGCATGCTGGCCAGAGTCCAAGACAACGGCGGGACATCTAAACCGTTCCAAGTCTCAAATGGAGTGAAGCAGGGTTGCGTTCTTGCTCCCACCCTGTTCAGCTGCATGTTTTCGGCTATGTTTACTGACGTATTCAGTGACACGGAGATGGGCATTGTCATCAAGTACCGTACAGTTGGATCAGTCTTCAATCTCAGCATATTGCAAGCGAAGACCAAGGTCTCTACGGACACTGTGAATGACTTCCTCTCGCAGACGACTGTGCCCTCAACGCTGTCTCAGAAGCCACAATGCAACACAGTGTTCGCAAGTTCTCTACTGCTTGCAAGAGCTTGCGCTTGACAATTGATACGAAGAAGACTGAAGTAATGCACCAGGGAGCCCTGGGAAAGCCACACGCTTAGCCAGTCATCACAATCACTGGGCAGCAACTGAACGCGGTGGGCAAGTTCACCTACCTAGGCAGCACTCTGTCCAGAAACGTTGTCATCGACGGTAAGGTGAATGCCCGGCTCGCCAAAGCTAGTACTGCTTTTGGCAGACTCCGCAAGAACGTATGGAACAGGAGAGGCATCACTCTAGAGACCAAAATCAAGATGTATCGGGCCATAGTTCTCACCACACTGCTCTATGGACGGTTTACCAGCGTCATGCCAGGAAACTGAACCATTTCTATATCACCTGCCTCACAAGACTCATGGACATTAAGTGGCAAAATAAGATACCGGACACTGAAGTCCTCACTTGTGCTGGCCTGCCTAGCATCTTCACCATCCTGATGCAGTCACAGCTTCGTTGGGCAGGTCACGTACTTCGCATGCCAGACCATCGGCTACCAAAGAAACGATTGTTTGGCGAACCACAACAAGGCAAACGCTCTCATGTAGGCCAGAAGAGGCGTTTCAAAGACAACCCCAAATCTTCCCTGAAGGCCTTCACCATCAGCCACACCACATGGGAGCAGACTGCCCAGGACAGAGACGGGTGGCGATCAGTTGTCCGCAAAGGTGCAGAGACCTGTGAAAGAAACAGAATCGCTGCAGCTGAGCAGCGCAGGATGATCAGGGAGACCTGTGTCAACAGATCTCCAACTGCTGCCACCATCCCCTGTCCGTACTGCGATAGGTCTTTCCGGGCGCAGATCGGCCTGACCAGCCATCTACGCACTCACCCCCGATTCCAGGATGACTAGATGGTCTTCGTCGTCTCGAAGGACAATAACAACAAACAATGGCCTCTCTTTTCTATTGAACAGTCTTTTCACTTGAAGTTGTATGAAATAGCAGAGTGAGAAAAAGGAGGGTGAGAAAAAGGAAGGGGCGTGAGAATTGTGTATGTGGTGTGGAAGGGGTAGTATATTAATCTTTATGGTCTTAATAATAATAAAATACATGCGAAATAATACGGTCCAGTCTCATTAACCAAAGAAGAGTTATATGGTACTATCTATACAGAGGATTCAGCGATTTCAACTGAATGCAAATGTCTTCCACAATCTGCAACACTATGATTGTCCTTTTGCAACTGTTTGATTACCTTCTGTTATTTTCTTGCATTTGAAGAATATATGACGAGGCTTTTGTATTTTTTATTACAAAAAATACTTGTCAGTTTACAATATTCTGCTTCTTCAACCATCACGTCAGAGACAGACATCTATTTTTGCGATTTATCTAGAATAATATATGGATGAACTAAACAATTTGTGTTGTAATGCCATCAGGGAAAACTACACTCTTCTTGGGTTGTAAACATTTACCTTCATGCACTGTAACCACATAATCCAACTTGAAAGAATTATAAAGCTTCCTGACATGCTGCAATCGATTCTCAGAGAACACACACTATTGTTCTTTGGGTACTTCAAAGCTTTGGTGGGGGAGGGGGGGGGGGCTGGCTCTAACATTTCTGACATGGTGTACTTAGATCATATGGCGTTGGCAGACATAAATTTAATGGGAAACTACTTTTTGCATTCTGCACTGTAAATTCATTAGCACCAGATACACTCATTCGACTGGCCGACATCCACAAGGCAACCTAGAAACATCCCTAATATATCTTTGGCACCCAACTATCAACATTATACAAGGTTTCAGGACATCCAGGAAGTCATATCACCAGGGGCATGAGCGGAGACTTTCCTTTTACACCTAAAGCCAGCGCAACACCAGAAGGGTGACTGTAACAGGCATGTGAATAGGAAGAGATTCGCATCCCCAACGTCAAGGAAGGCCTTGCCTTAAAAATCAGCTCCAGCAGCAGCTAACGGTAAAATACATTGCAAAAGTTTGGGAAGCTTTTGTAGATACAGTCCACAACTCTGCTGAAGCGGTCCCTGACCAGCTCAAAAGAGAATATTAGATTATGGTTTGCCGAACATGAAGAACTGACGGTTCTCTTGTGCAGAAGCGTGTCATCTATAATATGGCTTAGCGACAAGCAGTGTACCTTCACCACCACCACCCCCGGCCCCCACAATGAAGCTCAAAAAGAGCCTCGCAGGATGAAAGACCAGTAAAGGGAGATAGAAGCTACTGAACGTCAACGAAAGGCCAGTGACCAAAAGGTCAAGGAGTTCTGTGGTGACTTTGAAAACAACATGACCACTAGAGCAATTAAGCAGCTCCTGGCAGCAAGCATGTGAACACATACGCAGATGTACGCACAGAGGTGGTAAAGAGAGAGAGAGAGAGAGAGAGAGAGAGAGAGAGAGAGAGAGAGAGAGAGAGAGAGAGAGAAATGATGGACAACAAATTGATAGAGAGAGAGAGAGAGAGAGAGAGAGAGAGGGGGGAGGGAGGGAGAGAAGGGATGGGTATATCACGGTATAAATATAAGCAAATATTGTTCATCTTACATGTCTGTAGTTGTCTCTGATAGAATAAACAAAATAACACGTAGGGTACTTAAGAACGACAAGTGAAAATGATCAACGCGCATTATGATCAAGACACGGATTCACACACACACACACACACACACACACACACACACACACACACACACACACACACACGCAGGCACGCAGGCACGCACACACACACACACACACACACACACACACACACACACACACACACACACACACACACAGTGTGCGCATCTGTCTGTCTGTCACTATCTATCTATCATCTATCTATCTATCTCTATCTATACACAGAGTCAGACTGAGAGATGTAGATCTCTCTCTCTCTCTCTCTCTCTCTCTCTCTCTCTCTCTCTCTCTCTCTCTCTTTCTGGGACTTCGGCGTGAGCTTCAAGACTGGTCAGACGTGTTCAGTATGTTGTGTCCCAAAATGGATTAATTTGCCAGTTTTGATCATCGATCCTCAGTGATTTTTGGACTCATTGTTGTGTAAGGTACGTTCGATGTATTGACTGATTTTTGGTCTCAGATGTTAATCAGATTAGACATTATTTTCATTTTAAAAAAATTATACATAAATAATAGAGATTTCCAAGCCTGAACTGTTTTTTTTTTTTTTTTTTTTTTTTTTTGGGGGGGGGGGGGGGGGGAATTGTTGGATGACAGCAACGCAGCATGTGTGCGGCACGTGCAGGGTGTTCGCTTGTTCGTGAGGGAAAGAAAAGGAGAAGTTGTGCACTGGCGCATGAAATAACACTTGTTTGGCCTCTGAGGTGGTCTGTGACTATGCTCTTCGCATCAGTTTTTCTGACTGCATCGAGGCTCAATGTAAAAGCAAACAATGCAGGCGGCTGTGACAATGATTCTCTCCAACACACCAGCATCCGTGTCCGTGTCAGCGTCGTGCACCAGTCTCTGGATGTAAACATTGCACACGTGAACCGTCTTTTCCTTATGTGGTCAGTGACTGTCTATTTTCAAGTGATCTCAAGATCAAGATCAAAACAAAAACTCAGGTTAGTGATAATAATCCATGCAAAAGGTTTACTTCTGATGTTCTTCCTGAAGTCTTCTGCAGTTGTCATTCGTTGGCTTCTCTTGTCCTGCGGTGACATTGAGCGGAACCCTGGACCAACACGGGCCAACGTGTTTTCTAAGTATATTTCCAGTTCTGGCGGCACACCTGTTCATATCAGGAACACTTCCGATCACAATCATGGACCTGACAGAGACTTGAACCAAGACTGTTTTCTATGGCTGGTTATTCACAACGTGAAAACATTGACATCATGGAAAGGTTCAAGTGTTGGTATGGACTTCTACAGAAGGAAAATGATCAGCTAAAAGCCAGAGCTGATCTGCTCGCCAGCAAATGTCAAGTTCTCGAAGAACAGTGTGAACATCTCTTCCAGTAGAAAGATTTGTTCATAGATGTGTCCCACCAAATGGACAGCCAAGTAGACAAAATCGAGTCATTTTCTCGTCGGAACAACTTGAGGTTTTTCAACGTTTTTGAAGGCCCAAGTGAGACCAGCTCCAAGTGCACCCGAATGATAGTGCAACTGTTGAACCGATTTTTTCCTTCCAAGCAGTGGACAATCGATGACGTGGAGCGGGCACATCGGGTTGGTCGAAGAAGTAACAACAGCAATTACCCTCGCCCGATTGTCGCTCGTCTTTTCCACTGGCAGGATAAGCTGACCATTCTGAGGGAACAGGAGTGCAGGAAAGAAATGGCAGAAACACTGGGTATACGTGTCGCTTCAGACTTGACCAGCCGTCAGAACCAGATTATCAAAGAGGAGAGAAATGCTGGCAGACATGCGTACTTCTGGAAAGGACGCTTATTCTACAACAAGAGCAAACAACATGAAAATCATAAAAGGGACGCTCTACGACACTCTGGCAATGTAACCAATGCCACCTCTGCTCGGTATCACTACAGCAAGACAAGTCACGCAAAGCAGCAATGTCAAATGAATGAACCAGTCAACCAGCATGACATGGCTCAAGAAGACGTGGCTCAACATCATGCCTACCGAGATGTCCGACACCCACAACAGAAGTCGAGCCCACGTAACTCCACTGATGACTTCCCTTGGACTGTCGATATGACTTCATCCCCACACTTTCACGCCGTCAAGCAGAAGACATGAACGTTGGCAGGCATGTCTACGTGTGGAAGGGGCGCCTCTACCACATGCGCAAGAGCATGCAACACCATGGCCCCAGAAAAGACCCACGAAGACGCTCTTACAGTTTGGCTCGGACTGCTGACCCTGATGACTCCGCTGAACCAGTCAGTCCACATGGCTTGGCACCAGCTCCAACCCACATTGACTCCACTCACCTGCAGTCCCGACAGAGGCCAATGACGTCCTTTGCTCAGGACCTCCCATGGACAGCAGCCAGTTTCACGCAGGATGCCGCTGCTGATAGTTCTATTGAACGAGTGAACCAACGTGGCCCAGTGCCAACGCCTATCTACATGGACTCCACCCACCCACAGTCCAGGCAGAGGCCGGTGTCATCCTCTGATGAGTGCCTCCCATGGACTGCAGACATGGCTGCATTCCCGCCACTCCCCGATCGTTCAACACAGGATTACACTGCCACATCGGAGACACCATGCAGAACACGTGGCGAGCACCGTGAGGAACGAGAATACTGCCAGAAGCCTGTGGATATAGGCCATGGAGCCCCAGCGGATGTTCCAGGGACAGCGCCTTCCCATCCTCCACAGCCGCAGCGAACTCCACACCCCTCAGCCAGAGTGACGGTCAATCAATGGGGCGTCAGACTCACGTCCACACCGAACACGAAAGACGAGAACCATGTGCCCAGACCCAATTCTGGGAAGGCCAGGGACCGTCTACCCGTGGATCCCCGCTCCATCATGAACATGACACGCAGACATCTTGTCTGATGACTGGTGAAGTTGCACCAACTTCTGATGCAAACCAGCTGGGCCCAGTGGTCGATCGGGAATGTGTTGTGCATAGTGCATTCTATAGCAGCACTGACCCCTCTTGTGATGCCCCTCTCTATCCCTCCACCCAGCAAGCAGTCCCTGATGGACCTGATGCAGATCTGGCTTCCCACACATCTTCTTCGCCACGCCCTCCTCAACCACTCCACCCGCCAGTGAAGCCAAGGCAGACGACAGCACCACCATGTTGAAACGCCTGGTGGACCATGGACTGGCGCAGATGAATTAGAGAGTCAGTCTTTTGGGCAGTCTGACGGTCGACACGACGGGATGAACTTTTCAAGTATAACCCATCTCCCTGTAGTGTCAGAACAACAGAACTGTTCTATGATATCAGAAACACCTAAAATACATGGCAGACAAACACGCAGCAAAACAAAGATGGCAATCGGACGTACAATGACAAACATGGCACACGATAAAACCACTCTCAGACAAAAGCAGGTCACAGATTGTTTCCCACGCATCGAAACAGGATCATCACAGGCGGATAGAAGCCAATCTGTAGACACCTAGGGATTCGGCCCTGCCCTTGTCACTGTATCTGGGGTTGTACCAGGTCCTGCAAATGATGCTAATGCTGAGAACTGTTGCATTTCTTTTCTTTCATACAATATAGAGGGTTTGAGTTCTGTATACCAACCTGAATTACGGTTGTTATTCTGTAAATAAGAAATCGTATTTTTGTCAGAAACTTTTGCGACCAATTTCCCTTCATATCTATTTCCTTCTTTTGAAATTTTTGTGTCACCTGGATTGAAATTATCTGATGCTGTGACATCCCGTCTATCTGGTGGTGTTGTTCTTATGGTAAAAAAGACAATTTCTAGATTTCTTGAACGCATTCCATTAGAATGTGATAACTGTATTGCTGTGAAATTATCTGAACAGTTTAGTGACTTACCTATCGACACTATACTGTTAGGCATTTATGTTCCCCCAGCATCAAGCCCGTATTATTTAGATACAGAAATAAGAAATGGAATATCTCTGTTTGAACATTGTCTTCTCGATATTTTTTAACAGTATGGAGAATTACCTTTCATTATTATGGGAGATTTTAATGCCAGGACAGGTAAATCAAACGCTAGGGAAATTACTCTCCCTGACACTAATGTTTGGAACGATGATGACAATAATACTGAAGAAGATGAAGCATATCTTAGAAATTCCAAAGATGAAATGATGAATGAATTTGGATGTTACTTATTGAAATTATGTGAAGGATTTTCATTGATAATTCTAAATGGTGTTACCTCAGTTGATACGCACGGCGACTATACATATATAGCACATAATGGGGCAAGTATCATAGATTATTTTTTTATTTCAAGGTGCCTTTTTCAACATGCTCTAAGCATGAGAGTGCTCAACATTGCTGAATCTAAACATTTACCTATTGAATTAAGATTAAACTTACCAAGAAATGTAAAACACATTCAAAATAAATCTGTAAAACGTGTCATTCAAAGGTTCATTTGGAATAAGGATCGTTTAGATGAATATCAACAGGCCTTCAAGTCACAGGAGATATTAGATATTTTGAACGAAGCTGTAATTCTGATGACTACTGATGTCAACCTGTCTCTGAATAAATTTTATGAATGTTTGACTCTTGCGGGCCAGTGTATGAAAAAACATATTGTTATAGGTGAAAAGAATAGCAATTCCTGGTTCGATAGCGAATGTCGAAATGCAAGATCAGACTTATTGCATGCTTGAAAAATTTTACATATTGCAAGAACGCAATACAGGTCGAAGAACTGAGGCTTACGTACACTAATAAACGAAGAGAATACAAACAGTTGCTCGTTAGAAAACAGAAAGAAGATAAATTACGTATACTGGCTACCCTTGAGACAAATAAAAATGATCCCAAGAAATTCTGGGGGACTATTAAGTCAAAGGTAGGTACGAAAGCACCAGAAACCTCCATCACAATTGAAGAATGGTACAATCACTTTCATAAAGTTTATAACGACTTTGAACAGGAAAACGAACTATATTCTGGAATCAACGATTATTCTGTACATTTAGCTAATCAATGACACTAGTTTCTGCTGTAATTTAGATACTTCCACCCTAGACTGGAAATACGATAAATAAATGCAGTACGTCACTTCGATGGTAAAGCTGCTGGAACCGATGTATTATGTGAATTTACTGCCACATTTATCAGTATTGACACAATTTATTTCATCACAGATCGAGCTTTTAAGTCGATAATTGCCAGTGGTAAAGCGCGAGTCATAGTGGAAAATCCAAGGTCATGGTCAATCCAGCATGCTCAGTGGAAAAAGTGCAGGAATCGATATGAACGGTGTGGCCACCCTAGATGTAGAGATAGGCCGAACACTGCTAGGGGGTCTCTTCTGATCTTGCCCACGTCAGAGTTTTTACAGTATCTCAGTCGATTTTTTTGACCAATTCAAGACTGTTTGATTCCGGGATATTTCCACTCATGTGGTCAGAAGCAATCATACATCCTCTGCATAAAAAAGGTAATGTTAATTTTCCTGACAATTACCAAGGCATCTCATTGTTAAATATAAGTGGCAAATTATACACCTATATTCTGAACAAACGTCGTACAGAATGGGTGGAAGAAAATAATGTAATCAATGAGTCACAGGCAGGATTCAGGAAGAGTTATAGCACAGTCGACCACATATTTACTTTAGTATCACTTGTACAGAAACAGTTATCTTCTGGCAAAAAGCTCTATGCAGCATTTATCGACTTTAAAAAAGCCTTCGATCTAGTGAATAGAAATAAATTGTGGTCAATACTGAATAAAAATGGTGTGCAAGGTAAAATGCATCATGCAATTAAAAGTATGTACCAAGTCGTTAAAGCTAGAGTTCGGGCAAACAGTGATTTTACTGAAGCCTTTATGTGTCATCGTGGTTTGAAACAAGGTGACAACTGTAGCCCTATTTTATTTTCGCTATTCATAAATGAACTCGCAAATGACGTTGCATTGTCTGGAAAACATGGAATAAGCTTATCCCCCGATATTCTTCACATTCTTATTATGCTTTTTGCTGATGACGTTGTTCTCCTTTCCCATACTGTAATTGGTCTTCAAAAACAACTAGATATATTAACTAACACTGCCAATAAACTAGGACTGATCGTGAATGAGGAAAAATCTAAAATTATAATATTTCGTAAAGGAGGGCATGTTGCCTCACGAGAAAAAATGGTTTCACAATGGTATACAATTGCGAAGTTGTGAATAAGTATAAATACTTAGGTGTCATTCTTTCTACCGGTTTAACTTTTTCATATTCTTTGGAGGAAAAGGCGCTCAAAGCTAAAAAAATGTGTTTTTAGTATTTTGAAATTTTTGTGGTCTCTAGGTGAAAACAATCCAAAACTTTTCTTCAAAATCTTTGACAGCCAGATCCGTCAATTTTAACATATGGCGCTGAAGTTTGGGGTTTAACTGCAAACCATACTATAATTGAAAGAGTACACCTTTTAGCTATTAAACGTCTTCTGAATGTAAGTGTTCACACGCCAAGTGCACTTATATATTCCGAAACTGGCAGATACCCGTTATATATTCAGACTTTCATAAAATGTGTAAAATATTGGCTGAAATTAACTCGTATGGAGGATAGCCGTATCCCAAGAAAATCCTATAAAATGTTATGTAGTCTGCATTATAAGGGCAATAAGAACTGGGTAAGTAATATATGTTTGACATTATATAAATATGGTTTTGGATTTGTGTGGGAAAATCAAGGGGTGGAAAATGTTAAATGTTTTGTGCATGCCTTTAAACAAAGACTTGTTGACTGTTATTTACAAGACTTAGATGCTGCTATTAACTCAAAAGGAAGATTTCAGTTTTACTCTTCGTTTCGACAACTCTATGATGTTCCAGAATATTTGTCTACAATAAAAAAAAATCCATCTCTTAGAAAATACTTGACAAGAATTAGACTTGGAGTTTCACAACTAAGAATTCATAAGTCTAGATTCTCAATTACAAGAATAAATAATGATTGTCCATTTTGTCCTGGTACTGAAGAATCTGAGCTGCATTTTATACTAGTGTGTAATGAATACAGTTCTTTACGGAAAACCTTTATCCCAGCCAAATACCATAGTCATCCAAATACATTCAAACTGACTTTATCACTTTCAGATGTCAGAATATGTAAATCTCTTGCTGTATATTTATCTAAAGCCTTTAATACTAGAAACCACTTCTTGTACGATGTTTGATGTTGGATTCATTTGATGATATGCTTTTGCTTTTCCCATTGTATTTTAGTATTATCATCATTTTCCCCTCCCATTCCCAATATTTATACCCCCTGATGACATGGGCAGACTGGCCTATCATTAAATTTGTTCGTTCGTTCGTTCGTTCGTTCTCTCTCTTCTCTCTCTCTCTCTCTCTCTCTCTCTCTCTCTCTCTCTCTCTCTCTGTCTGTCTGTCTCTGTGTCTCTCTCTTTCTGAGATATACGCGCGTGCGCGCGCGCGCCCACCCACCCACCCACACCACCACACACACACACACACACACACACACACACACACCTGCACACACACCTGCACACACACACACACGTGCGCGCGCGCTCGTGCACTTGTTTATACACTAAAACAGAGAGACAAAAAGAGAGCAAACACACACACACACACACACACACACACACACACACACACACACACACACAAAAGTGCGCGCGCACGCGTGCACGCACGCACACACACACACACACACACACACACACACACACACACACACACACACTTTTACACACACACACATACACGCACGCACGCACGCACACACGCACACACAAACAGACACACGCACGTGCGCGCGCTTGCACTCACGCACGCACGCACGCACACACAACACACACACACACACACACACACACACACACACACACACACACACACACACACACAGAGTCTGACCGTCGCCACCATGCCAAGAACCATGATGAAGAGCAGAAGAAAACTGACTGACGTATGACCGAACATCTTGCTGTTGATCACAGCTAGTTCTCGTTCTTGTGGAAGTCAAAACTCTTCTCAGATCCTGAAAATTCATACAAACTTTTGTTTCAGATATATTCAAAACAGAGCTTTTATCAGCCACCTCAAAATTGATCAGAACTTTTTTCAGATACATGCAAAACAGATCTGTTACAGTCACCTGAAAAACTTCTCTGAATTCTAATTAGACAAGAGCAAAATATTACAGCTCTTTCCCATACACATGAAGAATGCATAAGAACTGTTCAGGAACATCAGCAAAGCATTAAAATTATCCCCTAATACGTGCAATATACACCAAAACATTACAGCTTTTTCAGGACAGAGAGTGAGGCTATGTAAAAGATTCAGTACTTTTTTTTTTGAGAAGGCATATTTCACTGGCGTGCTCTGCAATCAAAACATATGGGTTGTTACGCCAATGGGGTCGCTTCTGTGAAAGCTCTGTTATGTTAGTCCAGTGACCATCACACAGTAGCATGCGTCAGGAAGCAACCATGTACATTGACGTTTTGATGGAGTGCCTTGCGTATGCCTGGACCCTATGTCAACAGCGTACAGACTTGCAAAGGTGGTGGAGGACTGCTCCTAACTGGCTTGTATCACGGTTAAAGATAGTACTTTTTCAGAATCCCACTGACACCTTTGGGTGTATGTTTTTCTCGTCTGCCTTTTGGCTGACTCAGAGGAAAGGCCCAATGATGATGAGGAAAGACCCACTGACCACAGTCATAATGTCCTGTATGCACGTGCAACTCATGTTAACACGATGCAGACTTCCAAGGGTGGTGCAGGATTGCTCCCGGCTGATTGATTCGTTCATGATCGAGGATTGTACTTCTCTGGCCCCAGTGGCACGTTTTGATGTATCTCCGTTTCTCTTCACACCATTCTTTTGGACTCGTGAAAAATTTCTTCGAAACCTTCTCCCAAACACAAAACACCAGAACTCTGCCCATATTCTTGTCAAGGAACCAACAATGCTTCTGAAACACTTGTGAGGCATTTAACGCTTCTCAGACATTTTAACAACGTACAACTATGTCAGTACCCCTGCAAAGTAGAATTCTTCCAAAACATCTGCTGATCATTAACATTATTGCCAGACATCCACAACTAATGGTTACCCATGGATATCATTCATATCTGCAGACATGCCAAATAACAGTACTCGTTTGAAGTTATCTTATACTCCTCTTTTATTCAATCATACGCGAAGTGGATAATAAGGGACAGAAGACAATTACTAATAAGTTATGTGGAAACAACCATATTACCCTAACAAAAACACGGACAAACGAAATCGGAAATATTCCTCACCCCACTGAACCTAACTCTATGTAAATCTAAGAGTGGAGAGGAATGGCATGTGTTACAGAAAAAAGTGTGAAAAATAGACACTTGAAAGAGACACTAAGGATGGTAAAGATAGAGCAAACCAAAGGATAGACACTGGAATGAATAAAACAGGAGAGATAAAGAGACAGAACACACAAGCACATGCCTCTCAAGCACTTCGTTCAACTTGTCGGTCTTCAGTTTGTAGGGACGTGATGCACGGGTCAATGAGCTATGGCTATTGGGTCCCAGCCTCCTCTGAAACCATGCATGAAAACCACGCATGAGGCTTTAGATACTCCGTGGCATCAGGCCTTCGTTGGAGGATTTGATGAAGACGCTGTGCAAGAGAGATAGTTATCAAAGACTCCTTGATGTTTGATGTGGAGTTGGAGTAGGACAAGGGTTAGACTCCGAGGCCAATAACGTTCAGAAACGCCTATGCTTACATAATCACGTCAGATGAAAGTAGACAGAACCTTCTCTCATCCAGCACCTTACACTTTAATCTTCCAGTGTCGAACACTTCAGCGAATTGTGGATTTATAAATTCAACGCTGGAGGGAAGAACAGCAGATAGAGGAACAGAGTGAACACAGACAGCAATGGAGGCAGACGAGGCTTTTCATTCTTCACCTCCTCCTGCCCAAGGAATAGACGCAAGAGAGACTATTAGAGTACCCATCAAGGTGTCCGCCCTTCCCCCCCATCCCCTCCTTCCCACGACTCCTACCCCTGTTCATTTTCCGTCCCTTACAATCCTGCCATTACTGACTAAAATCACGTGTGCCCTTCAGTCGTGTAAATGTATGTGCAAATGCATTTGATATTCTATAGTCAAACCATATCTTTTTATGTTTTAACTTTCCTCCCTTTTGCGTTATCAGGTATCATACTTCATGACTAATCCCTCATGAAATAAGAAAATAACACTGGAAAATCATGAAACATATTATCAGCCTAGTTAACACTTACCCCTACACACACACACACACACACACACACACACACACACACACACACACACACACACACACGCATGCGCGCGCAATTCTGAAATTTGATTTTGTGAAGGAGCCAGTCACACACACACACACACACACACACACACACACACACACACACACACACACACACGCACACACACGCACACGCGCGCGCGCGCGCACTCATTCCGCATATGCCACACACGCATATATACAGACAAGCACACGCACGTGTTCGTTGTACATATACACTAATGCACACACTTTGTCATGCAAGCACTTCGCATCGCACGTTTTCGCTACTCTTGCTGAGAAAACCGTCCACATTTTTTTAGACGATCTTGCACATCAATGTAACTTTGCGCTAAAAAAGCCCCATCATTTCAACGGTTTCCGCTGATTGGCTATTTGCCTCTTCATAGCATAATAACTCATCTGCAAATTATCATTAACGTTGATAAAACTAGGCCGAGGTAAGGATGTCATATTTTGCCCTTAATTTTTTCGTCTCCAGGTTTGGGGGGAAAAACAAAAAAGGAAAACATCTCCGTACATCACAAATATCATATTGGAAAAAAAAAAACTCTGAACAGTGGACAGCTAGTGTTCACTCTCATGGGTGTGTACATTGTCATTATCCGGTTAATCGATTACAACAACGACAGCAACGAAAACTGACATGCTACAACTTCTGCAAGAGAAAACTGTAGGAACATTTGTTGAACACAAATGGATGGACCACAAACGCAGAAGACAGTGAATAACTGAAAAAAATGTCAACGAGACCGACAGAAAATAGGAAAAAAAGATACATTCCGAAAAAAGCCCCTCTGCATCCTATTCCATGAAGACATCTTTTGTTGGATGACACAGTACATGTTGAAAAAAACGAACTTTTACACTTTACCCTTTTGCTTGCTATTTTACGGTAAAATAGCGAATGCCTGAAACACACCTGTCGGGTGTAGAAATACAAATTAATCACAAATTATCTCGAAGATATTATTGCCAGTATTTTCATAAAATGCAGCTGTGACTTTGACAGTTGTGATGAAGTCCTTTTCCCATCTGTCACCAAGCCTAGCACATGTAGCATCAAAATTTATCTTTGCAGTAAAGTAATACCTACAAGGAAAAGAAAATATGGCAGTTTCCATCACAAAACATATCAAAGGAATTCTGAGCAGTGTTTTTGTAAAGTACAGCCGCAAAATGGATAGTTATGATTCAGTCACGTTACATTGGGTCACAAAGTTTAGCATATGGTAGGTAAATTTCTCTGTTCATAAAATTACATGCAGAAAATTTAAACTGTATCAATAAATTTCAATCAAGAAATGTATTGCAGAAATCCGAGCATTTAGTTTTTATTTGACCTTTACAATGATAGTAGCTTTGACTATACCAACCTATCATGCGTTACAAACACCGACACAGAGTGCAAGAACATTTACATGATTAAAACCACACCTGACAAAAACAAAATAAAGATAAACCGTAATAACATGTTTTATGACAAGTATAAAGAAAATTGCGTAGTATTTCCACAGACACAACTGTGTTGTCAGTCGTTTCATCTAAGATACGTTTCATTGGTGATGAACAAGTCGAATCCAGAACACGTGTGCTGCTTGTGACCACTGATATCCCTATTGCTAGAATGTGCTTACCTTAAGTGTCGGATAAAAACATGGTCTCAAGCCGGCGAAACCCTGCTAGTTATTTTCCCTATAGCTGAACTATCATGCGTCATGTAAAACAGAAATCTGGTATAGGTGAACAGTCTGATAACAATGGGTTGATACTCACCTGTTGCACTGCTCAAATAAGTGTTCTCAGCAATGTGAGTCAACGCAGATGGCGGGCGACATTTATAACAAACAAAGACGCATGTGGGCGTAAGCGTCAGTGACGGTAGAAGCAATGCACATTACGCTCCCTCCCCGTCCTACCTCTCCATCCTCCCTTTTCATATGCCCACACTCAACACACAGAGACCACACACACACACACCGCTCACCCCCTTCTACTCATTCACCGCCATCATGTCTCAATTCGTCACCCCTTTCTATCAAATTCACCTCTCCTTATGTTTAGAAAAGAACAGCTGGAGCATCTACCTTATTTGTTCATACCTTGTCGGACACGCACAATATCTAAGTTGACTTCAATGTATTGCTGTTCTTAAGTTTGAGAACAGATCTGTCATCTTAAATCCAGGAGTTCCATTCCTCGAAGTTTACCAAAACCACGCAACATGCAAGTTGCGCATGCCCAGATCCGCCATATGGTGTATGCTTTTTCCACGATTCCGCTCAACACTTTTTTTTTTTTTTTTTTTAATAGAAAATCGTTGATGTCTGAGGGCACAGGTTGGCGAGTCCAGTTTAAATGTAGTATTTGTTATCATTTATCATTGTAATATACATTTACACTGGCATTTAAAAAAAATTTACAGTGCCGAAATGCAGTAACAATATGACAAAGCCGGGTGCCAGCTTTGAGTGAAGAAAAATCGAGGAAAATGCATTGCTCAGTGAGAACGAACTAGAAATGAGCGAACGTGAAAACGAATCATCTTCTCGACACAAGAGTTCATCAGGCCACAAACAACTCTTGACACGGGACTGTATCCATCCCTATATCTGAATGCAATGAAATGAAGTCCCCAGATTTAGTATTTTAGTATCCCTTACCAAGACACTTGCATTGGAAGGGAGAGAACTCAGACAGATGCCAGTGAAGATACTGGGAATCAGGGTGACACATCCAATGATGACACGTCATACCAAAGAGGGGACTCCCCTTAAAAAAATCTAAATAAATAAAAGGCAACATCCTGATGTGGGTGATGGCTATCATAAAGACTTGCAAAGTCTCATTCAGGCTAAGGAAACAAAACAGATGATGATTCTAACCCACTCCTTTCAGTTGGACAGGAGTATACATTGGACAGTGATACTGGGCTGGAAATCAACAGGAAGTTGGCAGGCATTGTTAAAAAATAAAGAAGAGGAAAATTGCCATGTAAAAACTGAAGAAAAAAAAGGAGTCATAAGACCAGAAAATGAAACTATACATGTTCCCAGAGTAAATTCAGAAATCTGGGCTATGTTGGAGCGTACTTGCAAAACACAGTTTTAAAAAAAAATGCCGGTCAGAGCAGCTTATGCCCTCACAAATGTAACAAACAGTTTGATTGACAAATCATCTGGTGACGACAAAGAGATAATAGAAAATGCCACTGTTGCAATGGCACTGACTTTGAAAACTTCCCATGAGCTGTACGTTGACAAAAACGCAAAATTTTGAATGCACCAGGAATGAACAGAACTAAAAAAAAAAAAAAAAAAACGAAGAAGAAAACTGGTATCAAGTGACATTGAAATCATATCACAGGTCAGTTGCTTGGCCACGATGTGAAGGTATCACTGGCAGCTATGATTTTGCTACCTGAATTGGTGCGGATATGAGTCACACACAGAAAAAAAAATAAAGTAATTAAAAGAAGAAGAAGAAAAAAAGCATCAAGTGACATTGAAATAACAGATCAGTTGTTTGGCCACGATGTGAAGGCATCACTGGCAGCCATGATTTTGCTACCAGAATTGGTGCAGATTTGAGACACACACAGAAAGAAAAATTTTACTCCGACTGCTTAAAAAAAAACTGGGAGTGGAAAGAGAGAGGCGGTGGAAGGGTCTCAGTTGGGGTGAGCAAGAACCGTGAGAGGCCAATCCTACAGCAGTCCGACACGAGGGTGTACCCACGTCATCCAGAAAACCCTCAGGCCTGAACATCATGCAGCCCAAAACAGAAAAGGTAAAAAATCAGGACTGTGAAAGACATTTTCAGGCAGATTAAAGGAATGCATTTCCCAATGGAAAAAGCTGACTACTGATCCTTTCATCTTATCCCCGATACAAGGAACTGGAATACCATTTCAAGATTTAACCTCATTACAAATTGATCAAATTATACATAAAAAACGAACAAATACAGGGTAACGTATGGGATGAGGCAGAAAATGATTTTAAAAATTGTTATCCATAGGAGTCATAGAAAAATCTTGCCATGAATCAGGTAATATTGCGTCACCAGTTTTGTTGTTCCAAAAGCAGATTGATTCAGGATGATTTTGAATTTGAAAAGATTCAATCAATGTATCACCTACAAACATTTTAAGGTGGAAAATTTACAGTCTGCTACTGGCATGATGTATAGAAATTGCTACATGGCATCAGATGACCTTAGACATGCGTATTGCTCAGTACCAGTGGCATGAGCTTTCAAAAAATACCTCACATTTGAATGGAAGGGACAACCGTATTACTTCCCTGCCTACAAAATGGACTTTCATGTTATGTTGTCCAAGTTTTTTCACAAAATTGTTAAAACCTGTTTTTTGCCCATCTTAGATCTCAAGGCATTATACCAACATCATTTATGGATGATAGCCATTTACAGGGAGCTAGTAAAGAAGAATGCCAAGAAAACATTGAACGGAAAATAACTGTGTTTACATCTTTTGGATTTACTGCTCATCTTCACAAGTCCGTTCTAGTACTCACACAAAAATTAAAATTTCTGGGGTGTTATCTGGATTCAAATGACATGGCGGTCACTTTACCAGAAGAAAGAATAAAAAAAAAAGATCAAATCAGTTTTTTCAAGGTCTAAGAAAAGTCAGATTCACAGTTAGAGAACTAGCCCAAGTCATATGTCAGCTGGCAGCAGGTATTTCTTGCACTACAGTGGGGGCCAGTGTGTTACAGATGTTTGGAGTATGATAAAAGTGTGGCACTCAAGCAAACCAATGGATGTTTTGAGGCTGTCATGCCACTTTCAGAAGAAGGCCAAAAGCAATTGGTTTGGTGGATTGATAAAGTGCAAACAGCAGCCTTTAAATTAAATAAGAAAGAGTCCTCTGTAGAACTGATAACAAATGCCTCAACCTCTGGTGATTGGGGAGCAGTGTGTGGTTCACAAAGAACAGGTGGAAGATGGATTGAAGCAGAAAAGCAATGTCACATAAATGTGTTAGAATTGCTATCTGTAGATATTCTAAGGCATATTGCCTTAAAGTGTTTTAAGGACAAAGGTTGTGACCAACATGTGGAAGTATTAACCGACAATGTATGAGCAGTCAGTCATTTGAAGGACATGGGGGGCTCCCAGTCTCAAGAATGTAATACAGTAGCCAAAAGAACCCAGATCTGGTGTAAGGGTAGGTGTATTTGACTGACTGTGGCACACATTCCTGGAAAATTGAATGTACAGCCAGATGCTTTGTCACGGAAATTTGACAACACAAAATGACAGTTGAATTATGGTCATATTCAATCAGATAACAAAGCTTCGGCGCATACTTCACACTATTTTTGTTTACGTCACGCTTAAATTACCAAATCAAACCATGTGTATCCTGGGATCCTGATGTGCAGGCTTCAGCGGTTGATGTTTTTACATTCTGTTAGAACAAATGGAAATATATGCATTTCCCCCTTTCAGTGCCGTCCAAAGAGTTCTGAAGAAAATGGAGAAGGGACAAGTGGACGGGATTCTTGTTATACTGCCTGCTGGTTTCCATAGATGCTGCGCCTTCTAGTAGACAACCCAATACTCCTGCCAAAAGGGAAAAGAGTGTTGCAACTAGCCCAGAGCAATATTCCACATGCTCTACTCAAGAGTCTCCAGGTTTTGGCAGTGAGATTATTCGGCAGTCCCTCCAGGCACAAGGCTTTTATGGAGAGACTTACAATCTAGTGCAACTCCTGAATACAATCAACACGACAGGATTATGAATCGGACCTCTGCAGAGGGAAAATGTTCTGCGTGTCACAACATGGAGATCCATTTTCAACCCCTGTCCATGTTGTGTTAGAATTTTAACAGCGTTGCATAGATCAGGTTTAAGGCATAGTGCCATCAATACTGCTAGAAGTGTAATTGCATCAGTTGTACAAGCTATAGGATGGTGGTCTATGTAGATCTCACATGACAACTCTGTGTCTTGTTGTTTTTAGCATCTGCTCAGATAATCCAGACTTTACATTTGATCAAAATTCAGTGAATCAAATTTATAATTCCGATAATGGAAAATATAAAGCCAAGAAGACCAGGGCACGCTCAGCATGTGTTAGAATTTTCCCCATCTCCAGAAATATAGTTGTGTGTAACTGAATGTTCAAATGAATATTTACAAAAAAGTACATAAACTAGGGTAAACTGACACAAAATGCTCTTGTGCCATGCAAAGCTGCATGGACATGCATCCAAAGACATGGTAGCCAGGTGGATGCTTTCAGTGTTGCTGAATGCATTGATTACAGACTTTGTTCAGTTTCAGAAGTGCATTATCGGCTATATTATATAAGGGCATGACATTGGAAAGAATTCTGAAGAGAGCAGATTGGTTGAAAGCAACTTTTTTTTTTCTCTCAGAAATTCTACCACAAAGCTATCAGGTCAGAAATGAAATACACACTTCTGGGGACAGAACAGAAACGGATGGTGAACTATGCTACCAACAAGACATAACAGACACCTATCTGTGGTGTGGAGAGCAAATTCCTAAGTGAAAGACACTTAGCTTTTGTGTGGAGAGCAAAATCCAAAGTGAAGAACACTTGGTGACTTACCTTTTGTGTGGAGAGAAATGGAGCGTCAAGCGTTTATTTTCATTCTAGTCAATTACTTGTGCAATGAATGGAATGTGTGTGAGTGAGCTAATGAATAACATATGACTAGGTGTGTGGTTATAAATGTACTGCATGGCATATAGATACACGTATTGACATCGACAAAGAAACTTGGAACATTATTCTGGTGCTAATGGAAAGAAAATCCTTTTCATCGGTATTATCAAATGAAGAAATATTAAACATAAAATCACGCAAGGCGACATTTTTGATATGGTATTGTCTCATTTTCGTAAGCGTGAATGAATGAGGCATGACTGAAGGTGTATTTAAAAACAACAACTAATTTTGAAGTCTCATATATCAGATAGTTTCGTTAAACTACGAGAAATGGAATGCCAAACTTAAAAAAAAGAACACTTACCTTGGGAAGTCGAAGTTTGAAATTCCATGATGTGGTTTACCGGAACGGATGGATATGTGCCCGCCATCCAAAAATCATACCTACCCAATAAAATGATCAACAAAAATCAGAAGTTTATAGAGAGATTTACTCTGTGTGTGTGTGTGTGTGTGTGTGTGTGTGTGTGTGTGTGTGTGTGTGTGTGTGTGTGTGTGTGTGTGTTTCAATAATAAGAAAACTATCAAATCAGATCAAAAGTATGTATTTGATCTGATCTTTAAAGTATGGCACATCTGGGCATGCGCATCTCACATATCTCTCCATTCCGGTAAACTACATAATGGAATCTCACTCAAACTTCGATTTCCCAAGGTAAGTTCTCGTTTAAGTTGATAATTATAACGTGTGCAACGATTAAAATAAGCACGTGTTATGCAAAACTGTTAAGATGACGGTAAGAAAACGAAAATAATAAACACCTAAGCATAAATCATTAACAACTGAACATTTCACACATCATACCACACATCCAAAGTCATCAATATAACATATCGAAAGCCTATTACTGCTCAGAAAAGAAAAAAATACGCGGGGACAAATTCACCGGAGATGTAAAGAACTCTCTCTCTCTCTCTCTCTCTCTCTCTCTCTCTCTCTCCTCTCTCTCTCTCTCTCTCTCTCTCCACGCACACGCACGCACGCACGCACACACACACACACAATACATATATGAATAAATTAATATTTCTTCATCATATATGGCGGAAAGGCTTAGATGGCATCGTAGCGTTGATTTTATCTAGTATCTTATACTGAATGCTTTATACCCATTGTTTTTTTTTTTAGCTTTCTCTTCGTATGATTATTCAATTATTGAATTGAGAGGTATATTTAATGCCTGTCGTTGTTATCCTGCCTTAACCCTTCTATCTTATTCACCTGCAGTCTATCATTTTCTATCCATTTATCCACCCCACCCCACCTTAATTTGTTTACGCTTCATGTTGTCTCTCTCTAAACTTAACAAAACAAAAAAAAATCTAAAGCCCCCTTCTCTCCCCATCCCAACCTCCCCCCCCAACTCCCCCCCCCCCCCCCCCCTTTCCTTGTTACCTTTTTGTCGGAGTCTTCCTCCGCAACTTATTCTGTTGTAAAACACAATAGTCTCTCTCTCTCTCTCTCTCTCTCCTCTCTCTCTTCCTCTCTCTCTCTCTCTCTCTCTCTCTTTCCTCATCTTTCTCTGTCTCTTTCTCTCCCCTCTCCTTCTCAATCTTTCTCTCGTTATCTCGTATTTCCTGCACCACAATTCTATTTTTCTTGATATCTCCACATTTTTTTCTTCTCCTCCTTTCCTCCCCCTCCTTCTCTCTCTCTCTCTCACTCTCTCTCTCCCCTCCCTCCCTCTCTCTCTCTCTCTCTCTCTCTATCTCTCTTTCCACCTCTCTTTTTTGTGTCCGAGGTGGAGGTGTTTGTGCGTTTCATTTATGCAAGTGTAAAATAGATAATACAATGAATGTGTCAGGACACCATACATCAAGTACATAAATAAACCCAGACATTTTATATCAAACGCTAAAACATTAAAAATCAGCAAGCGAACACATTGAGTCTGAATGGTGAGTGTGTGTAAGTTGTTGAAAAAAGGAGACAAAAAGACACTTAGAAACATTAGGAGGAGAAAGGTGGCACCCACTGTAGAGAGGGAGGGAGGGAGGGAGGGAGGGAGGGAGGCGGTTCTACGGCAAAATGAAAGCACACTAGGCAACACAATGTGGTGCAGAATATGGACATAAGATTAAGGAATTACAATAACAGCATTGATGTATACTACGCACAAAAAATTAAGGATCGGTATGTGAAAACAGGTGCGTAATAAACTCAGTTCGCTACTGTTATTTATTTCTTAGTCCAGCCAAATTGTCATGAATTCTTGTTCAGCTGTAAGTGGGCGATGTTGCGTTAGTGCGAAAATTGCACGGGATTCTCTACTACTGAGCTGGGCCGCAAACGGAAAAGCGGAAACTTGCGAAAAATGACCTTGTTTTGGACCGTTCTGCCTGAACACATTGCACTTGCCAGATGGAAAAACCATTATGCACGTGCAAGCACTGCTGTTTATGTGTGAGATGCTGTCGTTCGCTTGGCTATATAAGAAGACATTCCACCAGTAGTAGGCCTGATCTGACAATGCCTCCACGACAAAAATTAAGCGAGTTGGGTAGGGGACGAGCTGTTGCATGGTTCCAAGATGGTGTTCCCAAGCGAGAAGTGGCCAGGCGACTTCATGTGTCCATCTCGGTCATTGTCCGACTGATTCAACGCTTCACAGCCACTGGGATTGTCCATGAAAGACGCAGATCTGGTCGATCGAAGAAGACAACCCCACGTGACGATCGTCTCATTGAACGACAAGCCCTACAGACAAGAACACCCCCTCTAGCATAATTCAAAGGCAGTTCAGGGTGGCTACTAACATCAACATCAGCCAGCAGACCATACGGAACCGCCTGCATGGGTTTAATCTCCGTTCTCGTCGCCCAGCATACGGCCACGCTTAACTCCAGCCCATAGGGCAGCACGCCGCGCCTTCTGCGCACGTCACGTGAGGTGGACACGTCAGCAATGGTCCCAGGTCCTGTTCAGTGATGAATCACGCTTCACCCTTCACCACAACGACGGCCGACTGAGGGTCTGGAGGCGCCCAGGGCAATGCTTTACTGACGCCACTGTCCAAGAAAAGGTGGCCTTTGGTGGGGTTCTGTAATGGTCTGGGGGGCCTTCAGCCTTCACCACAGAACCCCTTGTATCATGTACAGGGTAACATGACTGGCATCCGATACCGGGATGAGATCCTTCGACCGCTGGCTGTGCCTACACTGCAGCAGACGGGACCGAGGGCTGTCTACCAGGATGACAATGCTCGCCCCCACAGGGCAAGGGTGGTCAACGACTTCCTGCAGCAGTCTGGAGTCAACAGAATGGAGTGGCCAGCATGCAGTCCCGATCTCAACCCGATTGAGAACCTCTGGGATGAGCTGGATCGCAAAGTGAGGAGCCACCCCCCTCCCAGGGATGCCCAACACCTCTACCAGATGCTGCAGGCTGAGTGGCAGGCGCTTCCACAGAGGATCTTCACCAACCTGGTCAACTCGATGAGGACTCGCTGCGTCGAGTGCCAGAACAGCCATGGTGGTAACACGCATTACTGAGCTTTTGGGAACATCAGTATGCCCTGTCTTGTGATTTCAATGACTTTGGGAAATCAAATTTGGATACATACCCACTTTAATCAAATGTACACACCAAACGATTGCTCGAGATTGAAGGCAATTGTCTATCGTTATCACTAAAGAATGGAATTAAATGTTGGCCAAACTTCAACGCATTGACTTTCATATTTTGACAGTTATGAATGTTTGTGAAAGTGATCCTTAACTTTCTGTGTGTAGTTTATTTGCCATCAAACCTTTTAATGTGTACGTGAATTTTAAATGATCTTCTACGTGGTGAGCTCGAAACATTTCAGTCATCCTACTTCGTAGATAAAATGGTGTGTGTGTGTGTGTGTGTGTGTGTGTGTGTGTGTGTGTGTGTGTGTGAGAGAGCCTGCACGCACGTAAACGTGCTTTGTCTGTGCTTGTGTATGTACGTGTAGTCGTTAAGGAAAGAGAGAGAGAGAGAGAGAGAGGCAGTTCTGAGGCAAAAACAAAGCACAAGAGACAACACAATATGGCGCAGAATGTGGACACAAGATAACGAAATCACAATAACACAATAACAGCATTCATGTATTTGCTAAGTCTGTGTTTGCATATGTACGCGTGGTCGTTACGGAAAGAGAGAGAGAGAGAGAGAGAGAGAGAGAGAGAGAGAGAGAGAGAGAGAGAGAGAGAGAGAGAGACAGGCGATTCTTGGGCAAAAACAAAGCACACGAGACAAACCAGCCGCCGTGGCGGCGTGGTTAGCGTCGCGGACTCCCGGCTGGGAGGTCGTGGGTTCGAATCCCATCAGAGTCATGTGGGTTTTTCTGCCCCGAACAGCTCCTACCCAGATTTGAGTTTGCTATGGACTCAGTTGGGAAGACTGGGACCACACAGTCGAGTTTCATCCACTTAAGGGATGCGTTTCTGAGAGTGTTGTCAAATTTCCTGTTTGGCGTCATATACTTTACCATGTCAGACCATAGCATTCAACGGCAGTTAGTTAGCTCTGCCAGGCCGAATTTTTGTGGCTAATGCAGTAATAGACCATCACGTGACGCCCAGCCTACTTCCACAAGGGAAGAAGCCGGTGTAAACTTGGTGTTCCTGATTCAACTTCGGCCTCCTGCCTAACAAGGACAGGTTTTATTGCTCTGTCTCGCCTATACTTCTGTTTTTGTAAAGATTGCTTGTGTGCTTGCCTTCTTTACTTGTTCTGTCGTGGCTTACGCTAAACCATGGGTACTATTGCCGCGTGAGGCTTAGGGTTGGATTTTATTATTTTTTATTCACGCTCTACGGCGTGACGGCTCGCGACTTCACTTTTCAGTGCCATTTGTTTTCCATTCGGCCCTTACTCGACGGTGTAGGTACGCGTCCACTGTTGGTAGGAACGCGTCCCTCCTCATCCTTAATTCTCTTCCCCTTTTGCCTTCGGCCCACTGATTCATCTATCTCGGCGCTTTGTTTTATTCACGCGCTCCATTTCTGTAAATTCACTTCGACGATCGAACTCTCGCCAGTCGCTCGAGCCGCCATCTTTATTCACGCAACGCCGGCCGAACTCCGCGTGGTCGTCCACGTTCGTCGTACCTGGTTCATTGCTACAGAGGTTTCTCCTCCACTTTTATTAGCTCCTTATTATCATTAGTTCTAGTACAGGTGGATCGAGTTCGCCTTATGATCTCTCGACCCACTATTAAAGAGAAGAAACAAGCATTTCTTATCCTAAATTCTCCTCCACCTGGTCGCCTTTCGGCTTCGCTTCTCTTATATCTACAGCGCGTTAGTTTATTTTACTCTCGCGCTCCATTGCTTGTCATTTTCGGTGATCGAACCTGCATCGGTCAATCGATCCGCCATCTTTGTTTGTTCCACGCCGGTCGGCGTTTCCGCCATATTGCCTCACCGCATGGTGTCCACCTTCGGTCACACCTGGTTTGGCGGTACGGAGGTTTCCCTGGGCACATTTATTTGTACCTTATTTATCATTATTACAGGTAGATCGAGTGTCTTTACGATCTCTTGATCTACCAACTTGTGCACATTTATTAGTACCCTATTTATTATTATTACAAGGTAGATCGAGTGTCTTTACGATCTCTTGATCTACCAACTTGTCTCCACTTTGTGTTCATGTGCTCCGTGTTTGCTCTCCACCATAGCCCAAGATGGTGTAGGGCACTGATGGGTTGAGCCACATCGCTTTCCAGAAGTCGCTCTTTGCCCCGGAGGACCCACATGCCGATTCCCCAGAACAAACCGTTCTTTCTACGGTAGAACGTACGGCCGGTGTAGAGGGAGGATCCGCACAGGGTACGCGCGACCATCATTTTGATACCTCCTCTACCCGACCGGCGGACACACGATCACTGCGTCCGAAGGGCGAAAGGCAAGCTGCCACTATTTCTAAATTTCTTCTACATCCCCGCAGCCCAATGCAGGCTAACCCCAAAAGGGAAGCCCGCCTTAGAATTCGTACCCGAATTCGCCTTCTCCACCAAGGTCCTCGGTGGTATAGTGGGTAGCTTCCCGCATGTCACGCGGGAGCCCAAGCTTCATTTCCCCGTCGGCAGAAGCAGCTTCCCACCTTGCCCGTCGGGAAGAGCAGGATTTCCCCCCCTTACCGGCTGACTTGCCTTCTTCCCATCCAACGCACAGGGAGACACACAACTCTCTCTATCATGCTGCGTCACGCGACCTTCGGTCCCCGGGGAATTTTGCCGAGGCGCGGACCAGCACGGGTGACGGGATGCATACGGAATCACCACCCATCACTCGCCTCTATGAGACTGGTGCCATTAGCTATCACCCCCCCCCCCCACCCACCCACCCACCTAATAGCACGCAGGCTCATGACGCTCTCCCCACCGTGCACAAGTGCAGCCACCACTGGTGCACGAGGAGCGTCCTTACTCCGGTGGCGGACTTATGCCCAGTCCCTGGGACCCCCAAACTGGCCATAAGTCCGGGTCGTCAGCCGCAGGTACCGCCACGCCCGGACCTGTGTCACGGAGCCCCGGTAATCGGCGCACCCGGTCGATTGTCGACATTTCCCCTAGGGGTACAGGACGTTGGGGAGTGGACTTATCCCGCGACGACAGGCCACGCTCTCTCGCCCCCCCCCCCCCCCCCGGTGTCTCAGGTTACCCTGGCCCCCACGGAAATTCTGCCCCAGGGCCGCCACAGCCCATTTTTCTCCGTGAGGACCTGTGGCTCTATGCCCCTCAGAGGGACCAGTGGCTTACAGCACACCAACAATACCAGCTCCATGGTCACATGTGGCACCCAGCCTCACGCTGGTTCGACCTCGGTCTCTCTCCCTCTCAGGCGCTGTCCGACCAGCAGGATGGACTTCTCTCCTATAGTCTGGCCGCCGATCACGGAGCCACGAGGGACCCGCCCTTGCGTCCTCCCACTACCAAGCTAGGGCGGGACCCTCACGCACCCCTGCCGTTGCCTCCTCGAGAAGGTTCATCGCAACCTCTTCAGGAACCCGACGCTCCCTCTGAGGATGAAGTAGAGGACTCCTTCTCCTCATCACGCAACTTGTCCCCTATTGAGCACTGGCGCCCGGACCTTGTCGGGAGGGAGGCCCCACCCCCGGACAAGTTCCTTCGGTGCCCAAATACGCCTTGGTTCTCCTTCCAAGCGGGCTCGCCCAGACTTGTCGCCCCTCAGACTCTTACGTCCATTTGGGAGTGTCCAGCAACCCTAGCCAGGGATGCGCAAGTCATTCCTTCTCCAGGGAATAAATCCCTCTTGGCCCTGGATCCGGCCCCTGTAGGCACGTTCCTCAGGAAACCCCGGAAGGCCCATATCTCCCACATCTCCTCCCTGTTCTCCTAGGACACTCTGGTGACCAAGGAAATTTCCATTTCCTCGGCCAGCTGCCGGTCTTCCTCCATCTGGCCTCCCACCCACTTCAGCCACTCTCCACCAATAACCTGGTGGAGTGGGACCACAGTTCCAGTTCGGGGATCCAACATAACACGGCTGAACATGCCCTTCGACATGCTCTACAGTGCGTGGAGGAGATCTGGCCGGAGAAGGACGACTGGGTCTCTGTGTCCTGAGACGCTCAGTATTCTAAGACACACCCTGAGACCATATCTCGCTTGATGCCACTCCTAGTCAACAGGATCTGGCACCACCTTTCGGCTGCGGCGGACAGCGCAGCCAGGAGCCACTACAACTGCTTCAGGCCATACTGTCACAGGCTATCTCGCCCCGGCACCTAAGGCGGCCTTGCGGTGCATTCCGGACCCCAACCCTATCCCAAGCAGGCCCCATCCCGCACCGCTCGGCCCGCCAAACGCTCTAAAAACCCCTTGCGACCGAAGACGAAACTTCCCCAGCAGAATTTTCGTTTCGGCCAGCAGGGACCGCCCCGGAGGTGACTGGAGGACTCACCTACGGGGGGAGTTGGAGTAGGGAGAACTCAGACCGCTACCCCTCTATCCTCCCACTCTCCTCCCCGGCCCCCCTGGCCCCTCTGGCGGGCAGCTTATCCCGGCATGCCCACCAGTGAGACGCAGGGGCCTCAGCCCAGGGATAGTAGTGGTCCTACAGGAGGGGCTCCTCTTGCCTTGGGCCCATGAACACCCTCCTCTGATAGTTCTCCCCCTCCCTCTCCCAGCGACCCCTCCCTGGGCCAGGCGTAGGCTCCTCGCCAGGAAGTCTCAGAACTTCTGCAAAAGAGGGCCATCACAAGGATGCCCCATCCCATCCGGGGTTCTACTCCAACCTCATACACCCACCTCACATACGATACCTACGGTTCGTCTGGCAAGATCGGGGGTTCCAGTTTGGGCCGCTCCCCTTCGGCCCTTCGGCCTCTGCCCGGCACCCTTCCCATTCACGAAGGTGGTCAAGGAGATGGCCTCCCTGACCAGACAGGAGGGCTTTCGCCCCCTGGTGTACCTGGACAAATGGCTCGTCCTGGGTCCCTCCCGGGCATGGTGTCTGTCCCACAAACCATCCTCTACGCCTCTGTTCCAAACTAGGGTTGTCACCAACCCCAACAAGTGTGAACTCACCCGCAGTCAGCTGTCCTCCTTTCTGGGCATGAGTTTCGACACACTCCCCATATGGTCTCCCCCACCCAAGAGAGGTCCACCCGCATTGGGGACCTCATCTCCCGCCTCTCCCGCCTCCGCCTATCCACCCACACCCCGGCCAGAACCCTTACCTCCCTCCTGGAGATGATGGTGTCCCTCTCGTCCCTCATCCCCTAGGCCGGTCCTCAAGCGCCTACTCCAAAGGGAGTTCCGTCGTCGATGGTCTCAGACCTCCGACCACTGGCTTCAGTCCATCCCCTTGGTCCTTGGTTCCAATGGGCTACGGAAGAGTGGCTTGACCCCGCCACTTTGTCCCCCGGGGTCCCATTTCCCTCCCAACCCAACCCCTGGACCTCTACTCAGACCCTCCAACTCAGGCTGGTCAGGCTTCATTCCCAATCCTCCACAAGTTGATCTGGAAGGCGAGACTGGGAAGACCCAGGCTCAGCCTCATCACCCCGTGGTGGCCGACCCAGTCCTGGTTCCGGACCTCTAGTCCCTCCCCCATGTTCCCCCCCTCCAGTGAGCACTCGTGGGGACATGCTCAGATGCTTTGCCGGCTCACATGGCTGCTATGCCAGCCCAATTGCAAGCATCTGCCCCTCCCTCACAGACGGACAAATCCCAGTCCGTCCTAGACATACCCGCTGGGGCTGGGGCCTCGCAAGACTTTTGGATTAGCGACTTCTCACAGAGCAAGCACTGAGCTTCTCTACTATTTCCAATGGGAGAGATGGTCTACTGGTGCTCAGACAACTCTGTTCCCCATCTGGCCCTCCAAGACCCAGATAGGCACCTTCCTATAGCTATCTCACCTGTCTTCTTCGTTAAGGCTCTCGGCTAGCTCCATTCGGGGCTACTGGGAACGCTCGCGCCCCAGGCGCTCCTCCCAGTCCTATCCCTAGATGCTTTCCAAGACGGTCAGATCGGCCTACGCCCAGGCGTATAAGGATCTCCCGTCTTATCTCCCCGGGCCCATGAGGTCAGGGCGCTGGCCACTTCCACGGCGATCCAGCGCTCTGTCCCCTTGCGCCACCTCCTGGAGGCAGCCCACTGGCGTTCGGAAAATCCCTTCATAAACCTTTATTTAAGGGATGTCCGCATGACTAGGGCTGGTGGTTCTAGGGACTTCTTTTGCGGCTAACACAGCCATATCTATTCCTCGCTGACCCCAAGAACCATTAGGGTACTCAGCCCTCCTCCAATTCCTTTAAATTCTGCTATGGTCTGACATGGTAAAGTATATGACGCCAAAATGGGGAGTTTGTATTATACTCCCTGTTTGGCAAGTATACTTACCATGTCAGACTCTAATGCCCACCCTA
>CM065729.1:29184832-29187332 GCA_033310375.1 Conus canariensis | reverse complement strand
CGTGTGTGTGTTTCAGAGAAGGAGAGAGATAGAGAGGGGGGAGAGAGGGGGAAGAGAGAACAGAGGTGTGTGTGGAGTGGGGGAGAGGTGGGGAGGGATGATATTCGCGTGTCTTGATTTAATGTTTTAAGCCTTTTCTTCCTGTAACTTGGTGCATTTGTGAATGTTAGTACCTGTGAGTTAGTCAATATGTCTGTCTGTGTGTGTGTTTTGTGCGCGCGCAGCGCGCGCGCGCGCGTGTGTGTGTTGTGTGTGTGTGTGTGGTGTGTGTGTGTGTGTTTGAGAGAGAGAGGAGGGGGGGATGGGATGAGAGAAAACAGAGGTGTTGGGATGGGGGGGTTTGGGGGTGGATGGTGATGTTCTAGCTTCCATGACATTTTATCAAAAGTTCAACTTTAACTCTGATTCTAATCTTAACAATTTATCATTTGTATATTTTAGAGGTGTGATGACAAAAATGATGAGTGTGTAACAGTTACCGATATCTTGGAAACATATTTATCACTCACGTCATGTGTGTTCAACGCTCATTGTTCTGTTCGTCTTTGCTGTTGTGATAATTGTTGCATCTGACAAAGTGTCTTCTTTTTGAAATAACGAAGTTTATCTTTAATGTTTTTTTCTGTCATCAACCTTTCTGAACAGTTTGAACACAAGTCAGGGTGTGTATCATATTTCTTAGATGAAATAATCATTGTATACGAGAATGGATTTTAGATGCATGAAAACAAAATAAGTAATGATGTAAGTGAGGACAGCATTATAGAGCCTGGTTCTTTACACATTCACACATGATAGGTTACTGTGTTCCCGAAGATGGAGTATGGCTGCCTTAATGGCGGGATAAAAAACGGTCATACACACAAAACTCCACTGCCTGTCTATGCACGCAGTGTCCACGGGAGTATCAGCCTGCGTACGCAAAAAGAAAGAAGAAAAATAAAAGTTACGTATAGTTTAGATAGTTTGCGGTTGTGTAAGCGAATTCATTTTACGACAAACAGAAGAAAAACATTAATTACGCAAAGGCCTGTTTTATGGTTGTTGAGATTTTAATGAAAGTTTGGGCTAAAAAAGTGAACGTTTACAATTCACTTCACCGATTTCTAATACTTAAACTAGAGCTAGTAAGTGCTTAGCATCATCATCCATGGAATGGACAGACGAAGTGTGCAAATGTTCACAGTTTTGAATTACATATTTAAAAAACATTGTCAGAAACAGTTAAAAAAATGATGTTGAGATTTCTTGAACTGTTTGACCCATAAAGACGATTTAGGTCTTACCTTTCACTTGCAGAATCCGTGACTCCACCAGCTACACACGGTCGAAGTCCCATCGTTTCGGTCCGCATTCTATCGCCATCTTTTCTCTGACATCTAAATTCTAAGCCAGCAGTCATATCTTCATTCACATTACTGTACGACGTAGACAAAAATCCGTCAAGCGGTTATGGTGGGCGTAGCATTTGACTGTTTTATATTCTGCACGTCCATTGCCACTCGCTTGATCAAGTGAATGCCTCTAGCACAAACACCATTGTCATCATCGGGTAACCGACACTCGATTGATTTTTTTTTTCAGTCCATCCACATTTATGAATAACTCCGGAATTTTGGGCTAGTATGCATGGCATTATCTCTTCTCTGCGTGTTTCACATCTTTCTTCCTACCTTCACAAAAACACGAAGGCCTCAGATGTGCGCTTCGAAAAAGTCGCGTCTAGCCGTGCTATGTGCACATGTGTTGTGTCTGTGTTACTAAAATTGTCTCACAACTAGAACGCACACTAGGAACACATACGTGAACGTAGACACACATTGTATGATTCGCAAAGGTAGCTGCTTATTGGTCTACTTGAGCGCACATGGTGTTTATCGATGCAACAGAACTATGTTTCCTCTTTACTTTAAATATTCAAACTAAGACACTGGAATCTCCCCAGTTCTGACAAAACCTGAAATTGATGTTAACGACTATGGTCATGAAGCCTGTTGAAACGATAATTTGAATTCAATCTAAGTAGAGCACTTAGACCACAGTTGAAAGACTGGATTCTAGGTCAACGATTACTGAAGAAGTACATGCTTAATTGAATTTCCTCTTAATATAAAATTTGGTTTGAAGCTGTTTGACACTTCAAGCAACAATACTGTTGATCTTCTTCTCTGTGTGTTGACGTATTTTGCATTTCTTCCATTCCATTTTTTTGTTCAAATACAGAATAAAATAACTTGTTAGGCCGTGGGTTTTTTTTTTAATTTCAGTAAGGAAAATCATAAAAACAAATGTGTTTGTGTAGGAAAACACACATGTCTGAAATTCTTCATATTTTATCTTTTCAAAGCATGCTTTATTTTGGTCCCAAAGGGTAGATATTGCTACCCACATGTGTGGGTCATCTTTTGAGTCCGGTAATACAGACAAATCGGAGGTGTAGAAAGCGGGCCTGCTTAGAGGTGGCCATGTTTTTCAGGCTATGGAGCCTATGCAGCCACGT
>CM065729.1:29177332-29182332 GCA_033310375.1 Conus canariensis | reverse complement strand
GTGAACGTTTTTTTTTTTTTTTTTTTCTTTTTTAAAGATGACTTGTGGGTTGATTTTAACGTGGTGACAGCCCTGATGTAGCCCTTTGCGGTCGGCTGGGCTATAAGCAACATGACCTTACTAGACTGTTCTGGTCGCTAATATGGAGTGTCACTGTATGTCACTGTATTCATGAACTATAATGTATACTAGTTCACATTTTTTGGCCACGGTATTGATTTTTGATCAGTTATTGGTAAAATCAAAACCCAGTATCTCCAAATGTAGAGGCAGCTTTCCCCCTAAAACCCATTTACTCTACGTGTTATGTTCTGCCCTATTTGTATGAGCAAAACTTTTCACACACGGTGACTGCCAGAATCTCGTAACTTGAATGAAGGGATTCTGGCTGTCTGAAAACGTCTGTCCTTTGGGTGTGTAAGCTACCACTTGTCTGGAGATAAATGTATTTTGGTGAGATTCCACCACGAAAAGAAAATGAATTGTGTCAGGGAAAACCCAGCGTATCAGGATTGTTTATTGTTAGGCAGAAAGTGGGTCCTTAGCTGAGTTCAAGAGTCTACTCTGACATGGGCAAACTTCACTTATTAAGCATGTGAAGTCTCACTCTTTTGCTCCTGTCCACAAAGACTGAAAAAGCATTGCAGAAACACCACCACTCCCATTTTTTCAGAAACTAACAGTACAGGTAAAGCAATTTCTAATATACACAAAGAAAAAAGTTAAGCACCCCCTTATATTTTCAACTGTCAGAATTGACAACAACAATGTATGACCCCAAAATTTTCAATTTTGTCAGGAATGGTGTGTCATTGAAAGGATAAAACCAGTCAGGCGTGTATGTGAAGCATAGTCATGGTGTGGCATGCACGTGCATTACGGTTTTTGAAATTTTTAAAATTGAGGTTTGGTGAGTCATCCAGTTTAGCAATCACAGTTGGTTTCAAGAAAAGATATTCTTTGCAAAGAATATGGTGCGAAGGAGGATAGCAGAGGCCAAACGATGGCAAATTATTGGCATGCATTCCACTGGAATGTCCTTCAAAGCAATCGGGCGTCAATTGGGCTTCCACTACACTGCCATCAGCCGGCTGGTGAGGAAGCACCAGCAAACCAACCATGTGCAGGACCGCCCACGATCTGGCCGACCACATGCAACGTCACAGCGCGAAGACAGGGCTCTACTTCGCATAATACGCCATGAGCCATTCGCCACAAGCACCAGCTTGAAACGACAATGGATGCCTAACAGACAACTTTCCACAAGAACAGTGCAGAACCGCTTAAAAGCCCACGGATATAAGGCGAGGAGGGTTATCAAGCGCCCTCTGTTGACTGACCACCACAAAAGACGGCGTTTGGACTGGTGTCTCGCTCGGCGGGGGTGGAAGCTGAGGAACTGGAGAAAGATACACTGGTCGGACGAAAGCCGATTCCTGCTGCACGTCACTGATGGAAGATCAAGGGTTTGGAGACGCCCAAATACAGCCTATGCGCCCAGGAACATACAGGCAACTGTTCCTCACGGTGGCGGTTCCATAATGGTCTGGGGATGCCTCTCACACGACTGCAAGCTGGATTTGATTCTCTCACACGACTGCAAGCTGAATTTGATTACCATTCGAGGAACCCTCACAGGCGGACGGTACATCCAAGATGTCCTTGAGCCGGTCGTTGTGCCCCATTTTGACAACCACCCACTTGCCACCAGACCAGTGTACATGGATGACAACGCCAGGCCTCATCGTGCTCAAGCAGTAACAGGCTTTCTCCAGCAAGAAGCAGTGCAGACCCTGCCATGGCCTGCCATGACCCCGGCCCCCAATCCACTGGAGCACATCTGGGACATGATTGGCCGTCGTTTGCAGACCTTGGACCCTCCTCCACAAAATCTGCATCAACTGGAAGCTGCACTGCATCAGGAGTGGCAGTAACTGACGATGCAACAGATCCGGCGACTGACTGGAGGGATGCGACGCAGGGTTGAGGCGGTCATCCAGGCTCAGGGCGGATTCACGCGCTACTGAACATTTTCATTTTTCTTTGGTTTATGGAGATTCGTGGCAATGTTTTCAAATGAAATTGCCACTTTGATTAAGCACTATGATTTTGTAATGACCATACTTTTCATGGGTATTTTTTTCATGTGAAAATGTCATTGATCTTTCTTTAGCAATACCTAATTCTGTTTATGATTTTGTATATCATCTGTTGTGTTTTCATGTTGTCAATATCTTTATTTAATAAAAACAAAAGAAAAAAATGTTCCACATTAAACAGTTTAGTACAAAAAAAGAATTTCAGTTTCTCCAAACTAAAAAACATTGGGGGGTGCTTAACGTTTTTCTTTGTGTATACATTAACACTTTCATGTACAAATTTTGCAATACCATTACGTCATATAACCGCATGAACTCTCTGTGTGTGTGTGTGTGTGTGTGTGTGTGTGTGTGTGTGTGTGTGTGTGTGTGTGTGTGTGTGTTGTGCGTGCGTGCGCGTGTGTGCGTGCGTGCGTGCGTGCGCGCGCGCGCGCGCGCGTGTGTGTGTGTGAGTGTGCGCGAGCGCGCGTGTGTGTTCGGGGAGGGGCACGCACTGGTGTGAGTGCTTGAATGCACTTGGTGTTATGAGAGAGCATTATTTCCATGAAAATGCACACAATATTTCAGCAATACAGGTTTTATTTTTCTCACAGTTACTGCACTCAAGATGAATTCAGATGACGAGGATTGGTCAGATCTTGAAGAGGAAATTCTCCTGTCTCTTCCAGTACCCGATACTAAGGCACAGAATGTAGAACAAAAATATCCACCACATCGTCTACCAGTGGTAACTGTGCTTATTAAAAAAAAGAAAAAAAGCTACAAGGAATATGCAAGATGAAGTGAAGAGTGATAGGATGTCACGCTATAACCGTATTCAGTATCACAGTCTATTTGGTATTTGTTCATAGAGATAATGTGTCCTTGACGGACGCAAAAAAAAAAAAAAAAGGTAAACTTAAACGTTTGGCATTTTTTATGGAGAAAGTGACATAATTCCTGGTATGCACAGCTATCTTACACCTTACGAGAAAGTAGCATAGTGCCTTAAATGTACGGACACCCTACACCTTACGGAGAAAATAACATCGTGCCTTAAATGTACGGACATCCTACACCTTACGGAGAAAGTAACATCGTGCCTTAAATGTACGGACATCCTACACCTTACGGAGAAAGTAGCATAGTGCCTTAACTGTACGGACATCCTACACCTTACGGAGAAAGTAGCATAGTGCCTTAACTGTACGGACATCCTACACCTTACGGAGAAAGTAACATTGTGCCTTAAATGTACGGACATCCTACACCTTACGGAGAAAGTAACATCGTGCCTTAAATGTACGGACATCCTACACCTTACGGAGAAAGTACCATAGTGCCTTAACTGTACGGACATCCTACACCTTACGGAGAAAGCAGCATAGTGCCTTAACTGTACGGACATCCTACACCTTACGAAGAAAGCAACCTAGTGCCAAGTGTGCATGGGTAAAATCCTACATCTTTCAGCAAAACTATTATGGTTTCAGGTGCGCTATTCTACACTGTACAGAGAAAATAACAGCGTTTTGTGTGCACGGATAACCTACATCTGACGGTGAAAGTTTTATAGTCTCTTAATAAGTGCACGGATAGTTTTCGCCTTACGGAGGAAGTTGATATAGAAGATTGTGTGCACGGACAGCCTACAGTTTACGGAGGAAGTAGCATACTCCCTAGTGTGCACAGCCACCCTGCACTGTATGGAGAGAGGTACATAGTCTCTTGTGTGTACATATGGCCTACATCTTATGGAGAAAGTAACGTAATGCCTGGTGTGAATCGACAGCCCTCAGATTTCGAGGAAAATAACACGGTGCCTGGTCGTGGTCATACGACTTACACCCGATCGACAACGTAACACAGAAACCTAGTGGGTCCAGTCATAAAAGCACGAGCGAACTGGCAGTAAGAAGTTCCGTCCGACATAAAAGCTGTCATTTCCGTTGTCCATTTTAACCTGCTGTTTTGATGGTGTCGATACAATGTCAGATACGCCCCCCACCCCCACCCCCCCTTGTCTCCCGTGCTTCACCTTCCCCTCCCACAAACGGGCAATGTGGAATGGCTACTACTATCTGCCACATTGGCTATGGGGCGTATTAACACTGCACCTGAATGTACTTATCCAAACAATTTCTGAAAGTAAACAACCTGATCAGGTATATGTACCAAGGGAAACTTACTAAGTGTACACAGTCCGGAAACTGCCGAAATAACCCTAAAAACAAGTGATATAGCCGTGCATGGTCGATGTTTAAAATTTAAAAAAAAAACAACTACACACAGCTGACTGCCCTGATATTGCCAATGTACCCATCAGTGCACAGTAGACAGCCTTAATATGGCCCATATAGCTATCCTCGGCCCTAATATGGCCAATGCACCAACTGAAAGAACTGTACACAGTTGACAGCCCTGAAATGACTTATGTACCTACCATGACAACTACATATATATATATATATATATATATATATATATATATATATGTGTGTGCGTGTGTGTGTGTGTGTGTGTGTGTGTGTGTGTGTGTGTGTGTGTGTGTTCTAATATTAAAAAAAAAACATTGGAGAGAGAGAGAGAGAGAGAGAGAGAGAGAGAGAGAGAGAGAGAGACGAACAGAAAAAAAGAGAGGGGCAGAGAGGGATAGTAAATCATAAAACCTGTTCAAGCGAGGTGCAGACAAGGCTGGAGAAGCAGAGAGAGAGAGAGAGAGAGAGAGAGAGAGAGAGAGAGAGAGAGAGAGAGAGAGAGAGAGAGAGAGAGAGAGAGGCGACTTGGGGTAAACGATCTGACCGGGAAATTCCTTCCCAGATGATGCACTGAAACTTGCCGAAGTTACACAGATCTCTCATCATCCAGCCACTACCCTCTCTCAAAATTCATTAAACGTCTGCCTGTATTGGTGTTCTCGCC
>CM065729.1:29169832-29172332 GCA_033310375.1 Conus canariensis | reverse complement strand
GCTCCCAGCTGGTTTGTTCGGCAGTTGAAGACAGTGCTTTTCTTGGTTCCACCTGCACTTTCTGGTGTATCTTTTTCTTTTCTTTGTCTTTTTAAATTGGTTTTGCAAACTACAGATAAAATGCAGTTTGTATGTAGTGTCTGAATCGAAACCATGCAATACTGTCATGTTTTTGCCCTCTTCATATGCGGTAAAGTCCTTTTGAATAAACAACCAGCTTTGCTTTCGCATTCTGTCTGTCTGTCTGTCTGTCTGTCTTCTTCTGTCTCTCTCTCTCTTCTGTCTCTCTCTCTCTCTCTCTCTCTCTCTCTCTCTCTCTCTCTCTCGTTCGCTCAGTAATTATCTTATATCACGCTGTTGTTTGGTCAACAGTTCTCACGTCTAATCAATGCATCGCTGATCAGTTCAACAGACGGCTTTTGGCCCACGCTCGTCGGGATCCAATCATGACTGAACTAATCAAATGTTTTCCCGTTATTTGTATTTACTGATGGGCATCCCTAACATATGGAGACACCACATTCTACTGTACAGTGCCTAACAAACCGATGGCACATTTAATGACGATAATGTGGCATGCATTTTCTAACGGTGTCCTCGTAACACTTTTAGAAGAAAGCAGCAATCGGATTAGAAACCTCAACTAGAAGTGCGCCAGAATTTACACCGTCAACAATACGCATATCGGTTTTCGATCTCGAGACTTTTAACATATTGCCTACTCAAGCAGGCGTGTTTCTGAGCATGTACCTGCAATGTTTTCTGTTATTCTTTGTTGATGAAGCCAACGCGTTTGTCATGCCTTTGAATGTAAACACCTTTTCAGTTTTCAGCATCCATTCTGAGCATGTGAATATGCCTCAGGGTGAAATCTAAAAAAAAAAAACACCCTTAATAAAGAATGGTGTGCATGTTTCACAACATTCCTCTCACGCAGATGACGAATTCATCCTTTTTTTAAGACGAATCTTGTCAAATGATTGTTGAGGCTCGCGTTGAGTAAATGGCCATTGGAATATGACGTGGCTGTTTCTGGAATCTTCACAAGACTAAACTATGCCCATGTTGCTGAAGATCTTCAAAATACTGTGGGTCTGTGTCCACCTCCACCACTACAGTGCCATTCTAGAGCTGCTTGGTGTCAGTGTAGCGGATCTCAACAATTTCACACCACTGGCTAAAAGAAATATCCTGAAAGGAAAGAACATAAACCCATGTACGCATGCGTGCACGCATACATAATATACATATTGACGGGCATACTTACGTGTGTGTGTGTGTGCGCGCGCGCACACACACACACACACACACACACACACACACACAGAGAGAGAGAGAGAGAGAGAGAGACAGAGACAGAGACAGAGAGACAGAGACAGAGACAGAGAGATGTGATTTGAAATCGGAATCATACTATGAGAGTGTGTTAAACTTTCTAAAAAAAAGTAGTCAATACAATCAACAGTTAAACAAAAATAGTCTAAACAGCATCTGTGGATGCCATTTTTGGCGTGATAAGGATTGCCAAGGATGCCGTGAACCGCTCAAATAACCGATATGGTCGGTATGATATTGGAGTGCCCCCCCCTCCCCCGCAGGCTAGGTAGGATGGTTTTTGTTTGGCCGCTAGATTGTTCGGTTTTTAACGGAACTCTTTTCTTTATATTTAGAATGCGTCCGCACTATTGGAAATGGAATGGTGCCGCAAAATTGCCCAATCTGTATACAATGCGCTCTTACATTCGCGCATGCCTCTCTGCTTGTGTGTTTGTGTGTAGAGTGGGTGGGTGAATGCGTGCACGTGCAAACGTTTTTACATAAGGACTCGCGCGCGCGCGCGCTGTGTGTGTGTGTGTGTATATACGCGCACGCGCGCGTACCCTTACGTCTGTGTGTGTGGTGGGGGGGGGGGGGGGGGGGGGGGGGTGCACGTGCGAGTGTTTTTTTATGAACGCGCGCGCGCGTGTGTGTGTGTGTGTGTGTGTGAGGATAGCGGGGCAGGGCAGCTTCTCCGTACACTCTCTATCGCCAAAACACCTGCAGCCATACTTACGACTCATGCTTTTCTGCGAAATGCGTGAACACAGGAAACATAATTATGGTTTAAAAACAAAAAAAAACAAACAAAAAAACAAACAAACAAAAACCGAATGTCGCCAATGCTTATTTCTAGGGGCAATTTTACATGGATCAGTGGATTTACCTATAATGCAACTGGTGGAAACACATAATCGAATGCAGCAATATACAAAGGTATCTCTAACATTGGCATCTCTAACATTGATCGCAAATATATCCTTTATGACAACACGTGAGAATCATTGATCCAAACATATCCTGTTTTAGTAGCCTATGGGAACCCTTGTCCTCAATCTTGAAAGTTAAACCATTCATATCGCCTGCGGTGAGAACTATCAGAGATACATCAGGGAGCCGCAATTGTTAATATCCATGTATCCTTGGAATGAAATAAACATATACCACAGTCTATGATTCTGTG
>CM065729.1:29162332-29164832 GCA_033310375.1 Conus canariensis | reverse complement strand
GGTTTCAGAATTCTGTTATTTCAACTTCCATATAATTATTTCCTAACTTGATGGCAGTCTCCATGTGGCCTCCATCGTCGAAAGGATTTCAAAATGACTTGACTTGTTTCCATGCTTACTTTAGTTTTATGTTTTGTTCATTCATTCATTCATTCATTCATTCATTCATTCATTCATTCATTCATTCATTCGTTCGTTCATTCACTCATTTATTCGTTCATTCATTCGTTCATTCATTCATTCTTTCATTTTGGCCGGCACAAGAGAATGGCCCAGTGACGCTGAAGAAAGACCCAGTGATCGCGAAAGTCCTGTTGACGGCGGGAAAGACTGTGCCCAATATTCTCATCACAGAGCACGTAACACCTCATGGCGAAAGCTTAGCCATGCCTGGAGTTGTACTGTCTTCACCTGTCAGCGGACCAGAAAGGACTAAGGCTGCAGGATGCACACGGCATTTGCTTCACGGTGGCGTTTTTCGCCGGTGGGCGCTGCAGTTATATGGGCTGATACACCTGTGGGAACGCTTCCGAGGGTGGTGCAGGATTGCTCCCAGTTGGTTTGCACGGCAGTCGAAGACAGTGCTTTTCTGGGTCCCACACGAATTTAGTGTATCTTCTTCTTCTTCTTCTTCTTCTTATGTTGATGTTAGAAAAGTGTTTAGACTCAGAATCAAAAACTTACTTTGAGAATATTTCGACAGGGTCGCCCTGTCTTCTTCAGCTCACTGTTGCTGTTGTGGCAGCGAGACCTGGTGGGGCGGCTGTTGTGTGGGGTGAATAGTTGTCAGGATCTGATTGTAGATTGGGGGGAGTTCGAAACCTTGATCTCTGTTCAGGCTGGGGCGTCTAGTCTTGATTTCGATGGCTTCTTTAACTTTTATTTTTGTGAGAAAGGGCTCTGAAACTGTGGCCAGTGGCTTGTAGTTGTTCGTTTATGGCAGAAGTAGATCGGTTTTGGTGTTCCTGTAGACGGGTGGTGAGTGGTCTTGCTGTCTCGCCAACGTAGGTGCTGGCACAGTCTTGACACCCTACCTGGTACACTACACCACACCGCTTGAGGGGGTGCGTTTGGCTTTGACATGGGTCAGTTGCTGGCGTAGGGAATTGGTGGGTTTGTGGAACACTTTGCATCCATGTTGTTGGAAGACGCTCTGAAACTCCTTTAATGTAAGGGATCCCCACTTTCACACTGTCCGTATCTGTAGAAGAAGGGTAGGGAACTCGAGGGTTGTCCCACATCCATGGAGGATATCCATTAGCGGAAAGGGCAGTCTTGATGTGTTCTTCTTCTTTCAGCTCATTCTCCTTAGTGGAAACAAGTACAGAGGCTCTGTGCATGAGGGTGTTAACACCAGATCTCTTGTGTTGGAGGGGATGGTTGGCGTGAAAGTTCAGATATTGGTCAGTGTGGGTGGGTTTCCTATCGACACTGGTCTCCACCCTGTCGTCAGGGGTTCTGGAGATGAGAGTGTCCAGGAACGGGATCTTGCCTTCTGATTCAGTTTCGGAGGTGAACTGGATACTGTCATCGATGGAATTCAAGTGAGTGGTGAAGCTGTCAACCTCTGTCTCCTGTATGCTGGTCATGGTGTCATCCACATGGCGGTACCACATGCTGGGAGGGTTGGCAGCGGTCTCAAGGGCTACGTTTTTGTTTTGTTTGTTTGTTTTTTTTCTCCAAAATGTTCCATGTACAGATTGGCTACCACTGGGGATACTGGCGAACCCATGGCAGCTCCTTGTTTCTGCTGGTAGAACTCATGGTTGAACGAGAAGTAGGTGCTAGTGAGGCATAGTTCCAACAGTTCTAGCACCTGTCCTGTAGAGAGTTCACACCGGTGACGAAGGTGGTAGTTATCCTCAATCTTCTCCCGAATGACTTGAAGAGTCTTGGGTACAGAGATGCTCGTGAAGAGTGCACATACATCATAGGAGAAAAGTTTCTCCCCTGGAGCCAGTTGCTGGTTTTCCATCTTCTGTACAAAGTCTGTACTGTTGACTATGTGGTGCTCGGTCTGCCCGACTAAGGGTCCCAATACTTGTGTCAGGAATTTGGAGGCATTGTACATGACACTGCCACAGCTGGACACAATGGGGCGGAGGGGGGCATCCTTGTGTATCTTAGGTAATCCATACAGCCTAGGCGTGGATTCAGAAGTGGGGTAAAGTCGTTGGTAAAGACTAGGGGAGATGGAATCTTCTTTCTTCCATTTCTTTAGTAGACTGATGAGTTGGTTTTTCACTTTCTTCGTGGGGTCAGTCTTGAGTTTTTCATAGGTGTCTGTATCACTGAGAAGGGTCCATACTTTCTTGTTGTATTCCTCTTTTGGTAACAAAACTGTGGTCCTACCTTTGTCAGCTGGAAGGATGACGATGCTGTCGTCCTGTCTCATGTTCTTCAGGGTTTGTTTTTCCTCTCGTGAAATGTTGGACTTGGGTGGCTTACTGGACTTAATGACTTTGACCACTTCGCTCTGTAGGCTGTCAGCTGTGGTTTG
>CM065729.1:29147332-29157332 GCA_033310375.1 Conus canariensis | reverse complement strand
ATTTTCGTGAGTCATTTAGTCAGCCTGGTCACCAAAACAGAAAAGATTTTCGCCTCAACTTTCAAAAGTGATATTGGTCCGAACTGGTTCGTGTCACTGCAGTTTCGCTTTTTGGGAATATACATTGCATCAGCTATGACATATTGGTCGTTGATCTTCAGGTTTCTCCATGCTGAGCTTATACTTTTACGGGTCCACTTAAGGATATTGAGACATTTTTATACAGCAGAAAAAGGTATCCCACTGGGTCCAGGTTCTTCGGGCCACATCGAGCACTGAATGGCAAGTGATCTTTTGCTGTGAGGATCGTAAAATGTTTTTTCTGAGATGCTGCATCAGAAGGTTCTTTTGTTTTTTTGTTTCATTTTGTTTTGTTTTGTTTCTGTAAATGCCTCTGATTTTTGACTGCTCGAACAGTTGCCTTGCAAATTCGATGGAGTCACTGAAGAACCCATTTGGGGGTTTCTTGTGTTTGCTCCTTCTATTTCTTGCTGATTCTGCTTTACTGAGGGCACGGTGTCGTGCTTTCAAATCTCCCCATAGCTTCTCTTGTCCTTTTCTCTCAGCTTCAGAGGAAGCCCCCATTGCTTTCAATTTATTCGTTCCCTTTCGGATAATGTCTAACTCTTGCTGGCGTCTGGATTTGTTAACTTCACTTCAAAGGCGTTCGTACAGATTTCGTATACAGTGCTTCCTGGAATGGATTAGTTTTTTTTGTCTAATTTCTCCCATTTCTCTCTTGCACTTGTGGGTGGCAATTATAGTTCATATAGGCAAAAACGTACAACACGTCCGTAGTAAGACGAAACACTGTTTTATCGATGACGACCAAAAGAACATTTTAAATTGCAACATCCAACTGTAGTATGAATAGGGATTCATTCAATTCCAACCAAGCATACTACACAACTAGAAGGTCAACCTGTCTTCGAAAAACTTGTGGCAGACTGACCAAAACGGTTTACATCCTGAAAAAGGTTACTAATTTCAGACTGAACATAAGCGCTTCTACGAAGCATATAAAATGACATAAACATATAAAGGAATTAAGGCCATGATCGTCAAGTTCTGAAGACAAAGGGTGATTTTTTTTCCATCTGTTTCTTCGTTTGACAGATAGGGACTATAAGAATCATCGCTGGAGTATTGGTCAGACACACTGTCCTTGCTACTCTCATCAGAGCAAGGTGAACCGAATAGCGATACCCCTTGCAGGCGTTCACGTGACACACTTTTCCTCATGGTTAGTACGTGCTATCAGACTTGTTTTCTTTATTACCAAGGTGAGAAATAATTAATTTTCACATGCACTGGAGGAGTCCGTGCTAGCCTATGACACGTCATGCTGTCGGGTCACGTGCAACGGAAATCTGTTTACCGCCAGCAACGTAGATAGCGGCGCAAAACACGATTATCCCCCCCCCCCCCTTACTCGGTTCCATACCCCTGAGTACGTAATTTCCCTCGCTCAAACACTCATTGCATCCACTAATACATCCTCCCCCAAGCAACACCAACAGTTTACCCAAAGTAACAGCACGGTCAGACAACATTAATGAAAAGCAATTTTGTTTTTTTCATTAAATATATTGCACGTGTAAACGGTGGGCATACTTTGATTTTCATTCTATATCCTCTGCATGATATACACGATCCAATTCAACATTTTGAGACAGTCCAATATCTTTTCTTCAGTGATAAGCTCTTAAATAGTAAGTAAGTGAGTAAGTAAGTAAGTAGATAAGTAAGTAAGTAAGTAAGTAAGTGAGTAAGAAAATAAGTACGAAAATGATAGACAAATAAAGAAAGAAAGAAACAAACAAATGAATAATAAATAAACAATAAATACATACATATACGATAAATTGTTGATAAAAAAAACTGTCTAAAACAGACTCTTACTGAAGTTTTCTTTATAATGGAATATCGGACCTGGTAAAATATAACATCAATAAAGGGAGAGAGAGAGAGAGAGAGAGAGAGAGAGAGAGAGAGAGAGAGAGAGAGAGAGAGAGAGAGAGAGTGTGTGTTCCAAAGCACTGGAGAATATTGTCTGCTACGTGGGGGAAACATCGAAACGCGAAATCACATTTCGTAGAATTTAATTAGCACACTACTCCGTCCCTGAAATCTAACATCAAGCCAGGTCAGGTGTCCTCCCGGGCCTGCTTTCTTTGAAAAACAGGGTCAGTGCTGAAGAAATAAACAAGTCAGCAACAAGACAAAAATAAGTAATAAATGATTGAATGAATATACAAATAAGTACATAAATGAACATTTACAAATAAATAGATGAACATACAAACGAACACTAACAATAAAACATACACTCACATTACTTTTCAGACAAATGTTAACTGATATAGAACAAACAGCACAATATCAGCCAGCGGATCTCTGCATCAGTCAATGCCAGGTTTCATCGCCAAGTTATACCTGTACAGGACAAAAAGGGGTCTAAAGCTATAACTTAAAAACAGGAACAATATTCAGACGAAATAATCAACACTAAAGTGATTACAGTTTCATTTCCATGGTATCTCATTTTTTTTTAAATGCAGGGCTTAAAAACGAGCCAGATTTGCATTTAAAACAAATTGAAATGAAGAAAGGGAAGGAGCACTATTTGAAACAAAACAAGAAGGGCGTATTTGCATTTAAAGTAACCTTTCTTCTTAAGTGGCTCAGACTTAGAATCGTCACAACGAAGAACATTGTTTCCAGCAGCAATGGCTCTGTGATTGCATTAATTAGATGTTGGCAGAGATAACTTCTTCCTCTTCTTCTTCTTCTTCTTCTTCTTCTTCTTCTTTTTTCTTCTTCTTCTTCTTCTTCTTCTTCTTCTTCTTCTTCTTCTTCTCCTGCGTTCCAGAATCATGACTCATATCTCCAGACCACTTTGATGGATGAAGGCTGCTGTTGTCTTAAGATCCTCCATTGTGCCCCAAAGCTTTGCCGCAAACGAGAGAATCGAGTTGGTAGATATACTCTGTACTGCGAGTGCAAATAGGAAGAAACTCTAGGGAGAGTTTGAAAGCAGATCTAAGACAAGAAACGCGCTTCCGCCCTAATCTTGTTACGCTGTAAGGGTCCGGACCTCATCTAGGCCGTGATTTGTAGATGCCAAATTCCATGATGATTTCCCTGGCGTTGCTAGGATTCGAACCAGCATCTTCTGGATGGGTGGGCTGTATCATGGCGCTTCCATTTTTTTTAGACGGATATCTACCCACGTCGCTATGGGACAGCTGTTGTAATTTGGAAATTTAATTATGAAGTTCGTTTTTTTTTTCTTCCTTGACAAGATCCAACAGGAACACTTTTCAGCTGACTGACATTGCCTCCAGAGATCTGATCCTCTTCTTACCAGAAATAACAAGCGGATACAAGTGATTTTAGGCTGATAGCCCACAAATCCACTTGTGCCAATTTCCTGGATTTTGATTTTGAAGCCAGATTCTCTGAAGCTGGCTTGAATACGTCTGGGTCTTCTGGACGCGATTTTACTCCTTTCTGCTTTGACATGGCGTAGCGGATTCATCCACAGTCAGTTGTTCTAATAAACCTAAATGGTCTAAATATCTGGTCCCATACCACTTCTCATGGTGATCACCGGGTGATCATTCATTTCTTCATTCTGGAATGGTATGGCGCGCACTCCCAGTCATTCCCTCCATCCCGCAAACCCTGCTTCCATGCTCTTTATGTTCCAGACCATGATTTATGACCTCCTGCTGTAAACACATCGATACTGGGGCTTCTGGTGGCGTAGAATTCCCTTTGGCAGCACTAACCGCATACTCAATCTCTTGTAACACTTGACTCTGTCTCAATGTGTTCCTTCCCATAGTTAATTGAGTTCATTAACTCGGGACGTATTCTACTGTTTGTTTTCCTGACGGAGCGGATACTTCAGTTTACATTTCTCCCAATTCACTAGTTTTGAATCGGGCAGGCGATCATACACACATCTAAGGATGAAGCTATTCCTAAAAGGTGCCATGTGTCATGCGTCTTTCTAGATAAGACTTGTATGGGATGCGTGTTCCTATGTAGTCCACTGCCCATGTTGGCCTTTTTCCCCCCTAAACAACCAGACATGCCTAGGGTGCCTCCTTTCTGAACTGGATATTCATATGATAATTTTCGTGAGTCATTTAGTCAGCCTGGTCACCAAAACAGAAAAGATTTTCGCCTCAACTTTCAAAAGTGATATTGGTCCGAACTGGTTCGTGTCACTGCAGTTTCGCTTTTTGGGAATATACATTGCATCAGCTATGACATATTGGTCGTTGATCTTCAGGTTTCTCCATGCTGAGCTTATACTTTTACGGGTCCACTTAAGGATATTGAGACATTTTTATACAGCAGAAAAAGGTATCCCACTGGGTCCAGGTTCTTCGGGCCACATCGAGCACTGAATGGCAAGTGATCTTTTGCTGTGAGGATCGTAAAATGTTTTTTCTGAGATGCTGCATCAGAAGGTTCTTTTGTTTTTTTGTTTCATTTTGTTTTGTTTTGTTTCTGTAAATGCCTCTGATTTTTGACTGCTCGAACAGTTGCCTTGCAAATTCGATGGAGTCACTGAAGAACCCATTTGGGGGTTTCTTGTGTTTGCTCCTTCTATTTCTTGCTGATTCTGCTTTACTGAGGGCACGGTGTCGTGCTTTCAAATCTCCCCATAGCTTCTCTTGTCCTTTTCTCTCAGCTTCAGAGGAAGCCCCCATTGCTTTCAATTTATTCGTTCCCTTTCGGATAATGTCTAACTCTTGCTGGCGTCTGGATTTGTTAACTTCACTTCAAAGGCGTTCGTACAGATTTCGTATACAGTGCTTCCTGGAATGGATTAGTTTTTTTTGTCTAATTTCTCCCATTTCTCTCTTGCACTTGTGGGTGGCAATTATAGTTCATATAGGCAAAAACGTACAACACGTCCGTAGTAAGACGAAACACTGTTTTATCGATGACGACCAAAAGAACATTTTAAATTGCAACATCCAACTGTAGTATGAATAGGGATTCATTCAATTCCAACCAAGCATACTACACAACTAGAAGGTCAACCTGTCTTCGAAAAACTTGTGGCAGACTGACCAAAACAGTTTACATCCTGAAAAAGGTTACTAATTTCAGACTGAACATAAGCGCTTCTACGAAGCATATAAAATGACATAAACATATAAAGGAATTAAGGCCATGATCGTCAAGTTCTGAAGACAAAGGGTGATTTTTTTTCCATCTGTTTCTTCGTTTGACAGATAGGGACTATAAGAATCATCGCTGGAGTATTGGTCAGACACACTGTCCTTGCTACTCTCATCAGAGCAAGGTGAACCGAATAGCGATACCCCTTGCAGGCGTTCACGTGACACACTTTTCCTCATGGTTAGTACGTGCTATCAGACTTGTTTTCTTTATTACCAAGGTGAGAAATAATTAATTTTCACATGCACTGGAGGAGTCCGTGCTAGCCTATGACACGTCATGCTGTCGGGTCACGTGCAACGGAAATCTGTTTACCGCCAGCAACGTAGATAGCGGCGCAAAACACGATTATCCCCCCCCCCCCCCCCCCCTTACTCGGTTCCATACCCCTGAGTACGTAATTTCCCTCGCTCAAACACTCATTGCATCCACTAATACATCCTCCCCCAAGCAACACCAACAGTTTACCCAAAGTAACAGCACGGTCAGACAACATTAATGAAAAGCAATTTTGTTTTTTTCATTAAATATATTGCACGTGTAAACGGTGGGCATACTTTGATTTTCATTCTATATCCTCTGCATGATATACACGATCCAATTCAACATTTTGAGACAGTCCAATATCTTTTCTTCAGTGATAAGCTCTTAAATAGTAAGTAAGTGAGTAAGTAAGTAAGTAGATAAGTAAGTAAGTAAGTAAGTAAGTGAGTAAGAAAATAAGTACGAAAATGATAGACAAATAAAGAAAGAAAGAAACAAACAAATGAATAATAAATAAACAATAAATACATACATATACGATAAATTGTTGATAAAAAAAAACTGTCTAAAACAGACTCTTACTGAAGTTTTCTTTATAATGGAATATCGGACCTGGTAAAATATAACATCAATAAAGGGAGAGAGAGAGAGAGAGAGAGAGAGAGAGAGAGAGAGAGAGAGAGAGAGAGAGAGAGAGTGTGTTCCAAAGCACTGGAGAATATTGTCTGCTACGTGGGGGAAACATCGAAACGCGAAATCACATTTCGTAGAATTTAATTAGCACACTGCTCCGTCCCTGAAATCTAACATCAAGCCAGGTCAGGTGTCCTCCGGGGCCTGCTTTCTTCGAAAAACAGGGTCAGTGCTGAAGAAATAAACAAGTCAGCAACAAGACAAAAATAAGTAATAAATGATTGAATGAATATACAAATAAGTACATAAATGAACATTTACAAATAAATAGATGAACATACAAACGAACACTAACAATAAAACATACACTCACATTACTTTTCAGACAAATGTTAACTGATATAGAACAAACAGCACAATATCAGCCAGCGGATCTCTGCATCAGTCAATGCCAGGTTTCATCGCCAAGTTATACCTGTACAGGACAAAAAGGGGTCTAAAGCTATAACTTAAAAACAGGAACAATATTCAGACGAAATAATCAACACTAAAGTGATTACAGTTTCATTTCCATGGTATCTCATTTTTTTTTAAATGCAGGGCTTAAAAACGAGCCAGATTTGCATTTAAAACAAATTGAAATGAAGAAAGGGAAGGAGCACTATTTGAAACAAAACAAGAAGGGCGTATTTGCATTTAAAGTAACCTTTCTTCTTAAGTGGCTCAGACTTAGAATCGTCACAACGAAGAACATTGTTTCCAGCAGCAATGGCTCTGAGATTGCATTAATTAGATGTTGGCAGAGATAACTTCTTCCTCTTCTTCTTCTTCTTCTTCTTCTTCTTCTTCTTCTTTTTCTTCTTCTTCTTCTTCTTCTTCTTCTTCTTCTTCTTCTTCTCCTGCGTTCCAGAATCATGACTCATATCTCCAGACCACTTTGATGGATGAAGGCTGCTGTTGTCTTAAGATCCTCCATTGTGCCCCAAAGCTTTGCCGCAAACGAGAGAATCGAGTTGGTAGATATACTCTGTACTGCGAGTGCAAATAGGAAGAAACTCTAGGGAGAGTTTGAAAGCAGATCTAAGACAAGAAACGCGCTTCCGCCCTAATCTTGTTACGCTGTAAGGGTCCGGACCTCATCTAGGCCGTGATTTGTAGATGCCAAATTCCATGATGATTTCCCTGGCGTTGCTAGGATTCGAACCAGCATCTTCTGGATGGGTGGGCTGTATCATGGCGCTTCCGTTTTTTTTAGACGGATATCTACCCACGTCGCTATGGGACAGCTGTTGTAATTTGGAAATTTAATTATGAAGTTCGTTTTTTTTTTCTTCCTTGACAAGATCCAACAGGAACACTTTTCAGCTGACTGACATTGCCTCCAGAGATCTGATCCTCTTCTTACCAGAAATAACAAGCGGATACAAGTGATTTTAGGCTGATAGCCCACAAATCCATTTGTGCCAATTTCCTGGATTTTGATTTTGAAGCCAGATTCTCTGAAGCTGGCTTGAATACGTCTGGGTCTTCTGGACGCGATTTTACTCCTTTCTGCTTTGACATGGCGTAGCGGATTCATCCACAGTCAGTTGTTCTAATAAACCTAAATGGTCTAAATATCTGGTCCCATACCACTTCTCATGGTGATCACCGGGTGATCATTCATTTCTTCATTCTGGAATGGTATGGCGCGCACTCCCAGTCATTCCCTCCATCCCGCAAACCCTGCTTCCATGCTCTTTATGTTCCAGACCATGATTTATGACCTCCTGCTGTAAACACATCGATACTGGGGCTTCTGGTGGCGTAGAATTCCCTTTGGCAGCACTAACCGCATACTCAATCTCTTGTAACACTTGACTCTGTCTCAATGTGTTCCTTCCCATAGTTAATTGAGTTCATTAACTCGGGACGTATTCTACTGTTTGTTTTCCTGACGGAGCAGATACTTCAGTTTACATTTCTCCCAATTCACTAGTTTTGAATCGGGCAGGCGATCATACACACATCTAAGGATGAAGCTATTCCTAAAAGGTGCCATGTGTCATGCGTCTTTCTAGATAAGACTTGTATGGGATGCGTGTTCCTATGTAGTCCACTGCCCATGTTGGCCTTTTTCCCCCCTAAACAACCAGACATGCCTAGGGTGCCTCCTTTCTGAACTGGATATTCATATGATAATTTTCGTGAGTCATTTAGTCAGCCTGGTCACCAAAACAGAAAAGATTTTCGCCTCAACTTTCAAAAGTGATATTGGTCCGAACTGGTTCGTGTCACTGCAGTTTCGCTTTTTGGGAATATACATTGCATCAGCTATGACATATTGGTCGTTGATCTTCAGGTTTCTCCATGCTGATCTTATACTTTTACGGGTCCGCTTAAGGATATTGAGACATTTTTATACAGCAGAAAAAGGTATCCCACTGGGTCCAGGTTCTTCGGGCCACATCGAGCCCTGAATGGCAAGTGATCTTTTGCTGTGAGGATCGTAAAATGTTTTTCTGAGATGCTGCATCAGAAGGTTCTTTTGTTTTTTGTTTCATTTTGTTTTGTTTTGTTTCTGTAAATGCCTCTGATTTTTGACTGCTCGAACAGTTGCCTTGCAAATTCGATGGAGTCACTGAAGAACCCATTTGGGGGTTTCTTGTGTTTGCTCCTTCTATTTCTTGCTGATTCTGCTTTACTGAGGGCACGGTGTCGTGCTTTCAAATCTCCCCATAGCTTCTCTTGTCCTTTTCTCTCAGCTTCAGAGGAAGCCCCCATTGCTTTCAATTTATTCGTTCCCTTTCGGATAATGTCTAACTCTTGCTGGCGTCTGGATTTGTTAACTTCACTTCAAAGGCGTTCGTACAGATTTCGTATACAGTGCTTCCTGGAGTGGATTAGTTTTTTTGTCTAATTTCTCCCATTTCTCTCTTGCACTTGTGGGTGGCAATTATAGTTCATATAGGCAAAAACGTACAACACGTCCGTAGTAAGACGAAACACTGTTTTATCGATGACGACCAAAAGAACATTTTAAATTGCAACATCCAACTGTAGTATGAATAGGGATTCATTCAATTCCAACCAAGCATACTACACAACTAGAAGGTCAACCTGTCTTCGAAAAACTTGTGGCAGACTGACCAAAACGGTTTACATCCTGAAAAAGGTTACTAATTTCAGACTGAACATAAACGCTTCTACGAAGCATATAAAATGACATAAACATATAAAGGAATTAAGGCCATGATCGTCAAGTTCTGAAGACAAAGGGTGATTTTTTTCCATCTGTTTCTTCGTTTGACAGATAGGGACTATAAGAATCATCGCTGGAGTATTGGTCAGACACACTGTCCTTGCTACTCTCATCAGAGCCAGGTGAACCGAATAGCGATATCCCTTGCAGGCGTTCACGTGACACACTTTTCCTCATGGTTAGTACGTGCTATCAGACTTGTTTTCTTTATTACCAAGGTGAGAAATAATTAATTTTCACATGCACTGGAGGAGTCCGTGCTAGCCTATGACACGTCATGCTGTCGGGTCACGTGCAACGGAAATCTGTTTACCGCCAGCAACGTAGATAGCGGCGCAAAACACGATTATCCCCCCCCCCTTACTCGGTTCCATACCCCTGAGTACGTAATTTCCCTCGCTCAAACACTCATTGCATCCACTAATACATCCTCCCCCAAGCAACACCAACAGTTTACCCAAAGTAACAGCACGGTCAGACAACATTAATGAAAAGCAATTTTGTTTTTTTCATTAAATATATTGCACGTGTAAACGGTGGGCATACTTTGATTTTCATTCTATATCCTCTGCATGATATACACGATCCAATTCAACATTTTGAGACAGTCCAATATCTTTTCTTCAGTGATAAGCTCTTAAATAGTAAGTAAGTGAG
>CM065729.1:29132332-29134832 GCA_033310375.1 Conus canariensis | reverse complement strand
GTTTGCGTGCATGCGTACGTGTGTGTGTGTGTGTGTGTGTGTGTGTGTGTGTGTGTGTGTGTGTGTGTGTGTGCGTACGTGCGTGCGTGCGTGCGTGCGTGCGTGCGTGCGTGCGTGTGTGTGTGTGTGTGTGTGTGTGTGTGTGTGTGTGTGTGTGTGTGTGTGTGTGTGTGCAGCCAGCCAGCCATACTTCAGATATAAGAAAATTCCATCTGGGATTAAAAGAAAGAAAAGCAAACGATGGGTATGAAATACAGCTTTCCAAAGAACTGTTCTACTACGCCCCCTCCCCCCCCCCCCCCCCCCCCCCCCCCCACACACACACACACACACGAAATCACCGGGACTAGAATACAAAAAGAAACATTCAAGAATGACTATTATTTAGAAATGGTGATCAATTCTTACGACGTAGATGGCCATCCACTGCAAAACGTAATGAAGAAGAAGTTCGTCTTTGGTGAAGATGGTATTCCTGCAGAAAAATGGTGAATCATACATTCAAATACTGTCTGACTGCTTGACGTGATCTGATAAATGTTTTAGTCTTAGCATCGTCAAAAATAGCCACAGTGATGTCCAAACGTGCGTCAGATCTGAATATGCTGGAACTAAAAGACACAAGACTGCACAATCGTTTCACATACTTGGGAGTTACATGTGACATCCACTGATGGTGTGCTCATTCATGCATCAAACAGGATGATGATTTAGGGCACATGGAATAATCATTCATTGTAAAGCTTTGTTTTACAAAGCATTCGTCCTGATCTCTCTGCTGTATGAAACAACACTTAAATATTGCCCACAGATGAAATTATTTGACCTGATTTAACAGTCTGTACAATATTACGGGATCCAGGGGTAAGATCGATCCCCAAACACTGAAATGCTTCAGCGTGATAAGTATCTTAGCATGGGAGTGGCAATGGGTCGGACATGTGACCAGAACTGTATATGACCATTCTGTTCTCAGAATGTATGGTCAACTGGTGAGTGTCTTTGCACATCAGGTTCAGGAATGACAACATGCCTTTGGCGTCGATAACATCATCATGGCCGGCATCTAACTTGACACATGATGTTTGAGAAAAAAGACATAATTCAGAATACTCAGAATCATGCTAAGTGAGCGTACACAATTTGTGTGATACTATGTCATAATCAAACAGAGTGATGCGGAGGGTATATTAGCATATTACGACACGGATTACAAACGCTGGACATGTATCTATTTGTTTCATTTAAGATTTCCTCCCTCCTGTTTTCTGCATTGCCCGAATTCTCTCTTTTCTGCTTTGCTCTGCCTTTTGCGTTAAAATAATCCGCCCACAGCTAGTTCGTTTTTTTCTGTGCAGCACTACCACTTGCCCACTCTGCATGTTTCTATTTCTCCTCTGTGTGTGTGTGTGTGTGTGTGTGTGTGTGTGTGTGTGTGTGTGTGTGTGTGTGTGTGTGTGTGTGAGTGTGTGTGTGTGTGTGGAGTGTGTGTGTGTGTGTGTGTGTGTGTGTGTGTGTGTGTGTGTGTGTGTGAATGGTTTCAGTCAGTCAGTGTGTGTGTGTACGTGCGTGTGCGTGTACGTGCGTGCGTGCGTGCGTGCATGCGTGCGTGTTGATATAAGCAGTAACAGCTATAGTATCAATTTTGCATGAACAAGAAATTCGTTACATTACGTATGGATAAACATATGGATGGATGTGTAATGCAGTGTTTACATTCGGCACAATGCCTGCCATTCTTACAAAATGATTTTCTTTTCTCTTTCCTAATGTGACATGTACAGTTCACATCTGGCTGGCTGGTGGCTGTCTGTCTGTCTGTCTGTCTGTCTCTCTCTCACTCACACACACCACACACACACACACACACACACACACACACACACACACACCACACACACACACACACACACACACACACACTCAGACACACATAGAGGAGTTTATGTTGAATATGTATATAACGTGGATGGGGATAATAATGGAGGAGAAAACAAATCTCTAGGGAATGAAGAGACAGACCATTTTGAGCAAAGCAAACTTCAAGTAGAATCAATCATGTAAGTGACAGAATATAACCAGTACAGATTAGCAAACGTTCGATTCACTACAAGAACAAAAGAAGCAAAGTAGGAACTGAATTAGAGAAGCATGTAGAAATAAGATGGATAGATAAACTGAAGATAGATATATAGATAGATAAATAGATACACAGATATGTAGATAGATATAGAGATAGAGAGATAGTTAGATAGACTGATAGGTAGGTAGGAAGTTAAGTGGATGGAAGGATGGCGGGATAGATAGATAGATAGTAGATAGATAGATAGATAGATAGATAGATAGATAGATAGTAGATAGACAGATAGATAGAAGATAGATACATAGACAGATAGATAGATAGATAGACATGTTTCTATTGGATAATTACAACAATAACAATAACTACAACAACACAACAACAACAACAACAACCTCAACAACACACACATATATGGAG
>CM065729.1:29114832-29117332 GCA_033310375.1 Conus canariensis | reverse complement strand
TGCTTAATACTTTGAAGAATCGCAACAGCGGGCGCAATGTGGAGTGTAGCCGATGCTTAGTGCTGACATCAACGAGGCGCCTTCTGGTGCAAAACAATTTTAATCTTTGCTTCTAAGTCTGTCTATCATATATTTTCGTTCATCAGAATGTTATCATTCCCAAACCACTGGTGCATTTGCTTGGGGAAAAAAAATGGTGGTCAGTCTAGCACAGTGTCCATGTTCTGAAAGGAATGTGCAAGGCCCTGATGTTACAGCCTGCCATGTGCTAAATACGACGCTGTTATTTGTTGCTATACTACAACCATGTGTAGTCTGGCTAGAACGGCGTCATGGCCAGTTGCAAACGTGCCATACTAGGTGAAGGCCATATCTCCAAGCTGTATGATTCCATCAAAGTGAATAGCCTGCTTTTGACTCTGTATATGCAAGCACTTGTGTGTGTGCGTGTGTGTGTGTGTGTGCGTGTGCGTGCGTGCGTGCTTGCGTGCGTGTGTGCGTGCGTGTGTGTGTGTGTGTGTGTGTGTGTGTGTGTGTGTGTGTGTGTGTGTGTGTGTGTGTGTGTGATATCAGTTGAATCAAGAATGGGCGGATTTGAACCCAATCTGATTTTTCCTTTAAAAAAAATCAAGAAAAAAGAAAGCTGACTCACAAGAAGCTATGCTCACTAAAACGAAAATTGTAGGTCTTTTAATCTTGCTTAAAACGATTGTTGTTATATACAATAAATAAAAAAAAATTGATAGAGACAGGAATAATTATTCGTCCCCTGCTGAGTTTTCAATACACAGCTCTAACGAAAATGTTATGATCAAGAGCTGGTTCATTGGCAACACCCTACATTATGTTGATAAAAGGTGTGTGTGTGTGTGTGTGTGTGTGTGTGTGTGTGTGTGTGTGTGTGTGTGTGTGTGTGTGTGTGTGTGTGTGTGTGTAGACAGGAAAGCATGGGATGTAGTGTATAATAGGTATCCATAATGAACAATAACATGAAATGACATTCTAAAAAAATATATATCCACCCAGTTCTCTTCAAATTTAGGGATCTCCGTGACTCTTTGCATCCAATATTTTGATTAGGAACAGTTTTTGAATCATGTCTTTGATCTCTTCCTTTATGGCCTAATAGATCAAGATCCTGAAAGGTATTTCATCTGATTCATTTGACAGCACAAACTCAATGGCTGAGCTCAGTCTACCCAGTTTGTATAAGTAAGAGCAACACTCTGAATTTCGTATTTGATGTGTTATTATTTTTGATGTCCTGTTGATGATTTTTGTGTGTTGTGTGCCCACGCGCGAGGGTGTGTGTGTGTGTGTGTGTGTGTGTGTGTGTGTGTGTGTGTGTGTGTGTGTGTGTGTGTGTGTGTGTGTGTGTGTGTGCGTGACTGACAATGCGTGTGTTATTAAACAGTAGAGCTGACCACTCTTGCTGTTGATACTCATTGACCTCTCTTGCATCCTTCACTTGATCCTCAAGCTTTGGGTCAAAGATTTTCTCTACATTTCATATTGTGTGCACAATCGTTTAGGTGTTTTAGCAACTTATTTCCTTACCATACTTTTCTTTCAATTTATTGTTCTACGCCTCGCTGGCTGGATTGGGGTGCTATTTGATTCTATTTGTGAACCTTTTGTGGTGAGTACACTGTGAAATTATTGACTATGGTTGTGACATTTATAACGTGATAACCGTAATCAGCCAGCTGACATCAGCATGAAAGTGATAATCTGTGGAGGTGAAGTGAGTACTGTTCTATGTAAATATGAGTCGGTTGTAAATAGAAATTCACAACAACAAAAAAACAGAAAAGAGGTTTAAAGCATGACGCTGAGTTCCGACTAGTATGGACAGATAATGAAGTATCGTATCAGAAGTTGGGAAAGCACTTTGAAAGGAGTCTAAGTAAGCAAAGACCGAAAACGATTAACGTTCAGTCATGGAAAATGAACAAGAAAGAACAGGAGCTGACGACGCTTCAAAATTCCGTAATACACAGGTCGGCAACAAACAATTCAGATGACAAGAAAGACACTGAATACGTAAACACTGTCCGTTCATACGTCGCCCGAATATACATAGATGTGAGGATCATGCACAGTGCCAATCTTGTAAATCTGCTAGCAAGTAGGAGGCGGGACTTCCGGTGCTCAGGCTTGTACTCTTGTTTTAAGTTTCATCTAATATCAACGGCCATTGATTTACTTGCTTACAATGAAAAACCAATCATAGTTTCTGAGCACCATGTTCTTCCAACATCCCATCCCATGACGTCACAAGCAAGAGCTTCAGGATGTTGGACCTACTATAAACTGCAGAAGTGATGTGGCCATTAAGGAATTAAAAAAAAAGAAAACTCACACACAGAATTAGATGAGCAACATTCGTTTGCTAAATATTCCGAACTGAATGAATTATTTTTGAGTAGCAAATAAGGTAATAAAAAAAATCGAAACCAAAGCTAGTTACGCTGTATAACCCATAACACGCGGTAGGATG
>CM065729.1:29084832-29099832 GCA_033310375.1 Conus canariensis | reverse complement strand
GCTCTTTCCCTTGGTTGGGGCTGAGTCCATGCTTCCACTCCAAACGCCCCCACGAGCTTCCAGCAGCCCTCGACGATGCTGATGCGTCCATTTTGGGTCAGCCTCAGCTAACGGTATACAGTCCCCTCCGTCCCTTTCTAGGTGGTCCTTAATTCCACTGACTTTGCCAGTCAGGGCTATTGAGCCCTAGGTGAACAGTTGTAAGAGTATGAGGAACAGATTTGGTTCGCCTTACAACATGAATGCAGATTATGTTTAAAGATAATTAAACGTCTACACCATGACAGGCAAAACAAAAGAGCAATTAAAAGTAAATATTGAACATGCGCCTGACAACAGGGACAACACATTACAAGACAAAACTTGCAGCTTTTCGACCTCTTAGGTCTTCTTCAGGCAAATTGCAAAGCAAAGCACGACGCATATTGACCTCTTAGATCTTCTTCAGAAAATTAAACCCCCATCTTGTGCCGAATTTGTCAAAATAATGACTGCCCTTTCATCGTTTCCATCGTCCTGAATGTTGTTTATCTGGCCTGAAGAAAACCTAAGAGGTGGAAGCGTGTTGTGTTTTGTCTCGTGACTGGTTTGTTCCTGTCAACGCCATGTACAGGTAGACAGAAGCGTTGACAAATGAAACAACCGGTCTTGAGCACTTCCCCCATCAAAACAGCGTCAGAATTTGGTGCAAGCGGTATCGAGTTAGGCATCTTACAAAAGATAATCTATGTAAAATCACAATATACCAGGTGATCTAAAAAAAAATGGCATGGAAGTGAGAAAGGTGGAGTGATCACTTATCACAAGGACTGAATGCATAAAAAGAAGAAAATAACACGAAAGAAAGAAAACACACACACACACACACACACACACACACACACACACACACACACACACACACACACACACACACGTGACAAATTTGCTCATTGTCAACGATCCAATAGACCCTGCACCTTTTACACACGCCAACGACACATGACATCAACGCTCGATCTGGCTGGCATTCAGCACTGGCGATGTTGAGATGAACATTAACATGACTGTGAGAATGCGACTTGGAGTAAGCGACTGATGTCTTGTTCTTCTTTTTCTCCTTGCTGTAGACAACAGCTCTCTGCTGCAGAGAGAGAGAGAGAGAGAGAGAGAGAGAGAGAGAGAGAGAGAGAGAGAGAGAGAGAGACAGACAGAGAGAGACAGAGAGAGAGAGAGAGAGAGATGGAGGAAGGGAGACAGACAGGCAGAGAGACAGTGACAAAACCAGAGAAAGAGACAGAGACAGACAGAACACAGAAACAAAGACAGAGGCAGAGAGACGGAGAGACAGAGAGAGACTAAGACGGAAAGACAGAGAGACAGGCAGACAGACAAATAGACAGAGGCAGAGACAAAAAGGATGGGAACATATTCACAAATGAACTGCTCGACAGGTCTCCCTTGACGACAGAGACTACAGCTCCTTTTGTAAAATAACTTCTATGCCAGCATCCTCCCGGCTGTCAAAGGCACCACAGCTGAACAGCAGAACTGCAATGTACCTGTCGCCAGCTTGCCAAGGCAGGAGAAGAGGTCGATCATAACCCCAGCCGTAAAACGCCAAGGTATAATGAAATATTCCAGCCCCTCGAGACCAAGCCAGTGGGCGAAAAGGAAAGCTGGAGGGAGTAGTGTGCGTGGCAGAGTCTACAGACATACACTATCCCATCTGGAAGAAGACGATTAAAAGCAGTAGCAACCGTTTTCGCTCAAGACCATCAGCATCACCAGTATTCCATGACAACGTAAGAGAAAAGTGAGACAGAAAGAAAAGATGAAAAGCAAAACAAGAATGGAAAATATGAACATATAATTAAATACTTAATAGTATCTTGAGTAAAGAGAGCCATCAAACAGTCAAAACAAATAAACACACAGGTTCACCGTTACACTGTACCAGCACCTAACGAACACAGCCCTGTGGGCAACGCTGAACATTTGCGGCTTCAGCCATGACACATTGTCAACTGTGCTGATCAAATACATGGACCCTGAGAGATTTTGTTGTTGTTTTTTCCCCACAGCAAAAGCAGTCCTCAGAAACTGTGACAGAACCGCAACTGTAACAGACAACGCCAGACAGCGCCTTTTGCGCAGATGAAAGAGGACGCATTCTCAAAGCAGAGAGTGACATTTATTCCTATTGTTGACTTGCTAAAAGACAGTGGATTTCCTGTCAAAGGGAACATTTACCATTGGACCACGTTCTGCTGTAAAACCACGGAACACTGTGATTAGGAAGTGTTGCTGCAGTAAAGGATGACTCATAGAGAAATGATTTCGCCATTTTTAGTCACACATCTTATAATGAGTGACAGTGCACCGGAGCCAGAAAGGGGGAATCAGTATAGCATATACGACAAGGCTCTGATGTGTTGAAGAATATGCAACGACAGCAACACACATGATACAACGTGCCTTCATCAGACTGACAACTTTGATCAATAATCGGTGTTTGTCAGCCAACAAAGAAAAGACAGTAACACTCCCCTCTCAACCGAAGCGCAAGCTAGCAAAAAATATCATAAGAAGCATTCCATAGCAGTGTAAAGAGCAGCATACATTCCTTAAAGACACATTTGATAACAGATCAACTTAGAAACAACGCATCCAGAGCGTGGTATTCAAAGTCAGAAGAAAGCTGATCATCATGGAGAAGTTGACTGGAAAACGGTCGGGTGCCGAGGACAGATCCGTAACAACATCTACCCGGGCACAGTACGATCAAACGCGGAGTACTACTTCATTGCATGGAGCCGGATCCTGCCAGCAGAATCCGGACAGAAAGTTGACGCACACTCTGCCTATCAACACTAGCAAATCACCACTATTGAGGAGAAGAGATACCATGCCCATGAAACGACTAATACAGAATACATCTAGATCACAAAATGAACGCCAGATAGAGATAGTGTATTGAAAGAATCCTAAGATATGCATTCAAGTGACGGAAACTTCCCTGCTGTAGAGAACTCCCTCAGTCCAATTCCCACCTCATGTAGGGTCCGACCAGCTTACCCCTAATTCTCCACCCTGGGTCTGTTGGAATGGAGACAATCGTCATTCAGACTTCAGTGGCTCTTCTTGTCTTCTTCAGAACTTGAGATATTTTTTTATGCTGATCGATGAGAATGAGGATGATTAAGATGATGCTACGGATTTCCATTTCGATCTGAGACTACATGACAGGGCTGTACTCTACGCTACCTTTCATAATATATCCCGGCGTCAACCAGGCCCGAGAGATACAGGCATCTGCAGTGTTGGTCAGGGAATTTGAGCAACACTCTCAGAAACGCATCCATTAAGTGGATGAAGCTCGACTGTGTGGTCCCAGTCTTCCCAACTGAGTCCGCAAACTCAACTCTGGGTAGGAGCCGGTCGGGGCAGAAAAACCCACATGACTCTGATGGGATTCGAACCCACGACCTCCCAGCCGGGAGTCCGCAACGCTAACCACTTCGCCACGGCGGCTGGTTCAGTGGCTCTTCTTACTGCCGAGAATGAACAGTAGGGTGAGCAAATGACCTCTAGCACCGAGGAGGGCGGAGTCACGTATGCGCATACGGGTCGGCGATAGACGCTGCTATAAAAACAGCAGCTGAAGTGTTCATCTGTATATATCATCCTGGCGGACACGAGTAGGCTGTGGTCATTTCAATACTGCCATCTAATTCACCAACTTTTGAGATGGACTGAAAGCCCCGCCTGCACCATGAGCGATGCAGCACAGCCCTGCACCCTTTCTGACTGATGCAAATATTGTAACTCGAGGCAGTCACCTTCGCTATTCTGCTTCGCTTATTATAAGCATGCAGATCGTCAGGTGACCAGGCTGACGTTAAGAAAATTCCTTCATACTATGACATTCACAGATATAAAGAAACAGGCTGTCTGGTGAAACCGGCGCTAAGACATACTGTGATGGAAGCAGAGGAATGACACAATCTTCAAGTACATGCACAGATCATCTCACTCGCATAAAAAAATACCATTAACTCTTACTAGGAGAACAGATCAACATCTTCCATCAGCTGACCAGGCATAACAAACTAATGCACCACGACGTAAGCCGCTTCCACCGTCTCACAGCCTCAATCTCTCCCTGTGCTGATGCAGGCTAAACGGTGGAACTTCTCGTCCGGGACTGTTGGAGTCTCCAGCCTCTGAAACAGGAATCAGGCCAACTCCAGCCGACCTGCAGGACGAGCTGTGCAGCATGTCAGTTCTGTGCAAACGACCACCTTTATTTATTTAGATTTGTTTTCCAAGTTAGTTTTTGTTTGTTTGTTTATTTGTTTGTTTGTTTCTGTGTTGATCTCTTTATCAATTAATCAATTGCTTTTTATATTTCTTTTTTTAAGAGATCTGGTCTCCGAATGCAATAACACTCCGGAAGAGGAACATACTATTGACAACATAATATTGCAGATTCTGCTGGCATGCCAAAATCAAATAGTATCAATAACAATTATCGTCATGGCAAGTTACCATTGGTCTCCCATCTTTTTTTTTTCTTTTAACTAAACTGCAAATAGTCAATGATACTTTTACAACAACTGTCTAAATCTCAACATTTCAAACACGGCAGTAGAACAAGCCATAGTCTTAGCTGGCATTAGGATGGCACTTTATATAAATGTTTGGAATAGTGTGCAGCTTAGGGTATTTTTTTAATTAAATAATCGGCATTTGTGCATATGCCTCTTTTGATATCGCTTTGTTAGTTAACATATTGAGCATAGTGCAGTTAGGCATTATAATTTGATTTAATTCGTTAGTTAGTTAGTTAGGTAGTTAGTTAGTTACTTAGTTAGTTAGTTATTACTTAGTTACTTAGTTGGTCAGTGAATGAGTTAGCTGGTTAGATAGTTAATGAGTTAGTGAGTTAGTATAAGTCTCTCTCACTCTCTCTCTCTCTCTCTCTCTCTTCCTCTCTCTCTCTCTCTCTCTCTCTATCTATCTTGGTCAGTGTAATGTTCGCAAAACTCAGCGACATGTGACGCCCATTAGTGCCACCAGTCACTAGAAGCTTATGAAATCAGTCTCATCACTGATGGCACTGAACGTTAAAGACGGGCAGGAACACACTTCGGCAGAAAATGTGCATTTATTCATATATTATCAAAGCAATCTGTAAATATCAAGACTTAATGTATAGAGAATTTATCATACACAAAGAAGGTGTTCCTGTTTCTTATGCCACAGGTGTCAAATGTGATTTGCTTTTGGCTGTACGTTCCTGTCATTTGGCCACCTGAGTTGCCACAGTTTGCCATTTTCTTCGTTGTTGTTGTCTTATTTTCCTAGGCCACCTTTAGTTGTGTGATTTAATTGCCGCACGTTGTGGTTTCTAACAGGCACACGCAGTTCCTCAAAGACCGCAGATCTTTGCGAGCAGTTTAATTCTAGCCCTATCGAAGCAGTTCATCAAAAAGTAACTGCTTTGTTACGGAGTCTCATCGATGGTGTTTATGGTGCATGATGTGACGCAATGCATACAGGACACCAGCTATAGTAGCCTCGACTGACGAAAGCATTGAATTGTCGAGAAGCAAGTATGAGTGATCGTCCTCTCAGGCAGGAAATTACGTGGGCACCAGCACATTCACTCAACAACAGTCATCATAATACCAACCATTTGAAAAATAAACTCAATGCAGACACAACCTTGGAGAGGACCTTGAGTCTACATCAGCACAATAACGAGGTATCAAGAGACACACTCTCTCTCTCTCTCTCTCTCTCTCTCTCTCTCTCTCTCTCTCTCTCTCTCTCTCTCTCTCTCTCTCTCTCTCTTCATTGCTCACCGAATACCTGTGGATATTACTCACCTCGACTCTGCGGCCGTGCTGTTCCCCTTTTCTCTTCTCATTCTTCATGGATACCTCCCCTTCTCTTCCCTCGGTGTCCATCTTGCTGGTCATCAGCGGATCTTTCTCCAGTGGGCCGTAGCAGTTCGTTTCCTCAATGATTCCAGATGGTCCACACAGGGCAAATGGCGTGTCGTTCTCATCGTTCATGCAGAGAGTTTACGACGTCTGTTCTTCCTGGAGGCACATGCCATTCTGCTCGCCTGGTACCTCATGTCTTGTGGGGACGTGGAGAGTAACCCAGGTCCACAATGGATGCAGGAGAGTAACCAGCATCATTATAACCATGACCACAACTATGCTCCTGAACCAGTGCTTTGTTCAAACCCTGCCCACCAAAGCGAACTTCACAGAAATCTGTTCTCCTTGGCAGGGTACCAAATGCAGCCTCCTTCTGTGGCTGTGAATGGAGTAGATACACTACAGTCATGGTGCGAAGTTTTTCAAAGAGAAAATGCCCAACTGAGGGAGGAAATGCACCACCTTTCTAATATGTTCACGGCCCTTAATGAACAATGTAGGAGTTTACTGCATTTGAAAGACTGGTTCACAGACGCTGTGCAAAAGATGGAGAACCAAACTGACAAGGTTGAATCCTTCTCACGTCGAAATAACCCCAGGTTCTTCAATGTTCTGGAGAGCGAAAACGAGAACGACCAGGAGTGCTTGACGAAAGTGGTTAAACTGCTCAACAGATACTTTCCCATAAACAAAATGGTCTGAAGACGATGTGGACAATGCACATCGTCTCGACCATAGAAACAGAAATCACAGATTACTTTCGTCCTGTCATTGTCCGACTCTTCAGCTGGCGAAATAAGCTTACCATCCTGAGGGCCAGAGAATGCAGAAGTGATCTGGCGAGTTGTGAAGGAATCCGTATCGCCTCTGACCTTACTGACCGTCAAAGTCAGATTGTGAGGGATGAGAGAAATGCGGGAAGACATGTTTATGTACAGAAAGGACGCCTTGTATACAACAGAAGGAATCTGCGACATCGTGCTAAGAACAGCAGATTGAGAACTATGGACCACAGGGAGTCAACGCAGACCAATTCAAATTTGTTTGACATAATTGATTGTAGCCAGCCAGCCCACTCCGAAGGATACTGTGAGCCATCGAATCGCCGTGATTCCACGCCGCCAGTCCCAGAGCTCAACTTTAATCGCACCCAGATACAGCAACCTCCCAGCAACAACCCAGGTAGTCTCCCCTGGACAGCAGATATGAGAGCTTTCCCGGGCCTTCAAACCAACCACAAACAAGGACGCCCAAACACTGCCGAATCTAGAAAGCAGGGGACCACGTTCGAGCATCCAGACCCTAAGCCTACTGAGTCCAGCTTCGTGATGAGCACCACAATATCTCAGGGAAACTCTTTTATCCCTACCAACACTAATTCTGAACTGCCACAACCCCAACGTCAACCACGTACCAAGACAGTGATTGACAAATGGGGAGTGAGACTGTGTCCAGTATCAGATGAAAGAAATGATCTGCAGATTCCTGACAAAGAACCTGATTGTCCAGACTCCACAAGTCACAAGGTAATAGAAGTAATTCCTTCAGGCAATGCAGCAGCTCCTTCTAACACAACACCACACGGTAACAATTCTTCCGTTTTACGCACACCCCAGCCAAACCCCAACCCTATGTCTTCCAGCCTTTCGACTACATGCCTTGCTACACGACCTGATCCAATGCAGCGTCCCCAAGAAACCATTCTTGGTCTTAATCCAGTGCCTAACGATGAAAAGCGTCCCCTGTCCACCCTGCCATACCCAGTGACGTGGAAAGCCAGACACCAGGTAACACCTGTCTCGCCGATCCCTCAGTAGACAGTCATATATAATCCCAGCTCGACAGTCCTGTTTATCCATGCTGTGAGAAATCGCCGGATAACAGGCCAATGTCAGACATCAATGCTGATGTTTTTTCCTGTTCCTGGACATCCCAAATCCAAAGTGAAGAACACTAGTGTAACTCATGTCAATGAAACCACTAATCCATCACCCCCTAAAGCTCCAATTACACGCAGACAAAACAAAAACAAACTAACTAGACTCAATGAAAAAAGCAAACAGACAAGACTGACAGAGAAATTCACATTGATGAACCCCGTCAACACTCCAGTCTACAATGCTAGCAAATAGGAATGTGGCCGGCCCGTTACAGTCAATGATCATCCTAATAGAGTGGTAGAGAGCCTGTAAGTTGTTTCTTGGAACATTGATGGTTTAGTTAGCAAACTTCCTGACTCGGACTTTACTAATTTTGTTCAAAGTTTTGACGTCATATGTCTTATTGAAACATTTCTTCATGAGTCCTTTGATTTAGATTATTACTTTAAGAATTTTGACACATTTAAAACTATAGCACTTAAGCATTCAATTATGGGTCGCAGATCTGGTGGACCTCTGTTACTAATCAGCAAAACATTTACTAAATTTATAAAATTTATAGAAGTTTCTATCGATCATGTCACTTGTGTAAAAGTGTCTAAGGATATGCTAAAAGTTGACCATGACATTTTGTTCATTTTTGTCTATATTCCACCAACAGGTTCTGTGTTTTACCAGTCATCAAATTCTGTGTGTCACATTGAAGCTTTAGAAAATTGCATCATGGACTTAAACAATCGTTTCCCACACGCCCAGATAGTATGTAGTGGAGATTTTAATACTAGAACAGCAGACCTCCAAATAGCTTTCCCTGATATGACCGATTTATTTGCTGATCCAGTTCATCCCACTAATCCTTTCAAGAAATCACGTTCAACAAATGATCCAGTACTTAATGCTTTTGGTTAACACCTCTTAAACCTGTGTGCTTGTTTTGATTCGTGCATTGTAAATGGATCCAACCACAGTTGTTACAATGGAGACTTCACCTTTATATCTGTCCATAGTTCTAGTGTGATAGACTATTTTCTCATTTCGTACGACTTATTACCGAACGTCAAAAGTTTCTCTGTGTGTTGTGGAATTGAATCTGTGCACATGCCTATTAAGTTAGAACTTTCAGGCAGACAGTCTCCACCATCACCCACTAACACTAATGATGAAATCACTGTCTGGAATAGAGACAGAATTGATGCTTTTGTTGCTAACAAGGCCACTCAAGTGTTCTCGTGTAACGTTGAATATGCCACCAGTTTGATTGATATATGTATTAACAAAGCATTGTCTGAATTTACACAGTGTTTGATGAATGCTAGTACCTGCATGCGTCAAACTAAATCCTTTAAAGCCAGGGTAGTTACAGACTCTTGGTTTGACAAGGAATGTCAGGAAACCAAAGTCAAAGTTAGAAAAGCACTTGATGCCAGTAATAAATCTGGACTTCCCCAGGATAGACTAATTTATCTTCAATTAAGACGGGATTATGGCCAATTAAAATATTGTAAAAGCCACAATTTCAGAGTTGAGCGTATTAACTCTCTGTTGAAAGACTGCTAACGATTCCCAAACCTTCTGGTCTTAAATTAACAAATACCGTAAACGGTCGCCGATGGTAAATGCTATTTCACAGTTTGAATGGTTTAAACACTTCGATAACCTACTAAATACTGGAGTCGTTGCGGCTGAGGAATGTTTGGCATCTGAGGTTCCAGAAGCAGTTTCTAACCCAGTCTCAGACGGTGTTATTACTACTGAGGAGGCTATAAAAGCAATTAAAAATCTCAAGTGTGGGAAGGCAGCTGGTCCAGATGGTCTCATTAGTGAAGTTATAAAAGCTGCAGCAGATGCCGTTGTTCCTTTTTTGTCATTTTTCTCATAAAATATTCAGAGATGGTGTTTTTTCCGGACGAATGGACTAAATCCATTATTATCCCACTACATAAGAAAGGGGATATAAATAACACTAATAAGTATCGAGACATCTCTCTTATCAATAATCTATTTAAACTTTTCACCTATATTCTAAATAAACGTCTGGTTGCTTGGCTAGAAGTCAACTCGGTTATTTCAGATGCTCAAGCAGGTTTTAGGAAAAAAATTTTCCACCATCGACCATATTTTCACGCTCTATGCGTGTATTGAGAAACATCTGTCACAAAACAAAAAACATTCTACGTTGCCTACATTGATTTCAGTAAAACATTTGACTCAGTTCAGCATGGATTATTGTTTAATATACTGTTTAGAAATGGTGTCCAAGGTAATATTTTGAACATTTTGAAGAGCATGTATTCCTCAATTAAATCATGTGTCAGATGTGGTAACTCCTATACTGACTATTTCCAGTGCTTGCAAGGTCCCGAACAGGGTTGCTCCCTTAGCCCTACTCTGTTTTCTATTTTCATCAATGAACTTGCCCATGACATATTTTCTAAAGGTAAACATGGCGCTCAGTTTTCTCGTAATGATACTGAACTTTTTATCCTGCTTTTCGCGGATGATATAGCCCTAATGTCACCTACGATAGCTGGTCTACAAAATCAAATCAATATTCTCTACAGTCGTGCACTGAATTTAAGTTTGAAGGTCAATCTGATAAAAGTAAGATTATGGTATTTTGTAAAGGCGGGTTTCTAGGTGTTAAGGAACAATGTTTTTTTTGCAGTGATAAACTAAATGTTGTCAATTCATATAAATATCTGGGAGTTACTTTCTCAACTAAACTTAGTTTTGATGTCGCTACTGGTTATGATCATGTCGCTAGAGCAAAGAGAGCCCACATTCAAGATTCTTAAAACACTAAGAAAAATAGGATGCTCTTCTCCCAAACTTTTCTTTAAACTATTTGATGCTCAAGTTGTTCCTTGACTTCTCTACGGTTCAGAATTATGGGGATATAAGCCGTACCAATCTATTGAAAAGTTCCACCTACAAGCCTGTAAATTAATACTTAATGTACCCACTTTCACGCCTAATGACATGGTTTATGGCGAAATGGGTCGTTACCCATTATATATATATTAATTCTGCAGCTAGGTGCATCAACTTTTGTTTTCGTCTCCTTAAACAGCCTCCTACTAGATACTGTAGAAAAGCATACAGAATGCTTCATATGTTACAGGAAAGAAATATAAGGGTTCAAAACTGGGTATCACATTTAAAGCATCTTCTGTGTTCAAATGGTTTTGGCTATGTTTGGATGTATGGTAAAGTCGGGAACAAGAAACTTTTTCTCAGGGTCTTTAAGGATCGCCTATTAGTTGCTTCTGTCAGCGGTGATACTCACATATGTCTGAAAGCAATCGTTTTGATCTTTATTATTCCTTCAAGAATATTTCTGAACGTGAAAAATATGTTGATTTCATTAACAATAGAATTTGTAAAACTGCCTTAGTACGTTTCAGGTTGGGAGTCTCAACTATTCAAAGTCACTGTCTCCGCGTCTTGCCTGCCGAACATCCTGTTGTCCCCTACGTTACGCAGACTGTGAAGACGAATTCCACGTCCTATTTGAATGTACATATTATAATGACCTTAGAATTAAATATTCCATCAATAGTCCAGCAAGTGATTTGTCAAAATATGAGCAATGTGCAGGAATTCTTAATGGTAGTATTGATAGCCAACTTCAAATGTCTAAATTTCTTTTCCCTTAAGCGAGGGGAAAATTCGATACAAATGAGATAAAATATATTTTCGTACACAGTTATGTGAGCAGGATCGATTGGACAATTTATGTATAGATGTATATATTTATGACATATATTTTCACTGGTTTGTTTTCTTTGGTATTGTAACGGGTCACAGGCCTATACACAATTAAACCATTGTCAATTGTCAATTGTCTCTCTGTCTCTGTCTCTGTCTGTCTGTCTGTCTGTCTGTCTGTCTGTCTGTCTGTCTTCTTCTCTCTCTCTTCTCTCTCTCTCTCTCACACTACATCACTCACACCCCACTACCACAACACACACCATATATATATATATATATATATATTATATATATATATATTTGTGATGATCTACGACGAACGACGATGAAAATGATAACGATTATTTCATAGGGTACCATTCTGGTCTGCAACTAAATGGTACAGCTGTACTTACGTTTCCCTGTCACAATACTTCCTCATGTCTCCCATAGCTCAGAGATACACAGATTTGCAGTGTGGGTCACAACATGAAACCAAAAACACAGGAGAGGATACAGTTCGACTTTAGGGGGTTCAGACTACTGCAGCTCTCTCAATAATGAGTTAGAAATTGTTGGAAAAACAAACAACAACAACAACAACAACAACAACAAAGGAAAAGAACATTGTATGGCATCCGAACCTATATCCCCTCAGCCTACAAGTTTGCAATGCTACTTACCAGCGCCAAGGATGCAGCTTTTCCAGTCTTCCTTCTCCGGTAGTGTTGCACACGCACACGCCACACACACACACACACACACACACACACACACACACACACACGCACACACACACCCCACACACACACACACACACGCGCGCGCGCGCGCGCGCGCGCGCGCGACACACACACGCACGCACGCACGCCACGCGCACACACAAACACAAACACACACACACACACACACACACATACACACCACGCACGCACGCACGCACGCACATATTGCACACACACACACACACACACACACACACACACACACACACACACACAACCCTACACGCACACACGGACGCGCGCACCGCACACACACACACACACACACACACACACACACACAACACAACACACACACAACTGCGCGAGATGATTTCATGACATGGTTTAATTAGCCATATAGGAAGTACGTTTATGACCCCAAAAGGAGTTAGCCCTGGCAATTCAGTGGGTATGCATATCCATTTAAGTTAGCTTTGCCCACAGTATCAAAATACCCTGATCTTTGTTTATCCATTTTCTGTAAAGGGACTGTACAGCGACTAGCGATTTTGGAAGGGTTTGCCTCCACAATTAGCTACGAAGCTTACAGACTTTGGACAATGGCGTAAGCCCTACATGTAAAAACTGAAAACGTTTTAAAGAAAGATTAAGTGTAAGCAGTATAGATTCCATTTCAGCTTTATTCTGTTTAGAATCAGCTTGATATCTAATACCAACTAAATGTATGTTGTCCTCAAGGACTAGAAGTACAGGGTCGAACTTTAATTAAGGACCACCCCGAAAAAAGGCCCTTTCTTTTTAAATTGGCCAAAAATACAAGCAATGCATTTTTTCGAAGAATTCGACTGGGAAAGGTTTAAGGGGTCAACAGGGTATTCCGCAAAGCTTGCGAAAGCTGTCTTATTGTCACGTGCGGCATGCAGAGGGGGGGGGGGGGGTGGTAAAGTTGCAGATTGTTGTCAAAATTGCTTATTTTTTAAGCAAGAGTGAACACTGCTTCAAACGGTTTTGCACTGAAATTCCAAATGCACGTGCAAAAACCAATGCATTGCAGAGCATTTTACTGACTGGAATGCCCCTAAAAGCAGCCCAACGTGCATAATTCTTCATAACACAAAAATGCCTCCAAGACGCAAGCTGTCTGATTTTGACCGGACCAGGGCGATTGCATGGCTGCAGGATCGATTTGGCGTTCGAGAAGTGGCCAGAAGACTACAAGTGTCCCACTCCGTCATCATTCGGCTGAGAGAACGTTTTCAAGCCACTGGAACTGTCAAAGAGAGACCCCGTCCAGGCCAGCCAAAGAAGACCACTGCAAGAGATGACAGGTTCATCCGCAGACATGCTCTTCGGACCAGGACCACCACCTCCAACACCATCAGGCGTCGGCTCCAAGCTGCCACTAACACAGCAGTGTGTGAGATGACCATACGGCAGCGCCTCAATGCTGCCAACCTTCGAGCAAGGCGCCCAGTCCGGAAACCAAAACTGACTGCGGCCCACCGGGCACGTCGCCTGGCCTGGTGCACAGCTCATCTAACATGGACTCGGGCTCAGTGGCGGATGGTGCTTTTCACCGATGAGTCCAAGTTCCAGTTGAAGCCACGAGATGGACGCATTCGGGTGTGGCGGCGTCCTAGGGAGCAGCTGGCAGATGACGTCATCCAGGAGGTCGTTGCTTTTGGTGGTGGCTCCGTCATGGTATGGGGGGGCATCAGCAGTCACCACAAGACTCTCCTGTACCATGTGGATGGCAACCTGAACGGCCAACGCTACCTGCAGGAGATTTTACGGCCTTTGGTTGTCCCAGCACTCCAGCAGATTGGGGCTCAGGCTGTGTTCATAGACGATAATGCCACCCCACATCGTTGTCGAGCCGTGAACACTTTTGTGGTGCAAGCTGGCATCACCAGGATGCCATGGCCGGCAAACAGCCCGGACATGAACCCTATTGAGAACATCTGGGGCGAGCTTGGGAGGAGAGTTCAAGAAAATCACCCTGTTCCGGCAAATCGACAGGAGCTGCTGCACTACCTGCAGCAGGAGTGGGCAAACCTCCCCCAGGCACTCATTACAAGAACAGTCAACACCATGAGGCAGCGCTGTGTGGATTGTGTGGCAGCACGAGGGGGGCACACTCGGTTTTGATCAGACTGTAAAGAAACACTCTTTTTGTGAATGTCATTTTGGGGGTAGTCTCATTCAGGCTCCCCTGTCTAATCAGAAAGAATGATTTTTTCGATGAAAGTGACAAAATGTTGTTCACTGATAATGAAATTAAACATTTATAAAGTTTCTGTCGTTTGTCGGTTTTTCTTTCTATGTTTTGTGAGACTGTGTATAAATGGTCCTTAATTAAAGTTCGACCCTGTATAAAGGAACTTTTTTCCATAAACAACTATCGTTTTCCACATTACATCTGCGCATCCGAATGGAGAGTAGGGTGTCACAAGATAAGACTATATGCCCAAACTCCACACATTCAAACAGAGACTTGTTGAAATATGTTTCACGCTAAATTTGACGAGCTAAAACACATTCACAGCAGCAGAAGCTCGATGGGAGGCGTAAGAACGAACATTGCAGTTGTTACATGCCATGCAGTATCGATTTGTCAAGTTTAGTAAGCAGCACTACTGTTGGGACACTCAGCTTTTAGAAGGACTTGGCAGGTCTGTTGTACTTTGGTGAGGAGAAGAGGCTATGTGTACATTTAGTAGTAACAAGACATTTTAGAACGACCACAGTATGGTCCAAAGCATGTCTCCC
>CM065729.1:29044832-29082332 GCA_033310375.1 Conus canariensis | reverse complement strand
TGTAACATACATGTCTGTTCCTAGTTTGTGTGTGTGTGTGTGTGTGTGTGTGTGTGTGTGGTGTGTGTGTGTGTGTGTGTGTGATAATTTAAAACCTCTGGAATTGATTTTGGCGAAACTTAGAGGACAGATGGAGTATATTCCAAGAACGCTCCCATTCATCTCAGATGCGGAATAGGATCAGAGCGCTGATCCAAGTCTTTTTCCTCCTGCTAACAGTCCAACCGGACAGTTTGACCATTCTCGTGCAATTCTCACAATTGATTCATGGATTTTAAGGGGAAAATGTTTACAGGATGCTTTGATGATTTTAAACGTGTAAAATTTGGTGCAAATTGGGATTCCAAGCCGCATCTACTGGCCAAAGTAAAATCCATTAGGAGGGCTGAGTGAAGGATAATATTCATCCAGTCATTGTCGAATATTAATATTATGTACTGAAACATAGCAGTGACAATGGGATTGTTTCCAAAGATGGTTTTGATGTATACGTTATATATACTGTGCATCTATCAAGATACACGATGGGTTCGGGCACGGATCCATACCTAGTCAGCATTGATCTATCTATTCATAGTATTACTACTGAATACAATTTACACTTCCCCGCCCACCCTCTCTCTCTCTCTCTCTCTGTCTCTCTCTGTGTCTCTCTCAGTCTCTCTCTCTTCTCTCTCGTCTCTCTCGTCTCTCTCTCTCTCTCTCCTCTCTCTCTCTCTCTCTCTCTCTCCCCAAACGCCTACGTTTGATCCGCAGAACATAAAATTGAGAAACTAGAACAGAGCCTGTTTCAATTATAGCAAATTACTAGTTTTGCACGTTGTGTTCATAAATGAATGAAACGGTCTGTGACTCAGCCCCTTATTGTGCTCTCTTGAAGTTTGTTTTCCTGTTTGAATCATTACAATTTGATTTGTTGGCATCTCGTGCGCTATGATTCATTCTTACTTTGTCCAATGTGCGCACAAAGCTGTTCTGTTTGGACTTTTCTTATGTTTCTAAGGGACATTATCCGTTTGTTCTGTGGGAAATGTAGTAGACGTATGAGTACCTTTCGGGTAAGCTATGCCCACGCATAGCATCTAAGTCATCAGTCGGCAATTCAGCATGAAGGGGTAGAGGAAAGTAGCCCGGGATGTAGGCTACGTGGTTCTCGCCTAGAGTGAAAAACTTTTCGCTGGCCACGGAAAACACAAAGTCGGACAGTACCACTAGGCAGCACCCGTGTTTGTAGATACGAATCCCACGGAATCTCCCCGCCGACAGTCACAGTTGTTCCAATAAAAGAGGCACACGATCCTTCCGATATATATGGTCTTCTCTTTATGTGGTTTCCATGGAAACGATAGTGATAGGAAAGAGATGACACCGAGAAAGAAGCCATGTACCGTGATAACGTGCTCGAGGTCATGAAAACCAAGTAGTGCACTTCCACCTCCAGGGCAACAACAACGAAATCGATGTCCTCGACTCCAATTTTGAAAGCAGTGCCAGGTCTTTGCAAGTGGAGCAATGAACCATTGCCTACTCGACTGATATCTCTTCTGAGTGGCAAAGCCAGACAGTCCTACGCTTTTGCCCAGAAGACTTATTCAGTCAACAGATAGCTACCAATTTCAGCGCCAGCTATCCCCAAGCTGAAAACGAGCAGCTACTGTTGAGTACGAGACCCACGAGAGTGTAATGTTGAACCTCTTAACAAATTGAAATCATACATAGAACATCCTACGAATGATGGAACATGAATTTATTGCATGCATTATTCAAACGCGACAGGAGTATTGAAAAGAAAATGCGAAACAAGAAACAAACGATCAAAATCTGATTCACAGCAAGCTCATTGTGCCAAGCAGGGTTTGTGTCTTCTGAAGGCAGTAACTGTGAGATCAATGTAGCACAGAAAAAGACTAATGAAGCTATGTTTTATCTTTTCCGACTTGATACTGAAGTAACCTGTAAACAAATATAATTTTTAGTGGAGAGAGAGAGAGAGAGAGAGAGAGAGAGAGAGAGAGAGAGAGAGAACGAACGAACGAATCTTTTTTAATGAGGGAAAAAGCGGAATAAGCACAAAATGGCTTTTTTTACATCCGGCCCTCAACAAAGGGAAATACATATAAAATGCAATAATAACATCAGCAAAACTAATCTAGAATTAAAGTAAACATACATAAACGCTATAAATAGACAGAGAAAATGGTTAACACAAAAGAACAGACGACAATCAATGCCTGGAAGAGAGAGGGAGAGAGAGAGAGAGAGAGAGAGAGAGAGAGAGAGAGAGAGAGAGAACAGACAGACAGACAGACAGACAGACAGACAGAGAGAGAGAGAGAGAGAGAGAGAGAGAGACAGAGAGAGAGACAGAGACAGAGACAGAGACAGAGAGACAGAGAGAGAAACAGATGGGAGGGGAGGGGTCATCATATATAGTTCATGAAAAAATGGTTATTGGAAGATAGATAAATATATATACAATAAACATTATCACAACAATAAAATTATAACACATTTCTGGAAAAAGAAAAAAAAATCATTGAACAGGCACCCCAACCTGTAAGCAAAGACAAAAATTTACACTTGACAAGCAGCACCTTTGGAACAATAGATGAAAGAGACCAGTACAGAGAGAGAGACAGACAGACAGACAGACAGACAGACAGAGGGAGAGAGAGAGTGAGAGAGACAGAGAGAGAGAGAGAGAGGTTTAAGAGCATGAATTGGAAAATTCAGTCATTAGCTGGGTATGAAGTGCCCTTTTAAAGCTATATATGCTGGCATGAACATCAAGAGAGGGTGAAATGCGGTTCCACAAGAAGCCGCCAGAGTAGTGAAGACTGGTTTTAAACATATCTATTCTTGGACGGGGTATTACAATTTTATAAAAATGGCGATTTTCATTCAATCTAAATTTCTCTGTAATTGAAGGGGGAGCACGACCCGAAAGAATCTTAAACATGAATAAAGCTTTATTGAATTTAAGCTTCAAGTTTAATGGTAAAATATCCAGATCTGTATAGTCAGAGTATGATAACGTAACCGATTTTAACAAAACTAATTTCAGGGAACGTCTATAAAGACTAAACAAAGGTTTGAGTATATGATTACTTGCTGAATCCCAAATTGTAGATGCATAATTTATATGGGATTCAATATAAGCGTGAAAAAATATTTTACGTGAATGGCAGTCTAGGAAATGCTTTATCTTGGACAGCTGGTATATCTTTTTTGAAACTGTTTTGCACAAAGACCGTACATGTTCTGACCATGACAGATTGTTATCTATAACTACTCCTAAGACTTTATGACAGACTGTTTCTTCGATAGTTATGCCATTGATAGAAAGGGGTGTGCTCGTATAAGAAAGGGTTTGACGTTTTTGTCTTGTGGTTATGATCATATGTTTGGTTTTGACAGGGTTTAAACACATATGGTTTAATTCAGACCATTTGGTTAGCTGGTTAATACTTTGCTGTAATAACATAGATACTTTTTCTCCTTTGCGATCACACGTATGAACAGTAGTGTCATCAGCGAACATATCACAAAGCGCTGGGAGAAACAGGGGAGATCATTAATATATATTGAGAAAAGTATGGGTCCTAGGACGGAGCCTTGAGGAACACCATGTTTGAGAGGCAAGATAGAAGACTGGCGTTCATGAATTGAGACAATTTGTTTTCTGTCGCTTAAAAACGAAGAGATGAGTTCTAGAGCATTACTGGATAAACGGTACAATTTTAACTTTTTTAGAAGCAGTGTGTGGTCAATTACATCAAAAGCTTTTGCAAAGTCAATAAAAAGGACACCGGTCACTTTGTTTTCATTGATATTTGAGAGCCATTTGTCTACTAGGTTGGTCAGTGCAGTGTGGCAGGAGTGATGTTTCCTGAAACCAGACTGATTAGGGTGAAATAAGTTATATTTGTCAAAATGGTTAAGAATACATCTTCTTAGATGATCCTCTAAAGGTTTTGATACCACAGACAGGATAGAAATTGGTCTGTAATTACAAGGATCCGAGGTGTCACCTGATTTATAGATGGGTCTTACCCTAGCAATTTTGAAAGATTTAGGAAATTGGTTTTTAGATATACATAAATTGAAGATGTAGGTCAGTGTATCAGAAATAATTGGAGCTGCAAGTTTTAGGATGTTGCCATCAATACCGTCTAAGCCACGAGCACATGTTTCTTTTAGACGGATCAGGGCATTATATACATCATGGACTGACATTAAGGGGATGTCTAAGTCTGAGGATATGGCTTTTGAATCACAGAAATCGTTTAATAATGTAAGAGTGTTTTGGACAGATCTGTCTAATTTTATTGTTGTCTTAGCAATATTACAAAAATGGTCATTAAGTTTCTCGGGACACAGGTCTTCATGAGATGTATTTTTACTGATGTTTTTGTTCGTCAGCTGATTGATAGCATTCCAAATTGCTCTGCTATTGGTATTAGAAGAAACAAGTTCTTGAAAGTACTTTTTCTTAGCTGCTCGTTTTACATAATTAACATGATTTCTTTGATTTACAAATTCTTTCTTCGCTCCCGTAGACAAAAGGTGATCTCTTTGGTTCATAGCGTCCTGTACATCTTTTGATAGCCATGGTAACAGAGGGCTGCTTCTAACACGCTTGGTTTTGAAAGGTGCATGTTTATCATAAATATTTAAAAAATTGTGGTACCAAACTTCCCAGGCTTCATCAGGATTTGTAAATTGGTAGACTAGGAAAAGATGTGAATTGCTCAAATCAAACAAAAATTTATTTTTATCAAAATTCCGTAAGCACCTGTATCTTATAAACGTGTGACCATTCTTCGGAATTTTAACTCCTTTTTTCGACCAAGTGAAGCATACTGGGAAATGATCACTACAACCACACAGCGGTGAACACACTTCTATTATATTGCTTTTTGTCGTGGTGTAAATGTGATCAATAAGAGTTTTGGATGTGGGTGTTACCCTTGTGGGTTTATCGATTAACTGAACAAGTTGAAAAGATTCATAACAATGAACCCATGTGTTGTTACATTTTAGCAAATCAATGTTAAAATCGCCTAACAATATCAGCTCATCCGAAAGCAAGGAAATATCTTCTAACAGTAGAGTGAAATTGTCAATCCAACTGACATGTTCTGCTGGATTGCGGTATATGAAACCCAGATGAACTGGCTCACATTTTTTTAAATCAACTTGGATCCATACTGACTCGATGTTATGGTAATTACGAGGTTCAACACATTTAAACTTTATACTATGGTGAATGTACACTATCAAGCCCGTCTCTTTGGGATGTTTAGCATCTTTGCGGATTATATTATATCCAGGAATGGAGATTTCAGAATCTAGAATGTGTTCTGTAAGGCGTGATTCGGCAAAGCCAAAAATATGGAAATGCTTACCAGCATTTGTCAAAACATACGAAACATCAGATATTTTATTGATTAAGTGATTTATGTTGAGGAATCCCACTCTAAAACCATCTTTAGACGGCCAAGTTTCTAAAGTGTCAGGCATCTTTAAGATCGGCGAAAGCAGACGAAGAGAGGGGGGATACACGAAGTATTAAACGTGGGGGAGGACGGAAGAAGGGTAAGTAGTGACTAATGAAGAAGGGAGGGAGGGGACAAAAGCCCCAAGCAAACAAACAAAACCCCAAACAAACAACAACAAAAAACCCCGACGAGCTACAACAACAACAAAGAAAAACAGTGAGGCAGAATGACAAAAAGTAATACAAGCTTATGTATGAACAATGGAAGAAACTTTAGCCACAAGCACACAAGTAATGCTTGTTGTTTACAATATAGTATCTATACTTGAGTCGGTCTTACAAGATTAACGAGAAAGATATTATCATTACCAAGATCCAGAAAACTGTGAGTGCGTTAACGTGCATATTACATCATAAATTTTAATACGCACATAGGCAAACATTCACAACCCAAAAATATAAACAGACATGCACACACATTTATAAACTATAAATGCGCTAACATGCACAAAACAACATGTATTATTTTCATACGCACATAGGCAAGCACTCATTCACACACTAAAGCAAAGAAAGGTATGCACTCAAATTCACTTTAAAAAAAAAAAAAAAAAAAAAAAAAAAGTATAAGCATACGGAAGTTATTTAAAAAAAAAAAAAAAAAAAAAAGTCATCCTTTATAAGAAGATGAGGATACTGATGGATATCTTCGTGCGCGTACGTACACGTGTACACAAACCTAGACAAACGCACGCACGCGCCCGTGCAAAGCACCCCCCTCCCCTTCCCAACACATCCACACACACGTGCGCGCACGTGCGTGCGCGCCTCGAAAAGAGACACAGGGCAAAAGAGAAGGGAGTGAGGTAGACAGATATTGAACTAGTGGTAAACATGTAATGTCATTAATAAGGGGACAAGCCGCTTTGATTTCTTAGTAAATGTGAAGCCATCCTCAGCAAATGTCCTGCATATGGATGGATTCTGTCTTCTGCTTGGTGTGGTGGGATGACATAAAAATTGTCCGTCGCTCTGTTCCCTCGGTAATCAGAAGAGTTGATCAAAGCACTGGGAGGACAGGGAGGTGATGGAAAGACATGGTTGCCTTGGTTGGGCGTAGGAATGTTATCAGCACTGTTTAATTGGTATTTCAGGCCAGGATTATTTGAGGAGGGCTGTGGACGAAACAAGGGCGCTATACTTCTGATAGGTTGTGGTCCAGACACTCCTACCTTGGAACCAGAGTTGGGTGCCAGCAGAGGATAGTGTTCAGATGATGACAGGGGAGGGTAGTCAGGTGGTGGCATTTGAAAATCAGCGTGTTCAGCAACGGTTTGGGCGCATGGGGGGTAAGTGCGAATGTCATAGTTGGAGTTATTTTGTCCAGTATCTTTTAGATTGAAATAAGGAGGTCTGACAGGGTGAATATCCACTTTATGAGAGGTCCTCCATAACAGTTTGATGTTTTCTGCTAGTCTGGCAGTACCTCTAGTATTTGGATGAGTAGAGTTACTGTAAAGACTTGTGTCAGAGGCAAACGTTTGAAAGTGGTCAAGAAAAATGGCATGGTACTTTGCACAACTCTGTTTAAGGTTGCGGTTTGATGGGAAGATAGAATTATTGAAGGAATGTTTTCCTTTTGCGGGCAGTAGGGAACTAAAACCAACACGTGCCATCGGAAATGTTTTGCGAAGTAGTTTAATGAGATCGCTCCACGTTTCGGTAGACACAGGACCTGAGGGGCATGAGTTTAAACCCACATGAATGATAATGTCGTTCAAGTGTGGGGTCACAGGTGTTGAAAGAAGCCAGGTTTGGAGGTCTTTGACAGACATGCCAGGGATACAGATTTTAAAAACACGTTCTTGTCGAGGGGCTAGTCTTTTTGGATTAACGTAACGTATTGTGGAGTCACCAATGAATAAGACTGTTGTTTTGTCAGGGATAGTCATTTGTGACAGCGTCTCCAGAGGGGTGGGTTTAGAATAAGAATTTGTTTTATTTGAAGAACTGGAATTCTTTGAGATCGATTTCGAACCTGTTTCTGGTTTATTGTCTGCGTCAGATAGAACTGAAAATGCGTTGGACGTCTGAATGGAAAAATGAAGATTGTCTTTAAAACTGTCGGGCGACTCAGAGGGAGAGTCGGGAATTTCTTGGTTGACACTGGGTGGAGCCATGATACAGTCATTGGTTTGGGAAAGGGTTTCTGTCACCGTCATACATTCTTTACGCTCTGTCACAGACACACTGTCTAATAGATGAACAGATGTGGGATCTGTCTGCGTGAATACGTGTGCTGACTCTTTATATCTTGGACTTGGACATTCAGTCTGCGTGCAGACTGTCATACGCTGAGGTTGGATTGGTTTAATTTTTTTCAGCTCTGATTGTAAAGATCCTAATTGTGTTTTGATAGAATGGTTCTCTTTGTGTAGTTGGTTGTTTGCTGATTGTAAGGTTGTTACAAGATTTGAAAGATCTTCAATTTTTGATACAATGACATTGAATTTATCTGAAACATTTACACGTAATTCATTTTTAGTGGCTGTTTTAACATCTTCAATAAAGGAAGTAATGTCAGTTTCTGTCATGCATTGTGCAGTTGACATTGAGTTGACAACTTGCTCTAAACAAGTCACCCTTCTTTTCAACTCAGGAAAGGGACATGAAGGAGATGTCACTTTATTCTTGTAAAGTGTACGTCTGCTTTTTTGCCGCGTCCTTTTGCTAACGGGCGATGGCTTTTTTAGTGTTGTCTCATCGCTTGCACAACTGTCTGGAGCAACAGGGGGAGTAGGGGGGAAAGGAATAACATTGTCCTGCAACTGTGACTCAGTGTCTGGTTCAAGGAGCAGCTGTGATGAAGGTGGAGAAGGTGCTTCACTGACCGGAGAACCAGAAACACTGGACATCATTTTTAAGTCTAGAGGAGACTCTGTTAAAAGGACAGGCGCCGGAGCGGCGTTGATGAAGGTGACTGGCGTTTGAAGCAGCGAGTCAGACAATCTTTCATAATCCTTGTCCAGTAAAAAAGTGGAAATAAATGGTCTTAATATTTCACATTCATTTGTGTCCCATGTAGGACAGTCTAGACCCTGGCAGAGCAATGTACCCCCAGAGTTTGCGAAGTAGAGATTTATTGTGACAGATTTTGATGACTGAAAAAATATGCGAAAGACAGTTTTTGCGATGTTTGGTGATGGAGGCACGGAAATAACAGATGGCGACGCAGTAAGCAGGGAGTTGTCACGATTGTAGTCACATAAGTGTACTGTAATATCGGTATTGTCTATGGCAGAGTAGCAAAACAAAAGACAATTCCTCCACACTGCAAGCTCATTAATACAACAAGAAAAAACCTTTTGGATAGTATCAAAGGTAGGTTGTAGTTTCTTCTCATCATTTTTAGTAGACTCAGGAAAGAAAGTAGTCATAATTGTGACAATAGACAATGAAACATGCTACACAAATCACACTCTCACTCAAGCACTCACAGCTCTGGACCATTCATATTTTAGTGTGATATGGGAGGCATGGCGCACATCTACGAAACTGAATAGTAGAGCTTTATAAATGTAAGTTTATGGAAACACAAAAACAGTCTCAATGCGCATAACACTGAGACACAAAACTCTCACCATGAAGGGGAGATTATCGTCATCCAGGAGGCAGTGTCGTGCAATGTACAACAAAACGCCAGATGCACTGTCAGTATACAGAGGATGACGGTAATCTTAGGCAGAAAATCACTCAAAAACACGACACACTTCAAAAACACTGTCAATATGATGGAGAGAAGATATTAATCCAACAGAAAAATCACTTTTCTACACATCGCACATCAGAATCACAGTCAATGTTATTACAAGCCGGGAATCGAACAGAAAAGTACTCCATACACAATAGTCATCAGAATCACAGTCGATGTAAGGGAGATGGTAATCCTCAAACACAAACACTTAAGACGCAACACGCGTCAGAAGCACTGTTGATATAAAGGGGAGGAGACAGTAATCCTCGAGGGGAAAAATATCCCGAGGCACAATACAACTCAGGATCACTGTCGATGTAACGGCGAAATAAGCTAATCCAACAGAAAGACACTTAAATACACATCACTCATCAGAATCATTGTCGATGAAAGTGAAGTAGACCGGAATCCTCGAAAGACTGAAGAAAAAAAAAAAAAAAAAAAGAGAAAAAAAAAAAAAAAAAAAAAAAAAAAAAAAAAAAAACACTCCCAATACATAATATACAACAGAATCACTGTGGCTGTAGAAGGGAAGAGACGGCAAGAGAAAAACACTCCCAATACACAATAAACAACAGAATCACCGTCGATGAATTAAACAACACAATCACTGTTGATGTAGAGGGGAGGAGATGATAATCCTCAAAAGAAAAAACCTTCCAATACAAAATAAACATCCGAATCACTGTTGATGAAAAGGTGTAAAAGGGAAATGGTAATCCTCGAGAACAAAAAAACCCACACACACTTCCAATACACAATAAACGTCCGGATCACTGTGGATGTAAAGGGGAGGAGATGGTAATCCTCGAGAGAAAAACACTCCCAATACACAACAAACACCCGATCACTGTGGATGTAAAGAGGAGGAGATGGTAATCCTCGAGAGAAAAACACTCCCAATACACAATAAACACCCGATCACTGTGGATGTAAAGGGGAGGAGATGGTAATCCTCGAGAGAAAAACACTCCCAATACACAACAAACACCCGATCACTGTGGATGTAAAGAGGAGGAGATGGTAATCCTCGAGAGAAAAACACTCCCAATACACAACAAACACCCGATCACTGTGGATGTAAAGGGGAGGAGATGGTAATCCTCGACAGAAAAAACACTTCCAAAACACAATAAACATCCAAAGCACTGTTGAAATCCTGGATAAATTAATTTTATCCGGTGCACGGCATACTAATGAACTGCTGACGGCTTGCAGGGATGATGGTCGACATCTCAACAGCAATACTGCCCCATGGACGGCACTGCAGCAGAAGGTCAGGTAAGAGGTGTGAAATGGAGTAGATGGACATCAACTGTAATACTATCCAATGCACAGCACACACAGTGAAGTATGTCTGTGCATAACGATCACAGCGAAGTATGCCCGGGCACAACGATCACAGCGAAGTATGTCCGGGCATAATGATCACAGCGAAGTATGTCCGGGCATAACGATCACAGCGAAGTACGTCCGGGCACAACGATCACAGCGAAGTATGTCCGGGCACAACGATCACAGTGAGGCCAGCGGACCGGTCAGCAGAAGATGGAGGTGACATAGAAGAAGACTGGCTAGCTGAATCACGCAATTGAAGTTCACTAGTTCAGTTGTTGAGTTGTTCGTTATAAATTGTATATCTTCAGGTGCAGAATGATGTCTTCAGTCGTTATAAATTACTATTGAAACGAAATACACCGAAAATAAGGGGTAATTAATCGAAACATTAAATATTTATGAGGAGCGACACACAAGGCGTCTTGCCGGTGCGTGAGTTCAGTTCAGAGAGAGAGAGAGAGGGAGAGAGAGAGAGAGCTCAGAACTTAGAACTCGGAAAACTTTTTTTCGATAAAGTATTGAGATTTCAGGCAGAGCCGATTCTTCCAGTCTGCCCTTGAGAGAGAGAGAGAGAGAGAGAGAGAGAGAGAGAGAGAGAGAGAGAGAGAGAGAGGGAGGGAGAGATAGAGACAGACAGCCAGACAGAGAGAGAGAGAGAGAGAGAATACGAATACGAATACGAATACGAAATTTAATGATTAGGCCTACAGCCCATATCATGGGAGTTGAGTTCCAAGTACAATATGACAACAATTATAGTGTAACATGTCGAACATTAGACACACTATCAGAACATGTTCACCAATGGGAAAGCAAAAGTACATGCTGGAATACCAGATGAATTGAAACTGGTTTGCAATTCTTTTAAATCAGGAAAAGCCGTCTCAATTGCAATGATTTGAATATAAATGTTGCTAGATTATTTATTACGATACTATTCTGGTTTGCCAAAAGCATTGATAATCTAAAACATGATGGGTATTTATAGAACTTAGCGGGAATATACTGTTCCCTCAGTTCCTTATATTTCGGACATACTAAAATGAAGTGTATTTCCGTTTCTCTAACAAAACAAAATGGGCAGTTCAAATTTTCTCCTGAAACATTTTGACAATGTCGTAAACGATGAGGTCTCAATGATGAGACACCAAGTCTTAATCTAGTCAAAGCATTTCGCACAGGAACATGTTTTACTGTAGTTAGATGAAAACTAATAGATAACGCCGAATTGAATGAACAATAAAAAGAGAATCTATCTCTTGTTGTTATGTCAAAATGCCATTCCTGCTTATAACACTCTATTAATCTATTTTTGAAGGTTGATATGAACAAATTGCAGTTTCCGACACCTTGGCTTTCCCAAACGTGTCCAAAACCATAACGATATAAAAGATTCCGCATGGAGGACACCCAAGTTTCTTTATCTTGATTCTGCAGAGTTAGTAACATGCTATATGCTTTAAGTGGTAACCTATTCAGTGGCATTCTCAGAATGCGTAACCAATATTTCAGGCATTTAACATAAACATTTACAAAAAGTGGATATCGTCCAGTCTCACCATAAGCTAGTATATTTGAAGAATGTATTTTTATATTGAGAAACCTTTTTAAAGAAAAAAGATGAACAGATTCAATTGGCTGAAGATTTGTTCTTATACCCCATATCTCAGCCCCATACGTCAGCATGGGCTGTATTTGGCCATCAAACAGTTTGAAAAATACTGCAGGAGACGAATTACCAATTGACCATAAAATACGAAATATTGCAATTACCCCTTTTTTTGCACGACTGGACAAATCCAAAAGAGAATGTGTATATGACAGACGGGTAGAAAGGAATATACCTAAATATTTATACATATTTACTATCGAAAGTGTTTCATTTCCATATTTCCACCTTTCACGAATAGAAACATAACCACCATTTCTAAATATAACAATATTAGATTTCTCAAGGTTCACAATTAGTCCTAATCGCTTGGACACATTCCACAAGATATTTAGTTGAGTTTGTAATCCGTTTATAGTATCTGAAACTAGCACAACGTCGTCTGCAAAGAGGAGGATTAAAATTTCTATGAAATCGGGATTAAGTTGAACACCATGCTTTCCTGTTCGTGTAATTTCTTCAGCTAAATGATTAATAAAAAGAGAAAACAAAACAGGACTACATATTTCTCCTTGTTTAAGGCCAAGAGGGCACATAAATGTTTCTGAAACATCTCCTCCTACTCTAACCCTAGCTTTTACAACATTATACATGCTCTTTATTGCATTGAACATTTTACCCCTGATCTTATTTTTCTTCAAAACAATCCAAAGCCTTTCCCTTATCACCGAATCGAACGCCTTCTTAAAATCTATGAAAGCAACATACAATTTCTTGCGTTTAACTAACTGCTTTTGAACTAACGCTGTTAAAGTAAAGATCTGATCAATAGTACTGTAATGTTTTCGAAAGCCGGCTTGGGTTTCATGAATTAATTCTTTTTGTTCTACCCAGTTTGAGAGTCTTTTATTTAAAATAAAACTATAAATTTTACTACTTATATTCAGCAAAGATATACCTCTATAATTATCTGGGACAGCAGTATCACCTTTTTTATGTAATGGTTGGATTAAAGACTCCATCCATACATCAGGGTATGAACCAGACGTGAAAAGAAAATTGAAGTATTTAACAAGAAATTGTATTATTTGTGTTGACGGGTTTTTGAAAAATTCACCAATTATACCATCTGGTCCCGAAGCCTTACCCTTTTTTAGTGCTGTTATAGCTTCCAAAACTTCATCATTATTTATGTCTCGCTCAAGGATATCTATATTATCATCTTCTAAAGCTGCAATAATATCGTCATCAACCTGTTCCCCACCATGGAAACCAACATCATCATTACTACCATAGCCATCAATGTCAAAGGAATCAATATCGTTACCATCAACAGGCAGTGAATTGAATACATTGTTGAAATGATTATACCACTCCTCTTTAGTAATTTCATTTGAAGCGGAAGATTTTGAAACATAAGACTTCACAGTAGCCCAGAAAACTTTCGGATCATTCATTTTTTCTTGTAGCGTCAACAGCACCCTCTCCCTGTGTCCAGCTGCTTTATCTCTTAACAAGTACTTATATTGTTTTCTTTTCTCACAATATGCCAGTCTATCCGTGTCATCGTGTGTCCTATTAAAAACTCTCAGCTTTCTCCTTAGAAATAATCTACTTTGTCTACATTCCAAATCGTACCAAACCTGCTTTTTGTCCCTACCTGTTGTTACAGTCTTCTTCATACACCGTCCAGCTATATATAAACCCTCATTAAACTTTGTCAAAGCGGCGTTAATATCATAATCAACGAGTTCAATTGCTTCATTGATGTGGTTTTTAACCTCATCAGAATCTAAACACAAATAAAAGTCTTGACTAAAATCTTCATTCCAAACATACTTAGAATAAGATTTACCTTTAGGCTGAACTCTTTCTGGAATCTCAGCAATAGCGGTAGTCAACAACTCCAAAACTACTGGCATATGTTTAGACTCAATTCTGCTCTGAACTTTCAGCGACAAACACAAGGACAAAAGGCTGCTCGACATCAAGAAAATAATCAATAACACTACAACCAGATGAAGCCACATATGTAAAATTCCCATGTGCATCACCCACTACAGTTCCATTTAGTATTGAAAAACTAAACTGTTCACAGACATTAATGAGATACCTTCCAAAACTGTTCACGACATGATCCATAGAATGTCGACTAGGATAGCTTGAATTAACATGGGTCACAGAAGAGTTATCAAAAAAGTCATCAGGGATAATGTCATCATGAGGGTATTCGGTACCAGTCCTAGCATTAAAATCACCAAACAAAATAAATTGAACATCGCCAAGCAGTTCAAGAACATCCAAAATACACTGTTCAATTAGTGCAACACCATTAGTTATCTCCGTATCTTTGTAGTATGCCGAGTCAGTCGGAGGGAGATATGCACCCAATAAAATAATGTCAGAGTGTGAATTAAATAAACATTTAGATAACTTCAAAATAACTACATTATCATATTCCATTTCTATACATTCAATATAAGCAGTTAGTTCCTTTCTGACTAATAGCACAACGCCGCCCGAGAGGCGGGCAGTGACAGAGTCAGTCAGTCTGACAGCCGGTGTAACATAGGCTTTATGTTGGGGAAAACACTGTGAAGAAAACGTCTGAGAAAAAGTTTCCACCAGCAAAGCAAAGTCAAAATTTCCAATAAAAGATCGCATATCAGGTTCATAAATACGTGCCAGTCCCTCAATGTTATAAGTCAAAAAAGTTAACCGTTCATTTTGAAAACTTCCTTGCTTGTGGTCGAAAACGTCATCATCCACATCATTTGCATTATCATGGTCATAATCAATAATGTCACTAACATCAGAAGAAAAATCACTATTATGATTCCTATTCCTGTCGTCACCAATAACATGACTGACATGATTGACTACATTGCTTTCAACAATAACATCACCACAATCATGACTAATGACGCTACCACCATCATAACTAACAATATGACTGAAATCACAACCATCATGACTAATTACATCACTGACATCAACACCATCATGACCAACAACATGACTGACATCACACATACTATGACTAACAACAACACTGGCATCCCCCTCATCATGACTAATGACGTCACCAACATCCCCACCCTCATGACCAATGATATCACTGATATCCCAAATATCATGACCAATAACATCACTGACATCCTCAATATCATCACGTACTTTATTCGGGGACACATGAAAATAAGAGAAACACACGCTTTGAATTTTGTTGTCAGTGTGTAGCGCGGGCACGGATGTGTCGACCACCTCATCCCGAACTGCACGTGGTATTTCAATCTCGTGTTCAGGAGTAGGCGGTGTCCGACTTTTACTTGTTCCCACTGCGCTATCGTCAGTGTGAAGGATATTTTTATTACTTTCATTTACACCCGTATATCTTACCTTACCAGGCCGGCCATTTTCCTAGGTCATCTTTTTGAGATTACCATCCTGATCGACAGAGAATTTTTGTCCGTCAATGATCAAATGATCGTAGACCATGGACACTCTTTTGTTGTTCCTTTTGGCTTCTTTTAGATGAGGCACCAACTTTTTTCGAATTTCCCTAACCCGCTGAGAAAAGTCCTCGCTTATGAATATTTTGGTTCCTTGTAATTTGCTTCTGGCGTTTAGCAGTTTTTCTTTATGTTTATAGAAGGTGCAACAACCGATAATCGGAGAGTCTGCCTTTCTGTTCAGTCTGTGTAGTCTGTCAAATGGTATGTCTTCGGTCAGATCCAGTTTGTCTGTCATTAAGTCCTGAATTAAAGCCTCACACTCTTGTCGAGTTTCATTCTCTCTTCGATGAACACCGTGGAAAATGACATTGTTCCTTTTTGAACGACATTCGAGATCATCTGCCTTTTGCTCTAATTTCATCACACTTTCAGTCAGTCTTTCGTTTTGTTCTCTGAGCCTTTCATTATCACACTTGAGATCTGTAATCTCCTGCTTTAACAGAGAAACATCCTCACGTAAATCACTTAGCGTCTCTTTCATCTCTCTCATGTCGGCCTTCATTCCATCAAACTTACAGTTCAGCATCTGAAGACTCGACATGACATCTGCGATAGAAGGTTCCACAGGCGGTCGGGACGGCGAGGCACTGGCTGCAGGCGAGGATCCTCTGGCACTCTTCAGTCGCGTCTGCTTAAGACTCTCCTCCTTACTGCCTGTTCTGGGTCCTGGGTTAAGTTCAATGTCCCCACAGCGCTGGAGTAAAAGTCCGTGGAACAAAAACGACAGGATCAAACCTACTGCGACACCGTCTTGCCATCTTCGGAGCTTCAATGTCCGACAAAACAAAGAGACTTTCTTTGCCGATCGACAAAACATAAATGCAACGAAAGTAAACATAAAAATACCACAAACCGAGCGGAAGGATAAAGGAACCGCTGGCATCTTGATGGCTGTACTACAGGAAATACCGTTAAAGGCCTTGATCTTGAGAAAGTATGCTTGGATGTCAGAGCGACTGACAAACGCTGTTTTCACTTCGCAAGCGGAAGTCGATCCCCCAGAAAGAGAGAGAGAGAGAGAGAGAGAGAGAGAGAGAGAGAGAGAGAGAGAGAGGTGCTAGCCCGTGTATTTATGTGTCTGTGCGTGTGTGTGAGTGCGTGCATGCACAGATGTATAAACGACGCACTTACACCATTTATCACAGCTTTCAAACAGCTGAAACCATTAACTGTAAAAGGGAGCAATAAGCAAATTCATTCTATGTCTGCGTGTCTTTAAACTAAGAGACATGCTTTAAACACCAAATGTGACTTTCCAAGGTAAAGATACGTTGCTTTTCAAAGTACGCTAAAGAGACTGAAACATACGGTGGAACAGAATAACAATGACGTCAGAAGTCATGAAGGTATCCCCAGCATCAGTGCTTAGCAACAGTACAGAAGTAGCCCTGAATGTCACTCAGGAAACGGTACCATCCCAATGTGTGGTACTCAAATTTGAAGGTGTCACTCCCTGGGACAACCCGGACAGTCTGGTCAGTGCGGAGACTGAGGACCTCGTGCGTCGCTTGAGAGACACGGTTATCCTGCCACTCTTGTTTTTGATTGGAGGTCCCGCGAACGTCATCAACATGGCGGTGTTCTACAAACAAGGGTTGAAGGAGCGGATCAACGTGTGTCTGTTCTCCCTGTCTCTGGCTGACATGCTCTACCTCATCAACAATATGCTGCTCTACGCTGAGCAGACTCACGTGCAGTTTACCACCAAAGAGAAGTAAAATTTCTGAAAGTTTACAAATGCATATTTTCCCCCTTTCACTCAAAGTTCCGATTTTTTAATCAATGTGCAGCATTTCCCTATTAACATCATCTCCACGCTTAAGATAGTAAGTCTCTGTCCCTCCAAGTCCCCTCCCCCCCCCCCCCCCCCCCCCCGTGTGTGTGTGTGTGTGTGTGTGTGTGTGTGTGTGTGCGTGTGTGTGTGTGTGTGTGTGTGTGTGTGTGTGTGTGTGTGTGTGTCTGTCTGTCTCTGTCTGTTTGTCCGTCCGTCTGTCTGTCTGTCTGTCTGTCTGTCTGTCTGTCTGTCTCTCTCTCTCTCTCTCTCTCTCTCTCTCTCTCTCTCTCTCTCTCTCTTTGTCTGTCTCTCATAGTCATTGAGAGAATGCGTGTGTGCGTGCGTGCGTGCGTCCGTGTGCGGATTCATTCCAAGAACTGGCCCTCAGCACTTGTGTCTTAAGAGGTTATCTTTTTATATTTTCTACTTTTCACAAGAAAATGTAGCTTGTTTTGCTCTTTCAGGATTTTCTTTTGCTTCTTAGGTGGCACCTTTGGTTGGTTTTTTGAAAACTCAACAAACATACTACGGTATTGCACACCAGCCTTTTCTGGGATAGCATTCTTGTTAAAACCGAAAAGGCAGAGGAGTCAAATTACCACTTTCCGCGGTCACTGAAGAGAAACAATCAGGTTTCGAAATATCGGTATCTGACCAGGAGTTATATGTTAGTGGGTTTCCTCCCCATTGGAGATTGTCTCCCCCTTGGAGATTATAAGCTTGCTGAAGGCTCATTCTGAGAAGCATTTATTTTATTTTTCCCCATTCGCCCACTCAAGCACATACTGTTAGTTAGGCAGAATGATCTACCACTGCAGATATGAATGCTTATCTCCCCCTATTTCTTCAATCTAAGACATAAGAGCAAGCTTTGTTTATAATTGAATATATATATATATATATAAATATATATAAATATATATATATATATATATATGATTGGATCCTAAATGTGGTCTTATGACCATATAAAACACACTCATTTAGATTTTGTAACGAACTATTGTCACCGTTCTGAAAAAAGAGAAAACAACAACAGCAAACAAATAAACAAAAACTAGCAAACAAAAACAAGCAAACGAACAAACAAACCTTTAGGAATGCTTGTCTACTGTTTTAGATTGCTGCCTAAAGCATTGCTTCCCTGTAAACAAGGTAAAATACATGCACATAGTATCATAGATTGATCGAAGGCTTTGTCGCAAAGAAACGTTTTTTTCTTTTTTTTTTCTTTTTTTTTGTGGGGGGATACTTTCGGAGGTATATCTAACCGTTTCTGCCCGAAGCGTGTTTATAAATATTCCAAGCGTATTACATTTGACTGAATACAGGGAACTGTGGACAGTTTAAATGTATGACATATTTACCATGTATAAAAGGCACATGATCTTTGCAATATGATAGTTAATGTAGTGGAGTTTCTGCACAGAGCGTGTCGCGACTGTAGCCGTACAATTTAGCGGGTGAAGATTTTTGTTTTTTTTTTTGTTTTTTCTTCTGTTTGTTTGTTTTGTTTTGTTCACTCTTTTTTTCTTTGTTTGTTCGTTTGTATGTTTGCTAGTCAGTTAGTTAGTTTGTTTGATCACAAGCGGCGGAGTTCATGCGAATGAATGATTGTGTTAAAATTGCATTTAAATGGAACTTTTATTCTCCTGCACCCAGTGTTTCGTGCCTGTAACCTCATGTAGGACTGATATCATCAGATATAATTCGACTCTGGCACTTTTCTCCCAAGGAACACAACCCATAAACGGTATCTCTACAAAGCTCTGAAATGTCAGTTTTGCCCCTGTCTAGTTGGATGCCTTCCTCTTCAGCTCTGCCTGCAGGTGTCTTTGTCAGCTGTTCCACATCAGAGTGGTGACTGACTTCTGAAGCGCGTGTTCTATCCACCACTTACTCAGCAGGATCTGTGTGGTCACTGACTCCCAAGTGGCCCTCTGCCTAACTTTTTCCTGGTGACTTCGTCTGGCTACTGGGTATTAAGGTGCACCTTAGACAGGTATTGTGAACGTATGCATCTCACGGTGCATCGTTTCGGTCCTACTCAGCATTTCAGAAGCGTACAGAGACAAAGATTTGACGTTTGGATCGAAGAACAGGGTTGCAGTAGGGCAGATTTCTTCCAAGAGGCCTGGATGTTTCAACATGGTAAATTCTGCAAGTGCCGTGTGTCACTCAGCAATGCCGTGTAGGTTATTTACCCGCCTATCTGGACAGGGGAAGGAAGCTGGGAAGGCAGGAGAGAAGGAGAGTTAGACAGTGTGCAGGTGCAATTAGGATATAATCAGTGTTGGGTCAGACATGAACATATGAGGTGATCAAAAGTGATATCTAAGAATGTTACATTTGGGGCTTTATAGAAGTCCAATCGTTGGTGAAACAAGGCCAACAGATGCAAACCAATCTAAAACGTCAAAAGCATAAACACTCCTAGTGTCGATAGCAAACGTCCATGATACAAAGGCTTCCTTGACTGACACAAAAGAAAAGAAGGTGCTGAAAAGTAATGCTACTAAGACAGATACGCTTAATAACACGGCAAATGTTTGTCCGCGATTATTTTACATCCAGATCTGAAATTTAAACTTGAAAAAGAAATGTCATCGAAAACAAAGTCTGACACAGTGACAGACAGTTTTTTTTCACAAGAGATTTGGAGACGAATTGAAACACCTCAAACGTGTCTTTTAAGAGTAGTAATTGTTGCTTTTTATGACAGAGATTAATTGACACCTGCAATACCTGAACATTTCTTTGATCTCCTTTTTCCACACTGTCTGCTGATCACTAAAAATGAAACCAGTGTGGATGGGATCAAACCAACAAAACATCGCTAGTGACGTTTGTCTGTAGAATGGTTCTAATACATAATTTCATATAATATTTCCTGTTTCTGCTTATCTTCCAAACGAAGCACACTTACTTTTAACTAGACGCAAGTAAAACACAAGTAAAAGAAAAAAAAAAACCCTAATTATTCGCAGGTGAACAGGATGATAACAGATGAGTACGTACACAAGATAGCTTTATCTGCCATCATATACAAAAAGGTTCTAAATTCTTAACTGGCTGTCTGCCAGCTGTGGGTGAAGGTAGAAAGCAATGTTGATCTGTATCAAATCTGTTTTTCATTTTTGGATGTTGATCTCTGCACCTGTTGACGTGTTCTCAGGCAGGTAGACTTATCATGGTCTGGTTAAATTACACGAGGGGAGCACCACATCATCCGCAAAGTCCAGGTCTTCAAGCAGAATGCAGAGTCTACGATGCATACGTCCGCCTGGCTATTGTGATGGTCTTTGTGGTCCAGCCGATGATCAAGCTATAGAGGAAAGACGACAATTAACATCCTGATTCTACCTCAAAGCTTTCTGATAGTGACCAGTATGACCAACTCTGCATAATATATTGTGATAGGTACCCAAGATCACGGAACAGAGCTTCTCGGCTATTTGGCAGTGTCCTAAGAGTTTCCACTGCATTCGTTTTTCCGCACTGTCGAATGCTTACTCGAGGTCTCTCTATGCAGCACTGAAGGGGGATTTTTTTTATAACACTTACTCCATGATGATGCATAGCGTGGCCATCTGAATTTAGCGTATCTTTCTAGAATTCTGTAGTCCCCTGTTCTTAATAGCAAACCGTTTCCACATAGAATACTCATTTTCGGAGACATGAGATACGGAACAACATAATCTCTCTAAATCTCTCCAAATGTATAATTTTTAAGAGATCAGTGTGGATGAATAATTCAGCTGTCGCTACCAAGTGTAGCTAGAAAGTGTTGGCATGATGAAACGTTTTTCATCAGACAGAGTGTAAACACAGGTAAAAGACACAGAGTCAAACGTAAACACAAGTAAAAGACACAGAGTCAAACGATTTCAAGTTGTCGGAACTGAGCGATATACTTCACCGCTCCCTCCCATACAATCTACAGATTGTACGGGACAGAGCAAATTATGCTTTACTTCCTCTACTTTGTTATGTTTGTATATATTTCTTTTTGTTCGTTTGCTTTTGTTTTTGTTTGATTCGTGTAACGTACTTGGTTTGTCTGACAGTCGAGCAATATCTATAAATCCTTACTGATAATCCAGCAAAGAAGTGTCATACAAGGCGGATGTAAAGGTCTGTCTCTGACCTCGTACGCAAGAGCCATACTGCGAGACTGTCGGTGTACTGATTACAATATGTTTCTTTTTTCTATCTTCCTGTGGGCCTTGGATTCACAAATGAAAAGGAAATAGTCACTAGTGCAATATGATGATGTTTGCAGCTAACATTGATTTGTGTTGTGTGTGAAGTAAAGTATACTCTATGTAGCTGCATTGCACTGTATTGTGAATTAAGATGTTATTGCCATTAGTGGGAAAAGTGTTACCATACGCCCTATTGTCGAAGACACTTTCGCAAAACAAGTGTTGCCTGAATTGTTGACCAGAATATCAATGGGCGAGTGGAAATCGGTTTCTGCCTACCGTTGATCCCTGTTATTCAATTGACAAAAAACAAGTATTGAAGTCGACTTCCTATCATCATATATTTGTATGCACTGCACCTGTGATTGGAATAATTATTTCTCAAAATTGATTCATGCTAAAAACAACCAACCAACCAAACAAACAAACAAAACAACTGACATGCTATTTTCTGTCACAAAGCATATCTGATTTTTAATTTCGCCAAAACAATGTTAGATGATGCTCTTTTTTTTTATAATTTCCAGGATTATGACAATGTAGATCTGGAGAAAAAAAGCAAACGAAGAAAATAAATATATATTTATGGAACACAATCAGTGACGTTACAGAGTAATATACATTTGCCAAATATGTCTTAAACTTGAACTCTAGGATATGATGTGTGTGTGTGTGTGTGTGTGTGTGTGTGTGTGTGTGTGTGTGTGTGTGTGTGTGTGTGTGTGTGTGTGTGTGCGTGCGGCATACAAATATATCCCGTTGTTTCAGATATGGACCAATTATGCGGTTTATGACCAACAACAATATGCTCGGATTTTATGGGTTCACATTCGTGTCAGAAGTGATCTCTACCATCATTGCCAGTGAGAGATGTTTCTGTATCCTACAGCCTCTTCGCTCCCAGACTGTCATGTCTGCCTCCACCACCACCGCCATTATCGTGGTGGTGAACGTGGTGGTAGTAGGGCTGTACTTCTTCGTCACTTCACGATACCGCCTGGTCTGTGCCTATGATCCTGTCACTACCACAACCACGTGGGTCTTTGCGATTGGTCAGTTTTACATGAACAACAAGAAAGCTGTTGACTTTTTGGATGCATTTGTGTTCGGTCTTAGCATTCCTGTTATAGCGATCGTAGTGGTGGTGGTGACAACAGCAGTGACTTTAATCAAACTCCGTCATGCAGCAGCCTGGAGGGCTGGCACCTCATCCAGTACAGGTGTGTCAGCAAGAGAAGTGGCACTGACCATGATGTTGGTCTACAATTCCATCTTCTTTGTCATTTGTGTATTTCCGTTGGCCATGTTCAGGTGAGTGACTGGATCCACGTTTTTGTGGAGTCGTAAACCAATTTGTTACTAACGGCTATAACGGCCCATAACATTTTTTCTTCTTTATGGAATATTTCAGAAAGTATTTGATCGATCTTTCTGAAAATTTGAAGGTATGTTCATTATAGGTCACAGATAATGGCCCATGTTTACCAAAATAACCGTTACTAACGGCTATAACGGCCCAAAATGTTTTTTTTTTTCTCTTTATGGAACATCTAACGCGTGTTCAAGATAAACTGGGAGTGCGTTTACATGCTTTGCATCTTGTTGTGTTATATTTCCTTTAATTATTGTGCTTTCTTCCATTGAGCTTTCCAATGGTGACTTGTTCGTTGTCAGATCCAGCATTAACCATATATTGGGCTTTTGTAATACCATTCTTAAAGACTTTTAAGGTGGCTGTCTCAAGTGAGTTCAGACTAGAAACATGTTTACCAAAGAGACATTTACATGTCACCAAAAGTGCTTTTGAGTCAAAATGCTACCGCCTTTGAGCTCATGCACTTCATTAATATCCAGTCTTCCAAACTTGTCAATTATCTTCCTCAAATAAAACAATACTTATAAAAGACACACGCTAGAAACACCCTGTTGAATATTCGTTGTTATCGTGTGCAATGCGGAGAATCATTACTACTTCGTAATGCGCCTTTTGATTGCCTAATCATACTAACGACAAACTATGCAAAATCGAGATTCTGAGTTGCGTAGAACTAATACAATCGCCCGATAATCTCAACTTTGATGTCATATGTGCAGCTATCTTAAAATTCGATCTTGCGTATTAATGAAATAATTATCTAAATGCTGGAAATTGAATTCTTGAGCCACAGATATCTGACCCAAAGATCAAAGATACGAAGGCATATTATAGTCTTCAAACGTTGTAAGCGATGTGAGATTTGGTCACCGTTTTGGCCACCATCATGTTTGTAAAACTGTCAGATGGAGCAAAGTGGTATATTCAATGCATTCTTTATTCATGTTTAAAAAAAAAAAAAATTCTGTGCTAAGTCAGTAGCGCGCCGCTAGTCTACAAAGACTTCGGACAGTGGCAACATAAATCGAAACCGATACATGATCATCACCTTTTGACAAATCATTTACACTCAAAAAATCAGACTGTCAAATGTCACAGAGAGAGAGAGAGAGAGAGAGAGAGAGAGAGAGAGAGAGAGGAGAGAGAGAGAGAGAGAGAGAGAGCAGGAAAGGGTGCATAACTAGAAAACGAACCGTGGCAGTCTAACCCTGACAAAACATTTGTAGCGGCAGCACAGGAGGCAGCACCAACAAGGAACATTGACTGTCCCGAAATTGCTGGTTTTAAACAGGAGTGATGTGATCGAATGCCACCTCTTGGCACTGGCACTGGAGATGCGGCATCGGCATCATGAAGACATCACAGGTGCAATAACGAGGCTAATGACCTTTCCCTCCCTAGTGACATGACTTCTTCACTGTGTATTCTACGCAGTGCAAGCAGAGTAGCTGACCTTTCATCTGGCATTAACAGTTCTCAATTGCCCGGTCCACATCAGCAACGTCTGTGCTGTGTGACTGGCAGTGGAATGAATGACGCCATGCATGGTCATTGATGGGATAAATGTTGGCGGGGCACAAATGAGAGAGCGACTGAGTGTACAGCAAGGAAGCCAAGTAGGCTTGCAACATACGACGCAAGGCAGCGAATCCGATGATCGGGTTACACTATGCATTATGATCCGGCAAAATTCGTCCGTGACAGGCTTTTGCGTTTCAAATGCAGTTCAAACAGTAGACAGGCTTAGAAATGACAACAAACTGAAGTATATCATGTTTATCAAATATATACTTACTTCTACTTCTCTCTCTCTCTCTCTCTCTCTCTCTCTCTCTCTCTCTCTCTCTCTCTCTCTCTCTCTCTCTCTGTGCCTGTATGCGTGCATGTTGTGTGTGTGTGTGTGTGTGTGTGTGTGTGTGTGTGTGTGTGTGTGTGTGTGTGTGTGTGTGTGTGCAAACTGTGTCAGCATAGTAAAAATACTACAACAATGCATATTCTCAATCGAAAGATGGGTTGTTAAGCGTTGTAGTCAATTAGACCAAAGAAAGGTAATATTACAAATATTAATAATATGACATGCAGCGAGTTGTATGCATGGCCTGTTTTCAACATTTTTTTTTTTACATTTCCATTTTAAGTTACATGAATGATAACGACGACGGTAACGATGATGAAGATATTCCACTAATGCTGCAAATGATGATGGTGACAATACCTGTATTTGAAATGAAACTAAGAAAGAATGAATTCAGGACACATAAAGTCTTTGCACAAGACTGGGTAATTTTAGCAAATCGTTGCTACATGTGTATCATGGTTATTATAACGTACGAATATGGTTCAAATATAGTTTATGTTTGTATTGTGTGTCATTGTAGTCATGCCATAGACCAGTTCCGCATCCAACAGTATATGAATCAGAAAATGCAGAATTAAGATCAACGATACTCCGTTCTCTTGCCATTTGCTAATGAAGGAGAAATGGAATCAGATAGCTAAAATGATTATACCTCCTACACATATCCTTGCCTATCCCCAAATTCCAACGTTTAATCCAATACACTCATAGTGGGGTTAGATGAAAAAGCACGACAGCATAAAGAACGTGACTTACATAAGTTTAAACGGTGCAGAGGTTTCTAATAGGAGGCGTACAAATGCAAGAGGCCTGCTGTCAAACAGATTTTGTGTAACGAGCTGACTGTCGCGAGTTCGAACGACTGATGAAGTTGTTTTTTTTTACGGCTTGAAAACCCTCTTCGACCAGTTAGCAGTAGCAAGGTGTTATTCACCTCATGGCAGGTTCAACGTGACAGAAAGAGATGGATGGCACTGCATTCCTCCATACCGTCCCCTAGTCACTATGAACCTTTGACAGATCGCTGTCCCTGTGGATACTGGAACTTAGACCTTTTTCTTCTTTTCTTTTTAAACAGACGTAATTATAGCGCTTCCTGATTTACCTGTAGTACCTACATAGAAAAATGAGTAACTATTTTGTATTGTGCTGCCCCCAGTGTTGTGAAAAATATTGTTATAAACGAAAACAGTAGTAAATGATCAGATTGATAGCGGGTATGAGTAAAAACAATACTGGGACAATCTCAGAAACTTCAAGAAGGAAAAGTGTTCAGTGCTCCAGAAGACAGCAGCATTCTTGGAACACTCAGAAAGTATTTCGAGCCGAACGAATACATACAGCCTGAGGTTTAACATCGTGGGGAAAGAGGGAGAGCATATCCTGATGAACAAAAGCTTCGTTTAATTCCAGACTGCACTATATCACGTAATATTGCATATATTACTGGCAATTTTGTTTAAGAACCAAGTGAGCTTACGTGGTGCATTTGTCTTCAAACCAAGTAGATATATGCGATGCTTTGTTCTTCAAATGTGGCGAATTTGTATGTTGCTTTTGTCTTCTTTGGATAATATACAATCATGCACAAAGGTTTTATTATTGTTGTTGTTTCTGCTGTGGCTCTGCTGCAGATGTTATTGTTGTTGTTGTTGTTGCTGTTGCTGCTGCTGCTGCTGCTGTGATGATGATGATGAAGACGATGGTGATGATGATAATGATGATGATGATGATGATGATGGATGGTGATGATGATGATGATGATGATGACGATGATGATGTTCATGATGATTGTGATGATGATGATGGTGATGAGTCTAAACTGCTGTGTGGACAGGGTGGTGATGATGTCTGTGCCGGAGATAAACGCCGGACGACGTCAACAGAACCTGTTCTTCACCTTCATCTGGTTGTTGGATATCATGTCCTACGTCAATGCCACCTTCAACATCATCATCTACTACAGCATGGGCTCCCGCTACAGACGGACCTTCTGGCAGCTGATGGGTAAAGGACACAAGAGAGACAGCCGCCACAAAGAACAGGTGACCATCACAACATGACTTCAGTCACCTCTGGTTCTCATCTCTGACTTTGATGGCGACTCGTTATGAAGACATGAGCAGCTAGCATGCCAGTGTCTGATGTTGTGGGAAGACGAACTAGAGCAAAGGGGCAGCAAAGCAAGCGTTACAAAAAAGACATGTTTAAAATGAAATGCATCCTGCCATCAGCCTGCTGATCAACTACATAGATTTGAAGGTGGATGAACATATGTATGTTAAGAAACAAATGATGCAATAAATGCAGGGAAACAGACATAACTTGCTTTGCTATATCACATGCATAGTCTTGCCTTGGTAACAGACAGCCGATCAACCAGTCAGAAAACAACAACAACAACAAAAAAACCCGAAGATTATATAGGCAACAACAAAGTTTGTCTTCTTGTGCTTCTTTTTTCTTTTTTTTATTTGTTTGTTTTTTGTTTTTTGTGTAATTTTTGTGTGTGCATGAATTACAAGTGAAAAAAAGGAAAGAGCATGAAAAAAAGTAAATGGTATACATTAATACGACCCTCCTGTCGTTAGAGAATATGTGCATCAGATTAAGGTTTGGGCACCCCAGACCAAACATAGGATACAGGACTCTCTCTCTCTCTCTCTCTCTCTCTCTCTCTCTCTCTCTCTCTCTCTCTAAGAAGGGACGACATGGAATACAGTTAATACCTGATGCTGCAGAAGTCTTCCTGTTATTATTTGCAGATGATGTAATCCTTTTTTTCAGACACGGTGGTTGGGTTACAGAATCAGTTAAATGCATTAAAAGAAGAAACAGACAGACTTAAGTTAGCTATTAATATAGATAAGACGAAGATTATAGTTTTCAGAAAAAGATGTTTTCTAGCAGCTCGGGAAAAGTGGTGGTTTGGGAATTTAGAAGTGTTGGTAACCAATAGCTATAAATACTTAGGTTCAATTTTTACAACAAAATTAAATAATATGAGCAAGGGATGGTTAGAAATGTGTAGAAAAGGCAGAAAGGGAGTGATTGAAATTCTAAGATCATTAAGGAAGTTAAGATGTATTGACCCTACCATCTTTTAGAGGCTGTTTGATACACAAGTGGAACCAATGCTAACTTATGGTGCCGAAATATGGGGCTTTCTTGAGAATCAATTCATGGAAAAAGTACACACACTAGCAATAAAGCGTTTCTTGAATATCCCCATACATGGTTCTAACAAAATGGTATATGGAGAAACTGGCAAGTACCCTCTGCAGGTACGTGCAAAAATTAAAAGTATTAGGTAGTGGCTTCGTCTAGTTAAACTCCCATCATCCAGGATTAGTAGGCAGGCATATACAATATTATTAAATCAATACGAAAGTGGAAGACAAAACTGGGTTTTTCAAGTAAAGAAATTTCTATTCGAAAATGGTTTTGGTTTTGTTTGGAACAACCAGGGCGTCGAGGACGACTAACGTTTTAGTCCGTCTGCACTGTGTCACTTCTTGGCAATTCAGGTATGTTTGTTGTGTCCCTGACTCTCTCTGGTACTGTGTGGGCTAGGCCTAATCCTCGGTGACGGGAGACATCACGGCGTCGTCTTGCGTCGTCGTTACGTCGAGAAATGGAGTCACGCAGCCGGTTTTGTTTTGTGCGGTGATCGAAAATAATGGCAATTTAGCGTCTTTTTCGAGCGTTTATAGGTCAACTTGCGGGTAGAAGCGTTGAACCATCCCACCGCTGCCACCATGAAAAAAAAGACAGGGTACAGTATTCGTGATGGAACGGACACAACTCATATCGTGTAGATCAAGCTGGTTTATTATCTAGTCCTCCAAGATAAGCTGTCATACACTTGTAGGAGCAGTTTAATATTTAGTTTCCTACTTTGTATACCAGTGAGTAGCTGTCAGGTAAACAGGACAACCAGTTTTACAGGTTTACCCATTCCGGTCAAACATGTCCCCACAATTTGGGAACAGATGAAATACTATCCGTCACAAGAATCCACTTGATATTTAATGCCAACTAATTGTATATTGACATCAAGGACTAGAGGTATAAAGGAACTTTTTTTTTTTTTTTTTTTTTTTTTTGCGATTAACAACTATCACTTTCCACATCATATTTGCGCATCGAAATGGAGAGCATGGTGTCATAAGACAAGACTATGGCCCCACTCTCCACACATTCAAACAGAGACTTGTTAAAATATGTTTCAGGCTACATTTGACGAGCTAAAAACACATTCACAGCAGCAGAAGCTCGATGGGAGGCGTAAGAACGAACATTGCAGTTGTTACACGCCATGTGGTTATCGATTTGTCAAGTTTAGCAAGTAGCACTACTGTTGGGACACTCAGCTTTTAGAAGGACTTAGCAGGTCTGTTGTACTTTGGTGAGGGAAGAGGCTATGTCTACATTTAGTATTAACAAGACATTTTACAACAACCACAGTATGGTCCAAAGCATGTCTCCTTTCTCCTGTCACTTTGGTCAGTTCATCTACTAAATTGTGTTTATTGTTTGGAAGTTCATTAGCCTGCTGAAGTTGCATATGTTTTGATGCTCTCACAGAATAACGTCTCAGCATCCATTATTAAGGTGTGCACCAAAGAACACAATTCAAAGTTTACCATATTTAGACACTTAAATGCACTTCGCCCAGCCCTCTCACATCTATCAAGGTATACAAGGCGTATTGTATTAAAAGAAACAGATTGGTTCTCTCAGCTGATGGTGAGATGAACCTGGGAAAGTGGATTGGACACAACTACATTCATTTTTTTCCCTTGCAACGAAGGTTCTCTTTTCCTTTTTGAAACCTTTTTACATAAACAATATAATACATCATTCAATGTATTCACGTGCACCAATAAGTAAAGACTATACTATCATTCTTTAGTAATTCCATACACAACATTGTCCAAATCTATTTGATATAGCAGTCGTTCATTACAGAGAATAACAAAAGGAAATTCCCATGAAACTGAAGGGGTATTTGATGCTGAGTAGAAAATAGCGCAACAACAAACAAACAAACATTTTTTTTTTAATGAAATAAAAAAATATAAATAAAAAAATAATAAACAAAATAATAACATAAAAAGTATTTTTAAAAAAAACTCTTGACATAAAACAGTAAGTATTGTCTATGGCTGGAGAGGAGTTGACGGGAAAGGGGAGGAGCGGTTGGAAATAGGTGGGCGAGAGGGGGGGGGGGGGGGTAAAGAATGAGGAATAAAGAGAAAAGGAAGGGTCACATACCACTTTTACAAATCCAAACCTATTTGATCCACGCTCAACTGCAGGAGCATTAGAATGTTTTTTTTTTGTTTTGTTTTTTTTATAATACTGTGTACAGTTGTGTTAGCTACTGTGACATAAAAACACTCTAATAAGATCTAATTGCAAAGTGAGACGACTGCAGGCGGAAATCTAAACAAATCTTAAATAAATGTTAGCGAACCGCCCAGAGAAACGTGGACAAACGAGTCACAAGACAAAACACAACGCGTTTCGACCTCTTAGGCCTTCTTCCTTGCGCTGAACTCTGAAGCGATCTGAAGCGATCAAAGCTAAGTGAATTTTCGTTATTTTGTTCGTTTGTGACTCACCTGAAGAAGCCCTAAGAGGTCGAAACGCGTTGTGTTTTGTCTTGTGACTCGTTTGTCCACGTTTCTCTGGGTGGTTCGCTAACATTTATTTAAGATTTACTCTAATAAGAATGAAAATATTAGTAGTATTTATGGCTAATTTTTTACTGCGACGTACTGTAGTGTCTAATCTGCGCACAGTGTGCTATATGGTAACCAGTTTTTAATAAAATTATGATAGCGCATTTCCATTGTATGTGCATGCTTTTCTATTTGCTATCTATGTTTAAGTTCGCATGTAAATTCAGACAGTCTTGGTATTGCATTAATAATTCTACTTTTATAGACGAAAAACTTTGTCCATAGTAAAATAAGATTAAAAAAATTTGGTCTGTTTTTGTTTTTTCGTCGGTTCCGATCAAGATCAGCTCGACATTCAGTGACAATCTGAAACAATGTTCACATTTCTGTTTCAAATATCTTTCCAATTCCTTCCAGAATTCTTGTGTTATTGAACAATACCACAAATAGTTATGAATTGTGTCTCTTTCATTTTTGCAAAAACTGCATTTATCGCTGTCTGAGAGACCCATTCTTTTTAGAAGTATATTTGATACCAAAACTCTGTGGCAGTGTTTCAGTTGAAACCATCTAAATTTTATTTCTTTGATTTTTCGGACATGTTTTAATACAGTTTCCCAGTCTATCACTGTTTGTAACTTTATTTACCATTTTGCAAAAGAGTACATCTATTTTTTCCAGGAGCAAATTGTAGTAAATTTTTGATCCTTTGACACTTGTTATAATTTTCAAAACTTTGCTTTTATCATTCTTGACACTGTTTTCAAATGTTATGTTTCTTTTTCTAACGTATTCTGTTATAGCCTGGACACAGCCTAAATAATGGAGGTAATTCACCTGCACTCCTAACTTTGTTGAAAAACTTTTGTAACTTAAAAAAGTGCCATTTTCATCCATCATATCTCCCACATGAATTACATCTTTGTCAAACCATAACTTGAAATAAAAATGAGTTTTATCAATTTTGAATTTATCGTTATAAAAGATAGGTTCTGCTGCAATCTCCTCAGTATTCTCTAAATCTGTTTGTAAGTTCAAAGTGTCAGAAGATTTAAACACATCCTTCCAAAACTGGTTACACCTACTCTGTAAATACTTCTTTGACCCAAAATAATTTAGATTGTTTACTTCTGGACAGAGCGTTACTAAAACTGTCTTCCACTTTGAGCTCTTAGTAATTAATTTTCTAATCCATGACAGTTTTAAAGCTTGCATAAAGGCGTGAATGTCTGGCAAACCTATACCTCCATTTTCAATATTATGAATTGCATACTTTCGTTTAATTTTGTCAGGTTTTTTGTCCCATACAAATTCAAAACACATCTTTTGCAGATGTTTTATGTCACTGTCAGGGGGGTTTGGGAGTAACATCCACAGGTATACAAGTTTAGACAAAATAAGAGATTTTAATACTGCAACCTTACCGAGAGGAGTACGTTTTGACCCAATTTTAAACAAGTTTTGAAGTTCTGTAAACTTATCTGACATATTTATTTCTGTTAGTTTTGATAAATCAGTTGTCAACCAAATTCCTAGCAGTTTGAATTTTATAGGATTCCATATCATATGCTTTTCAGCCAAATGTACAGTTTGTGAGCCTTTCTTTTGCCCTAGCCATACGTTGCAGGTTTAAGACCTGAAATGCCTTCAAATTCTTCTATTGAGTTGAACAGTTTTTTTCATATGACATTTTATCCCCTTCTAATGTAATCGACGTGTCGTCTGCAAACTGGCTTATTTTAAATTCTGTGTCAGATATTTTTATTCCCTTAATTTCGTCATCTTCTCTTATTTTGCTCGCTAGTAATTCAACACATAACACAAAGAGATATGGGGATATAGGATCACCTTGGCGACATCCTCTCCTAATGGGAAAACTCTAAGATAACTTTCCGTTAACGATTACATGAGCTTTGATATTTTTGTAAAAAGTGCATATCCATTTACTCATATCCTTTCCAAAGCCACAGTAACTGATAACTTTTTCCAAGTAGACCCAGTTTATGAAGTCGAAAGCCTTCTCAAAGTCGACTGAGACCAGTAATCCAGGCAGATTTTTGTTTTCTAAGTAATGCATCATGTCGTACCATAGTCTTAAATTATCCCCAATATACCTCCCTGATATGAACCCTGTCTGATCTTCGTGAATTAGTTTAGGTAGGACTGTTTTAATTCTATTAGCTATGCAGGTTGATCCTATTTTATAAGTAACATTTAACAGTGAGATTGGTCTCCAGTTTTGTATATATTCCTTGGGTTTGTCTCCCTTGGGTAACCATATTATTATACCTTCTCTTTGAGTTACTGACATTTCTCCTTTATAAAAGCCTTCATTTAGAGAACGGATTACAAAATCTCCCAGCTGTTTCCAAAAAAAAATTAAAGAAATTAACTGTAAATCCATCCGTGCCTGGGCTTTTTTCATTTTGCATATTTGTCAATGCTTTTGTTGCTTCTTCTTTTGTTATGAGACCCTCCAAGTTATCAGATTCGATTTTGCTTAATTTTGGTAATGTTTTTGTAAACTTGCCTATATCGGTATCCCGCAATTTCCGTTCTTTATACAGATCATGAAAAAAGGGTTTGGTCTCGTCTAACAAATCGGTTGTTTCCGTCAATACACGGCCATCTGCTGTTGTTAGTTTTAACATCTGTTTGCTAATAAAATATCTTTTTTCAAGATTACAAAAATATTTATTTATTTTCTCCCCTTGTATTGCCCACCTAACCTTTGATCTTAACATTATCCCTTCCACTTTTGTTTTTCTTATCTCTACCAGCTGAACCTTCTTCTCCTTTAGAGTTATTCTTTCAGCTTGGTTTAGATGAGAATTGCTCTCAAGGGTTTGTATTTCTTGTTCTAAAGTTTGTTCGGTCTTTTTAAGGTCTTTGTTTTTGTGTATGCTGTACGAAATTGTTTTAGCCCTGATTTCTATTAGTAAGGCGTCCAAAGAGTAGCTGATCAGATACTACAAATTGAATCTGATCGTTATGTATTTGTTTTAAATTTTCTCTCATATACGGAAGAGCTGCATACTGACACTTAGTTTCTTCTATTAGGTTATTTATTGATTGAACATATATGTAATCTTTTAACAGTGACGAGTTGAATTTCCAAAGATTTTTTTTCCCCCTCAACTTTAAAGATAACTTCCATTGTAATGAGCGAATGGTCACTGCGGTAACCAAAATGAATATCAGCGTTACTCACTGAAGTAATTAATGTTTCCGAAACTAAGAAATAGTCAAGGCGGCTTTGTTGACGTGGATTTGGCCTTCGCCATGTGTATATGAGGACCTCTGGGTTAAATTCTCTCCAAACATCTATTAATTATAACTCAGATATAATTTCAGTCACTTCCTCCCTAGCTTTAACATTGTTAATATTTTTATAATTATCATAATCTAAGGCTGGATTGAGTACTAAAATCCAGTCACCAGCAATAACAATATTCGGGCTACCCGCTTCCTCAGTTTGATTTTTAATGTTCTGAAAAAACGCTGGGTCATCCCTGTTTGACCCATAAATATTAACTAATGTTATTTGTTTCCCAAACGAATTTATAACTAAAATAATATAATTTCCTTTCGTGTCCTTAACTGTTTTTTTTTCTGTTTTAAAGTCAAAGTTATTGTTAAATAAAATCCCCACTCCTCTTGACCTACTGTTATTTGAAGAAAATACACATTCAAATCCCCATTCAGCTCGTATCTGGCGTTCTAATTTTTTTTTTTTTTTTTTGTAAAATGTGTATCTTGTATGAAATATATAGAATATTGTTTTTGTCGTAAGTGTTGCAAACACATCTCTCCTTTTTCCAAAGTTTCCAAGACCCTGGCAGTTAAGAGAAGATATTTTGATACTATCCATTATTATTTTGCTTATTTCTCTTTTGTCTAATGCTCCTTTCCATTGCTTTGGTTTGTTTGTTTGTTTGTTTGTTTGTTTGTTTGTTTGTTTTTTAAGATGATATGAATAAGTTCAAGCGAATGCGACTTTATGTACAAAAGGACAAAATGAAAAGAGAATAAACAAAGCATTTTTTTGTGAGTGGTCGTTGGACACAGGCATTCCAGGATTTAAAAAAACCCTCACAGGATTCGCATTCATAAGTGACATATCTGCGGTTAAAGACTACAGACACCATAACAATAATGAAAAGTAACATTCCACACCTCATCTTTTCTTCCATGGACATCCATTTGCAAACAGTTTCCATCAAAACAAGCACAAAATGTAACAAAAACTGTGCTTTTTGTCAAAGCAGACATTTTTCACATGCGCCTTTCATACTAGAAAAAAAATCATAAAAAGTAATAATAAAAAGTTAGGCGTACATCAAAAAATCATTTTGTGTACACATAATATTTAACAAGCACACAACATCCCAGAGCAGCATACATGACCGGCTTTTCCCAAAGCAGCATTCTTGCCCATATGTTTTGCTTTAACATGTGTGCGCGTGCGCCTGTGTGCGCGCGTGTGTGTGTGTGTGTGTGTGTGTGGCGTGTGCGTGTGTGTGCGCGCGCGCGCGCGCACGCGTGTGCGTGCATGCGTGCGCGTGTGTGTAAAGGGTGGGGGGCAAAGGGGGGGGGGGGGACGTATGTTTGTAAATCAGCCAGATGTATTTATAAAGTTCATCTTTTTTCTTGTTCCTCCGAAAAACATGTGCAGAGGGAAGAAGCCAGCAAAACAAAAACCAGAATCAACTTCAGTGCCTTGGGGAAAGAATAGAAACTAAGCAAACCAAAATAAAACTCCCAGTTCAACAAACATACTTTTATCATACAAGTATTTTACATTGGTACAGTGTGATCTCATAAGGAAAGATCCTCTGTGTGTGTGTGTGTGTGTGTGTGTGTGTGTGTGTGTGTGTGTCGCGCGTGTGTGCGCGTGTGTGTGTGTGCGCGTGCGTGTGCGCGTGCGTGTGTGTGCGCGCGCGCATGTGTGTGTGTGTGCTCGTGTGTATGCGCGCGCGCGCGTGAGTGTGCATGTGCGTGCGTGCGCGCGCGCGCCTGCATGGGAATGTGTGCGCGCGCGTGTGTGTATGCATGCACGCGTGCATGTGCTCACGTATATGCCCTGTCTTAATCAGGAACATCTTTCAACAAAATCGAAAGGAGACTGGAAAAAAAGTGGGATAGGGAGGGGGTGGGGAGACAGCCAAGTTTTAACCAACGCCAATAGCTACACACCTGTATACAACCTCAATATTACAATGACTTCGGCAATAATTGAGAATTACATGTGCAACTTTTTACTAACATTTTTCTTTGTATATACTTGAATGCCAAATTATCTGTTTTGGAGGAAAAAAAGAGAGAGAAAAAGAGAAAGAGAGAGAGGGGGGGGAGAGGGAGGGGGGGGAGAGAAAGAAAGAGAGAGAGAGAAGAGAGAGAGGGGGAGATCCCAAGAAAGAGACAGAGAGAGGGGGAGAGGGGGGGGGGGTATGTTCATATGATACTTCAGCTAAAACATTTGAACATAACATTTACACAATTACTGAATTAGGTCATGGATGATTTAAAGGAGACTGAACAACTCAGCACTTAACATGTGACATATTATTTGTACACAATAAAATCAAGATTAAACAGTTCAGCAGAAGGATCATAATTCGTATTAATATTCTAGTTTGGACTAGACTTTTACCAGTCCAAACTAGAATCTCAATATGGCCTAGTCCATATTAAGATTCCAATTTGGTCTAGCAAAAGTCTAGTCCAAACTGGAATCTTAATACGGCCTAGGCCATATTGAGATTCTAATTTGGACTAACCGCTAGTCCAAACTGGAATTTAGTCCAAAATGGAATTCACACACACACCACACACACACACACACACACACACACACACACACACACACACACAACCGCACACACACACACACACACACACACACACACACACACACACACACACACACACTTACTTACTCTGCTTGGTAACACAAGTATGAAAAGATATCAGTTTCTGAGTGAGCAGGTGGCACAGTCGGTTGTGTCACTGACACCTGACTCAGAGCACTGAAATCAGTTCAACGTTCTTTGCCCCTATAAGTGTTGGACCGAGTCGTGTTCTGCCTGTCTGGTGAACAATATACAAAGCAACACAGCCGAACACTCACCAGTCAGTCAGTACGTTTGAAACAGTTTGACTGCCAGTGGTGACGATGGATTTTGCCCAAAAAGAACGATTTTATGAAGAGATCGACAAAATTATCCGAACACTAGATCAACGGAAACGGGACACATTTTGCGTTTCCCAAGAAAAATATCACAAGATTGTGTCTGCACTGAAACTTGAGAAGCTTGCCAAATGTGACGATGGGCTAAAGTTTAAATACTGGGCACAAAAAAAACAACAACTACAAGCTCGAAGTTGTTGGAAATCGGGACATTGTGTTCTGCAAAAGTCAGAATTGTCCTCTGGTGACAAGAGAGGAGTTGTTTCACACAATTTTGCGGTGCCATGAACGCGTCGGACATGCAGGCCGTGATAAAACATGGGCCGAAGTCAGTGGAAACTACGCTGGAATAACGCGTCGAGCTGTAGACGTGTTCTTGAAGACGTGTGTGAGCTGTGGCCAGCGACAAGTTGTGAAGCCTTTGCCATCAGGGAAACCAATGATAAATTTGACATTTCTGCACCGTGTGCAAATGGATCTGATCGACTTTCGTAGTCGTCCGGACCAGGATTTCAAGTGGATATTGCACTGCAGAGACTGCTTTTCTAAGTTCAGTTGGGGTTATCCCCTCGTTTCCAAGTCAGCAGTAGAAGTTGCAAGACACCTGCTGGAACAGTTTTCAATCTTTGGACCACCCCGAATTCTACAGAGCGACAACGGCCGCGAATTTACCGCAAGCGTTATCAGGGAGGTTT
>CM065729.1:29039832-29042332 GCA_033310375.1 Conus canariensis | reverse complement strand
GACAAAATCGTTCTCAGAGGGTGACACAGTTGGACTGAAGATCCATGGTGCTGACCGTACAAACACCGATGTGCGGTTGGTGACGTGCAAAGTGCTAGAGTCCAAGATACAGGAAGAAAGTCTCTTGTATAGAGTCTACTGGCCTGCTGGTATCATCAAAGGTTGGTTTCGGGGGTAAGAATTGGTCGACATGAACACTATAGTTCTCCCAGATTTGGATGCAGTCGATCCAAGATGCCTTTCAGAAGTGACACTGATACAGGCTTCAAGAGCCTCGACCAAATGGCAGAGCCGAGCGAGTGTAAGGACAGTGTGTTCTTGCTCAGGGTATTGCAAAAGCAAAACATGCTCCTGCAAGGCAGCAGGAATCCCGTGCGGCACTAAATGCCATTCCAAAAATGTGAAGTGCAAAAACTCTGGCACCGAGTAGGGGATTCATATTTTACACATGTAGAAAAAGGCGATGTGTTTTAATGAATGGTGTATTTCTAACGAATGGTGTATTTTAACGAATGGTTTATTTAAACGAATGGTGTATTTTACCAAATTGAATTAAAGGTGTACTTTTTTAATACTTAACAATTAAAACAGATCGACACAAATGTGTGTTTGTGTGTGGCAAATGTGTGCGTGTGCGCGCGCGTGTGTGTGTGTGCGCTGCTGCTGCTTCTTCAGACTAACTGCATACTGCAAACAACAGTGCCATTTGTATCCATATGACGAATAACACAATTCCATCTTTCCATCTTATCCAGCAGACACAAATTCAGATTGGGCTAGTCCAAACTCGAATTCCAATATGGACTGAATTCCAGTTTTGACTGGCTGTTAGTCCAAACTAGAATCTCAATATGGCCTAGGCCGTATTAAGATTCTAGTTTCGACTAGTCCGATCCGGAATCGGTCTAGTCCAACCTGGGATCTTAATATGGCCTAGGCCGTATTAAGATTCTTGTTTGGACTAGTCCGATCCGGGATCGGTCTAGTCCAAACTAGAATCTTAATACGGCCTAGGCCATATTGAGATTCCAGTTTGGACTAGACCGATTCCGGATTGGACTGGATTCCAGTCTGGACTGTGACATATATATATATAGATATATATATATATATATATATATATAGATATATATATATATATAGATATATATATAGATATATACACAGTATTAAAACGTCCTTTAAAAATCTGAAAGAGCTCGACCCCTTGGGGAGCAACATTTGCTAAAGATATTTTTAAAATGAAGTGCTAAAATATATCTACAAGCTTGTTTCGAGATATATCACAGTATATATCTCTCCTCAGGATGGCTTCAATGTGGCACGCCAACGATCTTTTATGGCGTGCGGGACCTGATTTCATCTCTGTTTGTGCGTGCCGATCTTATTTGCTGCACGTGAGGCCTGTGATTTTTGTTAGGGCCTGTTCAGGTGGAATGTGCTAGCAAAGATATATATATATATATATATATATATATATATATATATATATATATATATACTCAAACCAATGTCATACATTGCCTCATTTGAATTTTGCACAACAGTTTGATATCTCTCATGAAACATAATTTTCACCCCTACCGCCTCCCCCCCAAACAAACAAACAAACAAACAAACATTTAAAAAAAAATCAGAGAGAGAGAGAGAGAGAGAGAGAGAGAGAGAGAGAGATCTAGGATTATATTTCTATGTACTCTTGTGTGTGTATGTGTGCGTGCATGTGCGTGCGCGTGTGTATGTGCGTGCATACGCGCGTGCGTGCGTGTGTGTGTGTGTGTGTGTGTGTGTGTGTGTGTGCATGCGCGCATGTGCGTGTCTCCCCTCAACCCTGGTGTACCATTTATTTAAATGCTGTATGCACACATACAATTTGTTTTGTTTTCCCTATCATTAGAACTTGTGAAATGCTCCAGACTATATAATTAAGCATTCATTGTTTTTTCATAAAAATGTTAGACTTGACATCATATTTCAATGTACCTATTCATTTTCAATCAGTATTTTTAAGCCATATCTTCATTAAAAATATGAAGGAAAAAAAAATTGAATCAGAACAAAGAAACAATCATACTAAATAGAATAACTCAAATGAACCAAAATGTAAAGCTTAATCCCACAGAGAAGGAAGAAAAACAAAGACAACAAATTTGTAGTTAGAGCTTATTTACATTCAGAGCTGAACATATTGACCACATTACTTTCCTGTCTCTGTCTGCCACCTCGTGAGCTAGGATTGTAGTAGACAAAGTCAAAATCATACTTATCAAATGGATCCATTTCACACCACTCGCTTGTTGTCATCAGCACTGATACCCACTGGGGCCATGGCACGTTTAAATGTCTCGTCCAAGTTAGAATGAATGTTCAGCCTGACCACCACCCCGTTTAACGTTTTGGCCAGGATTCTCCCTGTAGAACTCCAGGCCGACATGGTGGCAGAGTGATCCATGGCACTCCGGAGCAGCTTGTAGTTGGCGGCTGTCAGGTCCTCCCCGAT
>CM065729.1:29017332-29029832 GCA_033310375.1 Conus canariensis | reverse complement strand
CTTTACTTGGGTTGTTAATTTAACAAGATGTTCAGTTGTAGATCTGCCTTTTCGAAATCCAGCTTGGTTGACAGGTATTACTTTATATTTTTCGCAGTAATGAACTAGTCTATTTAAAACAATCTTTTCCATTAGTTTGCGTGTGTGGGATGTTAAGGCGATTGGACGATAGCTGTTTTTATCTGCTCTGGGCTTTCCTTGTTTGTGTATTGGAATAATGATTGAGTGCTTCCAGACGAGAGGGATATTACCATCAGACCAGCATTTCTGTAAAAGAAAACGAAGAAATTCTATAACATTATCTGGCAAGTGTCCCAGCATTTCATTTGAGATTCCGTCTAAACCAACGGATGTTTTCTTCTTAAGACTTGAAATACATTCTTTTACTTCGTACAATGTTATATCAGCATTTATATACGATCCATTTACATTAATTGTTTCTCTATGTGTTCTATTTTTTTTATTGATTTTCTCTATATCTCCTGCCTTTCTCTGAGAGTCCAGTATTTCTACTATAATTTGCAAACATTTCACTTCAAACTATGGCAGGTCCAGGGTGCCCTACCTCGGATGCGGAGGTAAGTATCACCAATGGGAAACTGACCACGGATGTGCACATCAAAGAAACGGACGCCAACATGTCCCTCCCCTTCAACTCATGCCATCCACGCCACTGCGTCCGCGGCATTCCCTTCGGACAGAGCCTCCGACTGAGGAGACTATGCTCAGAGGAGGAAGTATTCTTCAAGCGTTGTGTGGAACTGAAGGGCCGTCTCGTGAAGCGGGGCTACCCACCTGGCCTGGTGCAAAAAGCCATTGACCGGGCAGCAGCAATACCAAGGCAGCAGACCCTCACGTACAGGAACAGGACCAACTCCACAGGACGCATCCCCTTCATAATTACACACAACCCCGCCCACCCTCCCATTGCGCAGTGGCTACAGGAGCTCCTGCCCACGCTCCATACCAGCAGAAGGATGAGAAAGGCCATTCCCCAAGCCCCCATGGTAGGAGAGCAGGAAGTGCAGAAACCTGCGCAGTCTGCTCATGCCCTCCCAGCCTCCCCCTGTGCAGGTGGCAGTGTCCCCAGGGCCTGCAGGCTGCTACAGGTGCCAGTCAAAGAGCTGTGTCCTCTGCGCGGAACATCTGCAAGAGACCACACAGTTTACCAGTGTCCGCACCGGTCAGGTGTTCCAGGTACGCCATAGACTGACGTGCACCAGCAGTGATGTGGTGTACCTCATCAATTGTGCACGCTGTGGGGACACGCAGTACGTTGGGGAGACGGGACAGCCACTAAAGAAACGCTTTTATGGCCACAGGTCAAGCATAAAAAATGAAGGGACCAGAGAAACGGAAGGCTGCCGTGCTGAAACCCTGGTAGCCAAACACTTCCAAGCCAACAACCACTCCATGGCGGACATGAGGGTTGTTGCAATAGAACAGTGCCACTCCAAGAATGCGTGCAAACGCAAAGTCAGGGAACGATTGTGGCGCCACAAACTGAAAACAAATTACCCTGACGGCCTAAATGTATGGGACTAGAACTCAGGTGGTGTCCACGATACTTCCCCTGCTGCCACTCGGACAAACTCTGTGTGTGTGCGTGTGTGTGTGTGTGTGTGTGTGTGTGTGTGTGTGTGTGTGTGTGTGTGTGTGTGTGTTTGAAAGAATGAAAAGAAAGAAAGAAAGAAGGAAAGAAAGAAAGAAAGAGAGAAAGGAAGAAAGAGAGAGAGAGAGAAAGAAAAAACAGAGAAAGGAAGAAAGAGAGAGAGAAAGGAAGAAACAGAACAAAAATCTTCCAGGTTTGACGACATAAACGCGAGACCAATAAATACGTATAGACGATGACGTATGACACGATAAACGTCAAAGGAGGACTACTAGGTGTTCCAAGGTGACAGTCCTGATGAAGTCAAGTAAAGACGAAAATTTGGCAGAGAACTGGTGTTTTTTGTTGTGATCAAGTGTATTATCTCTCCACTTTTAAGTGAGCAACAAACTGTATACTTATGGATCCACCAAGTCTGCATTAGTGTCTCTCACTCTGGCCATTTTTAAGCAAGAACTATGCTTACCACAAATGACCTACCACAAGTATCCCATGATGGATCTGGCCAACCCAGAAAGGAGACCTGTCTAAGAAGAGGACACAACCTTACCTCCAAAATTGAACATTACCAGTCACATTTCACTTTCTTGAAAAAGTGTGTGAGTAAGCAACTTATTCCCCAAGGCATGAAGGTTTCCTTTGCCTACTCAGCCCTACCGCCAAGCACAGAACTACGGGGAAGCATAGTGAGGGAGTTTCACCAGGCAGAGAAAGCTACTGCAGTTCTTTGTAGAGACTTTTATGCCAGTGCTACCAAAACACTCCGATCCGAGCTGGAAGCAGTCAAAGCAGAGCTCCGAGGAACTCTCACAGACACTGAGTACACCAGCTACTTGGGGACACTGCGCAAAAAACAAAATCGTATAGCTAAAGTCTGCCACATCACGAAACAAAAAAAGCTAAAGAAACTTTCCCACATCGCAGAGGAAGATGGAAAAGACAAAAGGAAAAAGGATAAACCGAAAAATAGACGCTTCAGAAGAACAGACGTAACTCAAGCAGAACCACAGCAAGTCGTCAATTTATCATCGAAACCGCTCTCCAGGGAACAGACTCGGCTTCTCTCTTATGGCCCAAAGTTTTGTCCGACCCCCAGAACCTATGATGAGGTTAAACTGCTGGAGGACACGGAGGAAGGCCTGAGAAGAATGCGACTCAAGGAGTTCTTCTTTGAAGAGGATGCCCCCACACAGCTACCCTCTACTTTGCGGTTCCACAAAAAGTCCTTTTGGGAACCACCCAAGAACCGGGACTCAGCCATGGAAGCCTTTGCGGCCACTCTGCTATCACAAGTGACGTCTTACACTCCTATACCTCCCAATCACGTTAACATCAGCCACACATGTCGCCACGCCCTCGCTGAACTCAAGAAACAGGTGGATGACAGGGTACTACGCATCTCAACAGCTGACAAAGGGGGTGCCGTGGTCGTCCAAGACTTTGAACAATATCACAAGGAAGCGATGCGCCAGCTGACCAATCCAGAGCATTATGAACAACTCCAATCAGACCCAACTAAGGAAATTGCCAGGGCATCCAATGAACTCGTCAGAAAGCTGCACAACGCCGAGTTCATCAACGACAAGACCAAAGATTGGGCAATCGTGAATCTGGACATGGTGAGGACACACAGTTTCTACCATTTGCCGAAAATTCACAAACGCCTCAACGACCCCCCTGGTAGGCCTGTAGTGTCTGGAGTTGACGGACCCACAGAGCGCCTCTCCAAACTGGTAGACTTTTGGCTCCAACCCATCGTTCAGAGACTACCCTCGTATCTCAAGGATACAACGCACCTGCTGAACATCCTACAGGAGTGGAATACAGACCAGCAACCCATTCCCGATGATGCCCTTGTCGTTACAGTAGATGTGGTGGCACTATACCCCAGTATTCCCCATGAAGAGGTTCCTCAGTCGCTGAAGGCTATGCTCAGAGAACACAAGAATGACTCAGACGTTATCCCGAACGTCCGTCTCCTACAGCAGACTATCATGCACATTCTACAAAACAACGTCTTTAGGTTTGATGGGAGGGTGTACCGGCAAGTACAGGGGACAGCGATGGGCACGCCCATGGCACCTGCCATCGCTAACATCTACATGGGGTGGCTAGAGAAAGAACTGCTGACCTCTTCCCCCTGGAAGATCCCGGTCCGACACTGGAGACGCTATATCGATGATGTGCTGATGCTGTGGCTTCAGGGGGGGGACTGCCTTAAAGACTTCCTAGCATGGCTCAACCAGCAGCATCATAGTGTGAAGTTCACTTCAAACTATGGCAGGTCCAGGGTGCCCTACCTGGATGCGGAGGTAAGTATCACCAATGGGAAACTGACCACGGATGTGCACATCAAAGAAACGGACGCCAACATGTCCCTCCCCTTCAACTCATGCCATCCACGCCACTGCGTCCGCGGCATTCCCTTCGGACAGAGCCTCCGACTGAGGAGACTATGCTCAGAGGAGGAAGTATTCTTCAAGCGTTGTGTGGAACTGAAGGGCCGTCTCGTGAAGCGGGGCTACCCACCTGGCCTGGTGCAAAAAGCCATTGACCGGGCAGCAGCAATACCAAGGCAGCAGACCCTCACGTACAGGAACAGGACCAACTCCACAGGACGCATCCCCTTCATAATTACACACAACCCCGCCCACCCTCCCATTGCGCAGTGGCTACAGGAGCTCCTGCCCACGCTCCATACCAGCAGAAGGATGAGAAAGGCCATTCCCCAAGCCCCCATGGTAGGAGAGCGGAAGTGCAGAAACCTGCGCAGTCTGCTCATGCCCTCCCAGCCTCCCCCTGTGCAGGTGGCAGTGTCCCCAGGGCCTGCAGGCTGCTACAGGTGCCAGTCAAAGAGCTGTGTCCTCTGCGCGGAACATCTGCAAGAGACCACACAGTTTACCAGTGTCCGCACCGGTCAGGTGTTCCAGGTACGCCATAGACTGACGTGCACCAGCAGTGATGTGGTGTACCTCATCAATTGTGCACGCTGTGGGGACACGCAGTACGTTGGGGAGACGGGACAGCCACTAAAGAAACGCTTTTATGGCCACAGGTCAAGCATAAAAAATGAAGGGACCAGAGAAACGGAAGGCTGCCGTGCTGAAACCCTGGTAGCCAAACACTTCCAAGCCAACAACCACTCCATGGCGGACATGAGGGTTGTTGCAATAGAACAGTGCCACTCCAAGAATGCGTGCAAACGCAAAGTCAGGGAACGATTGTGGCGCCACAAACTGAAAACAAATTACCCTGACGGCCTAAATGTATGGGACTAGAACTCAGGTGGTGTCCACGATACTTCCCCTGCTGCCACTCGGACAAACTCTGTGTGTGGCGGCGTGTGTGTGTGTGTGTGTGTGTGTGTGTGTGTGTGTGTGTGTGTGTGTGTTTGAAAGAATGAAAAGAAAGAAAGAAAGAAGGAAAGAAAGAAAGAAAGAGAGAAAGGAAGAAAGAGAGAGAGAGGAGAAAGAAAAAACAGAGAAAGGAAGAAAGAGAGAGAGAAAGGAAGAAACAGAACAAAAATCTTCCAGGTTTGACGACATAAACGCGAGACCAATAAATACGTATAGACGATGACGTATGACACGATAAACGTCAAAGGAGGACTACTAGGTGTTCCAAGGTGACAGTCCTGATGAAGTCAAGTAAAGACGAAAATTTGGCAGAGAACTGGTGTTTTTTGTTGTGATCAAGTGTATAATTTGCAAACATGTCAGCAAATTCTTCAGCTTTTTCTAGATTTGTAGGTATATCTGTGTTGTCCAATTTGATAGGACACTGTGGCAAGTTAATTCCATTCTTCATATTTTTAGTTTTTCCCAGACGTTTCGCATGTCCTTGTGATTTGATACTTCATTTATGCAAAAAATAGACCAATATTGCCTTTTTGCTTGTGCATTAACCATATTGGCTTTGTTTTTTTGCTTTTTTCATCTCTAAAAGATTGGGACAGACTTATCTCTTAAATATATTCTAAACTTGAATATCTTTTCCTCCTTTGCTTCTTCACAAGCTTGATTCCACCAAATATTACCCGAATGCTTGTGAGAGCTTACTGACTTGCACCGCACGATAGATTTATTTGCAGCATCTAGGACTGCATTTGTAAATAAAGTATATAAGCTATTGACATCTTTGTTGTTTGCGTCATTAACTTCAAATGTAGAAAGTAAACTTGAAAAATTATCCCAATTTGCAAGTCTATAGTTATACTTGGGTACTTTGTCCTTGGTTGGATCTGTTGATTGAGATTTTTTAGTTTCAAAACAAGTGACAATAGGTAAATGATCACTATGTGGGTTGTCATCAAGTGTATTCCAGCTACAGACCGGTGCCACATCTGGGGACACTAAAGTTAGATCGATGGCACTCGCTCTATGACTAGGATTATCAGGAATACGAGTTATTCGACCATCATTAAGGAGATAGAAGGAAGCATCAACAATATTTTCAACGAAACGATTACTTGTAATTGATTGACAGTCCTTCTCCCAAAATGGTGAATGTGCATTGAAATCTCCTGCAATGAGGAATTTTTTACCTTGGTCCGTCTGGAGTGTTCGAATCCACTCTGTGTTAGAATCATTTGGACCCTGTGGTAGGTAAACAGATATGATAGTTAAGAGTGAAGAGTTCAACTGAACCGTCACGGCACAAGAATTAAGATTGGGAATATTTGGTGGAATAGGGTTAGGGCATGAAGTGTACTTTACCCCTTCATGAATATATATAGCTGTACTGATTTTCCCATCGGTATCTATCTTCTGATGTATAGGGGGAAAATAATAGTTTTTTAATGTAGGTAACTTGTCCCTTTTAACGTTTAGAGACTGAAGAGCTAAAAGTTGGTATTCATGGTGCGCCAGATGTTGCACGAGGTGATCCAAGTTCGTACTGATGGAGCGACAGTTCCACTGGAATACACTGAAGTTACTTTCCGCAGACATCAACTAAATCTGTCACAATCTGATAAGTTAACAGGAAATAAAATAATAATAATGATACTGATAACGTCACTATTATCTAAGGGGAAAAAATTGCATGTGCAGTCAAAAATTAGCCGACAAAAAACACAGCAGTTATTTGCGCGCAACGCAGTCTAAGGGCACAGAGGTAAGTGAATTTGCAAGTGTGCAGATGCATGTGACAATTCTTAGAATACTGGCCAGTCTCCTAGAACGTCAAATGGGTTGAACCAGCTGCGGTCGAGGTAGGGTGGACGTAGGAAGGGTCGGGCATAGCGGGCTGGCTTCCTGGGCGTTTCCCACAGAAGATCCCTGACGTGTCGCCCCACGTTCCCTGCTAGCAGACTGGTCCCCCTCTGTGACAGGTGGCAGTTGTCCTTGAGATGGTAAGGCCTTATGTTATGATGATCGACGAGCGTGATGTTGTTCACGTCGAACAGCTCGGAGGTGAGGATGGCATTAAATAACTGCCGATTTACCTCCATCTTCAGGTCTTTCATGGTGGGAACTTTACTGACGACGAATCTGGTGTTAGGATTCTTTCTTGCTGCGTCTTTAAGTGATTTAACGAAGGTGTTGCACAGCTTATTTGGCTCTGTTGTCTTCAGGTCGTTAATCCCACAGTGGATAACCACAGCATCAAGATGAGGTTCTTTTGTAGCTATCTCCTGCAAGTGATCTTGAGTTATTTTCAAAGTGTTGCTTCGTTGTTTTGAAGGTTTGAAGTGATAAGACCGACCAAGGCGGTTTCTTGTACTCCGTTTATCCAGGGCTGGAGCAGGATCAGCGTGAGCCTCAGACTGATCCCCCTCATCCAAGAGCTCCTGCTCCATCGACTGGTTTGAAGCGCAGTCAGACTGAGAACCAGACATCTTGACTTGTGTTGATTTGACTTGAATTGTCTCGAAATCGCGCAGCAACCCAGCAGAGCTTCCAGCAGCAGTCGAGTGTAGAATAAAAGTTATGCGAGATAGGCCCTACTTACATAGCAGTCACACACAAGACTTACGCAGTTTTCCTCAGTCCTGGCGGGTCCCGTAAAACACGAGAAGACTCGAGGGAACGTTTTCAAAACCAGTCAGGACTAGCCAAGACCGATGCCAAACCTGCAACAGTGCTGCGCGCGCATCGACCTTTTTTTCCCGCGCGTGGCAGCTACGCCCCCATTGCGTCACCCAAAACGTCTCGCGGACGTTTTCAACACCGCGCGGCACTGACTAAGACTGGGCAGCACTGGCCAGGACTGTACAGGACCCGACAGGACGTTTCGCCGATGTTTTTTCGAATTTTAGTCGCCAAGACTTGAAGAAGTTATTGGTCCAGACCAATAACCCACGACTAGGCCCATGACTGAAGAATCGGATTTTCCCAGACGTCTGGGGTCTTGGTCGTGCAGTCACACGGGAGAAAAAGTCTTAGAGATGTGCCTAATTTTAGAAGTCTTGGAAAAGTCTTCGCCCGTGTGACAGCTGCATAACAGAATCGTGAAGAATAAGTACATTCGGTAGATTGGAACTAGTATTCGATTTCTTTTTGGAATCTATAAGATGACGAGATTTGTACTTGACGTCATCTCTTGACGTGTCAGCCTTGGAGGGTTTGGCGTCATTTGTCTTCGAAACGCTAGGACAGGACACCTTTTTTATTTAGTCCCACCTTTCTTCGATGTTTTTTTCTGCAGCAGACGTCTTGTGCTGTGCAGGATGACTCGCAACGCCTGACAACAATCGACTTCCCGCCACTTCAGCGTAGGTGGGTCCAGCTGGAGGGCAGGGGTCTGTTTGTGTTTCCGTGTTCGTCATGGAAACTTTCGGCTTGGCGATGTTCTGAATCATGCCGTTTTGAAACTCCACTGCTTTTTCTAGGGAGAATATTCGGCAGCAAAGATTTAAAATGACTTGCCGCAAGTCAGGCGTTGCGTCGGATGTTGCGCACAGCACAGGTGTCGAGATGACGCCGCTACACACTGACGCGTTCGAAGACTCCACTGTCGTTGGTATAGGATCAGTGGACGGCTTCTCGGTTCGTGGGTTGCATTGATGGCTCTCCGAACGATCGGACGTGTTTGCGTTCGAAGCTGACCATCGTTGAGAAGCCCGAGTTATTTTGCACGCAGGAGTGCCGTTACTTCTGGATTTCATGTCTTGATCCACTTGCGAAAACTTTTACCTCGCGAGAAAAGTTAACTGCTGGCAGTCTCCGCCATTGTGTGTGTGTGCGTGTGTGTGTGTGTGTGTGTGTGTGTGTGTGTGTGTGTGTGTGTGTGTGCATGCATTGTGTTTCTGTAGAATTAAACACGAATTTATTCGCATACATCTCTTTGAACATGAACGCAAATATATGAACGTTCGTGACTGCGAGAGAGAGAGAGAGAGAGAGAGAGAGAGAGAGAGAAGTGTGTGTGTGTGTGTGTGTGTGTGTGTGTGTGTGTTGTGTGTGTGTGTGTGTGTGTGTGTGTGTGTGTGTGTGTGTGTGTGTGTGTGTGTGTGTGTGTGTGTGTGTGTGTGCTTGAGGCTTTCTAGAATGATTCTTGCATTCGCGTTCATCTGTTCGAACACATGCCTTTTCTGTCTTTGCACAAGGGAATGCAAATTTCTGGGTCTTTCAGTGTAGTCATTGATTAATATATACATTAATAATTTTGAACCATTTCTGGAAACATCTTTTTGACAGCTGAACTCATTAATGTTATGCTCCCCGGTCACCTTAGACCTCACCCTCATCTTCTCCAATCCTTGCTTCCATGTGTAATGGTATCGAACATTCGTTTGGCTTGAGTTATATAGCAGGTTTCCTCAGGTTAGAGCAGTCTTCGTCACCTTCGATATTCACAGCCCACAATTAGTCTTTCTGTGTGTGGATAAATAAAGACAAAAATGGACGGTGTTTTATGCAAAGAAGTCTGGCTCTTTTAGTTCCAGTTGAACACGAAAAGTTAAGATTGTTTTCGCTTGCCCAACTTTTAAGATGAAAAATTCGGTCACATTTTCTGTGGATTGCTATTATGCATGAAAATTGACTTACCTTATGCAAACGTGTTCCACAGTTAAAGAATCACATGTTCGCTGACAAGCTGTTAGTGATGAGTTACTCTCCCGGTGTTTAATCGGGTTTGCGTAGGGATAACACCCCTTTCTAGAAAAAAGCAAGTTATAGAAGCATCGACAACATCAATCCAAGACATTCACCTGGGAGTGGAAGGGTCTCCATCCCGGAGACTCATGACATCAGGCAGTGAAAGCCAAGAGGCAGCTGCAAGATCGACCCCCCTTCTGACCTTCAGGAAAACAACAAGGATAGCCACTTGGAAAATCAGGACAATGCACGAAGTGGGCAGAACCATCCAGATAGCAAGAGAGATGAAGACCTACAAGATAGGAGACCTAGGAGTGAGTGAGACAAGGTGGCTACAGTTAGGACAGCTGAGACATTCATTAGGAGAGCTGCTGCTGTACTCGGGACACACAAAGGACAGAGCCCCCCATACAGAAGGCGTGGCCCTGATGCTGACACCAGAGGCGCAGCGGGCACTCATCGGCTGGGAATCTATCAAGTCCCGCGTCATCACAGCCAAGTTTAGCACCAAGAATAAGAACATCAAGCTGAACATCATCAAATGCTACGCTCCCCCCCCCCCCCCCCCCCCCACCACACACACACACACACACACCAACTTCATAGATACATAAGTACTATCGGTCAAGCATATGCTCTTTCCCCCTCTCTTCTTTGTAAACGGCCACCTCCATGTTTGATCTGCTGGACACAAAGTTGAGAGAACAGAACAAAAACTGTTTTATTTATGGTTGAAATTTGGTGTGTTCATTAATGACTGAAACGGTCTTGTTCAGGTACTCGCAGCTCCCCCCCCCCCCCCCTCTCTCTCTCTCTCTCTCTCTCTCTCTCTCTCTCTCTCGATTGTTTTTTTTTGTTTGTGTTTTTTCCCTTTTCCCCAGGGCTTGGTGGAACAAAGAATTTATATTAGCTTTTTTTTGTATTACCCCGGTGAAATGAAATTTCGTTCGTTGTCTCTCTCTCTCTCTCTCTCTCTCTCTCTCTCTCTCTCTCTCTCCTCTCCTCTCTCTCTCTCTCTTCTTCTTCTTCTTCTTCTTCTTTCTTCTTCTTCTTCTTCTTCTTCTTCTTTTTCTTCTTCTTCTTCTTCTTCTTCTTCTTCTTCTTCTTCTTCTTCTTCTTCTTCTTCTTCTTCTTCTTCTCTTCTCTCTCTCTCTCTCTCTCTCTCTCTCTCTCTCTCTCTCTCTCTCTCTCTCTTCTCTCTCTCTGAATATTACGCATATGATATCTTGATGGTATCTTGACATCCCGTGCACCTTGATCTTTGTTGTTGTTGTTCGTTGTTTTCGTTGGAAACCTTCGATTTTATTTATTTCTTGTCTTTCTCAAATCCATTCATCGATTTGTCCGTTGGTATATGCAGTATACGTGTCAGTGCCGTTTCAGGTAACCTATACTTACGCATATAATTTGTCGGCAATGTAGTGTGCATTGGCAGAGGGAAGTATCCAGGACTGTGCGTGGTTCTCGCCTGGAGAGAAAACAAAAAATTAGTTTCGCTGACCACGGAAAACACAAGTCGGCCAGTATTACAACGCAGCACACGTGTTTGTTAACAAGAATCCCACAGTATCTCCCCACCGCAACGTCATGGTTGTCCCTGTAAAAGAGGCAATGATCCTCCAGAAATAGGTCGTCTTTTATTTATGTTGTTTCTACGGAAATTATAGTAATATGAAGAAGATGACATCGAGTACGAAGCCATGTACCGTGGTCATGTGCTTGAGGTCATGAAGACCAAGTAGTGCCCTTCCACCTTCAAGGCAGCAATGACGATGTTGATGTCTCCATCTTCACCTTTGAAAAAAGTGCAAGGTCTCTGCATGTAGAGCAATAAACCGTTGCCTACTCGACTGACACACACACACACACACACATATATATATATATATATATATATATATATATTTTTTTTTTTTTTTTTTTTTTTTCCTTTGAGTGGCAAAGCCAGACAGTTCTATGGTTTAGCCCATAAGGTTTATTCAGTCAACTAGTTAACACTTTCAGCGCCAGCTATCACTAGGTGAACACCAGCAGCTACTGTTGAGTACCAGACCTACGAGTGCGAAATGTTGAACCATTTAACAAAATGTAATTATGTACAAGACATCCTACACATGACACAACATGAATGTATTCCACGTATACGTAAAAGGAGTTCCAAAAAAAAAAAAGAATACAAAAACGATCCAAAACTGGCTCACAGCATATTCATGGAGCCAATGCCAAGCAGAGACTGTGTCTTCTGATGGCAGTAACTGTGAGATCAATGTGACGATGAAAAGTGTTAATGGAAATATGTTTCATCTCATCCGATTTGACGCTACTCCAGCCACCGTGGCGAAGTGGTTAGCGTCGCGGACTCCTGGCTGGGAGGTCGTGGGTTCGAATCCCATCAGAGTCATGTGGGTTTTTCTGCCCCGACCGGCTCCTACCCAGAGTTGAGTTTGCTGCGGACTCAGCTGGGAAGACTGGGACCACACAGTCAAGTTTCATCCACTTAAGGGATGCGTTTCTGAGAGTGTTGCTCAAATTTCCTGACCAACACTGCAGGTGCCTGTATCACTCAGGCCTGGTTGACGCCGGGATATATTATGAAATGAAGCATAGAGAACAGCCCTGTCATGTAGTCTCAGACCGAAATGGAAATCAATAGCATCATCTTAATCATCCTCATTCTCATCGATCAGCATAAAAAAAAAAAATGTCTCAAATTCTGTGGCGCTTTGTGCCCTGCTCTCATGGTGACCTCAGTTTCGATGTCCTCTCCACGTCTGTGGCCTTGGTTTGGTTCCGTCGGGGTCACCGGTATCGGCGAGTCCATGGGGGCTGTCGTTGGACGGACGTGG
>CM065729.1:29002332-29014832 GCA_033310375.1 Conus canariensis | reverse complement strand
TATAATATATATATATATTATTATATATATATATATAATATCCTAGCGTATTACATTGGAGTGAATACGAGTAACTGTGGAAAGTTAAAATGTGTGACACATTTAAAGCACAAGAATTGAATGTCTTTGAAACACAACGACGTATTACAGATTCGGCACAGCGCGTTTCACGACTAAAGCTGAACAACTTAAAAGGCAAAGATGGTAAAATCATGTTTTGTTTGTTTGTTTGTTTTTGTTTTGTTTTGATTTATTTTGTTTGTTTGTTTGCTTGTTTCCTGTTTGTTTGTTTTTCTTTTATTGAATGCCCCGGAGTGCATGCGAGTGCATCTGTGTGCGTATTAATGGAATAACTTTTAATTCCCCTCGACTAAGTGTGTCTTGCTTGTAACCTCGTGTAGGTCTGATATCACCAGGCATAATCCGTCTTCGGCCCTTTGATTCCAAAGAACATAGTCTACAAAAGATATTTCTTCAAGGCTCCACTCTGGCATGTCAGTTTTGCCTCTGTCCATTGGGATGCCTTCCTTTTCAGCTGTGCCTCGTCAGAGCCTGACGAGTGGTGTTGGGTGCTGACTTCTGAAGGGCGTGTCCTATCCACCACATTCTCAGCAGGATCTGTAAGGTCACTTATTCCCAAGTGGTCCTCTGCCTAACCTTTCCCTGGTGACTTCGTCTGGCTACTGGGTATTAAGGTGCACCTTAGACAGGTATTGTGAATGTATGCATCTTCCGGTGCATCGTTTCAGTCCTGATCAACATTTCAGAAGCGCACAGACACAACGATTTGATGTTTGGATCGAACAGGGTTGCAGTAGGGCAGATTTCGTCCAAGAGGCCCGGATGCGCTCAACATGGTAAAAACTGCACGTGTCTTGTCTCGCCCTGTAATGCCGTGTAGGTTGTTTACCCACCTATCTGGCCAGGGGAAGGAAGCTGGGAAGGCAGGAGAGAAAAAAGAGTTAGACAGTGGTCATGTGCGAACAGGAAATAGTCAGACAGGGATCAGACATGAACAAATGAGGTGATCAAAAGTGAGATTTAAGAATTTTAATTAGTTGACTGTATAAAAGTTTAGTCGTTGATGAAACAAGGCCAACAGATGCAAACGAATCTAAAACGTCAAAAACATCGACATACCTAGTGTCGATGGCAAACGTTCATGTTAGAAAGGCTCCATTGACTGACAGAAAAGAAAAGAAGGTGCTGAAAAGTTATGCTACTAGACAGATACACTTAATAATATAGCAGATATTTATCCGCCATTATTTTACATCCAGGTCTGAAATTTAAACTTGAAAAAGAAATGTCAATGAAAACAAAGTCTGACACAGTGTTTTTCACAAGAGATTTGGAGACGAATTGAAACACATCAAACGTGTCTTTCAAGTATAGTAATCATTTCTTTTTATGACAGTGACTAATTGACACATGTACTATCTGAATACGTCTTTGGTCGCCTTTTTGCCACTTTGTCTGCTGATCACTAAAAATGTAAACATTTCTCTGTAGAATGTTTCCAATACATGATTTCATATAATATTTCCTGTTTCTGTTTATGTTCCAAAGGAAGCACACTTTCTTTTAACTAGACGCAAGTAAACACAAGTAAAAGAGAAAAAAAAACAACAACACCTAATTATTCGCAGGTGAACAGTATTATAACAGATGAGTACGTACACGAGACAGCTTTAGCTGCCCTGATATGCAGAAAGGTCCGACTTTAACTGGCTCTCTGACAGTTGTGACTGGAAGGTAGAAAGCGATGTTAAACTGTATGAGTTCTGTTATTCATTTTACGATGTTGACCTCTGCACTTGCTGACATGTTCTCAGACAGGTAGACTTGTCATGGTCTGGTTAAGTTATACGAGGGGAGCACCACATCATCCGCAAACTCCAGGTCTTCAAGCAGAACACAGAGTGTATAATGCATACGTCCGCCTGCCTGTTGTGATGGTCTTTGTGATCCAGCCGATGATCAAGAGATAGAGGAAAGACGACAATTAACTTCCAGATTTTACCTCAAGCTGTCTGATAATGACCAGTATAGCCAACTCTGCATGATAGTTGTATTGTGATAGGTACCCAAGATCACGAACAGAGATTCTCGGCTATTTTGCAGTGTCCTACGAGTTTCCACTGCATCTGTTTTTCCACGCTGTCGAATGCTTACTCATATTCTATCTATTTGGCATTGAAGGGGGATTTCTCTCTAACACTTACTCCATGACGATGCTTAGCGTGACCATCTAAATTTATCGCATCTGTCTAGAATTTTGTAGCCCTCTTTCCATAATAGCAAACCGTGTTCACATAGGATACTCATTATTGGAGCCACGAGATACACAAGAAGGTATTCCCTCCAAATCTCTCCAAACGTATATTTGTTAAGAGATCAATGTGGATGAATGTTTCAGCTGTCGCTGCCAAGTGTCCCTAGAAAGTGTTAGCATGATTAAACGCTGTTTCATCAAACAGAGAGTAAAATCGAGACTCTCACACAGAGTCTACTGATTTCAAGTTGGCTTGAGGTCTTCTCCTGTCGGAACTGAGCAGTTTATCCCCCCCCCCCCCCCCCGCCCCCCCCCCCCCCCATACAACCTACCAGCTGTACGGGGCAGAGCAACTTATTCTATACTTCCTCCCCTTTGTTATGTTTGTATGGATTTCTATTTGTTTCTTTGCTTTTGTTTTTGTTTGACTTGCATAACGTACTTGGTCTGTCTGACATGCGGGCAATATCTATCAATTCTTACTAATAATCCAGCAAAAAGTGTCACACAAGGCGGATGTAAAGGACTGTCTCTGACTCGTACGCAAGTGCCATGCTGCGAGACTGTCGGTGTACTGACTATAATGTGTTTGTCTCTCTTCCCGTAGGCTTTCAGTTCACAAATGAAAAGGAAATAGTCACTAGTGCAATAGGATAATGTTTGTGGCTAACATTGGTTTGTGTTGTGTGTGAAGTAAAGTATGCTCTATGTAGCTGCTTTTTACTGTAATTTAGAATTAAAATATTATTGCCATTAGGGGGAAAGTGTTACTATACACCCAATGGTCGAAAACACTTGCGCAAAACCAGTGTTGCTTGCATTGTTGACGAGAATATCAATGGACGATTGGAAAGCTGTTTCTGCATACCGTTGATCCCTGTTGTTCAATTGACAACAAAAAAAGTATTGAAGTCGACTTCTTATCATCATATATTCGTATGCACTGCACCTGTGATTAGAATAATCATTTATCAGAATTGATTCATGAAAACAATTAAACGAAATACCATTTTCTGTCACAAAATATATCTGATTTTTAATTCCACCACAACAATGTTTGATGATGCTCATTTTTGTAATTTCCAGGATTATGACAACGTAGATTTGGAGGAAGAAAAAAAAAAAAAAAGAAAATAAATACATTTTATGGAAGATGATCAGTGACGTAACAGAGTAATATGTATTTGCCAAATATGTCTTAAACTTGAGCTCTATGACATGATGTGTGTGTGTGTGTGGCCGGCGGGCGGTGTGTGTGTGTGTGTGTGTGTGTGTGTGTGTGTGTGTGTGTGTTTGGCATACAAATATATCCCGTTGTTTCAGCTATGGACCAATTATGCGGTTTATGACCAACAACAATATGGCCGGATTTTACGGATTGACGTTCGTGTCTGAAGTGATCTCTACCATCATTGCCAGTGAGAGATGTTTCTGTATCCTACAGCCTCTTCGCTCCCAGACTGTCATGTCTGCCTCCACCACCACCGCCATCATTGTGATGGTGAACGTGGTGGTGGTAGGGCTGTACTTCTTCATCACTTCACGATACCGCCTGGTCTGTGCCTATGATCCCGTCACTACCACAACCACGTGGGTCTTTGCGATTGGTCAGTTTTACATGAACAACAAGAATGCTGTTGACTTTCTGGATGCTGCTGTTTTCGGTCTTGGCATTCCTGTTATAGCGATCGTTGTGGTAGTGGTGACAACAGCAGTGACTTTGATCAAACTCCGTCATGCAGCAGCCTGGAGGGCTGGCTACCTCCTCCAGTACAGGTGTGTCAGCACGAGAAGTGGCACTGACCATGATGTTGGTCTACAATTCCATCTTTTTTGCCATTTGCGTATTTCCAATGGCCACGCTCAGGTTAGTGATTGGATCCACATTCTGTGAAGTCGTAAACCAATCCGTAAATCGTCAACATCTGTTGTAGAAATCAGATGAACATGTTTATAATGTGTAAGTAAAAGTATCTATAACAATTTTTTTTTAATGACTAGCATTTGCTCTCTCTCCCTGTTACAATGCTAAATGTGCTGACTTCCTCAGTACAAGGTAAGTGCAGTACTCTAGCTTGTAAGTGTTCGTTGTAGATCCTGTGGTAGGTGTTCGGCTTGCAGACGACAAAATACACCAGGCGGTATTGAAACGAAGAGGATCCTTAATTGACAAACATTGAAGAATATAGGAACAAGAACAAACCACTGACATTCAGGTTCAATAAGTCGCACACGAACTCAATCGTACATGCAGCAGAAATATTCTAGTTTCTACTAATGGCAGCTTCTCGTCGACTAGACTCAAACTCAATGTAGACTCGAACACTTCTAGACTAGAACTCTTCAACCAAATCTCTCCCCTCTCTCTCTCTCTCTCTCTCTCTCTCTCTCTCTCTCTCTCTCTCTCTCTCTCTCAGTCGCACAGCTCTCATTCTTTTATATGATATCGACAGAATATTCTCGAACCTACTCGATTATTCTTTTCTAGAATATTCTGCACATCAGTAAGCTTAACCAATGAAATCGTGACGAACCTATGCGAACGTAATTCAGTCAGCTTCTACAACATTCTCGAACCTTCGGTAATGCACTAGAAACTTACGGAAACCTGGTGAACATTCTGCCATAATCTTGAATATTCCAATCGCATTATCAATCGATCCAAAACCGATACTGAACAATTAGGCATTCGTTAACTTTCCAACTGTTTTAAATAAATCAACAATAGCACTACACTGACTGAAAATACAAAGATCTAAAAAGCGATAAATAAAAGGAAGTTTGTAACTCGTCATTATTGCTATGACGTATTCCGCAAAAGTTCCTCCTCTCTTGTCTCCCTTTTAAATTGTAACATAGCCCCCCCACTTAAAGAAAATTCCCAATTTTTTAGAAACTTTTACAATTTAAAAGAAATGTCAAATGACTTTAAAACAAAAATCAACTAGCAACACACACCCAGTTCAAAGTGTACAACCAGTACAAGTCTCATTTACTCACGCCGACTTAAAATGTTTGCAGCCAGATTGTCTGTGCCTTTCACATATTCAATGTTCATATTAAAGTTCTGATGGTACATGGCCCAGCGCATGACTCTGCTGTTCACAAACTTAGCAGATAAAAAAAAAAAAAGGTTTATGGTCATACGCAATACAAAGTGAACCCCCTGGAGAAACAGTTCAAACTTTCGTACTGCCCACACAATAGCAAGGCACTCCTTCTCCATGGTCGCATACCTCCTCTCTGCCCTGGATAGTGTCTTGCAGGCATGCGAGACTGGGAACAGCTTCCCGTCATGTTCCTGCATGAGGACTGCACCACCACCCTCGTCAGAGGCATCAGTGCTGAGCACAAACGTCTTGTTAGGATCAGGCAACCGTAGCACAGGTTCTTGGACAGAAAGTTCTTCACAGTGTTGAAGGCTCGGTCTTGTGCATCTTCCCACTCCAGTTGGTTGGGCTTACCCTTGTGCAGAAGGTCCGACATTGGAGCAGTTACAGTTGCAAAGTGAGGCATGTATTCTCTGTAGAACCCCACTAAGCCGAGAAAGGACCGCAGGTTTTTTTTTTTTTTTTTTTTTTTTTTTGGGGGGGGGGGGGGGGGGGGGGGGGAACGAGGTGCTTCTAGAAGTTTTTTTTTTATCACATTGTCCTTGAGCACCCCTTTCATTCCTTCCTGGAGACAGTGACCAATGAAGTCAATATCATCTGCGCCAATAACACGCTTGCTGGGCCTCGCAGTCAAGTTGGCAGATGACAGCCGTTTGAACAGCTTCAAAAGAATTTCTAGGTGTTCTGTCCATGTTTCGGAATGGACCAGGATGTCATCCCAGTTGTATATGACACCTTCCATGTTGCCCAATAGTTTTCGCATGCCCCTCTTGAGTGTTGCTCCAGAATTCTTCATGCCAAAGGGCATTCGGAGGAACTCGTATGTCCCATCTGGAGTCACAAATGCAGCCTTTGGAATGTCTTCTTCTGGTATGGGGACTTGCCAATACCCCTTGCTGAGATCGATCTTGGAAAAAAACAAACAAACAAACAAAACTTTATCTCCACTCAGTCTCTGGAACAGGTCAGCAGCTGTAGGCGTGGGTTCAGGATCTAGGTAAATCAGCTTGTTGAGTCGCCTAAAATCGATGCACACTTGGATAGTAACATCTTTCTTTTTGACACTGACAACTGGCGACGCGTATGGCGACCCTCGGCTCTCTCGTATAACTCCCAGTTTCAACATGTCTTTGATGTCCTCTTTCAGCGACTCTCTGGTAGCTGAAGGCAATGGGTAGGGCTTTGACCTGATAGGTTCGGGTGGTGTCAACTTCACTTCATGCTTAATCAGATCTGTTTTTCCTGGAAACTCAGTGAAGATACTCGAGTTCTCATTTAACATTCCACGTATTTCTGTTTGCTGCTGGCTGTTCAGTTGTGACCCAAAAACTACACTGTCAACAGTTTTCTGGGATTTGAAATCATTCAGTTCTAACCGTTCTTCATCGTTCACAGAATTTTCTTCAGTGAAGTTGTCACCATCACTGGAGGGGTAAGGTGGTTCCCATTCTTGGAAGTCAGCAGCATGTGCATCTGTAGCTGGCTTTTCTTCCCGTTCAAAGTATTTCTTGAGCATATTTGCGTGTGCTTGCCTTTGATTTTCACTTCATAATCATTCAGCCCTTTGACTGCTTCTACAGGATAGGGCCCTTTCCACTGCATCAGCAGCTTGTTATTGTCAGTAGGCAGTAGGACAAGGACTTACTCACCAGGCTGAAATTTCTTGACCTTGGTCTTCCGGTCATAATAGTGTTTGCTTCTGCCTTGGAACATTTCTAGTTCACTTTGGGCTAAATGTAGGGTACCTTCAATGCGTTCATGCAGCTCAAACACATATTGATAGCTGTTCTTGATTTCTGAAGATTCCACTTCTTTTGTCCACAGTTCTTTCAGGATGTGCATTGGTCCTCGCACAGCCCGGCCATACAGTAGCTCAAAGGGAGAAAACGCAGTAGATTCTTGAGGGACTTCCCTGTAAGCGAACAATAAGGCATTGATATATCTGTGCCATTGTCGTGGTTGGTCAGCACACAGCTTCTTCAGCATAACCTTTAATGTTCCATTGTACTTCTCTACCAGGCTGTTGCACATGGGATGGTAGGGCGTGGTGGTCAACTGGCTGACAGTGAGCAGATGAACAACCTCCTTCATGCAATCAGATACAAACTAGGTCCCTAAATCACTTAATATTTCGTCAGGCACACCCAGTCTACTGAAGATGTCAATGAGGGCATCAGCAACGGTCTCAGTGTCGATGCCTTTCAGTGGGACTGCCTCAGGATACCTGGTGGTATAGTCAACCAAAGTGAGGATGTATCGGTGTCCAAAGTGAGGATGTATCGGTGTCACTGGCTGGCTTGATTTCTCCTATGAGGTCGATGGCCACCCTCTTGAAAGATCTGTCAATTAGTGGCATCTTCTCCATGGGTACCTTTGGAGTTCTTCCTTTGGGTTCAGTCTTCTGGCACACGTCACAGGATCTGCAGAAGCGAGCAACATCGCCTAGGATACCTGGCCAGTAGAAGGCTGCTATGATTTTGTCTGTGGTCTTCTTGACACCCATGTGGCCTCCAAGGATAGAGTCATGGACCAACTCCATCACGGGTTTTCGTAGACTGGCTGGAACAAGAACTTGGCAAGTGATTGACCCCCATCAGTTATACTTTTTTTCTTGTACTGTCTGTACATGACACTATTTTTCTTCACAAAGGATACATCGGTGTTACCCCTGGTCATGTCGTCTGTTTTGCTGGCACATTTTTGCATAGAAGGGTCAGCTTGCTGTAACTGGATCAGTTTCTCTCTGGTTACTTCTGGGATTTCTGTAGATTTGCTGGTCCTCAATGGTGTAGATCTCCCTTCTTTCTCTTTCTTGGATTGTGCGTGTGTTGTTACTGCACAGGTGTGTGGCCACTCAGGATCAGGATCATCGGCTGCACGGGCACCTTCAATATTGCCGATGATGACGTCATGAGGAGGACTGGGCAGGCACAAAGCATTCACCTTCCCAACAAAGAACGGTGTAGAAATTTCGACATCAGCTGTGGGGACGGCCTCAATGTCCATGGATACATCGTAGGTAGCCATTCTTGCCAGTAAACTGCTTTTCCGGAACAAGGTCTTTCTAAATGATGACTCCACTGCACCCTGTGTCTCTGAGCACCTGTACTTCCTTATCATTATAATGTCCACTAACCACAGGCATGACACTCAGATCACTCTTGGCATGGTTTAAGAAGGCACATTGCACCACTTTCTCATGCTCTTCAGGGCTGTCGCGGGCTTGACGTGAGGTAGATCTCCATCTCCTCCGCGACTGGTGTCTCTCCTGACTCCTCTCTCTGATGGCAACATTGGCAGATGTTAGGCTTCTTTTATTCCCACCCTGGCGCTGGTCTTTCCAGTCTTCATGACTAAAGTGTGGAGGGCTGCGTTTATCTGAATACTCGGGCAGTCTGCATTCGGCAGCCTTGTGACCCAGGCGTCCACAGTTGAAGCATTTCAACGGTGGGGTTGATATATTTGGAACCTGGACTGGTCGTATCCAGTCTGTAGATAGTTTTGATCTAGTATCGAGGGTCTGGTTGTTAGACTCCAGAAACCTCTGAGCAGCTTCAGTCAGGGATTTCAGGCTCTGGTCTTTCTCTTGTAGAAGGTGGGATGCAAGGTCTTTAGGACAGGATTCACAAATTGTTCTTTCAGGACCAGATATGACAAACCATCATAGTCCTTTCTTTCTTCCAGTCAACTCCAGCCATCTCTCTAGATAGTTTTGAATCCTGGTTAGGAATTGAGCAGGACTTTCGTTCTTCTCTGGCCTAATGGACCGGAAACGTTTGTGAAAGCCTTGTTCAGAAAAATCATAACTTTGAGTTCCGTTTTCAGTGTTTCATATTCATTTGCTTCTTCTCGGGGTACTCTTGAGTAGACCTCAAGCGCGTGACCAGTCAACAGGGCAATTAAGGTGGTAGCCCACTGTTCTTTTGGCCATCTCATTGCTTCAGAATGGCGTTCAAAACGTTCCAGATAACTGTCGAGGTTGTCTTTCCCGAAAGCTGGAAGACGTGGTCTCTTGGCAACTTCAGTTTCTGACTGAGAAATGCGTTCGCCATTTTGAACTTTCACTTCTGCCATACGCAGTTCAAATTCTCTTTGTCTCTCTTTCTCTAGATGTTCTATTTCAAGTCTTTTCAATTCTTTCAGCAGCTCACTCTTCTCTTTCTCTATCTTGCTGTCTTTTCCTGTTTTCACGTTCTTCTTCTCTTTTCTTCTCTTCACGTTCTTCTTCTCTTTTCTTCTCTTCACGTTCTTCTTGCTCTAGTCTTCTCTTCTCTTCACGCTCTTCCTGTCCTTTCTTCTCTTCACGTTCTTCTTGCTCTAGTCTTATCTTCTCTTCATGTTCTTCCTGTCTTTTCTTCTCTTCACATTCTTCTTGCTCTAGTCTTATCTTCTCTTCATGTTCTTCCTGTCTTTTCTTCTCTATAGCTGCCAATTCCAATTTCCGTTTTTCCAGTTCTCTTGCCTCAGCCTCTTGAACATATTTCCTGAGTTCATCACCTGCAAGGCCCAGTTCCTTTCCAGTCTTCACGTATTCTATGGTAACTCAGATTCACGTCAACAACCAGTCGCTGAAACAATACTTTCCAATACTCGATTACAGACTCAGGCAGCAGTCTTCTGTTTGGCTCTCCTAGCTCTGTTGAACCCTAATCGCTCTTGCAGACACAGGCGAAGTTTCCTCTACTTCACTAGACCTGCTCGATGCACTAAACGCTGTACCCCCCCCCCCCCCCCCCCCCCCCCCCCCCCTGTGTGTACGGAAACACGGCTAAAGACTTTAGGGCCTATTGACGCTGAACGTTTTGATCTAAGTTTCGATTCTTCTCAGACGACAGCCGATGCAGTAGTCAACGTGACGGCGTTTGTCGACGTAGATCTAGACTGGCGCCTTCAAAATCGCAATTCCTTTAGTACAGGCTAGTGAAAAATGTCTCTGGAATAAACACCAATGTAGCAGGACCCCGGCTTGGCCCCCAAATGTTACAAAGCTAAATGTGCTGACTTCCTCAGTACAAGGTAAGTGCAGTACTCTAGCTTGTAAGTGTTCGTTGTAGATCCTGTGGTAGGTGTTTGGTTTGCAGACGACAAAATACACCAGGCGGTATTGAAACGAAGAGGATCCGTAATTTACAAACGTTGAAGAATATAGGAAAAAGAACAAACCACTGACATTCAGGTTCAATAAGTCGCACACGAACTCAATCGTACATGCAGCAGTAAATATTCTAGTTTCTACTAATGGCGCTTCTCGTCGACTAGACTCAAACTCAATGAAGACTCGAACACTTCAGTTCTAGGCTAGAAACAAATCTTCTCTCTCTCTCTCTCTCTCTCTCTCTCTCTCTCTCTCTCTCTCTCAGTCGCACAGCTCTCATACTTTTATATGATATCGACAAAATATTCTCGAACCTACTCGATTATTCTTTTCTAGAATATTCTGCACATCAGTAAGCTTAATGAAATCGTGACGAGCCTATGCGCATGTAATTCAGTCAGCTTCTACAACATTCTCGAACCTTCGGTAATGCACTAGAAACTTACGGAAACCTGGTGAGCATTCTAACATAATCTTGAATATACCAGCTGCATTATTAATCGATCCAAAAACAATACTGAACAATTAGGCATTCATTAACTTTCCAAATGTTTTAAATAAATCAACACTAGCACTACACTGACAGAAAATACAAAGATCTAAAAGCAATAAATAAAAGGAAGCTTGTAACTCGTCATTATTGCTATGACGTCTTTCCCAAAAGTTCCTCCTCTCTTGTCTCCCTTTTAAATTGTAACACTCCCTCTCTCTCTCTTCTTCTTCTTCTTCGTCGTCGTCGTCGTCGACGACATCATCATCATTCTTCTTTTTCCAGTTCTTGTTCTTGTTTTCTCTCTCTCTCTCTCTCTCTCTCTCTCTCTTGCTTCCTCAGTTGCTTCCCATTGGAGCGAGGACATATTGCAAACAGCTGATTTGCTACCTCGCGTCATCAACGTTTCCCAGATCTCATTCGTGATCCCATTATATTATGTACTATTATATACTGGTATTCCTGTGTTATGAATCATGCTTACAAGAAACTTAAAGTCCTGGTCTTTAGGTCTGTTGATAGAGACTATCACCTTTAGATTGCATGACAAGGTTTGAACTTCGACTGTCCAGGGTTAACACGCCTGCCTTCTTGTTTCTACCCTGTTCTGTGTTGCGTATACCAGATCAACTGAGTCATTGAGGTGGTCCTGTTTCTTCAGTTTGGGAATGGCAATACCATCAGATAGAGTAAAGGTCAAGGATGGTCCTAAACAAAGCTGTTTTGGGTTAGCTCAGACTTTTGCTGAAGAATGACAGGAAAAAACACTGCCATAAACATATGAACAAGACCATCAACTTATGCATCATGAAGACATGCCCAGGCTGTGTCATACGCAGCCTTGAATTGTAGCTGAAGGAAGACAAAGGCCACACCTCGTCATAGCTATACGGAATTCAGATTTTGGAGAAAATATTGATGAGAGAGTTGTGCTAGCTCAGCAGTACAACAATAGTGATTACCAAAGAGCTTGCTATGGGATGGTCATAACACTAACCAGTATATTACCAACCAGATAAGGACAGTAATGGTGATGAATCACAAGCTGACTTCAGCCAGATTTTGGGGTGCGGCTTGTCAGCATAAGTGGTGCACTCACAAGCAGAGTACTTGCCAAGATGGACGTTATGTCCTAGTTGGTTTTTTTTAATTTTTTTTATTTTTTTTTAAAACTATATTTCCTTCAGTTATTATGCTTTCTTCCATTGAGCTTTCAGATGGTGACTTGTCCATTGTCATATTCAGCATTAACAATCTATTGGGCTGTTGGAATACCATTCTTAAAGACGTTTAAAGTGATTGTCTCAAGTGAGAACAGACTATAAAGATTTTTTTTTTACCAAAGAGGCATTTAGATGTCTCCGAAAGTGCTTTTGAGCAAAATGCTACCGCCTTAGATCTCATACACTTCATTGAAAGTCTTCCAAACTTGTCAACTATCTTCCCCAAATAAAACAATACGTATAAAAGAAACACGCTACAAACACCCTGTTGAATATGCGTTATTATCGTGTACAATGCGGAGAAGCA
>CM065729.1:28984832-28997332 GCA_033310375.1 Conus canariensis | reverse complement strand
GGCAGGCAAGGCATGAGAGAGAGAGAGAGAGAGAGAGAGAGAGGGAGGGAGGAAGGGTGGGAGAAAAGAGAGAGAGAGAAAGAGAGAGAGAGAGAGAGAGAGAGAGAGAGTGAAGAAGGGAGAGAATGTGAGGGTGTGTGTGTATAATAGAGAGAGGGGGAGAGAGAGCAGGGGATGGAGAGAGACAGACATAGACAAAGACAGATTATCGAATCGTGACAGAGTTTTCCTAGAATATGTGCACACATGCACGATTCTCTCTCTCTCTCTCTCTCTCTCTCTCTCTCTCTCTCTCTCTCTCTCTCTCTCTCTCACACACCACACACACACACACACACACATTCTCCTCTGGTTCTTTGCAATTTGCAGTTATCATAATCGTCAACATCCCCACCCCCATCATAATTTCAAACTTTGATAATCATTGTTTACCATAAGACTCGATTGATAATGTTTGATGGCAACAATTAAAACTGATGACTGTGTGATGGCGAGAATATCAGCATGATTTTCGGTACACATTGTCACCAGTGACAATGTATGCCAGGTGAAAGGATACACCGTAATACCCCAGTCCCCATCCACCACCCGTGCCCACTGATTCTATCACCCATAATACTGTGGTGTTCTCACCACCGAGGGTGCAAAAAGAATCCAATAGCACCCCCAAAAGCAGCCAGCGAAGAGTAGTAAATGAAACCAAACGAAAGTGTGGGGAGGAAAAAAGTTGCTGAAAAACTAAAGACATTATGCCTTACCTTAACCTTAAATCTCTCTGTGCCAGGAGGCGCATAAGGCTTGGACGTCTCTCCTCCACTGTGTTCGGTCTATAGCTGCATGGCGTACAACACTCCATGTTTTTCCTCAGGAATATTCTGGAACAAGTCAAAGAATGGAATGCTACGCTGTACATCCACTTTGTCGACTTCGAAAAGGCCTTTGACTTCATACACCGTGACAGCCTTTGGAGCAACATGCGTCAGTATGGAGTCCCACAGAAACTGATCCGGATGGTCAAGACCCTTTATGAGGACTTCCAGTGCTCCGTAATTGATGACAATGAAACAACAGACTGGTTCCCAGTGATGACCGGGGTGAAACAGGGCTGCTGCATGTCAGGATTCCTATTCCTGCTAGTGATTGACTGGGCCATGCGGAAAACCGTAGAGGGTGAGAGAACCGGGATCCGATGGAACTTCACAACCATGTTGGAGGACCTGGACTTCGCGGATGACCTCGCCCTACTATCCTCAACAATGAACTACCTTCAGACCAAAACAACAAGACTTGAAGACAATGCAGCCAAAGTTGGACTGAAGCTGAATGCCAAGAAGTGCAAAGCCATGAAAGCCAACAGCATTTTTGGGGGTGCTATTGGATTCTTTTTTGCACCCTTGGTGGTGAGAACACCACAGTATTATGGACTGTGGTGTGTCTCTATTTGACGCCAGGAGCGCAGACACAACCAGCCGTGTCTCCCTGATGAGTTCCGACCCAGCAGACAAAAGGCCTCGGAGCAGGCAATACAAACATATCTGCCTTCAAAAGGGATTGCGATGGTTCCCTTATGCAGCTAGTGAAGAGTTTTCATATCTGTAACATATTTTCTTAATCTCATGTTCCCAGTTTCTCCATCTTCAAACTCCCCCCCCCCCCCCCCCCCCCCTCCTTAAGTCCAAATCTTTGCCAAGTCATTACTATGAAGACAGTTCAGTTGTTGGCCTGCGCTTGTTTTTTCCCCCACTATTAGATTGTTCGTCTATGTATTTGTCTGACTTTATTCAAGTTTAAAAGGCTGTGCCAGTCTTGAATAAAAGTTACTCTGTGTTAGGTTTTCTTATGGGAGCAAAAAATACCCCACTTGTTTACTGTTTATCGTTTACTGTTCCCTGCCTCATTTCATTTCCGATTTTGCAATATTTAGTTCGAGGTGAATTTAATCGCATGCGATGAATTAAGCTTTCTACATCTCTGGAATCTGGAGTTTGGATTTTTCTTAATTGTATTTTGGGGTTAATATCAGGGCTTGGTTTGACACACATTTTATAATATAGACAATCTGTGTTTTTCAATAAATGTTTAAATCTGTCGTTTGATGCTTTATTTATCAGTGCATAACATTCTGACAAATCCAGATCTATACTGCATGAAGTTGTGCCTTCAATGTTGCGAGCTGCTCTTCGAGCAGCTTGGTCAACTCTCTCATTGGATGAAATGCCGCAGTGAGAGGGCACCCAACAAAAAGTAATATTGACTCTCTTCATTGATAGAAGATGCGTTACGTAATTTATTTCCGTTATTATCTCATGACGAATCTTTGAATTTGGAGATTGTAAAGCAGAAAGCCCTGATCTAGAATCACTACAAAGTAGAAGTTGACAATTTTTAGTGGAAGAATTTAGAATATACTTTAGAGACATTAGAATTGCTACTAGTTCTGTGGTAAAAATCGACAATTTTTTTCCAAGATGATACAATTTCTCCACTTTTAAGGTTGGTATGATAAAAGCTGCGCCAGTGTTACGATCATCTAGTACTGAACCATCCACAAAAACTTTCAAGTGATCTTTATACACATTTTCCAAATGGCAATTTACATCGCTTTTAAGAAGGTTTGGAGAATCGTTTTTACTTAGTACAGTGTGATTTGTATCAAATTTAGCTTTGATTTGTTCCCATTTGGGAATGGGTGCATAGAAGGGGCTCGAGGCGATTTTAGTTCGATTTACATTTGATTCTTTCAATAGAGTAGAAGTATATGTCTGGATGGATAAAGTTGATTTTATGCTTCTAGCTCTTTTTGCAAAATCTGTTTCTGAATTTAAGCATACTTCTTTAGCACAAAAAGTGTTTTGTGAAGAGTTCTTTAAAACAAATTTAGATGCAGACGCTTTTTGAAACTCATTGAGAGGCAAAACTCCGATTTCATGGTATGTTCCCATGTTACATGTATGTATGGGAACTCCAAGTGCCAGTTTATACGATTTGCAGTCTATACTTTGTAATTTATTGAGTAAGTGTTGTGGGGCGCTAAAGAATACTTCTTGGGCGTAAATTAATCTAGACCGCACAAGCGCAGAAGATAGTAATGTTAAGCTCTCTTTGTCTTGTCCCCACTTTTGTTTGCTTATGATTTTTAAAAAGTTAAAACTTTTCCTCGCTTTATTCAAAATGTATTCAATATGTAGATTTCATGAAAGCTTTGAAGTTAGATAAACGCCTAGAAATTTTACAGAACTAGCGTATTGTATACTGACCCATTCAGAGTAAATTGAGGAAGTTTCTCAGAGTCATATCAGAGTTAAAAAGCATTAAATTCGTTTTTTCTGCTGAACGTGAAAGTCCATTTTCATGTAAAAAGTCGTTGATTTTGTTTAGTTCATGTTGATATTTTATTTTTATGTAATTGACAGATCTTAATGGAGTCTTTCTTTTCATAGTGACCTTCATCCACAAACATAAGTCATCTTTTGATAATCCTTTTGTTATATCTGCAGTTAAAATATTGAATAAAATCGGAGATAGTACTGATCCCTGTGGAAGTTCCATTTCTAATGATCTAGTGCTAGAATATGAATGCTCTATTCTTGTTTGAATCACTATATTTTCACACACACACAAAAAAAACAACTTTGATATAATTATACATTGTTCTACTTATACCAATGGTTTTGAGTGTATACATGAGCCGTTTGTGCCATACTTGTTCATATGCTTTTTTTGTATCAAAGAAAGTTGCGAGGATGTTTTTCCGTCTCGCAAATTGTTGTTTAACTTGAGTCGTTAGTTTAACTAAGTGTTCTACTGATGATCTTCCTTTTTGAAAACCAGCTTGGTTAATTTGGATTATTTGTGTTTGTTACAAAAATATGTTAACCTATTTAGAACAATTTTTTCCATCAGCTTGCACATATGAGACGTTAGGGCGATTGGTCAGTAGCTGTTTATATCAGATCGAGGTTTTCCCTGTTTGTGAATGGGAATAATTATAGAATGTTTCCATACAGAAGGCAGATTTCCCTCGTTCCAACATTTTTTAATAAAATGGGATATGAAATGTTTTACATTCGGAGGGATATGATGTAACATTTCATTTGAAATGCCATCTAAGCATACTGATGTCTTTTTATTTCCTAGATTACTGAGACATTCTTCCACTTCTTGTAATGTTACGGGAACATTCAGGTAATGGTCTATTACAGGGTCAGGGTCGTTGTAAATGGGTTTTCTTTCCTCTTGCTCTCTGTGTTGTTTTTTTTCTGCTGTTAGACTGTCTGTGCTGCTATTTTTTGAAAATATGTTGGCGAATGCTTCAGCTTTCTCTGAGTTGGAGGGGAAATCAGAGTTAGGGAGCTTGATTGGACATGTTGGTAGAGATACTCCGTTTTTCATTATTCTTAGATTTGCCCACACCTTTTGATAATCTTTGAAACTATTTACTTCATTTTTACAAAAGTTTGACCAGTATTGTCGTTTAGCTCGAGCCGTCACTTTGTTAAAATGATTTTGGGCCCTTTTTTCTCAAGTACTTTTGAATTACGTTCTTCTCCTTTACTTCGTAAGTACTCTCTTAGTTTTACGTTTTTCACCTTTTTAGCTTGTTCGCAGTTTTCGTTCCACCAGACATTCCCTGTGTGTTTATTTAAGTTTTGGCTTGATTAGTTTTATTCTGGGTATTGACTTATTTGCAGCAGATAGCATGGCTTTTTGAAATTTACAATACAATTCATCAACAGTTAGGTAGTTGAGTTCATTGATGTCGACGTTAAACGATTTAAGTAAGTTTGTGAAGCTGTCCCAGTTAGCTAATTTATAGTTATATTTTGGTACTTTTTCTTGCGACATGTCTTTTGGTTCAGGCCTTATAGATTTAAAAGTGGTGATAATGGGGATATGATCACTGTTCAGAGTGTCATTTAAGGTCTGCCATTCACATACAAGTGCTAGATCTGGAGATGCTAAGGTTAAATCTATTGCACTGGGCTTGTGATTGGGATTATCGGGAACACGTGTTATTCCCCCGTCGTTTAAAAGATATAAAGGCGAGTCAACAATGTTCTCAACGAAACGACTGCTAGTAATTAATTGACAATCTTTATCCCAGAATGGCGAGTGAGTGTCACGTGCCCCACCAGCGACCCCTAGGGGTCACCAGGAAGACAGCAACACCCCCTCCCGATCACCGGCAGCAGACTCCACACTGACTCACACCAGTCACCCCTCCAGCAAAACGACGGAACAGCAACTGCCTCTCCAGGATCCCAATCCAAAAGGGGAACCTTTTTAATGCTAATTATTGACAATATTATTTCTAAGCGGCACCAAGGGTCCAACCGACACGCCAGGAATATTTGAGTATGGATATGAAATACAGATCCCCTGGGGTATGAAGTTAGGGGTATAACACACAAAAAACAACAACAAACAAACAAACTTTGGGGACCTCAGTCGGCCACGGCCAGGGATCTGTAACGAGTAAGCGAAAACAGGCAAGGGAAACCATGGGGAGCCTCCTCATCAACATTAACCATATGGACATATATATTAAAGTCAAAAGTAATCATCATAGCATATCAACAACAACAAAAAAAAAAACAATGATGACTCTCCAAATGTGCATGAATGGGTGATAATACGTAGCGTGTGTGCTGGTGTGTGTTCAATCCCAGTAGGCGTCGCTGTCCTTAGAAACCGAACATCCAAGACGCAGCTCGGCACAGAATGGGGCAATCGGTCTCTGCTTAGTCACTCAGGCTGTCTTGGCGCTTAGACTTAGGCGGCGTCCATGACTAGGCACGCTGGAGTAGGTTTATTAAACGACGCACTGATTCACTGAACGATCACATGTACATGACGGAACGACGAACGATGAAACGTTTCGGACGTGACACAGACCATGGTGGTGTAGATGGCGATGATGATGTTTGGCACTCCTCCCGTCGACTCCCACGCCCCAATCCGCGCCGCTGCAGTCGGGAACTCTTGAAGCGGTGCTGCGCGGGACTGGAGGCGGGGGGGGGGGGGGGGGGGGGGGGGAGGAAAGGAACAACGGAGACGGAGAGTGCCGGATGGGCTGTTCCAGGACAGGGATGTAGAACCGTCTTCAAGGCAGGGCCGTGCAGGCTTCTCCTCGACAGTCCCCTGGTGACGCTGCTCACCTGTAGCGAGGACCCAGCGACCTACGGCAGCTCGTCACTCCCAGGCCCAGACTAAGGCTGCGGGCCACTTGGTTCAAAGCCCTGGAACAGAGAGCTATAACCCGGGCTACGATATGTCTAACCCATACCGATGCATATTAGGTGTGTAGAAATGTCCATGTATACACATCCTCCAATACACACACACACACACACACACACACACACACACACACACACACACAAATATATATATATATCGACTATTGCTCTCGTTCACCGCAAAGCCGTCGTCACGTAAATAAAACCTCAAAATCCTGATTCCAAGGAAGCAAGGGAGGGAATCCGAGCCATGCACGGGTTGACTGCACCAGCCAGCATTATATCCAATAATGTCGGTTGATGCCATCAAAAAAAAAAAAAAAAAACTTCCCTGCTCGGACTGAAAACGTGGAATGGTTTCCCCGTGAACGAGGGGAATCTTCGGGTTAGATACCCACAGTAAGTTTCCCTCTTTATGCTATAACCGTTAACAATTCAGAACAACAAGGCACTGGAACCAATAGAGAGGCAAAAAAAAAAATTATACCCATTTTTAAATGAACGAACAAGACAACCATCAAAGGGAAAGAAAGAGGAAAAAGAGGTAGAGAGAGGAAGAGGGAGTGAGAGAGAGAGAGAGAGAGAGAGAGAGAGAGAGAGAGAGAGGAGGGGGGGGGAGAAAGGAAACGGTACTATTTGCTAACGTTACTTGAGGCCAAGGATTCAACCCTGATCCCCTCAAAAACCGTAAGCATTTAATACAAAGATGGGGTGAAGGATGAATAAACCAAGAAAAAAAAGAAGATAATTTAATGCTTACCCCATTCGGCTCGTGGAGGAAGTCGGAATGAGACAACTTCGCAGTGTTGGCCTCAAGACCTATCGAAAGGTGTTACCACTGTTCGACGAGACATCAGTAGTATATGAGGCCCCTCTCGGAGGGACGACCAACGAGAGCCCGACGTAACCCGCTTCGCGTAGCTGAGTTCCCCCATTCTAGAACACGTTATCCTCTTAAATACTAACAGGGGAGGAGAACTCCGGCAGGCCTACTAGAGTTAGTTCCCCTAGCATTTGCCCTCGAGACGGGCGACAGAAAGCTGAATTGAATGATGTGCGTAAAACACGAGGGTTTCTTAGCTCAACTGAACATGACACTCGTTTCTGGGGTGAACACAGAGGTCTTCGAGTGCAAACAAGAAAAAAACAACCTGACAGTGGAAAAAGTTTCAGGTCGAGGCCTTCACGTCTGTCTGTGTGTCAGACAGGTCGTGACAGTGAGCATTAAAATCACCAGTTATTATGAACTTGCTATTTTGATCTGATTTTAGGTGTAGCGATCGAAGCCATTCGGTATTTCTCTCATTATGCCCTCGAGGTAAGTATATTGACACTACAGTGAATGTGGTGTCAGTGTTTATTCAGACCCTGACTGCACAGGAATAGGCATCTAGTAAGTCTGGTGGAACAGGACTAGTACATGGGTAATATTTCTCTCCTTCTTTTATGTAAATAGCAACGTTAGTTTTATCTTCTGTGGATCCTTGCCGAGTAATGGGTGGAAAATAGTAGCCACTGAGTTTAGGTAACCTATTCCTCGTTAACATTGAGAGACTGTAAAGCCAATACATTATATTTTTCTTCGGCAAGGTGCTGAGTTAGCTGATCAAGACTAGTTGAGATGGATCGACAGTTCCACTGGAAAACCTTAAAAGAAACGTTATTTAAAATGGAAATTTAACTTTCTTTAAACCAACTAAAATAAAAATCTTAAGATCTAGATCTAAATCTAATTGTTCGCGTTAACAGTGTCAAAAAGGATAATGAATCATGTGTAGAGCAGTACACTACATATACTGTTTGTTACACAAGTGGTGGTATTACAGTCAGGATGAAGTGGATGCTGGAGATTTATAAGTTCTTGTTTCACCAGTCATATAAGACACTAAGTCTGTTACTCCAAGGGGCGCGGTTGTGGTAGGGTCGCTCCAAAAACGGCTCGTAGTATCGAGGTGGTTGATACCGTCATAATTGAAATTTCCTCAAAAACTGCACTTGAGGTCTCAAAGTTGTTGATTTAGAACCACTCTGGGCAAAGGACATCAAACATGTTCCACCAGGGACCTCTGGCTTCAGGGAAGGGCTGGTGACCTCTGAAGTCTTGGTAGTTTCTGGGGTGTCTCTGCTTCCGCAGTCTGGCAGTCTTCTTTGGTTTCTCCCAGAGCAGCTCCAACGTTTGCTGCAAGGACACTTGACCCCCTAGGTGTTGGGTGGATGCCGTCTCTGTGTGTCTGGTGGCTAGGATGCAGGTTGGAGTGTGAGATAAATGATACGTTTTTCATATTGAACAGCTCTGTTGTTGTCAAGGCATTAAAAAGCTCTCGTTTCGTGTTGAGTTCGAAATCTGTGACCGTTGCTAGTTTGCTCACTATTACCTTAACTTCAGGGTGACTAGTGGCGAAGTCCCCGACACATTTTGAGAACATTTTGCTGACAAGTTTGGGATCCTTCCTCTGAATGTCATTTAGTCCGCAATGGATGACCACTGCGTCAGCTGGCTTTTCGTCAGAGGTTGGAAGTTTCTGAAGCATCAGAGGAAGGTCTTCAGTCCTATACGCTTCGCAAACCTTTGTCTCAAAGCCATACGAGCGGCGCAGTCTTCTCCCATTCACTCCTTTCATCACCGAGTCGTGGAGCATGGCAACTACAGGTAAATCTTGTTTCTCTTCTTTCTGTTTTGATCTAGGCCTAATAGAATTCTGTTTTCTTTTTTCCTGATCTTTTACGTCATGTGAATCGTTGACGTCATTTTTCTTAAGTTCTTTTCCAACCCCCTTTGCTTTTGATTTTTCTTTCTCTTTTGTTCTGTCTTCTGTTTTCTTCTGTCTTCCGGGATGTTGTGGGATAGTAGGGATCGATTTTGCGATCTCAGCGTGCGTGAGACAGGTAGGATTATCTGTTTGAGTCTGATCGTCCGAAACTGTTGTTGTCGTGACAACTCTAGATGTAATCATATTTTCGATCATCTTTTTCTGTTCATGTATCGTATTTTCAGGCTTGATACACGATTACATAGCCCGATAATCATATTTTTCATTTCATCGAGCACACTCACTGTGTCCGATGCAGAGTTGTGTCGATTTTCCCTGGCGTCTCCTTTGTCCACTTCACGTACGCGCTGGGCAGCTTTGCGCGCTGATCGGATCAGCTTTTTCTTCATGGCGCTTTCCAAGTTGTCAACTCTCTTCGCGCTGTTTTCTTGCTCACTCATGGGTGTTGTAGCTGAACGGCTGCCCATGCTTCTGGATCTAGTCAGCCTGATCATATTAATGCAGTTTTGAGGAAATATCAGCAGACCCTTGATCTCAGTGTCTATCTGTGTCCGCCATCTTGTGTGTGTGTGTCAGTAGTGGTTGTGTGATGGTGGTGGTGCTAGAAGTAGAAGTAGAAGTTGTGGTAGTGGCAGTCATAGTAATAGTAGTAGTAGTAGTAGTAGTAGAAGGAGAAGAAGAAGAAGAAGAAGAAGGAGAAGAAGAAGAAGAAGAAGAAGAAGAAGAAGAAGAAAACAACAACAACAACAACAACACAACAACAACAACAACAACAAGAAACAGCAGCAGCAGCAGCATTAGAAGTAGTAGTAGTTGTCATAAATCAGCAAAACAGACAATCAAACAAGCCTTAAATCAATTACATTCGCTTCGCCATAAACTGTAAATGTAAAGTAGCACTTTCACGTCAGAGGAGACAAACGTGATACGCCACATCAGTCACTGCAAAATTCAGAATTCAAAAACGACATACATTTTGCAACATACTTAATAAAATTGTTATAGTTTACAGTAGCTAAAGTGAACTGACTGGTTAGTCCCAACCCTTCTCTGTTGTTCTGATGAACACCCGTTTGTGGATGTCTCTTGTGACACACAATTCTGCGTCAAGCAGCTTTTTCTTCAGATTCAGACATCGCAGACATGGATGGAGGGTTGGGGTGGGGATGAAAGTGAGGTCGGTCTGTATATTGCCCTTCATTGTTCATAGCCAGGACGTCACTGGAGAGAAATGCCAGCACAGATTGACAGCTAGATAAAATATGTCCTTATTTTGAGTCCCTCACGCGCATTTCATTTGAGGGGAACAGAGAGAGAGAGAGAGAGAGACAGACAGACAGACAGACAGACAGACAACACACACACACACACACACACACACACACACACACACACACACATACGCGCGCGGGACGCACATAAACAAAAACAGACATACAGCCAGAGAGAGAAACAGACAGACAAATAATAATGGTAATGCCAGAACCACAACATTATGAGCTTCATCAAAAATGTTGTGAGGGACAGTATATTGTTAGCACAGAGGCATTGTGGATCACACACACACACACACACACACACACACACACACACACACACACACACACACACACACACATATATCCGTCTAATATCACCAGGACACACGTCGACACGACGGAAAACGAAACTGCTCGCGGAAGTAGGTTCGTGGAGTCCTTCCAGGGACTTCCACACAGCTGAAGAAACACGAATCGTCGTCCCTAAAGCCTAAAGCCCTTTCACACTTCAGCTCGTTGCTGACCTCACGAACAGGCTCTGAACATCCCCACGGGGCGGAGACGGCGGCTGAGCTCGTGCTGCACCCCACACTCCATTGGCAGTGCACACACGATGTCTACTGACCTTTAGTCAGCCTCTAAATACCCCAGAGGGGTAGAGACGGTGGCTGGGCACAGGCTGCACCCCACACCCGGATGGAAGATAGTTTCAGGTCGGACACGGGGCTTCACCGACACCTGAGGGAACTGGTAACTACCTTGATTATCTAGTCTACTTTCAACACATTTATCATTCTTGTTTGTAACCAACAGTCACACTTCACATAATACATTTCACTGGAACTTGGAGAAAAATACCCATAACAGAATCTACACAGTTTCAATACAGTGGGTGCATTACAATAGAAAACGTTCTTTGATTAACACCATGATTGGTTACATTGAAGGACAGGATTTCCACATGGAACGTTTCTTCAAAGTAACGATAATACAATTATTACGTATATAGGAACGAATTCCGTTTGTCCCATTTTATCAAGAAAGAAATATTTTTATCATATCACATCATCACTAGACGTGTCCAACTGCATTTCAAGGAACGATTTCCGGTCCTCCCTTTTTATTAAAAAATGATCATCATCATCACTAGACGTGTCTAACTACATATCAAGGAACGATTTCCGTTCGTCCCTTTTTATCTTTCCACAATAAGAATCAGAATACATTTTCAGAAAATGTATGCAAAAATATTTTCATTGCTGACTTCCAGAGCTCACCAACACTCACATCATTGTGGTACTCTAGGGAAAAAGATAAGCAACACCTTCTTTTCTCCAATAATACAGTGATTTAACTAGATTACTTTTTTCGATCACATTTCACTATGCATATTCTTTCTTCTTTCTGCTCACTCCAATTTCCTCATCCTCCTCTCGACTCACATTCACTAACTACAACTTCCTATTGTTACCCTGTGTCTCGAAAAATCATAAGATATGTCAAGGGAACAATAAAGTATTTTAGGCTCCTTTGAAGCACTGGGAAGTTCCCAACCATCTGTAGAAAAAATACCTTCATTAATACAAATCCTAATTTGAATCCAGTTATCAACACACATACCTGACTGCCAGCGAAAACCTGCCCTTAGTCTCCCTTCGGCTCTCTGATGAAGTTGCTCAGCTGGTAGCTCTGTGGAGACTGAAGGGAAATCTTCGCTCACCTGACTTAACAAAACGGAGGTGAGTGAAAAGAAGACAGGGTATAATATTCGTGATGGAATGGACGCAACTCATATCGTGTAGACCAAGCTGGTTTATTCTCTACTCTTCCAAGATAAGCTGTCATACACTTGTAGGAGCAGTTTCGTATTTAGTTTCGCACTATGTATAACATCCCCCTTCTTTCAGCAGAGGATCCAATTTTACTAACATTGAAACGATCAAACTCAAAATTGAATGACTTGTTCTTGAACACAAAAAATGTTGGTGAACTATTGCATAACATGTGCATGTAAGAAATAAAGAAAACAAAAAGCAAAACAGTTTCCTTGTTTCGGTACTGCAGTGTGTGTGTGTGTGTGTGTGTGTGTGTGTGTGTGTGTGTGTGTGTGTGTGTGTGTGTGTGTTAGAAGTCTGTATCATTGTTCCCTGTATCTCAGGGGCTTTCTCACTTCCCTGCCAGATCGTGTGGTGCTGTATGAGGGACGGTTCTCTGCTGTGAGTGTCTGAATG
>CM065729.1:28974832-28979832 GCA_033310375.1 Conus canariensis | reverse complement strand
GACTTCATTGCCTTTACGATATATTTTAAACAATTATTCTGTTCTTGACTCAGTTTGTAAGTGTTTGTTAAATGGTTCAATTGGTCCTTATCCGTTGATCTTATCACTTCTCACTTAAAATTGTTAAGGTGGAAGAGGGATGGGGGGGGGGGGGGGGGGGGGGGGGGGGGAGGGAGAGCAGGGGATGTCATATTCTATCGTTAATGGAATAATACACTTCATCACTTGCATACTTCATTCACCCACACATAAACTGTCTGAATCACTATAGTGGAAGGACATTAAACCGACGACGACACACACACACGAATGGAAATTTGACTTTCGTCAAAAACATTTATGATAAAAAATCACTTGCGACAATTTTTCATTCCAGGGCAGGCTGCATTATTTTCTGTGATATTTTGACGCTCAACCGCGGCGACGTTTTTTCATTTAGCAGAAAAAATCGTCGCTGTGAAATATTAACGCTGTGACCATATTTCACGGGAAATGTTAACGCTAGCAGTAAGATTTCACGTGAAAATGTATCGCAAGCGACAGCATTCACTGACTACAATATTTCACAGTGTCCTGTCGCAAAAAGCTGTCGCAAAATTTCGAGCGACAGTATTTTATGGACAGCTACAATATTCTATAGGACATTTTTCGTGAAAAGTTGTAGCGCGACAATTTTTTCCAGAAAATATTGTCGCTGCAACAATATTTCACGTGAAATGCTATCGCTGCGATACAATTCTACGGCGACAGTATTATATACGACACCGGCCACCCATGAACTATGGTCTCCATCAGGCTTTCAGCATGGGGTCGGTCTTGGTGGCGTCGCGTAGCTGGTACTGCTACTTGGTTGTGAAGCTGATGAAGTCATACTGACAGAAGCCAATCTCGTCCTCAGAGAGGTCTAGGCCGTCCATAAGGAGGTCGAGATCAATGGATGTCTTGTCCGCCTGGGACGGAAGTCTGGACAGCATGTCTGCGGGCGTCATGGATTTCCCGCTGCAGTACTCCACCTCGTAATCATACCCCTGGATCTTTTGTAGCATGCACTGGAGATGCGGTGGGGCTTTGAGAAGAGGCTTCTGCACAATCATCTCAAGTAGTTTGTGATCCGTGATCACCTTGAACGGCTGCCCGTCGAGGCATGTGTGGAACCGTGTTATTCCAAAGACCACCGCCAGCATCTCACGATCAATGTTTGGGTAGTTGCTCTGTATGGCGTCAAGTGATTTGGATGTGAAGGCAACCAGGTATTCATCCTGAATGATGGCTGCACACAGTCCCTTCATGGAACTGTCGATCTCTAACACTGTCTAACACTTTGGGTCAAAGAACATGAGGCATGTGGTTGATGACACCAGCTTCTTGAGGTTGTTGAAGCAGTGGATGAGGTCTTCTGACGTGATGAATGGGACGTCTTTTTACAACAGCTCCCTCAGTGGTTGCGACTCCTTGCTTAAGTTTGGGATGAACTTCGAAAGATATGTCATCATGCCAAGGAATCCCTGTAAGTCTTCTTTGTTTTCAGGTACTGGCATGCTCTGGATGCCTTGGATTTGGGCTGGATCCGGGCGAATCCCGTCCTTGGGGTATATATTCCCAAAGAAGGAGATCTCGTCTTTGCGTATGTCGCACTTTCCTGAACTGAAGACGAGCCAACACTGCTTGGCTCTTTCCATCAGGCGCTTGAGGTTGTCGTCGTGCTACTGCACATCTTTGCCGTGCAGGCATACATCATCTGTGATGCCGGCCACACCTGGGAGGTCTTCCAGTATCTCATTCATTCTAGCCTGGAAGATGTCTTGTGATACGTGCAGTCCAAAGAAGAGTCGTTTCCAGCAATAACGACCAAAAGGCGTGCAGAACGTGGTCAGCAGTTGGCTGTGCTTGTCGAGGTGGACTGACCAGTGCGTCAATCTGGCTGAATACTGACGATCCAGCAAACTTGGAGTTGATCTCCTCCGGCGTAGAAATTTTGTGGAGACATCGCTTCAAGGCTGCGTTGAGCTTCTGGGGATCAATACAGATGCGGAGAGAGCCACCTTTTTTCACTCAGTAGGCTAGGCTTGAGCACCGGTCTGGGTACTCTTTGACTTTACGGATGACTCCCTGCTTAACCACTTTCTCTAACTCTGCTTTTAGCTGTTCTTCTAGGTGTAAAGAGCATTTTCGTGGGGGATCGATGGAGGGTTCTGCTCCCAGTTTGGTGCATAGCTGGGCTAAACCCTGGAAATCACTGAGGGTGTCAAACTGGTCTAGGTAATCCTGCCTTAGGCTTTCAACTTATGAAACGTCTGTTGTGCTGATTTCACTGCAGCTGATAGCCACGATCTTCAACTTCTCACACCAATGAGGCATGGGCCTTCTACGTCAACCACGTAGAACTTTGCATTGGTGAGCTTGCCCTTGTGACTGAGCTCAAACTCGAGGCGACTGTGGCAGGGAATCTTCTGCCCATTGTACACCGTCAGCTTTGTGTTCTTGACAAGTGTGATATCTTTGTACGGATCACGCTTTCCATACAGATTCCTGTATGTCTGTAGAGCGAGGGTGTTGCCAAATGCTCCAGCGTCGATTTTCAGCTTAAGCGTTATCTTGCTTGTCTTTCTCGGGATCACAACATCCATTGTGGTGAATGCTTCACTGTGGACGCTGGAAATGTTGATTGTGTCGTACTGGATGTCATCGTCACTCGTGTCCTCAATCTCTGACGCCATGTCGTGAATTTTCTTTCTCCCTTTTGTTTTCCTTTTGCTACCACTGCTTCGTGTACAAACCAGGTCTTCTCTCTTTTGCTATTTGCATGCCCTTCGCCAATGTCCTTTCTTGCCGCAATGGTGACAGGTTCTGTCAAATGCTGGGCATTTACGTGGCTCATGGGAAGTGTTGCAATTCCCACATGACCTGGCTTTTCGAGCCTGTTTGTCGAAAAACAGGTCGGGATTGTGTTCCCCTGTGCCAGGGTTGAGTTGTTGAAGTTTGCTGCGACTGGCAACTATGGCTTGGTATCGTCTGCCTTCAGCCAGAGCGTCCGCCAGCTTGTATGCTTTTGCCTTTCCCAGCAGGTCGTGCTAGAAATCCTCAAGCAGAGTGGATTCTATGATCAGCTCCATCAGCCTCACTTCCATCTCTGTTTGGTCAAACTCGCACTTCATGTAGAGTTTCATCCTCACGTTGCCGACACTCAATCAGATGCAAGCGGTGGACTCTGAAGTTGATCTTGGGCATGAGTTGGGATTTGAACAACTCCCACAGCTTGTCTGGTTTGCGTTTGTCCTCCTCTGATAGGCCAGACACTTGTAGTTGTCTGGTGCCCTCGTCACCTATGCCATACATGATCTTGAGCACTCTTTTCCTGTCCTCTCTGATCTCTTCATCTTCACAGTACAGGTAGAGGTTGCTTTTGAACAATTGTAGAGCTTTCTCATGATTGTCAGTAGCCTAGTTTATTTCAGGTATGCAGCAGCCATGATTGTGTATGTGTATGACTGCAAATGAGATGTTTATAGTCAGTAGTGTCTAATATCAAAACAGGATCAGGATCAGGACTTATTACCTTGCTCGAACCTTCCTAGGTTGTAAATAGCAACGGGAAAAGAGAGAACATACACATTTAACAAAATGAAAACGTATTTTAAAATTTGGTTTAATTACTTTTTAAAACCATTCTGACCCAATGAAACTGATGGCCCAATGGCCATCCCCAAGTCCAGCCAAATGGGACCCTGTTGTGGCGCTGCATCCACCTAGGCTATCAAATGTCCATAGGATATGGCTTGATAATGGAGAAACACAAGTAGGCCCTTTTTTCTGAGTCCGTCTGCACTGTGTCACTTCTTGGCAATTCAGGTATGTGTGTTGTGTCCCTGACTCTCACTGGTACTGTGTGGACTAGGCCTAATCCTCGGTGACGGGAGACATCACGGCGTCGTCTTGCGTCGTCGTTACGTCGAGAAATGGAGTCACGCAGCCGGTTTTGTTTTGTGCGGTGATCGAAAATAATGGCAATTTAGCGTCTTTTTCGAGCGTTTATAGGTCAACTTGCGGGTAGAAGCGTTGAACCATCCCACCGCTGCCACCATGAAAAAAAGACAGGGTACAGTATTCGTGATGGAACGGACACAACTCATATCGTGCAGATCAGGCTAGTTTATTATCTAGTCCTCCAAGATAAGCTGTCATACACTTGTAGGAGCAGGTTAATATTTAGTTTCCTACTGTGTATACCAGTGATTAGCTGTCAGGTAAACAGGACAACCAGTTTTACAGGTTTACCCATTCCGGTCAAACATGTCCCCACAATTTGGGAACAGATGAAATACTGTCCGTCACAAGAATCCACTTGATATTTAATGCCAACTAATTGTATGTTGACATCAAGGACTAGAGGTATAAAGGAACTTTTTTTTTTGGCAATAAACAACTATCACTTTCCACATCATATTTGCGCATCCGAATGGAGAGCATGGTGTCATAAGACAAGACTCCACACATTCAAACAGAGACTTGTTAAAATATGTTTCAGGATAAATTTGACGAGCTAAAAACACATTCACAGCAGCAGAAGCTCGATGGGAGGCGTAAGAACGAACATTGCAGTTATTACATGCCATGCGGTATCGATTTGTCAGTTTAGTAAGCAGCACTACTGTTGGGACACTCAGCTTTTAGAAGAACTTAGCAGGTCTGTTGTACTTTGGTGAGGGAAGAGGCTATGTCTACATTTAGTATTAACAAGACATTTTACAACAACCACAGTATGGTCCAAAGCATGTCTCTTTTCTCCTGTCAATTTGGTCAGTTCATCTACTAAATTGTGTTTATTGTTTGGAAGTTCATTAGCCTGCTGCATATGTTTTGATGCTCTCACAGAATAACGTCTCAACATTCATTATTAAGGTGTGCACCACAGAACACAATTCAAAGCTTACCATATGTAGACACTTAAATGCACTTCGCCCAGCCCTCTCACATCTATCGAGGTATACAAGGCGTACTGT
>CM065729.1:28959832-28964832 GCA_033310375.1 Conus canariensis | reverse complement strand
TTAAGTTGTTTATAGTCTTCTTTTGTTAGGGTGCTTGATTTTAGTAATACTAATTTTAATGCTCTTTTATACATTCGATGAATAATTTTCAAGTTGGTTTCATTGCAGTTATCCCATAGGGTTGATGCATAATCAATAATCGATAGAATATGAGCACAGAAAAAGAGCTTTCGAGAATGGGTGTCCAGGAAGTTCTTAATCTTCGCTAATTGAAGTAATTTTTTTGAGAGACGTTTCCCCATTGATGTTATGTGGTCGGTCCATGTTAAATCTTTATCTATTATTACTCCTAGTATTTTATATGAGTCGACTTCTTCTATTTTTTGGTCATATATAAACAATGGTGGAAATTTTGACTTCATCTTTTGTCTTTTTTGTCGGGCACATACAAACATGCACTTGGTTTTGCTTGCATTTAAGGACATATGGTTCAACTGAGTCCATTCGATAAGTTTTTTAACATCATTTTGGAGTTTACTAGCTAATCTATATGGATCTGAATCACTGGAATGAAGAGATGTATCATCAGCAAACATTTCGCATTTACTTTCAAGAAAATAAGGTAAATCATTGACGTAGACAGTAAACAGTAGGGGGCCCAATACAGAGCCTTGTGGTACTCCATATTTGATAGACATGAAATTTGACGTTTTATTGTTGACTGTTACTGATTGTTTCCTATTACATAGGAATGAGGACATGAGATTTATTAATTCTGGAGTTAATTTGTAGAGTTCCAGTTTACGCAACAGGAGAGAATGATTTATTACATCAAAAGCTTTCTCAAAGTCTATAAAAAGAATACCAGTAAATTTATTTTCATTTATACTACATAAGAGGCTATCAATAAGCTGTACAAGGGTTGTATGGCAGGAATGATTTTTACGGAAACCAGACTGATCGTCGTGGAGTAAATTGTTTTTAGTAAGGTAAGAATATAGTAAATTTTGCAAGTGTTTTTCAATAGGTTTAGATAAAGCAGATAAAATAGAAATTGGTCTATAGTTTGATGGAATTGACATATCGCCAGATTTATAAAGTGGAATTACTTTAGCTTCCTTAAATTTCAAGGGAAAGGTTTGTTTCTCTATGCATAAATTGTACAAATACGTTAGAGTATCAGTAATTATTGGACACGAAATCTTTAGTATTTTTGCATCTAAACCATCTAAATCGCGTGTACCTGATTGTTTTAAGGATGAAATACTTTTACTAACGTCCATAACAGTCATTGGTTGGAGGGTACAGGAAAAACTAATATCTTTTAAATCAAGGTAGTGTTTTAAATGCTCAAGGTCATTTTCACTGGACCTATCATATGATATAATTTTTTCTTTGATACTGGCAAAATGGTTGTTTAATTGATCTGCAGTTACATCTGTGATAATTTCCTGATTTCTTGAGACTTGTTTATTATTCAACATGTTAATGGCTTTCCAAATCTGACGTGAATCCTTTGTAGAAATTAACATCTTTTGAAAGTAATTACGCTTAGATTTACGTTTCATTGAGTTTACCTTATTTCTTTGTTTACGGAATTCTTTATTTGTTCCGGAATTGCTTAACTGATTTCTTATGTTAATTTCGATATCTATTTCTTTTGTTATCCACGGTGGTTTTGCTTCTTGTCTGACTCTCTTTTTGATGAATGGAGCATGTTTGTTATACACAGAAATAAATGTGTTAATCCAAAATTCAGTTGCTTCATCAGGATCTCTTATTTGGTATATATATTCCAATTGTGCTGTGGCAAGGTCTGAAAGGAAATCTTCTTCCTTGAAGTTTCTAAAGCTCCTATAATATATAATCTTGTGCCCTACTTTTGGAATTTTTATACGGTTTTTGAACCACGTCAGACAAACGGGATTATGATCGCTACATCCACATGGCGGAGAGCATACTTCAATGATGGACTGTTTTGTGTTTGTATAAATGTGATCTATTAAGGTACTTGACTGTTCAGTTATACGGGTTGGTATGTCAATAAGTTGTTCAAGACCGTGTAAGGTGTAGTTTTGATGCCACTTGGGTTTAGGTTTCATTAAATCTATATTAAAGTCTCCAAAAATAATAGTTTCAAAGCTTAGCATTGTTACTTCATCCATGAGAACATGAGATTTATCTTGCCAGTCCAAAGTTTCAGATGGATTTCTGTATAAAAATCCTATAATAAGTGGTTTATTGTTTTTCATACTGATTTCAATCCATACAGATTCAATCCCATAGTTTTCAAGGCTGTTTAGTTTTTTACAGTTTAATGAAGATGCTAGGTACAAAAGTAGGCCTGTACTTTTAGGTTTACACGGATCAAGTCTAATTATTTCATATCCCGGTATGCTCATATCAGCATCTGTTATTTCTGAGGACAAACGGGATTCCGCAAAACAAAATAAATGAAAGCTGTTACCACTGTTATGGAGAATAGTTGCGACATCGTCATTTTTATTTCTTGAGTTGTTGATATTCAAATAGCCTATTCGGAGTCCCTGTTTAGTAGGCCATGTGTCCAAAGTTAGACATGTTGCAGTTAGTTGTGGACTTAGTGAAGAACAGTTTTCTTAAATTTTAAATATATATAACAAAAAGTGAAATGGAATTTTTAAGAATATATATATATATATATAATATACATATGCATACATACATACATATACATACATATATATACACACATATATATCACACATACACACACTCGCTTGAGCCCTGAGCAAAGATACCGAGGCCTCGAGCAAGTCTTATAGTCAGTCTAAGCAAAATTAAACAATATACAAAGAAAAGACTAATATAATTTAAATTAATCACAATCGAAAAGCGAAAATAAGCGAAAATCACAATCAAGCGAAAATCACAATCAAAGTGCGAATAGGCAATATTTCTATATATAAACGTTTGAACACAGAAACGTGTTCGTTCTTAGAAAGCAAGAAAATATAATGTTTGTGTATTCTCAACACATATAACAAATACCCACATGACACCATTCGCTGCAGCAGTGGCCTGAAACAACTGTCTACAACAAATACAAATAATCTTCTTTCAGTTAGTGACTTCCACCACAGTCCAGCGAGATGCAACACTTTCACAAGCACCAACTCCATACTGTCTTTTCCTTTTCTCACATACATATATACATATACATGCATACATACGCATGTATATACACACACATATACATACACATACACACACACACACACATATAATATATATATATATATATATATATATATATACATACATATATATATATATATATATATATATATATATATATACATATATACACACATACACACATATATATACACACATATATAATCATGATGAAACATAAACACACATGCACACGCGCGCGCTCGCACACACACACACACACACACACACACACACACACACACACACACACACACACACACACACACACACACACACACACACACACCATTGTGTATTCAACGAGCAGATTGACGCTGTTGCATTTGAGTGTTGACGTAGGATGTCATAAGGTTGAAAAAAACTGGTCGTAAGGAATAGCTGGGGGTGGTGTTTGTGTCATTGTCACGGTATTGTCAGGATTTATTGCATGGTCATAAAAGCTTCTAGTGTACACAGGAGCAACACGGTTCGTTACCGGAAAGGGGGGATAATGCGGTAAGACTTGGTTTGACTGAGTTGTCTGATCGCAGTTATACAGAGTGGAGGGGGATGGGGGAGGAGGGCCACGACATGTAAGATCAGAGGCACCTGAAATTTGTGTCGGCAGTGTGTTGTCTCGGTGATAAAGGGGAGGGTAGTGGAGAGTGGAGGGGGGTGGAAGAAAAGGGCCATGAAGTGAACGATCAGAGGCGCCTGAAGTTTGTGTCGGCATTGAGGTGTGTCTGTGAGAAAGCGGAGGGTAGTGACTCATGGATTCCATTGGTGGATACTCATGAAGTGGGGCACTGTTTTGCTGTCTGTGGTCGTCTGGGAACCTATTCTGTTGGTTCTGGATAGGATGACAGTTATTTACATTACGAATTGGACGGTTAGAACTAAACTGAGAAGATACTGGTCCATACTGTCTGGAGTTAAAATCATGAAATTGAGATGGAAACATAAACTGCTTAAAATGAATTGCCAGTTTGGCAGTGCCTGTTTTGCTGGGGTGAATCAAGTTGCTGTAAAATGCTAATTTAGGGTTTCCGTTTGTGGTTGTGAATGTGTTGTAGTTATCAATGAATTCTACATTCAGCATTTCGCAAGCTTTCTGCATATTGAGATTGGTTGGGGAAATAAAGGTATTAAGGTGGTGTTTTCCTCTTGCAGGTATTATAGAACTAAGGAATATTTTAGCATTTGGAAAAGTATGAGAAGCCAGGTGAATAAGGTCGCACCATGTCTGTTTGGAGACTTCTCCTGTCGTTCTACAATCATTCACACCCACATGCATGATCATCACATTGACATCAGGACATCTACTATGGTCTCGTAACCAGTCAAACAAGTCACCAGTACACATGCCCGAGACACAGATTTTGGAAACAAAGTCTTGTCTTGGCACTATTCTGCGTGGGTCAATGTCTCTAATGACCGAATCACCAATCAGTGCAACAGAAGCTCTGTCAGACACTGACCGTTTCGACAGCATGTCCCGTACACTGTTTTTGTTGTGTGATTGTGTGTGTGTGTGTGTGTGTGTGTGTGTGTGTGTGTGTGTGTGTGTGTTTGGTGTGTATGTGTGTGTGTGTGTGTGTGTGTGTGTGTGTATTTGTGTGTGTGTGTGTGTGTGTGTGTGTGTGTGTGTGTGTGTGTGTGTGTGTGTGTGTGTGTGTGTGCGCGTGCCTGTGTGCGTGAGTGTGTTGCAGGTAAGCATAACCTTTCAGATAACACTGTTAAAAAAAAAATTGGGTATTTTCGACAAATTGCAGGATTGTGGCATTTTGCGTTGTAACTGTCACGTGTTACAACGCATTGTTTTTCGAATGTCACAATACAAAAATTTTGCCAAAACTGAAAAA
>CM065729.1:28940970-28942232 GCA_033310375.1 Conus canariensis | reverse complement strand
TTGTAACTATCACATGTTACAACGCATTGTTTTTCGAATCTCAAATACAAAAAGTTTTGCCAAAACTGAAAAATCTGTCAGTGGATTATATGAAGTTGGGTAAATATCACAGCCCTTTTTGGGAGGCTAGCTTGATGTCAGATTATGAAATGATGAGAAATCTTTCTGCAGAAAGAGTTAGATTACCAAGTGTACGTGTTCGTTTAAGCATTTGAAGTGACTTGTTTTGTTGAACTGGTTTGGTTCAAGCTGCACAAATCATTCCGTACAAAGCAAAAATCACACCACAACAGGTCATTGCATAATTTGTTCTTAGATGTCGATCTAAAACAATCTGTTGGTACCAGTTAGGAACAGAAAGCTCGATTCGTGTGGTCAAGAATCAAAATGCAAAACATGTGCTAAAGTAGACCGTGTGATCTCTTCTTAAGGAGGGTGATATAAAGAGAAAAAAAAAATGACGGACTCACTACATTGTCAACAATGTGGCATACTATTGACTCGGTATAGAATTACGGCGAGACAGAAAGGACAAGACTGCACTGTATGCAGAACCAAGGCTTATCAAGAGATATAAAAGAATACTTTAACATATGAGATCAGAGCATTTTTGCCACCAACACTCTAATTCTTTCAGCGCAAGCTACAATTTGACTGTTCTGACAGGGGATGAAATAATTCCGCGCGCCCACGTGTTTTTATGTATACGTGTGTGTGTGTGTGTGTGTGTGTGTGTGTGTGTGTGGTGTTTTTGTCTGTGTGTGTGTGTGTGTTGTGTGTATGTGTGTGTGTTAGTGTGTGTGTGTGTGTGTGTGTGTGTGTGTGTGTGTGTGTGTGTGTGTGTGTGTGTGTGTGTGTGTGTGTTTGTTGCAGGTAAGTATAAACTTTAAGGTAACACTGCTGAAAAAAAAAAATCGGGTATTTTCGACAAATTGCAGGATTGTGACATTTTGCGTTGTAACTGTCACGTGTTACAACGCTTTGTTTTTCGAATGTCACAATACAAAAATTTCGCCAAAACTGAAAACTCTGTCTGTGGATTATATCAATTTGGTTAAATTTCACAGCCCTTTTTGTGGAGGCCAGCTTGATGTCAGATTATGAAATGGTGAGAAATCTTTCTGCAGAAAGAGTAGATTACCAAGTGTACGTGTTCGTTTACGCATATAAAGTGACTTGTTTTGTTGAACTTTGTTTGGTTCAAGCTGCACAAATGCATTCCGTATAAAGCAAAAATCACACCACAACAGGTCATTGCATAA
>CM065729.1:28933470-28935970 GCA_033310375.1 Conus canariensis | reverse complement strand
AAACTCGATTCGTTTGGTAAAGAATCAAAATGCAATTCCTGTGCTAAAGAAGACCGTGTTATCTCTTCTTAAGGAGGGTGATATAAAGGGGAAAAAAAAATGACGGACTCACTACATTGTCAACAAAGTGGCATACTATTGACTCGGTAAAGAATTACGGGAGAGACAGAAAGGACAAGACTGCACTGTATGCAGAACAATGGCTTATCAAGAGATATAAAAGAATACTTTAACATATGAGATCAGAGGATTTTTGCCACCAACAGTGTAATTCTTTTAGCGGAAACCACAATTTGACTGTTCTGACAGGGGATGAAATAATTCCGCGCGCGAACGTGTATTTATATATACGTGCATGTGTGTGTGTGTGTGTGTGTGTTGTGTGTGTGTGTGTGTGTGTGTGTGTGTGAGTGTGCGCGTTTGCGCGTGTGCGTGCGTGCGTGTGTTGTGTGTGTGTGTGTGTGTGTGTGTGTGTGTGTGTGTGTGTGTGTGTGTGTGTGTGTGTGTGTGTGTGTGTGGCAAGTATGCATAACCATTCAGATAACACTGTTGAAAAAAAAATCGGGTTTTTCGAGAAATTGCAGGATTGTGACATTTTGCGTTGTAACTATCACGTGTTTCAACGCATTGTTTTTCGAATGTCACAATACAAAAATTTTGCCAAAACTGAAAAATCGGCTGTGGATTATATGAAGTTGGGTAAACATCACAGCCCCAAGGGGAGGCCAGCTTGATGTCAGATTATGAAATGATGAGAAATCTTTCTGCAGAAAGAGTAGATTACCAAGTGTACGTGTTCGTTTACGCATATAAAGTAACTTGTTTTGTTGAACTCGGTTTGGTTCAAGCTACACAAATGCATTCGGTATAAAGCAAAAATCACACCACAACAGGTCATTGCATAATTTGTTCTTAGATGTCTATCTAAAACAATCTGTTGATAACAGTTAGGAACAGAAAACTCGATTCGTTTGGTCAAGAATCTAAATGCAATACCTGTGCTAAAGTAGACCGTCTGATCTCTTCTTAAGGAGGGTGATATAAAGAGAAGAAAAAAATGACGGCACTCACTACATTGTCAACAAAGTGGCATACTATTGACTCGGTATAGAATTACGGGAGAGACAGAAAGGACAAGACTGCACTGTATGCAGAACAAAGGCTTATCAAGAGATATAAAAGAATACTTTAACATATGAGATCAGAGAATGTTTGCCGCCAACAGTCTAATTCTTTTAGCGCAAACCACAATTTGACTGTTCTGACGGGATAAATTAATTCCGCGTGCGCACGTGTATTTATGTATACGTGTGTGTGTGTGTATGTGTGTGTGTGTGTGTGTGTGTGTGTGTGTGTGTGTGTGTGTGTGTGTGTGTTGTGTGTGTGTGTAGTGTGTGTGTTGTGTGTGTGTGTTTGTGTGTGTGTGTGTGTGTGTGTGTGTGTGTGTTGTGTGCGCGCGTGTGCGCGTGCGCGCGCGCGCGCGCGCGCGTGTGTGTGTGTGTGTGTGTGTGTGTGTGTTGCAGGTATGCATTACATTTCAGATAATTCTGTTGAAAAAAAAATCGGTTATTTTCGAGAAATTGCAGGATTGTGACATTTTGCGTTGTAACTATCACGTGTTACAACGCATTGTTTTTCTAATGTTACAATACGAAAATGTTGCCAAAACTGAAAAATCTGTCAGTGGTTTATATGAAGTTGGGTAAACATCACAACCCTTTTTGGGGAGGCCATCTTGATGTCAGATTATGAAATGATGAGAAATATTTCTGCAGAAAGAGTAGATTACCAAGTGTACGTGTTCGTTTACGCATATAAAGTGACTTCTTTTGTTGATGTCGGTTTGGATCAAGCTGCACAAATGCATTCGGTATAAAGCAAAAATCACAACACAACAGGTCATTGCATAATTTGTTCTTAGATGTCGATCTAAAACTGTATGCAGAACAAAGGCTTATCAAGAGATATAAAGAATACTTTAACATATAAGATCAGAGCATTTTTGCCACCAACAGTCTAATTCTTTTAGCGCAAACCACAATTTGACTGTTCTGACAAGGGGATAAAATAAATCCGCGTACGCACCTGTATTTATGTATACGTGTTTGTTTGTGTGTGTGTGTGTTTGTGTGTGTGTGTGTGTGTGTGTGTGTGTGTGTGTGTGTGTGTGTGGTGTGTGTGTGTGTGTGTGTGTGTATTTGTGTGTGTGTGTGTGTGTGTGTGTGTGTGTGTGTGTGTGTTTGTGTGTGTGTGTGTGCGCGTGTACGCGTGTGCGCGCGTGTGTGTGTGTGTTCAGGTATTCATAACCTTTCAGATAACACTGTTGAAAAAAAAATCGGGTATTTTCGAGAAATTGGAGGATTGTGACATTTTGCGTTGTAACTATCACGTGTTACAACGCATTGTTTTTCGAATGTCACAATACAAAAATTTTGCCAAAACTGAAAAATCTGTCAGTGGATTATATGAAGTTGGATAAACATCATAACCCTTTTTGGTG
>CM065729.1:28888470-28928470 GCA_033310375.1 Conus canariensis | reverse complement strand
AAACACGCGATCAAAGAAAAGTGGAGGAGTTCGCACGCGTGTTGGAGGATTCTCTCCCTGGCCCACCCACTGCAAATGCCCAAGACCGATGGGAACACTTCAGAGATGCTGTCTACAACGCCGCCATGTCCATCTTTGGCAAAAAGACCAGCAAGTCAGCTGACTGGTTCGAAGCCCATTAAGAAGAAATGATACCAGTCATCGAGGCCAAGAGATATGCCCTGACAGCATACAAAACCAACCCTAGTGAGCAGAACCTCCAGGTTCTCCGTGCTGCTCGCAGCAAAGTCCAGCAGTGTGCCAGGCAATGCGCTAACGATTATTGGCTTCAGCTCTGCTCCCAGATTCAGATCGCAGCTGACACAGGCAACATTAAGGCGATGTATGACGGCATCAAGCAGGCATTGGGCCCAACACAAAAGAAAACTGCCCCTTTGAGATCAGCTACAGGGGAGGTGATTCAGGACAGAGAACAACAGATGGAGCGCTGGGTAGAACACTACACTGAGCTATATGCAAGGGAAAATGTAGTCACAGAAGATGCCCTGAATGCCATAGAGCGCCTACCAGAACTGGAAGAGCTTGACAGAGAACCAACCATAGAGGAACTCAACGAAGCCCTGTACGCTCTTGCCTCTGGCAAGGCACCAGGGAAAAATGGTATTCCCGCCGAAGTACTGAAGTGCTGTAAAGAGACACTTATCACCGAGTTGTATGAAATCCTCTGCAGCTGTTGGAGTGAAGGAAAAGTACCACAAGACATGAGGGATGCTAACGTCGTCACACTGTACAAAAACAAAGGTGACAGAAGCGATTGCAATAATTATCGTGGCATATCCCTCCTTAGTATCGTTGGGAAAGTCTTTGCACGAGTAGTACTGAAGAGGCTCCAAGTACTTGCAGAGCAAGTTTATCCTGAATCGCAGTGCGGTTTCCGTGCCAACAGATCCACTATAGATATGATCTTCTCCCTTAAACAACTTCAGGAGAAATGTAGGGAGCAAAGGCAGCCACTCTTCATTGCCTTCATAGATCTCACAAAGGCTTTCGATCTGGTCAGCAGACATGGCCTCTTCTAGATCCTCCCCAAGATTGGATGTTCACCCAAACTTCTCAGCATCATCAGATCCTTCCACGAAGACATGAAAGGCACTGTCGTCTTTGACGGCTCAACATCAGCTGCCTTCAACATACGGAGCGGAGTGAAACAGGGTTGCGTCCTGGCTCCCACCCTGTTTGGAATCTTCTTTGCTGTGATGCTGAAACACGCATTTGGTCCTGCAGCTGAAGGTATCTACCTCCGAACCAGGACAGACGGAAAGCTCTTCAACCTCTCCAGACTAAGAGCCAAGACAAAAGTCAAGCTGAAGTGCCTGCGTGACTTCCTCTTTGCAGACGACGCAGCAGTAACCGCCCACTCAGCCGAGGACCTACAGCAGCTCATGACTTGCTTCAGCAATGCCTGCCAAGACTTCGGGCTTACCATTAGCTTGAGGAAAACACAGGTCATGGGACAGGATGTTGACTCTCCCCCAGTCATCAGCATCAATGACCATGAACTGGACGTCGTCCATGACTTTGTTTATCTGGGCTCAACTATCTCAGACACCCTCTCACTTGACGCAGAGCTCAACAGGCGCATCGGCAAGGCAGCTACCACCATGACCAGACTGACAAAGAAAGCATGGAACAACAGCAAGCTGACCGAGCACACAAAGATCCAGATCTACAAAGCCTGCGTCGTGAGCACCCTCCTGCATGGCAGCGAGTCTTGGACTTTGCGTGCCCGACAAGAGCAAAAGCTCAATGCTTTTCATATGCGTAGCCTCCGACGCATTCTGAACATCACCTGGCAGGACAAGGTCCCAAACAACACTGTCCTGGAAAGAGCTGGATGCACCAGCATGTACACGCTGCTGAAACAGAGACGTATGCGCTGGCTCGGCCATGTCGTGCGCATGGATGACGGACGGATCCCTAAAGACCTCCTCTATGGAGAACTTGTGCAGGGAAAACGTCCCACAGGCAGACCACAGCTGCGATTCAAAGACGTGTGCAAGAGGGACCTAAAAGCCTTGAACATCGACCAGAACAACTGGGAAGCAACAGCCCTCGAACGGTCAGCCTGGAGACAGACTGCAGAAAAGTCTCTCCAAGTTCGAAGAGACACTCGCTCAGCAGCACGGGGAAAAGAGAATGAGAAGAAAGGCTGCAGCCCAGGCAGACAGACCAGCGTCAGACTTCATCTGTGCCCTCTGCCACAGGGACTGTCATTCCCGTGTCGGACTGGCCAGCCACACCCGCCGCTGTACCAGAATAGACACCTAGAGCGCAACTCCATAGTCTTCCGAGACTGAAGGATGCCTACACACTGCACATTTGATTGGAATAATCATTTCTCAGAATTGATTAATGCTAAAAAAAAAAATGACATACTATTTTTAGTCACAAAATATTCTCTGATTTTTAATTTTGCCACAACAATGGTAGATAATGCTCTTTTTTGTCATTTCCAGGATTACGACAAGTAGATTTGGAGACAAAACGCAAACAAAATAAAGAAAATAAACACATTTTATGGAACACGATCAGTGACGTAACAGGGTAATATTACATTTTCCAAATATGTCTTAAACATGAACTCTAGGATATGATTGTGTGTGTGTGTGTGTGTGTGTGTGTGTGTGTGTGTGTGTGTGTGTGTGTGTGTGTGTGTGTGTGTGATACAAATATATCCCGTTGTTTCAGATATGGACCAATTATGCGGTTTATGACTAATAACAACTTGCTCGGATTTTATGGGTTTACCTGGGTATCAGAAGTGATCTCCATAATCATTGCCACTGAGAGATGTTTCTGTATCCTACAGCCTCTTCGCTCCCAGACTGTGATGTCTGCCTCCACCACCACCGCCATCGTCGTGGTAGTGAACGTGGTGGTGGTAGGGCTGTGCTTCGTCGTCGCTTCACGATACCGCCTGGTCTGTGCCTATGATCCCGTCACCACCACAACCATATGGGCCTTTGCGATTGGTCAGTTTTACATGAACAACAAGAAAGCTGTTGACTTTTTGGATGCTTTTGTGTTCGGTCTTAGCATTCCTGTCATAGCGATCGTGGTGGTGGTGGTGACAACAGCAGTGACTTTAATCAAACTCCGTGATGCAGCAGCCTGGAGGGCTGGCACCTCCTCAAGTGCAGGTGTATCAGCACGAGAAGTGGCACTGACCATGATGTTGGTCTACAATTCAATCTTCTTTGTCATTTGCGTATTTCCATTGGCCATGATCAGGTGTGTGATTGGATCCACACTCTGTGCAGTCGTAAACCAATCTGTGAATCGTCAACTTCTTGTTGTAGAAATAAGATGGAAATGATTATAATGTGTAGGCAAAAGTATCTATAAAAACTACTGACATTTCCTCCTCTCTCTCTCTCTCTCTCTCTCTCTCTCTCTCTCTCTCTCTCTCTCTCTCTCTCTCTTCTCTCTCTCTTCTCTCTTCTCCTCTTCTTCTTCTCTTCTTCTTCTTCTTCTCCTCCTCCTCCTCCTTCTCTTCTCTCTCCTCCTCCTCTCCTCCTCTCTTCTTCTTCTTCTTCTTTATTGTCGTCGTCGTCATCGCCGTCGTCGTCTTCGTTCTTTTTCTTCTTCTTCTTCTCTCTCTCTCTCTCTCTCTCTCTCTCTCTCTCTCTCTCTCTCTCTCTCTTCTTCTCTTCTTCTTCTTCTTCTTTCTTTCTTCTTCTTCTTCTTCTTCTTCTCCACCTCCTCCTTCTCCTTCTTCTTCTTCTTCCTCCTCCTCCTCCTCTTCTTCTTCTTCTTCTTCATTGTCGTCGTCTTCATCGCCGTCGTCGTCTTTGTCTTTTTTTTCTCTTCTTCTTCTCCCTCTCTCTCTCTCTCTCTCTCTCTCTCTCTCTCTCTCTCTCTCTCGCTCTCTCTCTCTCTCTCCTCTCTCTCTCTCTCTCTCTCTCTCTCTCTCTCTCTCAGCTACTTCCACTTTGAGCAAGGACATGTTGCAAACAGCTGATTTACTACTTCGCGTCATCAAAGTTTCCCTGCAGATCTCGTTTATGAACCCATTATTTTCTGAACTATTATATTCTGGTGTTTTATGAATCATGCTTACAAGAAACATAAAGTCCTGGTCTCTAGGTTTGTTGATAGAGACTATTACAACCTTTAGATTGCATGACAAGGTTTGAACTTCCGACTGTCCAGGCTTAACACGCCTGACTTCTTGTTTCTACTCCTGACCTGTTGTTGCTTATACCAGATCAACTGAGTCATTGAGTTGGTCCTGTTTCGTCAGTCTGGGAATGGCAATACCGTCAGATAGCGCAAAGGTCAAGGACTGTCATAAACAAAGCTGTTTTGGGTTAGCTCAGAATTTTGTTGAAGAATGACAGGAAAGAAAACTGCCATAAACACTTGAACAAGGCCATCAACTAATGCTTTATGACGACACGCCTAGGCTATGTCATATGCAGCCAGAATTGTAGCTGAAGGAAGAAAAAGTCCACATCTTGTCATAGCTACAGGAAATCCAGATTTTGGTGAGAATGTTGATGAGAGAGTTGTGCTGGCTCAGCAGTACAACACGAGTGATCGGCAAAGAGCTTGCTATGGGCTGGTCATAACACTAACCAGATATTACCAACGTGATAAGGACAGTAATGGTGATGAATCACAAGTTGACTCCAGCAAGATTTTGGGCTTGTCGAAATAACTGGTGCACTGACAAGCAGAGTACTTGCCGAGATGAACATTATGTACTAGGATTTCCTTCAATTATTGAGCTTTTTTCCATTGAGCTTTCTGATGGTGACTTGTTCTTTGTCATATTCAACATTAACAATCTACTGGGCTTTTGTAATAGCACTTTTTTGGTAATAGCACTCTTAAAGACGTTTAAAGTGACTGTCTCAAGTTAGTACAGACTATAACGATTTTACCAAAGAGGCATTTAGATGTCTCCAAAAGTGCTTTTGAGCAAAATGCTACTGCCTTTGAGCTCATACACTTCAGTAAAATCCAAAGTCTTTCAAACTTGTCAGCTATCTTCCTCAGATAAAACAATACGTATAAAAGACACACGCTACAAACATCCTGTTGAATATTCGTCATTATTGTGTACAAAGCGGAGAAGCATTACTACTTCGTAATGTGCCTTTTGATTGCCTAACCATACTGACGATAAACAAGGCAAAATGAAGATTCTGAGTTGTGTAGGTCTAAAAAATATCGCCCAACTTTGATGTCATATTTGCAGCTATCTTTGCAGCTGTCATTGAATTCAATATTGCGCATTAATGACATGATTATCTAAACGCTGGAAATTGATTTCTTGAGGCTCATATACCTAATATAAACATACAAAATATGAAGGTATGTAATAATCTTCAAAAGTTGTAACCAGTGTGAAATTTGGTCACCGTTTTGACCGCCACCATGTTTGAAAAACTGTCAGATGGAGGTAAGTGGTATATCCATTGCATTCTTCATTCATGTAATGAAGAGAGCTTCAAAATATTGCACCATATTTCTGTGCTGTCAGTCGTGTGCCGCCAGTCTACACGGACTTTGGACAGTGGCAACATAAAATGAAACCGATACATGATCATCATTTGTGACAAATTATTTACGCGCAAAAAAGTCAGACTGCCAAATGTTAGAGAGAGAGAGAGAGAGAGAGAGAGAGAGAGAGAGAGAGAGAGAGAGAGAGAGAGAGAGAGAGAGACTCGAAACTCGAAATCTTAATGAGGGTGAATAGATAAGCTGGAAGCTCTTTTTACACTATGCCTTCAAAATAGCAATAAATAAAAAGGAACTATTACATCGATTTGACAAAATTAAATACAACAATAAGAAAAAAATATATATTCTATTATCTTTTTTTTCTAAAAGGAAATAGTAAGCATTTATTTTTCTAAAAGAAAATAGTAAGCAATCTCATTATAACATATTGCACACACACACACACACGCACGCGCGCGCGCGCGTGCGAGAGAGAGAAGAGAGAGAGAGAGAGAGAGAGAGGGAGAGAGAGGGAGAGAGAGAGAGAGAGAGAGAGAGAGAGAGAGGGGGGGAAGCAAGTAGGAAGGGGTGCATAACTAGAAAACGAACAGCGACTGTCTAACCCTGACAGAACATCTGTACAGGTAGCGGCAGCACAGGAGGCAGCAGCAACAGGGAACATTCACTGTCCCGAAAGAGCTGGTTTGAAAAAGGAGTGATGTGTTCGAATGCCACCTCTTGGCACTGGCACTGGAGACTCGGCATCAGCATCATTAAGACGTCACATGTGCAATAACGAGGCTAATGACCTTTCCCTCCCTAGTGACATGTCTTCTTCACCGTGTATTTTAGGCAGCGCCAGCAGAGTAGTTTTCCTTCATCTGGCATTTACATTTCTTAATTGGCCGGTCCACATCAAGACTGTCTGTGCTGAGTGACTGGCAGAGGAATCAAAGACACTATGCATGGTCATTGATGGGGTATATGTTGGTGGGACACAAATGAGAGAGTCACTGAGTGTACAGCAAGGAGGCCAAGTAAACTTTCAGCATACACGAAAGGCAGCGGATCCGATGATCGGGGTACACTGCATTATGATCCGGCAAATTCGTCCGTGATAGGCCTTTGCGTTTAAAATGCGGTTCAAACAGTAGAGAGGCTTAGAAATGAAAACAAACTGAATTATATCCTGTTTATCAAATTCATACTCTCTCTCTCTCTCTCTCTCTCCTCTCTCTCTCTCTCTCTCTCTCTCTCTGTGTTGCATGTGCGAGTGTGTGTGTGTGTGTGTGTGTGTGTGTGTGTGTGTGTGTGTGTGTGTGTGTGTGTGTGTGCATGTATGCGTGCGTGCGTGCGTGTGTGTGTGTGTGTGTGTGTGTGTGTGTGTGTGTGTGTGTGTGTGTGTTTTGTTGTGTGTGTGTGTGTGTGTGTGTGTGTGTGTGTGTGTGTGTGTGAGCGCAAACTGTGTCAGCATAGTAAAAATGCTACAAAAATTCATATTCTCAATCGAAAGACGGGCTGTTAAGCATTGTAGTCAAATAGACCGAAAAAGGTAGTATTGCTAATATTAATAATATGACACGCAGCGAGTTGTATGCATGGCCTGGTTTCAACAATGTTTATATTTCCATTTCAAGTAACATGAATGACACTGATGACGACGACGACGACGGTAACTATGATGAAGATGTTCCACTAATGCTGCAAATGATGATGGTGACAATACCTGTATTTGAATTGATACTAATAAAGAGAATGAATTTAGGAGACAAAAAGTCTTTGCTTAACACTGGGTAAGATTAGTAAATCGTTGCTACATTTGTGTCATGGTTATCAACCCGTAAGAAGATGATTCAAATTCAAATTATGTTGTATTGTGTCATTGTAGTCATGGCGTAGACCAGTTCCGTATCCAACAGTATATGAATCAGAACATGCAGAATTAAGATCAACGACACTCAGTTCTCCTGCCATTTGCTAATGAAGGAGAAATGGAATCATATATCTAAAATGATTACCTCCTACACATATCCTCACCTATCTGCAAATTCCAACGTTTAATCCAATACACTTATAGTGGGGTTAGATGAAAAAGCACAACAGCATAAAGAACGTGACTTACATGAGTTTAAACGGTGCAGAGGTTTCAAATAGGAGGCGTACAGAAGCAAGAGGCCTGTTGTCTAATAGCTTTGCCTAAGGAGCTGGCAGTCGTGAATGCCAACCACTCATGAAGTTAAATTTGTACAGCTTGAAAACCCTCTTCGTCCTAGCAGTAACTGGGTATGTTATTCATCTCGTGGCATGCTAAACATGACAGAAGGAGATGAATGGGCACTGCACTCCTCCATGCCGTGCCCTAGTCACTGTCAACTACTGACAGTTGGCTGTTCCTGTGGCTATAGGAACTTAGACCTTTTTTTCCTTTCTTTTTAAACAATTATAATCACGGCACTTCCTGATTTAACTGTAGTAGCTAGATAGAAATATGAGTAAATACGTTGCATTGTGCCACCACCTGTGTTGTGAAAAGTGTTGTTAAAAGGAAAACAGTATTAAACATTCAGTATGATAGTGAGTATGAGTAACTACAATACTGGACTAATGTCAGGTACTTGAAGAAGGAAAAAGTGTTCAGTGCTTCAGAAGACAGCAGCATTCTTGGAACACTCAGAAAGTATGTTGTGCCAATTTTTCAGACACATTTGTCTTCTTTCGTTGATATTCAATTATGCACAATAGTTCTGTTGTTGTTGTTTCCGCAGTTGCAGCCGCTGCTGTTGTTACTGTTGTTATTGTTGTTGCTGATAATGATGATGATGATGATGATAATGATGAGTCTAAACTGTTTTGTGGACAGGGTGGTGATGATGTCTGTGCCGGAGATAAACACAGGAAGACGTCAACAGAACCTGTTCTTCACCTTAATATGGCTGTTTGACATGGTGTCCTACGTCAACGCCACCTTTAACATCACTATCTACTACAGCATGGGATCCCGCTACAGACGGACCTTCTGGCAGCTGATGGGTAAAGAACACAGGAGAGACAGCCGCCACAAAGGACAGGTGACCATCACAACATGACTTCAGTCACCTCTGGTTCTCATCTCTGACTTTGATGGCCACTCTTTATGAAGACAGGAGCAGCTCGCATGCCAGTGTCTGATGCTGTGTGAAGATGAAGTAGAGCAAAGGGACAGCAAAGCAAGCGTTACAAAAATGACATGTTTAAAATAAAATGCATCCTGCAATCAGCCTGCCCATCAACTATATAGATCTAGAGGTGGATGAACATATGTATGTTAAGAAACAAATGATGCAATATAGGCAGGGAAACAGACATAACTTGCTTTGCTATATCATATTTATAGTCCTGCTTGGTAACACACAGCCGATCAACCAGTCAAAAAAAAAGACTATGTAGGCAAAGAAACAATAGTAGAAAGAAACTCGTGGAGAGCGTGGCAGCAGAGAGTCCTCAGAAGAGAAGCCCCCTTCAAGCAAGTGTTTCGGCCCTTATCTCCTGACACTCTAGGGGGGTTGGGCCACACCCGGTTCATGACTCCGGATGTCCCTCTGCTGCCCCTTTTTTTTTTTTTTTTTCCCCCATCTTGGGACGAGCCATGGCTGGGATTCGAACCCATGACCCTCTGGACATGCTCATTTTCCACTTAATGACTCGCGCTTTAACCACTGAGCCACAGGGACACCTGATATTTGTAGGGAAATTAAGCCTTATGAAGTTCACTTTTGTTCCTCCTTGACCAGATCCAGCTTGAACACCTCTCCGCCGCTTCTGCCATTGCTTTCAGGGCTCTGGTTTTTTCCTTCCCTGCAACTGAGAGCTGTTTCATGAGGCTGTATGCAGACGTTCCTACAAACCCCCTAGCTCCAATTTCTGCAGTGAGGACTTTGACCTGATAGCCTTCTCTCCTCAGGCTGTTTGCCAGATCAGCATACTTTTCAGTCTTGTAGATTTGAGCTGCCTCCATTCTGTTCTCATATGGCACCGTGAGCTCGATCATGATCAGCTGCTTGGTTGACTTAGAGTGGACTACTATGTCTGGTCTCATGCCACTCTTGCTGATGATCTCTGGGTGACTCTTCCATTCTGGGAGGTCTGCAGTGCACTCCCAGTCATCTGCCCCGTCCAGCAGACTCTGCCTGCATGTTTCGAGTGGCACTGTTGTTCTTGGCCATGATTTGCTGCCTCCTGCCGTGAAGAATGTTGCGGGTGCTTTTGGAGTCCTGATTTTCCCTTTTGTGGTGTTGGTACTAGCCCAGACTACTTGTACAATTTCTTTGAGCACTTGGTTGTGCCTCCATGTGTACCTTCCTTGAGCCAGGGCTACTTTACATGAGCTTAGGACATGCTCCACTGTTTGTTTTTCATGGCAGAGGGGGCATGCAGGATCGTCTGTTTTCCCCAAACACAAAGTGAAACATATTTATAGTCCTGCCTTGGTAACACACAGCCGATCAACCAGTCAAAAAAAATAATAAAGACTATGTAGGCAAACGAACAAACACACAGAGAAACAAAGGCTGTCTCCTTGTTCTCCTTTTTTTCTTTCTTTTTATTTATTTATTTTTTGTTTGTTTGTTTCATTTTTTTTGTGCGTGAATCACAAGTGAAAAAAAGAGCATGAAAAAATGTAAATTGTATACATCGATTCGAGCCTCCTGTCTTTAGAGAATATATGCATCAGATTAGGGTTTGGGTACTCCAGACCAAGAACATGGGATACCAGAATCTCTCTCTCTCTCTCTCTCTCTCTCTCTCTCTCTCTCTCTCTCTCTCTCTCTCTCTCTCTCTCAAGCAGCAAGTCGACGCATATGTTGACAGACAAGAATATTGATTTGCAGGTCACAAGCATGTATGTCACAGGAATCCATATTGTCATGGCTCCCTGTCTAACACTTGTCTTCAGGATATTGGGACGTAGGGAGGGATGTTTCAGAAGAAGACAGAAGAAACACGTTGTTGGTTCCAATATCTCGAACCTTCTCTTATACATGAAAGACCATATTGAGCTGTGGAGATAATCTACAATCCTTACTGTCGATCATGGCAACGAAGGTTGCATTGGGACTTTACTTTCGTCAGAAAATGTGCCAAGTGGAAACGTGTTTGGACACAATACACTCCTGTAGCTAGGTCACAGCATACCGGTGTTCCTGACTGATGTTACAAGACTGGTTAGACAGGGTTGAGAACACGCACAGTGTCCAACTATATTCCTGACTGCTACGAACTAAACGAGTAGTACAAGAAAATCAGTCAGCAGTGAAACACCTAGATAAGAAGCAGGAAGACATGAATATGAAGATAGAAAGTCTGGAAGATGAAGTAGACCGCCTAGAAAGCTTCCCCAGACGCAACAATACCAAGCTATTCGGCATCTCAGATACTAGTGGAGCTGAAAAATGTGTTGATAAGGTAAAACAGATCCTGGACACCTATGCACCTGAAGTGGACTGGGGCGATGACACAATTGAATGTGCTCACAGAGTGGTCAGACACAACCCATCAAACATCAACCTGAGACCAGTGATAGCCAAGTTCCAGAGGTAAGGAGACATGATGAAACTGATGACAAAACGAGATGCCAGAAGGGAGATGCAGGAAGACGGGCTGCGAGCTACACAGGACCGGACACGACGACAGACAGCAAAACTGAGAGAACTGAGAGAGGAGGGGATGACAGGGTTCTATGTGAAGGGACGATTGCGCATTAGAGACCAACATGATCGACAATGCAACAGCTACACACACAGATACACACACGCAAACACGCACTCCTCAGAGCAGGTATTTCCCATCCACAGGCAACCCCATTACATCAGGGAACCCCCACCAAACTCACATTTCCTCCAATCAACAAGCAGGCATGGATAATTAGACCACATAGCCACATGCAATTTACCCAGTGAACGCACAAACTCTGACAAAGCAAACTCCCATCAGCCAATCAGCAACCGGGGTTCCCCTGTCAACAAAACACTGACCCTGGCTAACCCAGGCACTAGCCAATCAGACAATGCTCATGCTAATCGCATTAATGGCACAACGACCAGCCAGGGAGGTGAAACAAGTCACGCACACACAGGGGAAAGAGAGAGGGGTTGGGTGGGAGTGAGGGAGGTAGCTTGTCTCGCGCCACGGGTAGGTTTAACTTACGATCTTGCGCTTCCACTCACAAAAAGGTTAGCCAAGAAAATGCAGTAGGCACACGCAACAATACATCCTGTGACACTCGTGAGAAAAAGAAATAGGAAAGTGGCCAAGGTGTTTCCAACAAAACACATGGAAAACAGAAAAATGGACACAGACAACCTAATAATGATCCAACAAGAGATACAAGCAAATCAAAAGTGGTCTCTTTTATGTGTTGGAACATTGAAGGATTGTTGGGGAAAATGCCTGACCCAGATTTTGTAAAATACATTATTTCCTTTGATATCTGTTGTCTTTGTGAAACCTTCACATTAAAATCGTTTGACTTTAATATTCATTTCAAGGATTTCATGGTCTTTCATTGCCCAGCAGTAAAGTTCACTCACATGGCAGTTGATTAAGAATTCTCTTTCAAATTTTGTACAGTATATTGATACAAAAATCAAGAGTGTTCTTTGTGTTCGATTTTCTAAAAGTCTGTTTCATCGGAGAACTTCGCTCACCGTCGATGGAGGACGTGTCGCTTTGTCGCTCCACTGAAGTCAAAATGAACCTTCGAGTGTAACCCCTTCGTCTCGACATGTTACTTCAAATTAACTACAAAATGAAATGTTACAAATATGCGATCATAAAGTTTGTATATCGTATATACGATGTGTACTGGCAGAAGACGAATTGTGACAATTGTGCTTGAAGGAAGACAGGTTCCCTACTGTCTTCTGTGTGTGTGTGTGTGTGTGTGTGTGTGTGTGTGTGTGTGTGTGTCACACTGCGCATAAATGCATGCCTGCACTCAGCCCAGCATTCACCCCATGCACACGCAATCTCTCCAAACAACCAGAAGGCGCACTACAATAACTGTTCTTCTCCCCCTCCTCTTCGGGGAATAATTTACTAAACAATAGTCAGCTTTTTAAACAATGACAACAGGTTTGTTTTCCAATTTACAACTTCTGCTCCTCCACACTAGTGGAGGTACAAACATTCCACAGATCCACTAGCTGGGACCAAATTTCATCTCATTTTACATATTACCTCACAGATACTTCTTTCAGCGGTTTTTCCTCCTCACTGGAGAAACTTAGTATACATTTTCAAAGAAAAATCAAAGGATGGCTTAAAATATAGTAGTATCAACTGAGTTCACACCCAGAGGGACAATTAAAAATCATTATGGGTTAACATGACAAATGCTTTGTTTTCTCACGACTGGTGTGGTCGTTGTCTTCTACAGCTCGATTCTCCAACCCTGGAGATGTTTAGGTGCTGCCGCAGCACAGTAGCCCAAATATTTGTGCGACTGCCTCAGTCGCCTAACTGGTGCTGCCACAGCACTGGGAAGGGCTGGTAATGGTAAATTGCAGGTGGAACTCGTTCTTCAGACAACCTGTCCTGTCAGTGTCCCCAAGCCATCTCCTTCCTATACTTCTTTTTCCCTCCTGTGCTCACATTCAGTGAGTACTCGTCTAACTCTACGCATTACCAGCCCTTGCTTGCTGACCAATGGACAACGTCCGTCCATTCAACCAATAATCGCCCTACATCTAAAGCCACCAGCGACACCGATCACACTGGTCAGGCCACGTGAATTATTGTTTCTTTTACCTTTTCTTTTCCCTACCTAGGGAAATGCTTTATAACAAATAAGGGCGTACGCAATGGAACGTCACATGTCGCCATGTGAGGCTACATCACATGACACCCCCCATCCCGGGGTGAAAAAAAAACTTTCGCCAAGAATTTTTTTTAAATACACATGCATATCTAGTTAATATACATCTTCAACCATCAATCATCAATTTTTCATCATACAAAAGTTTCCATCAATGCATAGAACTAACCTTTATGAGCATCATAAAGATCCAAATTCACATTTCAAAATCTTAGCTTGAAAAAAAAATGTACAATCAGTTTTGTTTAGCTTTTAAAAACAAATTCATACACCATCACCACAAATCACAAGTCACGCATAACAAAGAACATATAATGATACTAATCATTCCAAATGCCAATCATGTTTATATACACCAAAATGTAAACATAGTTTTTCTTGCCTGTTCTCACGTAAACATTGTCCCAAAATCCTCACAAAACGAGAATTTCCTCTTGACTCACTTGAGAAAAATTTGGCAAGTGAAAAGTCTTTGTTCAAGCAAATATACACAATATAATAGTCCATTCGAAAGTTAAACATTTGTTTCATTCTTCACAATGGACCGACGTGAAAAAAACACTTCTAAGACATCAAATGAAGTATTCCGCACACATTCACAAAATAACATCCTACAATGAACCACCAATGCCAGTACATATGCACTTTTGGAGAAAGATCAGTTACAACTACTTATCAATTCAGATTGACAATAGCAGACATAACCCTGCCAAAATATCAATAACGTCTTTCCACAATGAAAACAAATGGCAGAATAATAAAGTTTGTGCACAATGAAAACAAACAGCAGTTACAGCAGCACGAAGGATAATGTGCACTCACGCACGAGACAGATAGTCTGCCATGACATGCTGTGTGCCAGGTAATGGCTCAATGTCAAACTTGAACTCCTGCAATGACAAAGCCCATCTTAACAGCCTGCTATTTTTGGTCTTGGACGATTGCAAAAACGTCAATGGCCTGTGGTCGGTTTGTAACCGAAACTGTCTTCCAGTCAGAAATCTGACAAATTTCTCACAAGCCCAAACAATGGCAAGACACTCCCTCTCAATTGTTGAGTATTTGACTTGTGTGTTAGAGAACTTTTTACTTGCATATTGGACAGGGTGTAACAATCCATTCTTTTCCTGCAATAGTACAGCTCCCATGCCTTTGGAGCTGGCATCAGTTCTCAAAACAAAATCCTCTGAAAGAGAGGGCAAAAGCAACACAGGGAATGAATTGAGGATGTTTTGAACACATTCCAGCGCTTTCTGGCACTCATCTGACCAGACGATACTTTTGTTTTTTGTTCCTTTTGTTAAGTCACTCAAAGGGGCTGTCAAGGACGCAAAGTGCGGTACATATCTTCTGTAATAGGACAACAATCCAAGGAGTGATCTTATCTGTTTCTTTGTAGCGGGTCTTTTCAAGGCCAAGATCTTTCCTACTTTCTTTTCCTCTGGTGTCATTTTCCCAACAGAAATGACATGACCCAAAAACTCAAGAGTCTTGAATCCAGCACGAATTTTGGACGGTCTAGCCGTCAGACCAAATTCCGGAGCTTAAAAAAACAGCACTCAAGTTTTCCAGAAGATCCTTCCATGACTTTGCAGCAGCAAAATGTCATCAAAAAAACTTACTGCTCCACACTCATGAAGTTTTAGTGCGCGCATCATTCTGGCAAAAGACGCTGGGGCGTTTTGTAAACCAAATGGCATTTTCGTCCATTGAAACAGTCCAAAAGGTGTCTGAAAAGCTGTTTTTTCCTTGTCTGCTTCAGCCATCGGGATTTGCCAATATCCTTTAGTCAAATCTATTTTGACAAAATACTTTCCTTCTGACAGTTGACAAAGAAGTTCTTCAATGTCTGGGATAGGTTCTGCATCAAACACAGGGGTTTTGTTTAACTTCCTGTAATCGATGCAAAACCACACCGAGCCATCAGGTTTGTCCACCAATACAACTAGTGAGCTGTATGGTGACGAGGACGGTTCAATAACTTTCAACCCGAGCATAACTTGAATCTCTCTCACGACAACCTGTTTTTTTCGCAATTGGGAGAGGGTATGGCTTGACTCGAACTGGGTTTTCCGTACTCAAGTGAATAGTATGGGGTTCAATTGCTGTCACTGTCCCTGGGGTATCAGTCAGAACATCCTGAAAGTCCTTCAAAATATCTTCCAATTGTTCCTTCTGAATCAAAGACAGATCATCACACACAACAACATCACGATAACTTTCTCCCTGGACAGAAAGAGTGGGCAGAGGTACAGTATCATCTATACTGGTAGATGTTAACAATCCACATTTGTTGTTTGCACAGTCTTTGCTCTGTCTCTGTATGTGACATCAGGTACAAAATCAGAATCAATGATTTCTGTAGCAGCCACGTCTGTTCCAGACACTGGACATATCCATTCAATTGACTCATTAATGGCAACATTTGTACGTTCAACATACTTTTTTAGCACATTTACATGAAACACCTTTTCAGCATTTGCCTTTTTGACTTTGTAGTTCACTCCAGAAAGTTTTTCAATGACATCAAAAGGACCTTTCCACATGACACGAAGTTTGTTGTCTTGTGCAGGTACATGCCTGTAGAGGATGTCAGAGTCCAGTATGTATGTCGGCTTGTCCGTTGGTTTGTCAGAGACACTCCACTTTGCAGAAGAAAGTATAGTAGTCAATGTCTCGTCGCTTTTCTGCATGGTCTTCAAAACATCTGGCGTAACTTTTAGTTCATCTAGTTTTTAAACCTTGAGCGGTTTTGTGGGTTTTCCCTGCTCTACGACTTTTGACCTTGTACTGATGAGACAAGGAATGAAAGATCCTCCGGCACCACCATGTACTGTCGCAACACCTGGTAGATTTCCCAAAATCAAATCGCAAACTGGGTTCTCAATAACACAGGCGGTAAGCGACCCGGAGTAGTATTGTGTATCAACGGAAATTTTTGCAAGTGGAAAAGTTTCAATTTTTCCACCAAACGATCTGCATCTCTGAACACTGTCAAGATAAATGGGCCGGTAGAACGAAAGATTTCCTTACACCAGCTGTGGTGCAACCTGTATCTCGTAAAACAGAACCTTGTAAACCATTAATGGCACAATCCTCCCAAAGAAGACCATCAATGGACTGATATGGTGCCAAAACAAGACCTTCTTCACATGTAGTGGAACCAAATCCAGTCTTTGCTCCACTTCCCTTGAAAGGACAGTCCCGTTTCAAATGGAATTTGCACTCACAAAAGTGACAACACATGGTTTGGTTGGCGGACAACTGGTTACCATTAGTCTGTGAACCTCGACCTTGACCACGCACTGGACCAAAGGGTCTTCGCGGTTGTTGTTCACCACGCCCTCAGAAAGGAAAAGGTCTTTCCGGTGGTGAATATTGGCACTGACGGAAATCGCCAGAACCGACATGGCCTTGACCACGGAAAGGTCGTTGTCTGTTGCCAAAAGATGTGTAAGAGTGTGGACCTTGGAATGAAGCGCGATTTCCTCTTCTATAGTTTCCTTGTCCAAAATGTATCTGAAATGCCGCGTGAGATTCGAAAAGGGACGAATTTTCCTTGCGGGCAACACCTTTATCCGGATAAGCAATACAGTACTGATCCACCATCTGACACATTTCGTCAACGCTATCGAACTGTCTTTCCTTAAGAAAAGTGGCCAAATCTTTGCTGACGCTTTGAAAAAGTTGCTCTTGAAGTAGCAAATCTCGTGGTGATTCGAAAGTTTTATTCGTCTTTGTTAGTTCTATCCATCTGTCTAAACAATGACTCATTCGTATAAAAAAAAGACGGAAATGATTCTCCCTTGTCAGGACGAATAGATCGGAAACGCTCACGAAAACGGTCAGCTGAACACTGAAACTTCTTTAAGAGTTCTTCTTTTAATTGATCCCAAGTCAACCCTTCCTTTGCCGCAAGTGTGTGGTATAGCGCCAAAGCGCTTCCCTTAAACAGTGACGCGATAAACAACGTCCATTTCTCCTTCGGCAACCACACGAAGTAGTGTGGTTCTCGAACCGAAAAAGAAAACTGTCAATATCGTCGGTTTTTTCTTCGAACTGCGGCAACTTCGGAATGTATGTTGACTTCGGATGAAATGTACTCACGGAACCGACCGATGGAGGTGGTGGAGGCTCTCTCGATGCCTGTAATCTTTTAATTTCCGCATCAGTCTCTAATTCAAGTTGTCTCAGTTTAAATTGCCGTTCCTTATCCTTATCCTCTAACTCTAGTTTTCTTTGATTTTGTTCCATCTCTTTCTGTAGTTTTTTCTCTTCAAACTCTAATCTTTTTAGATTTTCTTGTCGTTCTTTATCTTTTTCTTGTCGTTCTTTATCTTTTTCTTGTCGTTCTTTATCTTTTGCTTCTAGTTGTCTCTGTTTTTCCTCTCCCCTCTCTCTCTCTCTCTCTCTCTCTCTCTCTCTCTCTCTCTCTCTCTCTCTCTCTGCCCTATCCAGACATTGTTGGACATAGTTTGCTAATTTATCACCTTCAAAGCCTAATCGCTCGGCCTGTCGTACATATTCATCAAAATTTTCCATCATGAATAATTTACCACAAACAAACAAGAAACAATGACTAAATATGATTAAAATAAGGCTATATGTTATTGTATACGTTTAAAAAAACAACAACTTTGTTGCACTATGTACAAATAAAGAATTTAAATGCCGGTAGAAACAGAAAAATAATAAAGGCTTACAAAAGAGAAGCACTAATAAGAATTGACAATGTGATCTTTTCAAAAGAGATTTTCACCAATATTTTTTCTGAGAGGGAAAAAGACAGCTAAGAAAATGAAATGCAGTACTAATAACTTTTTTTCCCGAATGAAAAGAAAACAGAGAAAATATAAATTTTTTTCCCGGAAATAAATTCTTTATACTGTTTATGTTCTTAACTGTTCTTATTGTAGTAGTAACTTTCTTACTTAGTTTCTTGGTAAAACAAAGTAGATGAGTTTACAAAACAAATGAATCGCCTTACACAATAAGTGAATACAAAGTTACAAAACAAATGAATCAATGGGAAATAATTTACTAAACAATAGTCAGCTTTTTAAACAATGACAACAGGTTTGTTTTCCAATTTACAATTTCTGTTCCTCCACACCAGTGGAGGTACAAACATTCCACAGATCCACTAGCTGGGACCAAATTTCATCTCATTTTACATACTACCTCATGGATACTTCTTTGAGCGGTTTCTCCTCCTCACTGGAGAAACATTGTATACATTTTCAAAGAAAAATCAAAAGATGGCTTAAAATATAGTAGTATCAACCGAGTTCATCAGGGAACAATTAAAAATCATTATGGGTTAACATGACAAATGCTTTGTTTTCTCACGACTGATGCAGGCGTTGTCTTCTACAGCTCGATTCTCCAACCCTGGAGACGATTAGGTGCTGCCGCAGCACAGTAGCCCAAATATTTGTGCGACTGCCTCAGTCGCCTAACTGGTGCTGCCACAGCACTGGGAAGGGCTGGTAATGGTAAATTGCAGGTGGAACTCGTTCTTCAGACAACCTGTCCGGTCAGTGCCCCCAAGCCATCTCCTTCCTATACTTTCTTTTTCCCTCCTGCGCTCACATTTAGTGAGTACTCGTCTAACTCTACGCATTACTAGCCCTTGCCTAGTCCGTCCATTCAACCAATAATCGCCCTACGTCTAAAGCCACCAGCGACACCGATCACCCTGGTCAGGCCACGTGAATTATTGTTTCTTTTACCTTTTCTTTTCCCTACCTAGGGAAATGCTTTATAACAAATAAGGGCGTACGCGATGGAACGTCACATGTCGCCATGTGAGGCTACATCACATGACAGTGTGTGTGTGTGTGTGTGTGTGTGTGGTGTGTGTGTGTGTGTGTGTGTGTGTGTGTGTTTTCCCTATCTTGATCAACTGGGGTATTCTCCCTAAAGTCAGTGAACATGAGTAACATGGCTGGGGACTACTTATGCTTTCAAAGTCTTATTTGTAATGGCACCAAAAAGGCTGCTGTAAGTAAAAGAAAAAAAATGGTCCTCTGACAAAACTAGTGCTTTTCAAGATTCTGGATCAAGCAAAAACTCAGAGAGACCAAAAAAGAGCAAAAAACAAAGATCGGAATCGTTACCTGGTCAAGAGACTTTGAAATCGTTTGTTAGTGGAACGGAAGAAATGGCGACCTAAGAAGTAAATAAAACATATACTGAGGTTAGAGGTGGGGGTACAAACGGCATTCCTGAACAGTTAACTAACCATGAAAAGGCCATTAATGAAAAATTCAATACATTAAAAAACAAAGTTGAAGCCAGTGGATCTCGGCTGTCCGAACAAATTTCTGAACTTTTCGAAAAATTACGAAGTGACATCTTTGCACTTCAGGAGGAAAACGATAAACTGAAGCTTAAATTGGAAGATAACGAAGATGTAGAAGATTTACAAGACGAAGTTAGAAATCTAAAAAGCACCATCCAAACAGATAAAGAAAAAATAAGTGACCTGGAACAATATCAGAGGAGAGATTCTGTTCGTTTTTGTTGGAATAGAGTCGGATACTACTTACGAGTCCATAACGGAATGTGAACAGAAAGTGATAAGACTTATCATAGAACTTTTACATTTTGACCACATATCTGCTGCAGATATTAGCATTGCACACAGAGATGGACAAAAACGTGACAGTAAACCACGTCCAATTATTGATAAATTCATGTCGAGTAAAATCAAGTCTGATGTTATACAAAGACGACGACTGCTGAAAGGTATACACAAAGCAATAGTAGAGGACTCACTCCTCTTAATATGAAGAGATTACAAGAAGTGAAAAACAATGTTAACGTTCAGAACAGCTGGACTAAAGATGGCACTATCTACGCCCAACTCAAAAACAACAAAATCGTGAAAATACTTCAAGAAAATCTTATTGTACTAGAGGAACCAGTTGCCCACACTACAGCCACTGACAGATTCAAATCCACAGCAAATTTGGACCGTGACGACAGAAGACCGAGAGGCTCCAGTCAACAGAGGACGAGCACACTGAGGCAGCTTCGTGGCCCACCACTTGACCCCCGCCGCAACAGACCCTGGCCCAGCTACCGGGATCCTCATCCGGACACGAGCCACTGGCTGAAGGAGGGAAGGATATCCGGACAGCAACATCCAATGGAGACCAGCCATGCCAGAGTCCATCAGTCATCTTCCCCTGTCAAACCTGACAGTCCACGGGAACGCCAGCAGACGGTGAACGATCCCCAGGTTGTGATCAGTCCTCCCAGCCCTTCAAAAGAGGAATCTACACGGTTCTAACGGAATGGACTGTCAGTGATGGGGAAGGTGGGTGGGGGACGGGATTGGCCGTTTGATCAGACTCATCTGATGACTGAAGTCTTTTTTGTGGTTTCATTGGATGAGGGCGAGAGAGGGGGGGGGGGGGGGGGGGGGGGGGGGGGGGGAGAGAATCGAGGGTGCATCAGGGACTGTTTTAGAATCAAAGACTAATTTATCTTTTTTTCCCTATGGGAATCTGCCATTGTCTTGCTCCTTTCTGCCCCATGCTCCTCTTCCCTGCCCTCACCCCCCTCTCCTCCTCATCCCCCCTCCCTCCCCCCCTCTAGTTCACCCCCCCCCCTTCCCCCATCCCAGGTCCCTATCAATCATTCTTCACGCATATTCGCCTCATATCCCGCGGTGCCTCCTCCTCCCCTTCCTCCTGTACGTCTACAAGACCCACCTGTCATATTCTAGGGGTCGTACACACACACGCACATTCAGGAGTAAATCGTGAAGACCATCAAAATCACGAGATGTTTGTGAGAGGTCAATCCAACGATCCAAATAATGAGAAATGCGGATAAGAAGCGATGGGAATGAATCACCTTTATCCGGATGAACAGCACGGAATTTTTCACGGAAACCGTTCGCCGAACATCGAATTTTTTTAATAACTCATTTTTGAGAGTATCCCAAGATAGACCCTCTTTTGCCCCCAATGTATGATAAAGAACTAATGCACTATCTTTTAACAACGATGCTATATACAAAGTCCATTTATCTTTTGGCCAACCACAAGAACTGGCATGGCTTTTGAACCGGAATAAAAAGGAATCAATATCGTCCTTGTCTCATCAAAAGGGGAAGTGTGGGAATACAAGCAGTCTTAGGACGAGTACTCTGAAGATGAGAATAGGTATCTAAACTAGTATATTGCCTTGTGTGGAGCTGCTTACTTTCTCTTTACATCTCAAGTTCTATTTGTCTAATTCTAAAGTCATGGTCACGCCTTTCCCTTTCCAATTCTTGCTCACGTCTTTCTCTTTCAGCCTCTAACCTCTCTCTTTCTAATTCTCTGTCTTGCTTTTCTTTTCAGCTAATAATATCTCCCTCTCTAGTTCTGCGTTTCGCTTTTACTTTTCAGCTGCTAATCTCTCCCTCTCCAGTTCTCTCTCTCTTCTCTCTCTCTCTCTCTCTCTCTCTCTCTCTCTCTCTCCTCTCTCTCTCTCTCTCTCTAGCGTTCCTCTCTGTCCATACACTGTTGGACATATTCATTAAGCTTTTCGCCAGTGTAACCAACAATCCATGAATTATCGAATTGATCCATTTTGGAAATTGAATCAATGAAGTATCAAATAAGTAAATAATCAAGGGATAATAAATATGGAATTAAAAAAACACAGACAATTACTAATTTTTGTGTGTAACAGTTAGAGCACAAACATAGAAATCAAGAAAATAGAAAATGCAAAATCACTAAACAAATGTGCGCTCTAACACATTAAATGAATATAACAAACGACAAACAAATGGAAGGACAGACAGGTAAAAAGGAGGGGCACAAGGAAATCTAACAAAGAAGCCTTAATAAAAGATGAGGTGAATCTGCAGGAACTAGACAGGAGCTTATGGAGGAGAAAAAGTAACAATTTGAAAACAGTGAGGTGAGCAGAAACTCAAGAGAGAGCAGAACCAGTATAGAAAAGAAGGAAATGAGACCAGAAAAAGTAAACCCTCAGATAGTACTCTAAAAGCAACTATCTCCCATAAAGCTGGAGACGGGGCAATTAAAGATATAATGAAATAATTAAATAAGAGAAATACTAATATTCAATATACTAACAATGGGAGGCAACCTTCAAATAACAAATTAACTTAGTACATAAATAAGTATTAATATAAACACTACAGTATAATAAACATAAAGAAGGTATGCAATACCCAAAAATACACAATAACACTAAACAAAAGAAGGACAAACAGAGATAACAGAATAATTATTTTCAAAGGGGGAACGCCTCAAAATTTAAGAGGGAACCAAGGGAACAAAAGAAAATGCTATCAATTTAGAAATTTTGAGTGGGATACAGGACCACACTCAAACTGGGGAGGGGATAGAACAGAATTGTTCCTAACTTGGGCCGAAAAGGGTGGAAAAGAATATTATTCTGAAATTACACTGTGGTACAAAACAAAATTCTTAACTCGGGGTCACCACTGTCATACTCTAGGGGTCGTACACACACATGCACATCTGCCCAAAGTACACTCCGCACGCACACGTAATCACTCCTCTCACTCAAGGAGCGCCAAATAATAAACACAACACAAGAAAGGTTTGTTTCCCCTCCGTCTACGGGAGTACAAATATTATTAATCAACACCAATACTTAAATAATTTCATTTATACCTCCACTCCACGAAGGAGGAAAAAGAAACAACTGTTTCCCCTACAGTCAAGGAATTTAAAAATATAAGCGGAATGAATCAGTATTAATCACCAGCAAAAGGGGGAGATGTATCACATCATTCGTAAACATCAGGGGGAATGCACCAACATCCTTCCTTCGCATCAGGAAGAGACACATAAAAATCATTCACTATCCAGCCCAAAATACAAAGAGCGTCATTGCCTCTAGCACGGAAGTTCTTGGGTATCCTTCCCCACTCGTGTCTAATCAATTATCACTCTCCTTTAAGGAAATATTGGAACATCAGTTCCATTCGGCCACGCCTTTAAATATGTCTCACCCAAATGTTTCCACATTCAAAATTCCTTTGCAGGAAAGTAGATACACTGCTTCCATATTCAGGTTTCTTTATACGAAGATAAATATAAATTTCACTCTCTGGTCACCCTCTTAACCTTGGGGAAGGCACACAGGGGACAGCCATCTCTGGGCTGAATAGGGCGTCGCCTTATACAAACGCTCCTTCCTCAGGGTCTGGGGCTGGTTATGGAGAAGTGGCCCGCTACCCTACCTGGGCTGGGGACTTGGTCCAGCACCTCTGGGACTACCCCAAGGCCCTAGGTCTGTGGCCCATGTGAGACAGCCAATCTGTCAACACACTCGGAATCACGTACAGTTTCTATAATTACTAAAGAAGAAAAAGGGGAACTCACCTCAACTTGAAGATGTAAAACAGTAACCTTTCCCCTATGCATAAGCTTTTATTTTTAATGTTACTTTTCTTTTCCCATTCTTTAATAAAAAAGAATTTACAACTTTTTTCTTTTCTTTTAAATACAAACGTCTTCCATACTTTTACTCATCGATTTCACTTCCCCTTAATTAAACATGGATAATTAAGTACCTCTAACGCGACGCAGCCTCGCTCTGGCCTCTGTCCAAACAACCCATCAGGCCCTCCGACTTCTCCGGCTGGCATGGAGCAAGTGATTATCAAATCCTAAAGGTGAATCCAATAGCGCGCGCAGTGCGCCTAACCAGTACTCACACAGGCCACAGCCAACAGAATAGTGACGTGCATTCACTTGACACTTTTCACTTAAAACCACAAGGCCAGCCAACCTGCTATCTCAAAACCAATAGTTACACGCAAAACAACATGTGCACATTACAATCAACATAACATGTGCACATGACACCACCCTTCCACATTGGTCGGTGGAGATTCATTATAGAGAAGGATATCTTGGTCATGTTCAACTTTGAAGTCGATGTTGCAAAGTTTTTCTTTCAACGACATTGACCACGTTTTTGATACTGTTATTATTATAGTGTGTCATTTGTCCTTTGATATTACTATGAAGTTACCAGTGAGGGTGATGACGATGTTGATGATGATCAGGATGGTGGTGGTGGTGGGGTTGGTGGTGGTGATGATTATGATGACGATGATAACAATTAGTGTTATTGTCGTTGTTGGTGGTGGTGTTGTCATTATTACTACTATTATCGATATTGATTTTATGGATACATATTCTGATTGGTGGATATGTTCAACACATAGCTGGATATCGTGATGAATGTTAGTAATGCTATTCCATGCTAGAAAAAAAAATAGTCAGCAGTTAACACACGTCGACTACTTAACTTAAACATACGAAACGCGGTTAACATGTCCGTGCGAGCGAATGTTTGTAAACAGAAAAGACAGAGAGAGTGTGTGCGTGTGTTACAAGATGAATGTAAGAGATGATCAAAACATGAAGAACTGGGGTGATAAGCTAACTACATACTGCTTGTTTGGGAAAACTGTAAGTGGCACAAAAATACTATTAATGTTAAATTAAAAGGAGCTTTTCATCGTATAGGACTCATAAAATGCAGTGAGTAGTTTCACGTTGTCATCTCTTAACTGCCAGGGCCTAGCCGATTTTGGAAAAAAGGAGAGACATTTTTCAATACTTAAGACAAAAACAATACTCTGTATACTTTCTTCAAGATACACATTTTTCGTCAAAATTAGAACGCCAGATTAGAGCAGAATGGGGTGTGAGTGTATGTTTTCGTCAAACAATAGCGGGTCTAGAGGTGTAGCTATTTTACTAAACAACAATTTCGAATTCGACCAGCCGCCGTGGCGAAGTGGTTAGCGTCGCGAACTCCCGGCTGGGAGGTTGTAGGTTCGAATCCCATCAGAGTCATGTGGGTGTTTCTGCCCCGACCGGCTCCTACCCAGAGTTGTTTGCTGCAGACTCATTTGGGAAGACTGGGACTACGCAGTCGAGTTTCATCCACTTAATGGATCCGTTTCCGAGGGGGTTGCTCACATTTCCTGACCAACAATACAGGTGCCTGTATCTCTCGGGCCTGGTTGACGCCTGGATAATATTATGAAAGGAAGCGTAGCGTACAGCCTTGTCATGTAGTCTCAGACCGAAATGGAAATCCGTAGCATCTTAATCATCCTCATTCTCATCAATCAGCATAAAAAGTCTCAAATTCTGTGGCCCTTCATGCCCTGCTCTCATGGTGACCTCAGTTTCGGTGTCCTCTCCACGTCTGTGGCTTTGGTTTGGTTCCGTCGGGGTCATCGGTATCGGCGAGTCCATGGGGGCTGTCGTTGGACGGACGTGGTGGCGCCCTACGGAGGGAGAGCTCACTCACGCCGGCTCCTCGACTAAGCAATTATTGTCGTCAGCAGGGGGCTTAGTAGGTGGTGACCTGCGTATGTTAGATCAGAACAGGCGCCACTGAACACCATCGAAGTGACTCGGCAGCAGTGCAGTGTCTCCTCCGGTGGGTTGCCTCTTGACGACTTGACATTGACTGCTCCCAGTGGATTGCCGGTGCCGGGGCTGCGACGGGGCCGACTGGGCTCTGGCTGTGAACGGGGTGTTGGAATGAGCGGCTTGGGTGCACTGCCTCTGAAGTGGCGCAGAGGTTGGGACAGAAACCCCCCCCCCCCCCCCCAAAAAAAAAAAAAAAAAAAAAAAAACCACAATTTCGAATTCAAAATAGAAAAAAAAAAATCAAAGACTGAGGGGGTAACTACATAATCTTAGTAATAAACACTATGGGAAACAAATAGGATTGGTAAACATATACGGACCAAACAGGGATGAACCAACTTTTTTTCTCTAATTTGCAGAACCAAATCGAAGAGTTATATGTACCAAATATCATTATAGCTTGAGACTGGAAGCTCGTGTTGAATCCTAATTTAGACTATTGCAACTACAAACACGTCAATAATGTTAAAGCACAAGAAAAGGTATTCAAAATGATGTCAGGTTTAGAATTAGTAGACATATGGAGAGAATATAATCCAGAAATTCTTCGCTATATTTGGAGATGATGAAATCCCTTTCAACAAAGACATTTAGATTTTTTTTCTGGTCTCTGAATCATTTCTCTCCAATATAAAGAATGCTGACATTCTCTATGGTTATCGAAGAGATCACTCTCTTATAACAATAGAAATTCATTAAAAAGAAGAACGATCAAAAACTATTGGAAATCAATTCTCGCTTAAGAATAAAAAAAAAATGTTGAACTTGTTAAGGAAAATTACGAATTGTAAAAGAACAATACGCGGTTTAGTTATGCAAGAGAAAAAAAATTTGTCCCGAATCATGAAGTTCAATTGGTGTAACAGAACCACTATTTCTATACCCTTTTAAGGAAGTAAGAGCAAAACATAGCATAATCTATCCACAAAGTAAAGAGAACAAGTGTGAAGGAAGAAAATCTAGAGAAGAGACACAATACTTGGAAGCAAGCAAAGAAAAGTGCAGTATAAGCTGTTTAGAGGAAAAAAAGAGAAAAAAAATGGAGATCTAAGAAAAGCTAAAATGGGATGGAATTATATCAGATCAAAGCAAGGTGGCACGCAGGAGAAAAAGTGACGAAATATTTTGCTCTTTGGAAAAAATATATCAATTCTGCAAACAAATGTCGAAACAAACAAAGGACGCGTTTGTCAGAAACAAAAAAATGTAAGATTGAAACTACACTTTTTTTAAAATGAAAAACTTTACGAAGAAAGAAGAACTCAGATGTTAATCAAATGATATGTCAAGCTTTACTAAATTAAAAAAGAAGAAGTTACAAATAGAAGCATTAAGAAAAAAAAGTACACAGAAATAGAAATATAGATATTAAAAGCTTGGATCGGTACGGCATGACGGTAAATTTGTTCCAAGTTCTTTGGCAACGATAGGGGATTTTGTAGTTCGTTCCATCAATGAAGTTTTTATAACGGAAAATGTCTATACACAGAGGGAAGGATAATTATGTTCACGGAAAGGTGATAAACCAAGGAATATTTGAAGAATTGGCGACAACTAATGTTAAACGTGATCATACAAAATTGGATCAGCATGCTTGCAACCGCATAAAACTATATACCGGAAATTATAAATGAGATCAGACAGCTTCGTACAGGAAGATATACTGGAGACAGTTTTAAAATTGTATAGACATGATGCATTTTTAAAATAGACTTCCCCAGATTACTTGTATCAATTGATTTTTGAAAAAGTCTCGACTCATAATTGAATTTAATGAAAAATATTAACACATTTGGTTTGAGATGACTATGCAAATGTATCTGCGTTTTTAACAATATCAGTCTTATGTTATAGTAATGGGAAATGTAAGACATTGAAATACAGAGAGATGTCGTCGGTGACCCATATCTCCATATCTTTTTATACTTGCCAAAACGATGCAAAATGTAAAGATGAAATTGATGAATAAAAATATCAACACTGAATTAAAGTAATCAGTTGTGATGACACCACTTCACTTTAGGAGACAGAGCATTTTACGAAAAGCTGTTCGAAGGGTTAAATGGATTGAAATGTATCTGATAAACTAAATTTGAGAAACACAGATGTAATTGCCTAGGAACAGGAAAAATTCAAAAAAACTTCACCACAACTGAGATGGAACCAAAATTAATCCTGACCTGGATTCAAACGAGATAACAAATTTAACCGAGCTTAGTAAAGATAAATTTGCTGAATTAAGACTTGTTAAAATGGGCAAAAAGACATGTACTCTTTGGCAGGTTGCGGTACTCAAGTCTTTGATTCTTTCAAAATCAATCTTCTTATGATTTTGTCTAATTCACCGGAAAATGATTGAAACACTGCAAAAAAATGTGCTTCGATTGGGTGGATGCAAACAGATAAAATAAGACGACATATGCAGTCAAATGATGAGCAGGAAACAGGATACCTGACTACAAGCCTTTGTCATGCACTGAATTTCATGTTGAGAGCTGCTTCAGACTTCAATGGAAACACATACTCGACATTGTGCCCAGAAACAACTATATTTTATATATTAATATTATTATACTTATCATCTATATATATATTATATACGCTGTTATGGGTGTAAAAAGTGTATAAAGAGTAAATGCAACTACTTCTGGAATGATGTATTTTTAGCCTACGAAAAATTCACCAGCCATATAGATGTAGATACCGAAGAGGAAATTTTATCAGAACCTATTTTTCAAAGCATAAAATTTAAAATCAACAGTAATGATTTTTGTTTCACAACATGGACTGCAAGAATGTGTTCTTTGTAAACGATATTGTTGGTGATAATGGAAGCTTTCTGGATTATGATGAATTCTGTCAGAAATGGAACTTGAGAGTAAATTACTTACACTATCTAAGTTCCATTCAAGCGATAAAAGATATTTTGGGAAAAAAAATAACTGTTCAAAACAATGATAGTAACCAGGATCTGAAAGCGATTAAAACGATAAGCAGTGTTAAAAAGGCTCAAAACCATACTATAATATACTGGTTGGGAAAACAACAAAACAACAAAACAACAAAAAACAAACAACATCAACAAAAAACAACAAAAACCACTGTCGGTATATCAAACCACTCATAAAGAAAGTTAAATTCTGTGTTAGACTGGCAAGTCGTTCTAAGATTGATTAGCAAAATAAAGAAGTAAAATTAAAATGGTACCAGATTAGAATTTGCTACAGAATATTGGTTACAAATAATATGTTAAAGAAAATGGGCCTAATCTTGAGCGATAAATGTAGTTTTTGTAATGACGAATTAGATTTGATCTACTATTATCTCTGGAACTGTGGTTTTACACACAATTTTGGATGGAATCAGAAATATCTAAAAAAAGAAAATGTCATATTTGTGAAAGATTACCTTTTAACGTTCAGTTAATTTTGTTTGGAACAGACGGAAAAACCAAAATCGATGAAATTCTGTATATCATTATCTTATGGGCTAGATTCTTTATCTACAAATGTAGGATTAATCAAATTAGGTCAACCGTGACAGCTTTTTATAGAGAACTCAAATACAACTATCGCACTGAAAAATATAAGCATAGTTTAGAAATGCGCCATTCTGAGTTTGAAAAAAAAGGTTACTATATTCAGTGTTACTTATTGATTAAGTGTTCCTTGATGACACGTTTTTCTTTACTCGATGCTATAGTGTGCCTGTTTTTGTCATAAAGGACGAGATTAACAACCCAGCCCTGAAAACATTACTTCTGCTACATGAACAAAAACAAAGGCCCTTAGATGGAAACTATTACTCCGTTCAAATCACTCTTACCTAACAGATATTTTCTGTCACTGTTTCACTACTATAATATGTGTCACATAACAAAACATAAGTGTTAGCCTTATTAGTATTACAGGACAAATAAAATTACGGGGATATGGGGTGGATGTGGAAAATGAAAGAGAGGGAGTTTTTGACGTATCTACATACATAGAGAAATAAATGTGTGTGTGTGTGTGTGTGTGTGTGTGTGTGTGTGTGTGTGTGTGTGTGTTGTGTGTGTGTGTGTGTGTGTGCGTTCGTTCTTTAATTTAATGTCTATCCACTTTACAGTGATCTTAGACAAAAACAAGAGACAAACGAACAGGCAAACAAACAAACAAAGACAAAACAAAAAACCACATGTAAAAGGGGCTGGTGTGTGTGTATGTCGTGTGTGTGTGTGTGTGTGGGGGGGGGGGGGGGGGGGGGCATAAATGTGTGTGTTGTTTTTAAAATGTCATTAAAAGCATATGGAGTGTGGAGGTAGTGTCGTATGCTAATCTTTCCATGCATAGACTATTTAATTAATGAGATACCAATAAGTGACCATCACTTTAACCACATTCTAATCTACCAGCATAACGGTAAACTATTTTAGTCTGGATTCATATCTGAACATTTGTAAAGAAACAAAACATTTTAAGTATTGAAATGATAAGAGAATAAAACCAACAAATATCTCGAGAATCAAAGTAAACGTCCAACTGGACTCTTAACAATTGCCCTAACAACTTCTATAGCCTCCGCTTCGTTCCCAAAAGGTCCCAAAAATTCGCGATTGATGGGTTCAAACTTAATAACCAAGTAGGTAAATATTTTTTAGTATTTCTGCAAAGAAAGATGACATGGAATGGTGTAATATTTTGGCCACAAATGCAAGTGACATTTTTACAATATTTTGTTTTGTATGCATCAAGTCTGAGTCTAAAGCTCAGACTCTTCAAAGTCCGTTCCTGATGGAGATTGTGTCCCGTTTTATATTTTACAAGCTCCTTGAAGAATTTCCCCTTGTTGTCCTTTATTATGTTTGGACACTCTTTTTGTCTTCGTATGACCGAATCCCATGATGCTTTACCTAAAAGGCTGTAATTTTCATACAAGGATAAAGGAATATTTATTTTTGTAGAGCTCTTTTCCTTCGCTGCACTATTTTTGGCTAACCGATCAACCCTTTCATTTGCTGCTAAACCACAATGTGATGGAATCCAACAAAAGTCAATAGAAGAACCACGTAAAGATAAAAAAAATGAATTAAATGGTATATCTCTGATATCATTTCTCCTCTCACTCTTGTATGAGAATATTTTAAAGCTTGTAAGACAGATTTTGAATCGACACAAAATAATATTTGAAATATCGAATATGGAAAACGAAGAAGATAGTTCAGTGCCATAATAATGGCATTGTGATACTATTTCTCTATTTTTAATGATGGAATAACGAATGCAGCACCTGATAATTAGCACCTGATAATTGGTTTTCAAGTAGAGAACCGTCTGTATATATTTTAAGATGATTTATATAATTTTCATTTATATGTGCCTTGACATATGTTGGCAGCATGGTCCCATCACTTTTCCTTAAATCTGTAAAGTTAATATCGTAATTAACCTTACTAAGCTCCCATTGAGGAATATTACTGTAACTCGTTTGAGGAGCTACTGTTTGGGGTTCAACACCAGCATCTGTAAATAACTGGGACGTATAGGAGCCTATAGTTTTTACAGAGTCAAAACTCTGTGCTCGCTTTGGAAAATGTATATCTGATTTTAAACCAGTTTCCTTGATACATGAATTTTGCGTTGAATGACTCCTTAATATATATATATTGCTGAAGCAAGTTTCATACTTTCGGCAAAAGGCAAAAATTTGATTTCTGTGTAGGTTTTTAGTGTTGAGGCATAGACGGGGACACCGAGAGCCATCTTATAAGCCTTGCTATCGATGCTTTGCATCTTTGTTATCAAATATTTTGGAGCTGAAAAGAATATTTCCTGAGCATAAGATAGTTTTGATCTCACAAGTGCAGTTGCTAAATGAATAAGTACCTTACTATCTTTTCCCCACGACCGTCGACTTATCATTTTTAATAAATTCAATCCTTTTCTGGCTTTTGTCAGAATATTTTCCAAATGGTAGTTCCAATTCCAATGGTAGTGTGTGTGTGTGTGTGTGTGTGTGTGTGTGTGTGTGCGTGCGTGCGTGCGTGCGTGCGTGCGTGCGTGCGTGCGTGCGTGCGTGTGTGTGTGTGTGTGTGTGTGGTTCGGGGGGGGGGGGGGGGGGGGATGTTAGCTGAGAAGGAAGGAAATCCTTTTTCCCTATTAATGTTTCTTTTGTTCTTTTGTTATGATTTATATTGTTTACCATTTACCACTGAAAATGAACGTTGACATTCTATGTTTGTTTTTCTTTTCACGCGAGTTGAATTGTGCGATGTTAAAGAAGAGAACGGGAAGGGAGGAGGGGCGGGGGTAGAGAAGAAGAAGAAGAAAAAAAAATACACCCTAAAATTATGCTGATAAATTATTGAAAGGTTGGTGGATATGTGTGGGAGGGGTGGTGTTCTCTAAGGGTTTTCTCCCCGTTTTTCTTCCCTCAATCTTTGTCATTTGTGATTATGAGTTTGATATATAATTGATATATAATTGGTATGTTTATGTTACCGTTTTCATATAATCTTTCTGCACACTGTCCGCTTTCTGCGCTCCTGTCAGCTCTAACTGATTGATTGATTGATGATTGATTTAATTTAGAGTCTGTTCACAACGATGGTGATATTAGACTATTTAAAAAAAAAAAAAAAAAATATATATATATATATATATATATATATATATATATATATATATATATATATATACTAGCCAGTGTACCTGGCTTCGCTCGGGTATATCTGTACAATAATTTTCTGGCCACCCCTCTCTCTCACCACTTAAAAGACAATACAATAAAATTCAGCTTGGGTTTGTTTCGTTTTTCCCATGCTGAACCAATTGCCCCAGCCTCCTCATATCTACTTCACCCAATTTCTTCGGACGCCCACTCCCTTCTTGCCTCTCAATCTGTTTTCCCTCACGAATTTTTTTCGTAATACGATACACAGTCCATAGAGGGATGCCTGTACTTTGTGAACTTACTGATGCATTCTCAATTCCTTGATTGAAGTGCTCCAAAATGACAACTCTGTAGGGGCCACCATAACCTAGTGGATAAGGCGCTGGACTCATGATCCAAAGGTCGTGGTTTCGAATCCCGGCTTGGTCTTGGAAAGTTTAACGTGGAATGTTTCCAGCTAAAATGACCGTAGTTCACCCCGATGTCCACCCTGGCCCCACAGGTGTCAGGCTAATGTGACGGACCAGCCATCTGCATATCCTTGATTTGGGCACGGACGTTAAATCCAACTCAAACATGACAACTCTGTGAAAAGATTGCATTTTCACGATGTATCATGTCTATTGGAGGGCCTCTGGGTAGACAACATTTCTGGTCTCCCTGTTTGGCGCAAGTATAGTCAGTGTTTCTGCGTTTCCAGTTCGTGATGCTGCAACGTAGAACATTCCATGTGTAAAACACGGAACGGTCAGGTCTGCCCCAAGGGATGAAAATGTTGGACCCTGGCTCTTGATGATTGGTTTCATGGGAAACTGAAGCCGTCAGAACTGGAATGGCAGGGGTGAGTCCATGGGTTCCAGAGGAATTCTGGGGAGCAGCACCGGTTAACCTTTGTGGGGGCCACATGATACTTTCGCTTCTACAACGTTCCTGTGCAGTCTGGTGAAGACACATCGGGTGCCATTGATCACCTTTGGCGGGTCCAGTGAGCGGAGAATGATAATAGGGACTCCAGATTTCAGCAACAGTTCATGTGGTGGAAGTCCAGAAATCTCAATGGAGTTCAGGAGTTCTTGTGGATAAAGGACTGCCTCATCATCATTCTTGGCCGTGTCAACAGATCTGTACAGAGTTTCCTCTCCAGGGAAGTCAGCTACGATTTTTTAACGGTCAATTTTAAGTTTCGGTTCGTGTAAGTTGTATATCATTGTTCAGCATTGAAAACTACACCTGTATACCAAATTTCATCAAAGAAAGGTCTAAATTTAGAAAATAACGCTTTTTAACGGTGATACCATCTCTAAATTTAGAAATTAACGGTTTTTAACGGTCAATTTTAAGTTTCTGTTCTTATTAGTTGTCTATCATTGATCAGCGTGTAAAACTGCACCTGTATACCAAATTTCATCAAGAAAGGTCTAAATTTAGAAAATAACGGATCTTAACGGTTTTTAACGCTCAATTTTAAGTTTCCGTTCGTGTAAGTTGTATATCATTGTTCAGCGTGTAAAACTGCATCTGTATACCGAATTTCATCAGGAACGCTCTAAATTTATATAATAACGGTTTTTAACGGTCAATTTTTAAGTTTCGGTTCGTGTAAGTTGTATATCATTGTTCAGCGTGTAAAACTGCATCTGTATACCGAATTTCATCAAGAAGGGTCTAAATTTATATAATAACGGTTTTTAACGGTCAATTTTAAGTTTCGGTTCGTGTAAGTTGTATATCATTGTTCAGCATTTAAAACTACACCTGTATACCAAATTTCATCAAGAAAGGTCTAAATTTAGAAAATAACGCTTTTTAACGGTGATAACTAACGGTCATAAAAACTATCGAATGACCCAATGTTATTCACAGTATGTCCTTCTAGACTCATGCCAAGTTTGGTGCGATCCGAGGACTCCCTTTGCCGCCAACATCAGAAAAGATTGTATTTTTGATCGTTTTTAGGGGGGTACGTGTTGTAAACGGTTTTTAACGGTCATAAATAACTGTCGTAGAAACTGTCCAATGACCCTGTGTTACTCGGGAGATGTCCCTCTAGGTTCGATGTACCTGTGCAATGTCACAACGGCCATTTGATGAAAAGCAGAGGAAAAAGATGTCTTTGAAACCGTTATAACAGTTTTTTTTAACGGTTTTTAACGGTTTTATTTCTTTATAGATTAGCCCAAAACCATCCTCGGGTCACAACAGACAAACCTGCTAAATTTCAAGAAGATCAGGTTTTAAACAGTTTCTTTGATAGGGTTTGGTGTTTTTAACGGTTTTTTAACTGTTATAAATAACGTTTTTTAACTGCCAAATAACGGTTCTAATTTTAGAGAAGTAGTCCTGTACTTGTGCAATGTCACAACAGCTATTTGATGAAAAGCAGAGGAAAAAGATGTCTTTGAAACCGTTATAACAGTTTTTTAACGGTTTTTAACGGTTTTACTTTTTTTAGAGATAAGACCAAAAGCATCCTCGGGTCACAACAGACATACCTGCCAAATTTCATGACAATCGGTTGAGCCGTTTTTGAGTCTATAGCGTACACACACACACACACACACACACACACACACATACACACACACACACACACACACACACACACACACACACACACACACACACACACACAGAATTTGCCATTTATATATTAGACTAGCAGGGGCACCCGGCGTTGCCCGGGATATGAACATTCTTTGCGATACTCACGTGACGGCAAACATGTATTAATTGTTTTGATTTACAATCAATCACCCCCCCCCCCCCCAACATCTTTCCACCCCCTCCCCCCACACAAATACACATTCTCTCTCTCTCTCTCTCTCTCTCTCTCTTCTCTCTCTCTCTCTCTCTCTTATACATTCTATTGTTTTCCGCCTGCCTCTGGCCCCTTTCCTCTAGATCTTCCCTAGTACGTCGAAATGCTTTTCTCGCTCGATTTTCCACCTGCACTCACTGTTCCCATTCCCATTCTTCTGATTGCCCTTAATTTTGTAGGAATAGACTTTGTGCAGAAGTAGTTTATTTCTACGGGTCTGTGTCTAATGTAAAAATAGTGTTTCAGGCTTTGCACTGTACAATCATTTTTCTGGCCCCTCTCATTCCTCCCTTTTCATCCCCTACCCTGTCCCATCCATGTTGCAAAATTACTTACCGTTACTGGACATACGCATACCGAATTTTATCAATAGCGGTGTAAATTTAGAAAATAACAGATTTTAACGGTCAATGTTAAGTTTTGGTTCGTAAAATTTGCATAACATTGTTCAGCGCTTAAAACTATACGTGCATACGGAATGTTATCGAGAAGGGTGAAAATTTCGAAATTCAGAAAATAACGGTTTTTAACGGTCAATGTTAAGTTTCAGATCTCGAAAATTGTATATCATTGTTTAGCGTTCAAAACTGCACATGTATATCGAATTTCTTCAAGAATACTCTAAATTTATAAAATAACGTTTTTTAACGGTCAATTTTAAATTTCGGTTCGTAAAAGTTGTATATCATTTTTCAGCATTTAAAACTGCACATGTATACTGAATTTCATCAAGAAAAACCTAAATTTTAAAAATAACGGTTTTAACGGTCAAATTTAATGGTCATAATGACTATCTAATGACCTTATGTTGCCTGCTGTATGTTCCTGTAGGTTATGTCAAGTTTGGTGGTGATCCGATGACTCTCGTGGCCGCCAACCTCAGAAGATCGGGTTTGAAACAGTTTTTATAGGGTTTGGTGTTTTTAACGGTTTTTAACTGTTATAAATAACGTTTCTTAACTGCCAAATAACGGTTCTAATTTTCGAGAAGTAGCCCTGTACCTGTGCAATGTCACAACGGCCATTTGATGAAAAGCAGAGGAAAAAGATGTCTTTGAAACCGTTATAACAGTTTTTTAACGGTTTTTAACGGTTTTATTTTTTTAGAGATTAGCACAAAACCATCCTCGGGTCACAACAGACGTACCTGCTAAATTTCAGGTAGATCAGGTTTTAAACAGTTTCTTTTATAGGGTTTGGTGTTTTTAACGGTTATTAACTGTTATAAATAACGTTTCTTAACTGCCAAATAACGGTTCTAATTTTAGAGAAGTAGTCCTGTACCTGTGCAATGTCACAACGGCTATTTGTAGAAAAGCAGAGGAAAAAGGATGTCTTTGGAACCGTTATAACAGTTTTTTTTAACGGTTTTTAACGGTCAATGTTAAGTTTTGCTTCGTAAAATTTGCATAACATTGTTCAACGCTTAAAACTGTACGTGCATACGGAATGTTATCAAGAAGGGTGAAAATTCAGAAATTCAGAAAATAACGATTTTTAACGGTCAATGTTAAGCTTCGGATCTTGAAAATTATATATCATTGTTTAGCGTTCAAAACTGCACATGTATATCGAATTTCTTCAAGAATACTCTAAATTTATAAAATAACGTTTTTTAACGGTCAATTTTAAATTTCGGGTCGTAAAAGTTGTATATCATTTTTCGGCATTTAAATCTGCACATGTATACCGAATTTCATCAAGAACAACCTAAATTTTGAAAATAACGGTTTTTAACGGTCAAATTTAATGGTCATAATGACTATCTAATGACCCTATGTTACCCGCTGGATGTTCCTGTAGGCTTATGTCAAGTTTGGTGGCGATCCGATGACTCTTGTGGCCGCCAACCTCAGAAGATCGGGTTTGAAACAGTTTCTATAGGGTTTTATTGTTTTTAACGGTTTTTAACTGTTATAAATAACGTTTCTTAACTGCCAAATGGCGGTTCTAATTTTCGAGAAGTAGCCTCGTACCTGTGCAATGTCACAACGGCCATTTGATGAAAAGCAGAGGAAAAAGATGTCTTTGAAACCGTTATAACAGTTTTTTAACGGTTTTTAACGGTTTTATTTTTTTAGAGATTAGCCCAAAACCATCCTCGGGTCACAACAGACGTACCTGCTAAATTTCAAGAAGATCGGGTTTTAAATGGTTTCTTTTATAGGGTTTGGTGTTTTTAACGGTTTTTAACTGTTATAAATAACGTTTTTTAACTGCCAAATAACGGTTCTAATTTTAGAGAAGTAGTCCTGTACCTGTGCAATGTCACAACGGCTATTTGAAGAAAAGCAGAGGAAAAAGATGACTTTGAAACCGTTATAACATCTTTTTAACGGTTTTTAACGGTTTTATTTTTTTAGAGATTAGCCCAAAACCATCCTCGGATCACAACGGACGTACCTGCCAAATTTCAATATAATCGGTTGAGCCATTTTTGAGTCTATAGCGTACACAGACACACACACACACACAGACAGAATTTGCCATTTATATATTAGATACTAGCAGCGGCACCCGGCGTTGCCCAGGATATGAACATTCTTTGCGATACTCACGTGACGGCAAACATGTATTAATTGTTTTGATTTACAATCAATCCCCCCCCCCAACATCTTCCCACCACTCCCCCCACACAAATACACATTTTTTTTCTCTCTCTCTCTCTCTCTCTCTCTCTCTCTCTTTCTCTCTCTCTCTCTGTCTCTCTTATACATTCTATTGTTTTCCGCCTGCCTCTGGCCCCTTTCCTCTGGATCTTCCCTAGTACGTCGAGATGCTTTTCTCGCTCGATTTTCCGCCTGCACTCACTGTTCCCATTCCCATTCTTCTGATTGCCCTTAATTTTGTAGGAATAGACTTTGTGCAGAAGTAGTTTATTTCAACGGGTCTGTGTCTAATGTGAAAATAGTGTATCAGGCTTTGCACTGTACAATCATTTTTCTGGCCCCTCTCATTCCTCCCTTTTCATCCCCCTACCCTGTCCCATCCATGTTGGAAAATTACTTACCGTTACTGGACATACGCATACCGAATTTTATCAATAGCGGTGTAAATTTAGAAAATAACGGTTTTTAACGGTCAATGTTAAGTTTTGGTTCGTAAAATTTGCATAACATTGTTCAGCGCTTAAAATTGTATATGCATACGGAATGTTATCAAGAAGGGTGAAAATTTCGAAATTCAGAAAATAACGGTTTTTAACAGTCAATGTTAAGTTTCGGATCTTGAAAATTGTATATCATTGTTTAGCGTTCAAAACTGCACATGTATATCGAATTTCTTCAAGAATACTCTAAATTTATAAAATAACGTTTTTTAACGGTCAATTTTAAATTTCGGTTCGTAAAAGTTGTATATCATTTTTCGGCATTTAAAACTGCATATGTATTCCGAATTTCATCAAGAACAACCTAAATTTTGAAAATAACGGTTTTTAACGGTCAAATTTAATGGTCATAATGACTATCTAATGACCTTATTTTGCCCGCTGGATGTTCCTGTAGGCTTATGTCAAGTTTGGTGGCGATCCGATGACTCTCGTGGCCGCCAACCTCAGAAGATCGGGTTTGAAACAGTTTTTATAGGGTTTGGTGTTTTTAACGGTTTTTAACTGTTATAAATAACGTTTAATAACTGCCAAATAACGGTTCTAATTTCGAGAAGTAGCCCTGTACCTGTGCAATGTCACAACAGCCATTTGATGAAAAGCAGAGGAAAAAGATGACTTTGAAACCGTTATAACAGTTTTTTTAACGGTTTTTAACGGTTTTATTTTTTTAGAGATTAGCCCCAAACCATCCTCAGGTCACAACAAACGTACCTGCTAAACCATCCATGTTGCAAAATTACTTACCGTTACTGGACATACGCATACCGAATTTTATCAATAGCGGTGTAAATTTAGAAAATAACGGTTTTTTACGGTTAGTGTTAAGTTTTGGTTCGTAAAATTTGCGTAACATTGTTCAGCGCTTAAAATTGTACGTGCATACGGAATGTTATCAAGAAGGGTGAAAATTTCGAAATTCAGAAAATAACGGTTTTTAACGGTCAATGTTAAGTTTCGGATCTTGAAAATTGTATATAATGACTATATATATATATATATATATATATATATATATATATATATATATAAATGTGTATGTATGTAAGTGCATTATATGAGTGTGTGTGTGTGAGTGCATGTGTACGTGTGCGTGTGTGTGCGTGCATGCCCGCGTGCGCCCGCCCGTGTGTTTGTGTGTTTGTGTGTGTGTGTGTGTGTGTGTGTGTGTGTGTGTGTGTGTGTGTGTGTGTGTGTGTGAGAGAGAGAGAGAGAGAGAGAGAGAGAGAGAGAGAGAGAAAGAGATAGAGAGTGCGTGTGTGTGTGTGTGTGTGTGTGTGTGTGTGTGTGTGTGTGTGTGGCGCGCGCGCGCGCTCGCGCGCGGACACAAATACATGAAAGTTTGCCTATTAATGACCATAACAATAATTATAAACTGAACAATCTAACTTTATTTGATTAAAAAATACTCTTTTTGGAGGAAAAAAAAGTCTGTTTCAGAGTGAAAAAGGTATTTTACTTTTTGGTGTATATAACCATCCTGTAGGTAGCCGTTTCTATATTGACGAAGATTATTCGTGTCCACTTGAAATGGTAGAACAGTTTGTCCTAACATTACACGAGGAAGGCGATGATTTCCACTGTATTTCTACTGGATGTCC
>CM065729.1:28855970-28878470 GCA_033310375.1 Conus canariensis | reverse complement strand
TCAGCAGGATCTGTATGGTCACTGACTCCCAAGTGGTCCTCTGCCTAACGTTTCCCTGGTGACTTCGTCTGGCTACTGGATATGAAGTGCACCTTAGACAGGTATTCTGCATGTATGCATCTCCTGGTGCATCATTTCGGTCCTGATCAACATTTCAGAAGCGCACAGAGACAAAGATTTGACGTCTGTATCGAAGAACAGGGTTGCAGTAGGGCAGATTTCTTCCAAGAGGCCCAACATGGTAAAAACTGCAAGCGCCTTGTCTCGCCCTGTAATGCAGTGTAGGTTGTTTACCCGCCTATCTGGCCAGGGGAAGGAAGCTGGGAAGGCAGAAGAGAAAGAGAGTCAGACAGTGGTCAGGCGCGAACAGGAAATAGTCAGACAGGGATCAGGCATGAACATTATGAGGTGATCAAAAGTGATATTTAAGAATTTAATTTAATTGACTTTATAAAAGTCCAGTCGTCGATGAAACAAGGCCAATAGATGCAAACGAATCTAAAACGTCAAAATATCGACACTCCTGGTGTCAATGGCAAACGTTCATGTTCCAAAGGCTTCATTGGCTGACAGTAAAGAAAAGAAGGTGCTGAAAAGTAATGCTACTAACACACACACACACACACACACACACACACACACACACACACACACACACCACACACACACACACACACACACATACATACATACATACATACATACATACATATATAGGTATATAGATCAATGTGATTAAAATTCCTAAAACGATTTTGAGAGTGCTCAACCCCTTGGGGAGCAACATTTGTTAAAATAAGGTTTTTAAAAAGCAATCTACAAATTTGTTTCTAGCTTTGCGCTGTCGTCAGGATGATTTTGGTTTGCCCACCGCCGGTGTTATATAGCGTGTGGGCTCCCGTTTGCGGTTGTTTGCACGTGCGGGTTGGCTGCACGTGTTTTTTTTTTTTTTTTTTTAAGTTTTCAGGTTTTTGTTTTGGGTGCATTCACTAACAACGATTTCCATTTATGCTTGCAGTTGTTTACTATTTCTGTTTTGGTGTTTAGAGTTGCTAAGTGTGGTTTGCATAGTATTAACCATTTTTCAGTTAAACATAGGTTACACGTTTCTGAAATATTGCTGTATGATGATGCTCTTTTTATGATTTTCCAGGATATATTGTAGTTTGTTTTTGCGTCTTTAAGTTTCCAGATATATTTACTCAGTTCTGTTTGGTTTTTGTATTTTTCTTTATTAAATGACTGTTTGTGGTTTGCATATCTGGTTTTGAAGTGGTTTTCAGTGACCCCTATGTATGTTTCTTTTTCATTTTCTGATGTCACAGTGGCTTGGTATACAATGTTGTTGTAAAGGCATTTATTGCTTAGGGGCACTGTTCTTTTTTGATGCAATTGCAAGATTTCCTTTCTTCACCCTATATATATATATATATATATATATATATATATATATATATATATATATATATAATGGATACTTATATAGCGCCTATGCTCGGACAGAGATCAAGCTCTAAGAGCTTTACAATACACACTCGTGTACACAACGGGCTGCCTACCTGGGTAGTGCTGACTGAAGAGCTGCCAGCTGGCGCTTAATTCTGTCGTTTCCAGTGTCATCCAGTCATTATCGTTCAACATAGTTCACTCATTTCCTTACTTCCTTCATTCTTTCCATTTTTCACGCAGGGTGCATGCTATGTGTAACGGAGCCATCCAAACCAACGGCCAAACTGGCCTTCTCTTCCAAAAGTTGGTGATGGGATTTTACGTGTGTGAAAGATGTTATGCGTGCACTCACACACGGAACCTCGGTTTACAGTCTCATTCGAAGGACTGTATGGGGAATGGAGTCAGAACCATTGTTAACGCTGGGGGAGAAATCCCCTGGTACAAAAACGGCCAGGCGGAGATCTGAACCCGCAACCTCAGGATCACCAAGATTACGAGTCCGGCGCGCTACCACTGAGCTATTCCGGTCCCCGGACACTTAACAATATGACAAATATTTGTCCGCGATTGCTTTACATCCAGGACTGAAATTTAAAGTTGACAAAGAAATGGCGATGAAAACAATGTCTGACTCAGTTTTTTTTTTTTTTCCACAAGAGATTTGGAGACGAATTGAAACACCCCAACCGCATCCTTTAAGTGTAGTGATCATTTCGTTTTATGGCAGTGTTTAATTGATACGTGCACTACCTGAACACTTCTTTGGTCTCCTTCTTGCCACTCTGTCTGCTGATCACTAAAAATGAAACCAGTGTGGATGGGGTCAAACCAGCAAAACTTCGCTAGTGAGGTTTGTCTGTAAAATGTTTTCAATACATAATTTCATGTAATATTTCCTGTTTCTGCTTATGTTTCAAAAGAAGCACACATTCTTTTAACTAGACGCAAGTAAACACAAGTAAAAAAAAACTAATTGTCTGCAGGTGAACAGCATAATAACAGATGAGCACGTACACAAGATAGGTTTATCTGCCCTCATATACAAAAAGGTTCGACCTTCTTAACTGACTCTCCGCTAGCTGTGACCGGAAGGTAGAAAGCAATGTCGATCTGTTTGAGTTCTGTTTTTCATTTTTGGATATTGACCTCTGCACCTGATGGCGTGTTCTCAGGCAGGTAGACTTGTCATAGTCTGGTCAAGTTATGCGAGGGGAGCACCACATCATCCGCAAAGTCCAGGTCTTAAAGCAGAATGCAGAGTCAATGATGCATACGCCCCCCCCCCCCCTCCCCCTTCCACCCCCTCCCCCCCCCCCCCCCCCCCCCCCCCCCCCCCCCCCCGCCTGCTGTAATGGTCTTTGTGATCCAACCGATGATCAAGAAGTAGAGGGAAGACGACAAACAATAAACATCCCCGATTTTACTTGAAAGCTTTCTGATAGTGAGCAGTATGACCAACTCAGCATGATATATTGTGAAAGGTACCCAAGATCGTGGAACAGAGGTTATCGGCTATTTCGCTGTGTCCTAAGAGTTTCCACTGCATTCGTATTTCCGCGCTGTCGAATGTTTACTCGTAGTCTCTCTTTGTAGCATTGAAGGGGGGTTTCTCCCTAACACTTACGCCGTGATAATGCATAGCGTGACCATCTGAATGTATCATGTTTTTTTTTCATTAATTGTGTAGCCCCCTTCCATAAAAGCAAACCGTTTCCACATAGAATAATCACCATTGGAACCGCAAGATACAGAACAAGATAATCTTTCCAAATCTCTCCAAACGTATGACTTTTTAAGTGATCAGTGTGTATGAATGTTTCAGCTGTCGTTACCAAGTGTCCCTAGAAATTGTTAGCATGGTGAAACGCTGTTTCATCAAACAGAGTGTAAAATCGAGACTTTCACACAGTCTAATGATCAAGTTGGCTTGAGGTCTTCTACTGTCGGAATTGAGCAATTTATCCCCCTTCCCTCCCACAAAACCTACCGATTGTACGGGACAGAGCAAATAATTCTATACTTCCTCCACTTTGTTATGTTTGTATGGATTTCTATTTGTTTAATTGCTTTTGTTTTTGTTTGATTTGTATAACGTACTTGGTTTGTCTGACAGTCAGGCAATATCTATAAATCCTTACTGATAATTCAAAAAAGAAGTGTCACACAAGGCAGATGTAAAGGACTGTCTCTGACCTCGTATGGAAGTGCCATGCTGCGAGACTGTCGGTGTACTGACTATAATGTATTTTTTTCTCTCTTTCCGTTGGCCTTCGATTCAGAAATGAAAAGGAAATACTCACTGGTGCAATATGATAATGTTTGCAGCCGACATTGATTTGTGTTGTGTGTGAAGTAAAGTATACTATAAGTAGCTGCTTTGTACTGTTTTTGTGAATTAAAATGTTATTTCCATTAGGGGGAAAAGTGTTACTATACACCCTATGGTCAGAAACACTTACGCAAAACCAGTGTTGATTGAATTGTTGACGACAATATCAATGGACAAGTGGAAATCTGTTTCTCCATACCGTTGATCCCTGTTTTTCAATTGACAAAGAAGAAGTATTGAAGTCGACTTCCTATCAACATCTGTTTTCATTCACTGCACACTTGATTGGAATAACCGTTCCTGAAAACTGATTCATGATTTAAAAAAAAATGACATACTATTTTCTGTCACAAAGCTTATCTGATTTTTAATTTCGCCACAACAATGTCAGATGATGCTCTTTTTTGTCATTTCCAGATTATGACAAAGTATATTTGTAGAAAAACAAAAAAACAAAAAACAAAAAAAAACCGCAAGCACAATAAAGAAAATAAACACATTTATTGAACACGATTTCTGACGTAACAGAGTGATATATCTGTTTCAAATATGTCTTAAACCTGAACTCTAGGATATGATGTGTGTGTGTGTGTGTGTGTGTGTGTGTGTGTGTGTGTGTGTGTGTGTGTGTGTTGTGCGCGCGCGCGCGCGCACGTCTGTGTATGTGTGTGTGTGTGTGCGTGCGTGCGTGCGTGCGTGCGTGCGTGCGTGCATGCGTGCGTGCGTGTGTGTGTGTGTGTGTGTGTGTGTGTGTGTGTGTGTGGCATACAAATATGTCCCGTTGCTTCAGATATGGACCAATTATGCAGTTTATGACCAATAATAACCTGCTCGGATTTTACGGGTTTAGCTGGGTATCACAAGTGATCTCTACCCTCATTGCCAGTGAGAGATGTTTCTGTATCCTACAGCCTCTCCGCTCCCAGACTGTGATGTCTGCCTCCACTACCACCGCCATCATCGTGGTGGTGAACGTGGTGGTGGTAGGGCTGTGCTTCTTCGTAGCTTCACGATACCGCCTGGTCTGTGCTTATGATCCCTTCACCACCACAACCACGTGGGTCTTTGTGATTGGTCAGTTTTACATAAACAACAAGAAAGCTGTTGACTTTCTGGATGTTTTTGTGTTCGGTCTTGGCATTCCTGTTATAGCTATGGTCGTGGTGGTGGTGACAACAGCAGTCACTTTACTCAAACTCCGTCATGCAGCAGCCTGGAGGGCTGGCACCTCCTCCAGTGCAGGTGTATCAACACGAGAAGTGGCACTGACCATGATGTTGGTCTACATTTCCATCGTCTTTGTCATTTGCGTACTTCCATTGTTCCTGCACAGGTGAGTGACTGGACTCACATTCTCAGGAGTCGTAAACCAATGCGAAAATCGTCAACTTTTGTTGTAGAAATCAAATGAACACGTTTATAATGTGTTGGTAAAAGTATCTATAACAATACAAAATGAATCTGACATTTGCTCTCTCTCTCCTCTCTCTCTCTCTCTCTCTCTCTCTCTCTCTCTCTCTCTCTCTCTCTCTCTCTCTCTCGTGTATTCACTTCTTCCCCTTTTTGCCGCCATATTGACTTGCGTGTTTTCCATGTGCTTTTTTTCTTCTTTTCTTCTCGTTTTTCCCCTCTCTTTCTTTTTTCCCAAAGCTGGGTGGAAAATAATCATGCGCAATTTGTTTATCTCATTACCCTGGTTAAATAAAATTTCGTTCTTTCGATCGGTCGTTCGTTCGTTCGTTCTCTCTCTCTCTCTCTCTCTCTCTCTTCTCTCTCTCTCTCTCTCTCTCTCTCTCTCTCTCTCTCTCTCCTTCTTCTTCTTCTTCTTCTTCTTCTCTCTACTTCTTCTTCTTCTTCTTCTTCTTCTCCTTCATCATCATCATCATCATCATCATCATCATCATCATCATCATCATCATCATTATCATCATCATCATTACCACCATCATCATCATCATCTTCTTCTTCTTCTTCTTCTTCTTCTTCTTCTTCTTGTTTATATCTGTCTCTGTCCGTCTCTGTCTGTCTCTGTCTTTCTGTCTTTCAGTCTTTCTGTCTGTATGTCTGTCTGTCTCAGCTGGCCCGTCCACATGGGAAAAACAAGTGACAGAACTGTTCGTCCCCAGTCAGTTAATGAAGATAGCTTTAGTAGGCAGGCTTAGAAGTGACAACAATCTGAATTGTATTTTGTTTATCAAATTTCTAATTTCCCCCTCTCTCTCTCTCTCTCTCTCTCTCTCTCCTCTGTGTGTGTGTGTGTGTGTGTGTGTGTGTGTGTGTGTGTGTGTGTGTATCTGTGCGTGCGTGCGTGCGTGCATGCGTGTGAGTGTGTCTTTGTGTGTATGCGTGTGTGTGTGTGTGTGTGCGCGCGCGCGTGCGCGCGCGTGTGTGTGTGTGTGTGAGTGTGTGTGTCTGTGTGTGTGACTCTGTGTGTGTGTGTGTGTGTGTGTGTGTGTGTGTGTGTGTGTGTGTGCGTGTACAAACTGTAGCAACATAGTAAACATACTACAATAATACATATTGTCAATCGAAAGACCGGTTCTTAAGCATTGTAGTCAATAAGACCAAAACATCCATAATATTACTAATATTAATGATATGGCCTGGAGCGAGTTCTATGTATGGCTGTTAAAAAAAAAAAAAAAAATATATATTATATATATATATATATATATATATATATTGGTGGTGAGAATACCACAGAATTATGGACTGTGGTGTGTCTCTATTTGACACCAAGGGCACAGATACAACCAGCCATGTCTCCCTGATGAGTCCGATCCAGCGGACGAAAGGCCTAGGAGCAGGCAATACAAATAGATGTGCCTTCGAGAGGGATTATGGTGGTTCCCTCAGGCAGCTAGTGAAGGGTTTGTCATATGTATAATACATTCCCCATTTTCTCCATGTCCAACTGTTTTTTTCTCTAAAAGTTTAAATCTTTGCCAAGTCATTACTGTAACGACTGAGGAATTGTTGGCCTGCACTTGTTTTCCCCCACTACTTAATTGTTCAGCATTATATTGTTTGGTCAATCAGTGGGAGATTGCATCTCTTAGGAGATCCAAGTAAAGGTTGTTCTGTACAATTCTTAGCCACTCGCAAGCTTGGGTTATTGAACAGCAGAGTTGACCACTCAGACTGTTCCATATCTTTTGATCTCCCTTGCATCCTTGAATGGATCCTCAAGCATAGGCTCAAAGATTGTCCCCTATATTTTTATACTGTTTGAATAATGCATTTAGTTTTTCAGCAACTTTTTTTCCTCTCCACACTTTTGTTTTGTTCAATGTTACTACCCTTCGCTGGCTGCTTTGAGGGTGCTGTTGGATTCTTTTTTGAACCCTTGGTGGCGAGAACACCACAGAAGTATGGACTGTGGTGTGTCTCTATTTGACACCAAGGGCACAGATACAACCAGCCGTGTCTCCCTGATGAGTCCGATCCAGCGGACGAAAGGCCTAGGAGCAGGCAATACAAATAGATGTGCCTTCGAGAGGGATTATGATGGTTCCCTCAGGCAGCTAGTGAAGGGTTTCTCATATTTATAATACATTCCCCATTTTCTCCATCTCCAACTTTTTTTTTCTCTAAAAGTTTAAATCTTTGCCAAGTCATTACTGTAACGACTGAGGAATTGTTGGCCTGCACTTGTTTTCCCCCACTACTTAATTGTTCAGCATTTATATATATATATATATACTTTTTTTTTTTTTTGTTAAAATTTTTTTTTTTTTAAAATGAAGTATTAAAATCTACAAGCTTGTTTCTAGCGTTGCTATCCTCAGGATGTCTTTTGGGGCGCGCCAACGATCTTTTATGGCGTGCGGGACCCGATTTCAACTCTGTGTGTGCAGGCGGATCTCATTTGCTGCACGTGCGGCCTGTGGTTCTTATTGGGGCCTGTTCAGATGGAATGTGCTAGCAAAGATTTCCACTCCAAACCATTCCCTAGTCACTGTGAACCTCTGACAGTTCGCTGTCCCTGTGGCTATGGGTACTTAGACCTTGTTTTTCTTCTTTTCTTAAAAAAAAAGATATAATTACGGCGTTCCTGATTTAACTGTAGTAGCTACATAGACACATGAGTAAACATGCCACCACCTGTGTTGTGAAAAGTGTTATTAAAAGGAAAACAGTAGTAAGTGATCAGTATGATAGTGGGCATCAATAAATACAAAACTGGACCAATCTCAGATACTTGAAGAAGGAAATGTTTTCAGTGTTCCAGAAGACAGCAGCATTCTTGGAACACTCAGAAAGTATTTTGAGCCGAACGAATACACATAGTTTGGGCTGATGTTTAACAGCGTGGGGAAAGAGGGAGAGCATATCGCAACGAACAGAAGCTGGGTTTAATTCCAGACTTCAATCTAACATATAACATAGCATCTAACATATAACATTACCGGAAAATGTGCTCAAAAAGCATGCGAGCTTATGTGTTGTTTTCGTCTTCAAACCAAGCAGATGCATACGATGCTTTTGTCTTCAAATCAGGCAAATGTGTATATTGCTTTTGTCTTCTTTGGTTGATATTCAATTATGCACAACGGTTTTATTGTTGCTGTTATTGCTTCCGCTGTTGCAGGTGCTGCTGCTGCTGTTGTTGTTGTTGGTGTTGTTGTTGTTGTTGTTGTTGTTGTTGTTGTTGTAGCTGATAATGATGATGATGATGATGATGATGATGATGATGATGAGTCTAAACTGTTGCGTGGACAGGCTGGTGATGATGTCTGTTCCGGAGATAAACGCAGGACGACGTCAACAGAACCTGTTCTTCACCTTAATATGGCTGTCTGACATGGCGTTCTACGTCAACGCCACCTTCAACATCACCATCTACTACAGCATGGGCTCTCGCTACAGACGGACCTTCTGGCAGCTGATGGGTAAAGGACACAGAAGAGACAGCCGCCACAAAGAACAGGTGACCATCACAACATGACTTCAGTCACCTCTGGTTCTCACCTCTGACTTTGATGGCGACTCGTTATGAAGACATGAGCAGCTAGCATGTCAGTGTCTGATGTTGTGTGAAGACGACCTAGAGCAAAGGGGCAGCAAAGCAAGCGTTACAAAAAAGACATGTTTAAAATGAAATGCATCCTGCCATCAGCTACATAGATTTGAAGGTGGATGAACATATGTATGTTAAGAAACAAATGATGCAATAAATGCAGGGAAACAGACATAACTTGCTTTGCTATATCACATGCATAGTCCTGCCAGTCAGAAAAAAAAAAAATTATATATATATATATATATATATATATATAGAGAGAGAGAGAGAGAGAGAGAGAGAGAGAGTCAAACGAACAAAGAGGAACAAAGGTTGTCATCTTGTGCTTCTTTTTTCTTTCTTTGTATTTGTTTGTTTGTTTTTTTGTATATTTTTTGTGCATGAATTACAAGTGAAAAAAGGAAAGACCATGAAAAAAAGTAAATTGTATACATCGATACGACCCTCCTGTCTTTAGAGAACATATGCATCAGATTAAGGTTTGGGCACCCCAGACCAAGAACATGGGATGCAGGACTCTCTCTCTCTCTCTCTCTCCTCTCTCTCTCTCTCTCTCTCTCTCGCTCTCTCTCAAGCAGCAAGTCGACGCATATGTTGACAGACAAGAACATTGATTTGCATGTCATAACCATGTCTGTCGCAGGAATCCATATTGTCATGGCCCCCTGTCTAACACTTGTCTTCAGGATATTGGAACGTAGGGAGAGGTGTTTCAGAAGACAGAAGAAAGACATTGCTGGTTCCAATACCTCAAACCTTCTCCTATACATGAAAAATCATATTGAGCTGTAGAGATAGTCTACAATCCTTACCATCAACCATGGCAATGAAGGTTGCATTAGAAATGCAATTTTGAGGGAGGGGGTGGGGTGGGGGGTCCGATCCCCCAAACTCCTCACCCCCCCCCCCCTTCACAAAGATAGAGAGTGGCATTCTCTCTCTCTCTCTCTCTCTCTCTCTCTCTCTCTCTCTCTCTCTCTTACAGACACACACATATACACTTACATCTGTCTACCTATCTATCTATCTATCTATCGATCTATCTATCTATCTATCTATCTATCTATCTATCTATCTATCTACTATCTATCTATCTATCTATCTATCTATCTATCTATCTATCTATCTATCTATCTCTAACTCCATGTCTGCCTCTGTGTGTCTGCCTATCTATCTGTTTGCCTACCTATATGTCTATATGTCTGTCTATCAATCTATCTATCTATCTATCTATCTATCTATCTATCTATCTATCTATTGTCTGTCTGTCTATCTACGTCTGAGAGAGAGAGAGAGAGAGAGAGAGAGAGAGAGAGAGAGAGAGGGTGTGTGTGTGTGTGTGTGTGTGTGTGTGTGTGTGTGTGTGTGTGTGTGTGTGTGTGTGTGCGGGTGTGTGTGTGTGTGTGATGTCACTGGTGGTCTCCCTCATGTTCTGTGTACTTCCAGAGGTCCCAAAGACATATAGTCGAGACAGGAGTGACCAGTTTCAAGACTATGTGTTGGTGTGACATATATTTCAGACGCAAGATGTTTGTTCTTTTAAACCAGTCCCGCTCGATAACATCAAAGGAAAACCGAACGGCGCTTAGGGATCACGAAGATCATGGTAAAGGACGTATAACTACTCGACATGTTTCTTACGACCTGCACAGACAATATACACGTCTCGATATCGTGTGAGTGTCGAGATCTCGCCTAAGCTTGACTCAGAGAAGAAAAGAAACCTCTGACGGCCATGATACCATTCGTAAGTTTGCACCTTCATCCCAGGTACTCACACGGCAGGCAAGGCATGTGAGAGAGAAAGAGAGAAAAGAGAGAGAGAGAGAGAGAGAGAGAGAGAGAGAGAGAGAAGGGGGGAGAAAGAAAGAGAAAAGAGAGAGAGTGAGTGAGAGAGAGAGAGAGATAGAGAGAGAGAGAGAAGAAGGGAGAGAATGTGAGGGTGTGTGTGTATGATAGAGAGAGAGAGAGAGAGAGAGGGGGGGGGGGAGCAGGGGAGGGAGAGAGGCAGACAGAGAGACAGAGACAAAGACAAATTATCGAATCGTGACAGAGCTTCCTAGAATATGTGCACACATGCACGATGCTCTCTCTCTCTCTCTCTCTCTCTCTCTCTCTCTCTCTCTCTCTGTGTCTCTCTGTGTCTCTCTCTCTCTCTCTTAACACACACACACACACACACACACACACACACACACACACACACACACACACACACACACACACATTCTCCTCTGGTTCTTTGCAATTATCATAATCGTCAACAGCCCCATCCCCATCATAATTTCAAACTTGAATAAACATTGTTTACCATAAGACTCGATTCATAATGTTTGGTGGCAACAGTTAAAACTGATGACTGTGCAATGGCGAGAATATCAGCATGATTTTGGTACACATTGTCACCAGTGACAATGTATGCCAGGTGAAAGGATACACCGTAATACCCCAGTCCCCATCCACCACCCACGCCCACTGATTCTATCACCCTCCCCCCTCCCACGCCTACCCCCCCTCCCCCAGTGTTGTGTGTCAACACCAGCATCACTCGTTTGCGTGTGTTGAATTCTGAAAAAGCAGAAAACTCAGAGAAGTATGTGAAAAAAGTAAATCCATCTGTCATCCTCGCAATACTTTTTATTTTTTGGAAAGAGAGAGAGAGAGAGAGAGAGAGAGAGAGAGAGAGAGAGAGAGAGAGAGAGAGAAGAGAATGAATGAATGAATGAATGAATGAATGAATGAATGTTTATTCATATAGGCCTCAGCCCCTCATGAAGGGGTAGGTAAACGTACAGGCTACCACTTCTTCATGCAATACAAAGGGCTATGGTTATGGCAGGCACATCATGCAAAGCTATGAAGTAGCTATTTCTCTATATTTAAAAGCCTTATACAAAAACAACGGTAAATTACGTACAACATCAGGTCTAGTGCATGCCATGAGTAGACTTAGTTTAAATAAACAAGGCTGTCGATAATATTTAGGCTCCAAAAACTTTTCTCTCATTTCTTTCAACCTTTGACAACAAAGAATGAAGTGTATCTCATCTTCTTTAGACATCTGGCATAATGGACACATCAGATCGCAATCATTACAACATTTATATCTAAATCGATGCACATTCAAGTCAGATATACCTAGTCTAAACCTAGTCATTATGAGCTTCAGTTTTCGGTCCATATTTGCTTTCAAATATTGCCTCAAGTCATGGGTATTACAAAACATTCTATACAAATGAAATCATTCACTAGTGCAAATGTGGTTATTCCAGTTTTGCCATCAACAGTCAATCAAACGCTGACGAAACATTGCTATAAAGTGATTTTCATTTCCCACACCTTGATTTAACCACACGTCACGAAAACCATTGCTATATAAACAAACACGCACATTTGAAACCCAGTTCTTCCTTCCCCTAGCATCTAAATCATACAGTATTTTATACGATATGTTAGGTAACCTATGTTCATCCATATGCTTAAACCAATATCGAACGCAGTTAACCGCAGCATTAACATACGTGGGAAATCTATTTGTTTCACCATATACTACTTCGTTGGGAGTACGCAGATCTACTCCTAAATACTTTTTAAGAGCAAATAAATGAACTGACTCACAGTGAACAGCAGCTTGGTCTAAACCCCATATTTCTGATCCGTATAGCAGTACTGGCTGGACACGCGTATCAAAAAGTTTTATAAACTGTTCAAAGGAATTGTTATTTAGAGCATATAGCTTCTGAACTATACACAACTATGCATTTTTCGCTGGACTGGCAAGATCTTTACAAGCAGCAGTGAAACTCAGACGAGTGGAGATAAATAGTCCCAAATACTTGTAAACATTAACTACAGGTATTACCACGTCATCATATAGCCATCGTTCTCTTACACTTAGATAACCTCCCTTCCGAAATACAATTATGTTACTTTTATTCATGTTGACTTTTAATTGAAGCGAAGAAGCAGCATGTTGCAAGTTATTTAGCTGTGTCTGCAGCCCTATAACCGTTTCTGACAATAAAACAACATCATCTGCCAATAGAAGAATGAACAACTCAAATGTAGAACGTGAGAGCACAGCGCCATGTTTTCCGTTATTAATCACATGTAATGCTAACTCATTAATAAATACAGAAAATAGTACAGGGCTACACGCATCTCCCTGTTTCACTCCTGCTGTACATCGAATGTAATCAGAAAGTTTAGAATCACACCTTACTCTACATTTTACATTTTCATATATAACTTTGATACTTTGATGAGAGAGAGAGAGAGGAGAGAGAGAGAGAGAGAGAGAGAGAGTCTCTGCGTGTGTTGTGTGTGTGTGTGTGTGTGTGTGTGTGTGTGTGTGTGTGTGTGTGTGAGTGTGTGTGTGTGTGTGTGTGTGTGTGTGTGTGTGTGTGTGTGTGTGTGTGTGTGAACTTGTCTGTCTATCTATCTGTGTGTAAGCATATATATATATAATATATATATATATATATATATATATATATATATATAAAACAAGTTAAAATCCAGCTTAAAACATCTACACGTTTGTTTCGCGCTGTGCAGTCGTCAGGATGTGATGAGCTTGTATTGCCAGTGCTATATATATATATATATATATATATATATATATATTATATATATATATATAATATATATATATATATATTTTATATATATATATATATCTTGCTGTTGTTTTTTCCCCGTGCTACATGTGTTTCTCAGGTGTTATTGATTTTATTCATTGATAGGAACTTCCATCTGTGTCTGCAATTGTTAACCATTTCTGTTCTAACATTTAAAGTTGCCAACTGTGGTTTACATAGTATAATGTATTTCTCTGTAAGGTATAGATTACATCTTTTTGAAATGTTATTGTATGGTGCTGCTCTTTTAAAGATTTTCCAAGATATGTTGTAGTCTATGTTTTTATCTTTAAGTTTCCAAATGTATTTACTCAATTCTGTTTGGTTTTTATATCTTTCTTTGTTGGATGATTGTTCATGGTTTGCATATCTAGTTTTGAATTGGTTTTCAGTGATACCTACATATGTTTCTTTTGCGTTCTCTGATGTTACGGTGGCTTGGTACACAATGTTGTTGTAAAGGCATTTGTTGCTTAGGGGACACTGTTCTTTTTTGGTACAGTTACAAGATTTCCTTTCGTTACCCTCTTTTTTCTCTGTGCTGCTTTTCATTTTATTTGCTGAATCGATGGCATTTTTAAGATTCGGCATACATGAATATGATAATTTAATGACATGGAACCCGCAGGGGAAAAGGAAGAGAGGCCGAGCTCGCAACAGCTGGAGGCGACACACTGAGGCAGAGATAAAGAAGTAGGGGACCAACTGGACAGGCATTCAGCGAGAAGCCCAGAACCGAGTGTGATGGCGGAGTGTTGTCGATGGCCTATGCTCACCCTTGAGCTATGTGCCTAAGTACGTAAGTAAGTAGTAGTAATAGTAGTAGAAGTCGTAGTAATGGTAATGGTCGTGGTGATGGTGGTGGTGGTAGAAGTGGTAGTAGAAGTTGTGGTGATTGGGGTGTGGTAGTAGTAGTAGTAGTAGTAGTAGTAGTAGTAGTAGTAGTAGTAGTAGAAGTAGTAGTAGTAGTAGTAGTAGTAGTGGGTTTTGTGATGGTGGTGGTGCTAGAAGTAGAAGCAGAAGTTGTGGTAGTCATAGTAATAGTGGTAGTCATAGTAATAGTGGTAGCAGTAGTAGTAGTAGCAGTAGTAGTAGTAGTAGTAGAACAACAACAACAACAACAACAACAAGAAACAGCAGCAGCATTAGAAGTAGTAGTAGTTGTCATAAATCAGCAAAACAGACAATCAAACAATCCTTAAATCAAATACATTCTCTTCGCCATAAACTGTAAATGTAAAGTAGCACTTTCACGTCAGAGGAGACAAACGTGATACGCCACATCAGTCACTGCAAAATTCAGAATTCAAAAACGACATACATTTTGCAATATACTTAATAAAACTGTTATAGTTTACAGTAGCTAAAGTGAACTGACTGGTTATTCCCAATCCTTCTCTGTTGTTCTGATGAACACCCATTTGTGGATGTATCTTGCAACACGCAATTCTGCGTCAAACAGCTTTTTCTTCAGATTCAGACGTCACAGACATGGATGGGGGTTTGGGGTGGGGATGAAAGTGAGGTCGGTCTGTATATTGCCCTTCATTTTTCATAGCCAGGAGTCAATGGAGAGAAATGCCAGCACAGATTGACAGCTAGATAAAATATTTCCTTATTTGGAGTCCCTCACGCGCATTTCATTTCAGGGGAACAGAGAGAGAGAGAGAGAGAGAGAGAGAGAGAGAGAGAGAGAGAGAGAGAGACAGACAGACAGACAGACAGACAGACAGACAGACAGACAAACAGACAGACACACACACACACACAACACACACACACACACACACACACACACACACACACATTTATGATTACTTCAAAGAATTCCTGGCTAACGGAACAATTCAAACAAAAATAGGAAATACATATTCTAGCAAGAGATTTGTGGAGATGGGCATCCCTCAGGGTTCTGTAACTGCCCCTTTGCTTTTTAATATCCTAACGCACGATCTCACAAAAGGTATTTCTAAAAATTCCAGTTTAGTTCAATATGCTGGTGATATATGTATATGGATGAATCTTACTTTAAAAAAGAACACACCTTTAAGGTCAATTACATACATGAAAAAATATATCAAAGAGACTTAGACAGTATCGCTAGGTTTATGTTTGAGAATGGGTTATGTCTGTCTGCTGAGAAATCTCATGTGATGCTTTTTGACGCTGGTGGTAGTTTTCATGATCTCCCTACTTTTAAGATGGATGACACTGTACTTACCTACACATCTTGCATAAAGTTTTTAGGTGTACATCTTACTTCAAAATTATCATGGAACACACATATTGATATATCATAACTCAAGCAAGGAAAGCTCTTAATCTTCTTAAAGTTGTGAGCTACCAGAGTTGGGGACAGGATACGTGCACTTTAATTCATTTATCAAATTCTCTGGTCAGGACAAGGATTTCATATGCACAGGAAGTATATCTTTCAGCTCCTAAGTATCTATTAAAAAAGTTACAAAGCACAGATTGCAAGGCATACAGAATAGTCCTGGGAGTTCCCCTTTACGCTTCCATTTTAGGGAAATATCATGAAGCTGGCGTTTTGCCCCTGGATGCTTATCGAAAATTAGCTTGTGCTAAATACATTATAAGATTTTCTACTGTTCAGAACTCAAATGAGGATGAACTTGACATGCGATCTGATTTAGATTTTCCAAAACGCGCAAAAACAATACGATCACATAAAACCATCCTTACGTACTCCTCAAACCTGTTCAAATCTGCCAAAATTGATCACAAAACCATTGCCCCACGTTATCCCCTGAGTCCCATTCCGAATTGAGAACTCATCCCGGCAAGGTTTGATTATAAATACACTGATCTGCAAAAGAATGTTAATAATAACGTCTTAGGTGCTATGGTCAAGTCACATATTGACGATAGTTATCCTAATCACTTAAAAGTTTATACAGACGGATCCCTATTAAATGGCAATGCTGGTTCCGGCTTTGTTATTCCTGCCTTGAAAGCAGATAAATCTTTTTATCTTGGAAAGGGGTTTTCTGTCTTTACGGCTGAACTGATAGCAATTCTAATGGCTCTGCATTATATTATTGACATTCCACGTGATTTTTTCTAGAATACGTGTTTGCGTTGGTTCCAAATCTGTTCTTCAAGCAATCGAATCTATCGCTGCTACCAATCGCGCCGAGATTATCACCGAACTAAAAATTCGGACCCATTTCCTTACATCTAGAGGGATAACAGTGGACTTTTGCTGGATTCTGTCACACTGTGGGATTGTAGGAAATGAATGGGCAGACAGAACTGCCCGTATGGGATCCAAACACTGAAAATTCTGTCTGTATCAAAATACCTTGGAGTCTTCATGAAGCCTATGGACTCTTAAAAAGAGTCTCTTTTGAGTCTTTTATAACCTGTATAAAGATTCAGTACTCTTTAAAATACATGCACAAGGTTCTTCACTGAGTTGCTGTTCAAGAACTCATAAATCTACTCGTCCATCTAACTCGTCCATTCAAATTCGTAAACTGTATACAAAGACGTATGTACATGTACACAAATTTCGGAAACTGGAATCTCTCTTTTATAGGCTTAAAGTTAACGCTCTTCGTACAAAATTCCACAGAAAATTACAATGTGCTTGTGGAGCAGTCGACAGTTTCAATACCCCGCATTTTCTTTTTAACTGTTCCTATTTTAACTCATCTCTCTCCAACTTCCGACAAAAAGGACTCCCTATGCATTTTCTAGAATCTTCACGCCTTTTTTTACATTTGTAAATTCGTTGATGTTAAGCCCAGTTGGCTCGTTTGTATAAATATGTCCAGTTTTTTTGTTTGTTTATTTGTTTGTTTGTTTGTTTTTGTTTTTTTGCTTTGTAATTTCTCTTTTAAGTTGTTACATTTAGAACAGTATTTTCTTTTCAATTGTTAAAGTCGCACACGCACGCACACACGCACGCGCGCGCGCGCGCGCGCACACACACACACACACCACACACACACACGCACGCATGCACGCACGCACGCACGAACACACACACACGAACACACACACACACACACACACACACACACACACACACACACACACACACACACACACACACAAACACACATTCGTACGTTGGCCTATACTAGCATTTTGCATACACTATTTCCATTTCTCTCATCCACTCATTTCTGCATTATTTTGTCAAATATCACTTGAAGTGAACAAACGTTAAATTGAAGAACTAACTAACACGCGCGCGCGCGCGCGCGCGCCACACACACACACACACACACACACACACACACACACACACACACACACCACGCACGCACGCACGCACGCACGCACGCACGCACCACACACACCACACACACACACACACACACACACAGAACAGACATACAGCCAGAGAGAGAAACAGACAGACAGACAGAAATAATAATGGTAATGCCAGAACCACAACATAATGAGCTTCATAAAAAAAATGTTGTGAGGGTCAGTATATCGTTAGCGCGGAGGCATTGTGGATCACACACCACACACACACACACACACACACACACACACACACACATGCGCGCGCGCGCGCGCGCGCGCGCGACCGCCCGCCCGCCCGCGCGCCACACACACACACACACACACACACACACACACACACACACACACACACACACACACCGCACACACATATCCGTCTAATATCACCAGGGCACACGTCGACACGACGGAAAACGAAACTGCTCACGGAGGTAAGTTCGTGGAGTCCCTCCAGGGACTTCCACACAGCTGAAGAAACACGAGTCGTCGTCCCTAAAGCCTAAAGCCCTTTCACACTTCAGCTCGTTGCTGACCTCACGAACAGGCTCTGAACATCCCCACAGGGCGGAGATGGTGGCTGAGCTCGTGCTGCACCCCACACCCCATTGGCGGTGCACAGACGATGTCTACTGACCCTTAGTCAGCCTCTAAATACCCCAATGGGGGTAGAGACGGTGGCTGGGCACAGGCTGCACCCCACACCCAGGACGGACACGGGGCTTCACCTGCGCCTGGGGGAACTGATAGCTGCTTTGATTATCTAGCCTACTTCCAACACATTTTTCATTCTTGTTTGTAACTAACCGTCGCTCTTCACATAATACATTTCACTGGAACTTGGAGAAAAATACCCGTAACAGAATCTACAAAGTTTCAATACAATGGGTGCATTACACAAGAAAATGTTCTTTGATTAACACCATCGCTGGTTACATTGAAGGACAGGATTTCCACATGGAACCTTTCTTCAGAGTAACGATAATACAATTATTACGTATGTTGGAACGAATTCCGTTTGTCCCATTTTATCAAGAAAGAAATATTTTTATCATATCACATCATCACTAGACGTGTCCAACTGCATTTCAAGGAACGATTTACAGTCCTCCCTTTTTATTAAAAAAAATGATCATCATCATCATCACTAGACGTGTCTAACTACATATCAAGGAACGATTTCCGTTCGTCCCTTTTTATCTTTCCACAATAAGAATCAGAATACATTTTCAGACAATTTATGCACAGATATTTTCATTGCTCACTTCCAGAGCTCACCAACACTCACATCATTATGATACTCTAGGGAAAAAGATAAGCAACACCTTCTTTTCTCCAATAATAGAGTGATTTAACTAGATTTTTTTTCGATCACATATCAGTATACATATTCTTTCTTCTTTCTGCTCACTCCAATTTCCTCATCCTCCTCTCGACTCACATTCACTAACTACAACTTCCTATTATTACCCTGTGTCTCGAAAAATCATAACATATATTAAGGGAACAATTAAGTATATTTAGGCCCCTTCAAGCACTGGAAAGTTCCCAACCATCTGTAGAAAAAAAAAAAAACTTCATTAATACAAATATGACGCCATGTTGTGAATTTTCTTTCTCCCTTTTGTTTTCCTTTTGCTACCACTGCTTCGTGTACAAACCAGGTCTTCTCTCTTTCGCTGTCTGCATGCCCTTCGCCAATGTCCTTTCTTGCCGCAATGGTGACAGGTTCTGTCAAATGCTGGGCATTTACGTTTCTCATGGGAAATGTTGCAATTCCCACATGATCTGGCTTTTCGAGCCTGTTTGTCGAAAAGCTGGTCGAGCTCGTGTTCCCCCGTGCTAGGGCTGGGTTGTTGAAGCTTGTTCAACCGGCAACTATGGCTTGGTATCGTCTGCCTTCAGCCAGAGCGTCCGCCAGCTTGTATGCTTTCGCCTTTCCCAGCAGGTCGCGCTAGAAATCCTCAAGCAGAGTGGAATCTATGATCAGCTCTATCAGCCTCACTTCCATCTTTGTTTAATCAAACTCGCACTTCATCGCCAGAATGCGCACCCGCAAGATGAAATCATCTAGAGTTTCATCCTCACATTGCCGACACTCAATCAGATGCAAGCGGTGGACTCTGAAGTTGATTTTGGGAATGAGTTGGGATTTGAAGAATTCCCACAGCTTGTCTGGTTCGCGTTTGTCCTCCTCTGATAGGCCGGACACTTGTAGTCGTCTGGTGCCCTCGTCACCTATGCCATGCATGATCTTGAGCGCACTTTTCCTATCCTCCATGATCTCTTCATCTTCACAGTACAGGTAGAGGTTGCTTTTGAACAATTGTAGAGCTTCCTCATGATTGTCAGTAGCCCAGTTTATTTCAGGTATGCGTGCGTGCAGCAGCCATGATTGTGTATGTGTATGACTGCAGATGAGATGTTTATACTCAGTAGTGTCTAATATCAAAACAGGATCAGGATCAGGACTTATACCTTGCTCGAACCTTCCTAGGTTATAAATAGTAACGAGAAAAGAGAGAGCATACAAATTAAACAAGATGAAAACTTTTATTTTAAAATTTGGTTTAATTACTTAAAAAAAAAACATTCTGACCCAATGAAACTGATGCCCGAATGGCCATCCCCAAGTCCAGCTCAATGGGACCCTGTTGCGGCGCTGCATCCACCTAGGCTATCAAATGTCTGTAGGATATGGCTTGATAATGGAGAAACACAAGTAGGCCCTTTTTCTCTGAGTCCGTCTGCACTGTCACTTCTTGGCAATTCAAGTATGTTTGTTGTGTCCCTGAGTCTCTCTGGTACTGTGTGGGCTAGGCCTAATCCTCGGTGACGGGAGACATCGCGGCGCCATCTTGCGTCGTCGTTACGTCGAGAAATGGAGTCACGCAGCCGATTTGTTTTGCGCGGTGATCGAAAATAATGGCAATTTAGCGTCTTTTTCGAGCGTTTATAGGTCTACTTGCGGTTAGAAGCGTTCAACCATCCCACCGCTGCCACCATGAAAAAAAGACAGTTACAGTATTTGTGATGGAACGGACACAACTCATATCGTGTAGATCAAGCTGGTTTATTATCTAGTCCTCCAAGATAAGCTGTCATACACTTGTAGGAGCAGTTCTGTATTTAGTTTCCTACTTTGTATACCAGTGATTAGCTGTCAGGTAAACAGGACAACCAGTTTTACAGGTTTACCCGTTCCAAACATGTCCCCACAATTTGGGAACAGATGAACTACTGCCCATCACAAGAATCCACTTGTTATTTAATGCCAACTAATTGTATGTTGACATCAACGACTAGAGGTATAATTTTTTTTTTTTTTTTTTTTTTTTTTTTTTTGCAATAAACACCTATCACTTTCCACATCACACTTCCGCATCTGAATGGAGAGCATGGTGTCATAAGACAAGACTATAGCCCCAAACTCCACACATTCAAACACAGACTTGTTGAAATATGTTTCAGGCTAAATTTGATGAGCTAAAAAACACATTCACAGCAGCAGAAGCTGGATGGGAGGCGTAAGAACGAGCAGTTGTTACACGCCATGTGGTTATCGATTTGTCAAGTTTAGCAAGTAGCACTACTGTTGGGACACTCAGCTTTTAGAAGGACTTAGCAGGTCTGTTGTACTTTGGTGAGGGAAGAGGCTATGTCTACATTTAGTATTAACAAGACATTTTACAACAACCACAGTAAGGTCCAAAGCATGTCTTCTTTCTCCTGGCACATTGGTCAGTTCATCTACTAAATTGTGTTTATTGTTTGGAAGTTCGTTAGCCTGCTAAATACGCATATGTTTTGATGCTCTCACAGAATAACGTCTCAACATTCATTATCAAGGTGTGCACCACAGAACACAATTCAAAGCTTACATATGTATACACTTAAATGCACTTCGCCCAGCCCTCTCACATCTATCAAGGTATACAAGGCGTATTGTATTAAAAGAAACAGATTGGTTCTCTCAGCTGATGGTGAGTTGAACCTGGGAAAGTGGATTGGACACAACTACATTTATTGTTCACAGCATCCTTTGTTCAATCTAACGGTCCTTACTTTACTTGTTCGTTCTCTTCGCCTTGACTGTGCATCGACACAACACACCAACTCTCTCTCTCTCTCTCTCCTCTCTCTCTCTCTCTTCTCTCTCTCTCTCTCTCTCTCTCTCTCTCTCTCTCTCTCTCATATAAGCTCCTTTGAAAAGAAAACAGAGAACGGCTATTCATTTACTGAGGGACTTTAAACGCACAGAGGTTACAAAAGTGTTATAATCGAAAGATGGCACACTATCAATACTCCATTTTTATGTTAATTACAGGTACCTTTGTTTGCCCATGCTCTCAGACTGCGTGTTGTTCTCTGCTGTTGTCGATATTATGGTGTGGGTGGCAGTGATGGTGGCGGCAGTCCCCATGGTGCTGGTGGTGATGGCGGTAGTGGTGACTATGCTGGTGGAGTCATAAAATAATTGCTTGCGCACACGTACATATATATAATATGTGTGTGTGTGTGTGTGTGTTTTGTGTGTGTGTGTGTGTGTGCATTGTGTGTGTGTGTGTGTGTGTGATTATGTAATCGTGTCCGTGTGTGTGTGTGTGTGTGTGTGTGTGTGTGTGTGTGTGTGTGTGTGTGTGTGTGTGTGCAATTTTACAAGCGGGTATTCGTATAATTCTGAGTGAACACAAAAACAAGTATTGCGAGAGAATTGAAGTGTGGTGTGGTGTGGTGTGGTGGTGTGTGTGTGTGTGTGTGTGTGTGTGTGTGTG
>CM065729.1:28850970-28853470 GCA_033310375.1 Conus canariensis | reverse complement strand
AATTAAGTCTTTCCTTACATTTGCATCCCAATTTCGTAAGCTATAAAGAACAGATTTCGAGTCAACACAGATTAGAATGCTGTAAATTGCCACATCAAGATCAGATATCCAAGATAAGGCAATAAGGATTGCATATAGTTCAATAGAGAAAACTGAAAAGTTCTTTCCTAACAAAATGATTTCTTTGCTTTTAAATCGGGAATTACAAATCCAGCTCCTGTATAAGATTCTAAAACTGAACCATCCGTGTAGATTTTAAGATGATGTGGATATGTGTTTTCAAGATGTTCTTTTGCTTCTACTGATATCAAATTAATATTGTCTTCTTTTTTTTAGAGTAGTATAATCTATATGAAAATGTGGAGAAATATGCTCCCATTGAGGAACTGTGGGCATAGTTGGAGGTTTTGAAATGGTTGCAATATCGATGTCACTTTTTTAAAATAAATGATCAGTATAATTTCGAATGGGCTGCAGGTAAGAAATATTCTGTGCCCTTTTAGGAAAATCCGATTTGGAATCAAGAAATATTTCATTTGTTACTGAATTTGATACAGAAAGACTTCTGGTTACATATTTGGCTGTTGCTAGTCTGCGTTGATCATCAAGTGACAAGAGATTAGCTTCTTTATATGTTTTAAAAGTATTAGAATGCACTGGAACACCAAGGGCTTTTTTAAATAGCTTTACTGTCTATACTTTGTAACCACTTAAGTAATGTTTGAGAATCTGAAAAATATACTTCCTGTCCGTAAGTCAATTTTGAATGAACCAGACTAATTGAAAGATGTACAAGAAATTGGGTATCTTGACCCCACGATTGTGCACTGATTATTTTTTTTTAGTAAAGATAGCCTTTGTCTGGCATTGTTTATAAGATATTCAATGTGGAATCTCCAGTTTAATTTAGGAGTGAAATGAACACCTAAAAATTTAACATTATTGGAATATTGAAGAGTTTTATTTTCTAGCACAAGTTGAGGCAAAACGTTTGGATTTTTACCATTGTTGAATAACATTAATTGTGTCTTTTCTCCTGATAGTTCTAGTCCATTTTCGTTCATATATTTATTCAGTTTGTCAATTTCAATTTGATATAGCTTTTGTATATATAATATGGTTCTCTTATTTGTCTATTTTTTAATGTTTGTATTCATCCACATTGCAATATCATCGGCATATTGGACTACATTCATACTTTTAGATAGTATTTTAGGAAGATCGTGAATGAGAATTGTAAATAGAATAGGTGCAATATTGGAGCCCTGAGGGATGCCAATGTCAATATCTTTAAATGAAGAGTAACATTTACCAACCCTAGTACAAACTGATCTCTCAGATAAGAAAGATTTTATGAACTGATACATTGCGCCATTCATCCCAATATTGTTCAACTTATAAAGTAAACGAGAATGCCACACACTATCGTATGCTCTTCTAATGTCAAAGAAAGTAGCAAGAGTACTTTTTCTACGAGCAAATTGTTTTTTAACATGACTGCAAGTTTTACAAGGTGATCGACTGTACTTCTACCTTTTCTGAAACCTGCTTGATTGTTGGGAATTATGTTATTCTTTTCGCAATGATATAAAATGCGTTTTTCAACTATCTTTTCTAATATTTTTCCAACTTGAGATGTTAATGCTATTGGTCGATAACTATCAATTGCAGACCTAGGTTTACCTTGTTTTGGAACTGGTATTACCACTATCCTCTTCCAGAAAGTAGGAAGAGTTCTATTTAACCAACATTTTTGGTAAAACGAGTGAAGTAATTGCTTCCAGCACAAAGGTAAGTGGCATAACAATTGATACGAAATTCCATCTAATCCAACAGCTGTCTTATTCGAGGAGAATGACATTAGTGCTTCTTTAAATTCTTCAAATGTTATAGATGCATTTACGTAATGGTTTGGATCTGGTGTGGGATCACAATAAGTATCCTTTTTCTCCTCTAGTTCTCTGTAACTTTTGGTATCTGTATGTAGTCTAGTTGATGAGTTATTTTTTGAAAAAGCTTGTATAAATGCTTCAGCTTTCTCTGATGATGTTGGAATAGTTGTTTTTTTTAATTTAATAGGATATGAAGGTAGATAATACTTGTTTTTTTTTTAATTCCTTTACCCTTTTCCATACTCAGTGCATGTCCTTAGATGAAGATATTTCTGAATGACAAAAATGATTGAAATAAAGACGTTTTGCTTTTGCGACAACCCTGTTACTGTGGCTTTTTGCACGTTTCATTTCAATAAAGTTTTCATCAGTTCTATCTTTGAGCCATGTTTTGTATGTTTTGTTTTTATTAGATGCGGCTTCTGCGCATTCTTCATTCCACCAACTATTTCCTCAATATTTTTTATCTGTAGAAGATTTGCACTTTGGCATTGATTTCTCAGCTGCAGATATAATAGCTTTTCTAAAGTTGTTATAAAACACTTCAATATATTCAATGATGCTGCGATCTATAGATAGAAGGGTTGACTCATATAAACTCCAGTCTG
>CM065729.1:28828470-28848470 GCA_033310375.1 Conus canariensis | reverse complement strand
TTGTAGGATTTCGGTTCAGGCCGGCCCCACTGAACAAAATAAGATCCAAATGACAGGGATGAGCGTGGGATAACATTTATCCAGTCACTTTAGATAACTAATATGAGGTAGAGATAATGTAACTACCAATGAAGGTTAGCCGTGAAATTGAGAGTATCGTTGGCTCCAAAACAGTTTAGATGTATTTGAGAATATGTCAAGAGATATGAATCCACATCCGATCAGCTGTAAGGATATTTGTACAGTTGTCAAAACAATGTGAATGGAAGAGTCGGCCTGATCTAGCCACTCAAAATCATATCAGAACATGATCGTTCAAAGATAGCAAGGGAAAAAAAAGAACACACACACCCACCACACACACACACAACACACACACACACACACACACACACACACACACACACACACACATTTCATAGATACCATAGGTACTATCGTTCAAGCGTATGCTCTTTCCCCCTCCTCTCTTCCTTGTAAACGCCCACCTCCATGTTTGATCTGCTGGACACAAAGTTGAGAGAACAGAACAAAAACTGTTTTATTTATGGTTGAAATTTGGTGTGTTCATTAATGACTGAAATGGTCTTACTCAGGTACTCGCAGCTCTGTACTCGCAGCTTTCTCTCTCTCTCTCTCTCTCTCTCTCTCTCTCTCTCTCTCTCTCTCTCTCTCTCTCTCTCGATTGTTTTTTTTTGTTTCTGTTTTTTTCCCTTTTCCCCAGGGCTTGATGGAACAAAGAATTTATGATTGCTTTTTAAAATTACCCTGGTGAAACGAAATTTGTTCGTTCTTTCGTCTCTCTCTCTCTCTCTCTCTCTCTCTCTCTCTCTCTCTCTCTCTCTCTCTTTGAATATTACGCATATGATATTTTGACATCCCGTGCACCTTGATCTTTGTTGTTGTTGTTGTTGTTGTTGATGTTCTTTCTTTGCGTTGGAAACCTTCGATTTTATTTATTTCTTGTCTCTCTCAAATCCATTCATCGGTTTGTCCGTTGGTATATGCAGTATACGTGCCAGTGCCGTTTCAGGTAACCTATACTTATGCATATAATTTGTCGGCAATGTAGTATGCAGGTGTAGAGGGAAGTATCCCGGATTGTGCGTGGTTCTCGCCTGGAGTGAAAACAAAAACAAAAACAAAAAAACTTCGCTGATCACGGAAAACAGAAGTCCGCCAGTATTACAACGCAGCACACGTGTTTGTTAACAAGAATCCCACAGTATCTCCCCACCGCAACGTCATGGTTGTCCCTGTAAAAGAGGCAATGATCCTCCAGAAATATGTCGTCTTTTATTTATGTTGTTTCTATGGAAATGATAGTAATATGAAGAAGATGGCATCGAGTAAGAAGCCATGTACCGTGGTCATGTGCTTGAGGTCATGAAGACCAAGTAGTGCCCTTCCACCTTCAAGGCAGCAATGACAATGTTGATGTCCCCATCTTCACCTTTGAAAAAAAAGTGCAAGGTCTCTGCATGTAGAGCAATAAACCGTTGCCTACTTGAAATATATATATATATATATATATATATATATATATATATATATATATATATTTGTTATATTAAAAGCAAGTTAAAATCAAGCTTCTAAAAACATCTACAAATTTGTTTCACGCTGTGCGGTCGTCAGGATGTGATGAGCTTGTGTTGCCAGTGCCACGTATATATATAGCTAGCTGGTTTGCTGTTTTTTTTTTTCCCGTGCTACATGTGTTTCTCAGGTGTTGGTTTTTTTCGCTGATAGGAACTTCCATCTGTGTCTGCAATTGTTAACCATTTCTGTTCTAACATTTAGAGTTGCCAACTGTGGTTTACATAGTATAATGTATTTCTCTGTTAGGCATAGATTGCATTTTTTTGAAATGTTGTTGTATGATGCTGCTCTTTTTAAAATTTTCCAAGATATGTTGTAGTCTATGTTTTTTTCTTTAAGTTTCCAAATGTATTTACTCAATTCTGTTTGGTTTTTGTATCTTTCTTTGTTGAATGATTGTTTATGGTTTGCATATCTAGTTTTGAATTGGTTTTCCGTGATACCTACATATGTTTCTTTTGCGTTCTCTGATGTTACAGTGGCTTGGTACACAATGTTGTTATAAAGGCATTTGTCGCTTAGGGGGCACTGTTCTTTTCTGGTACAGTTACAAGATTTCCTTTCGTTACCCTCCTTTTTTTCTGTGCTGCTTTTCGTTTTGTTTGCTGAATCGATGGCATTTTTAAGGTTCGGCATACATGAATATGATAATTTGATGTTGTTTTTGTTGAATATCTTGAATAATTTATGGTCTTTTGGGAAAGATGATGTCAAGATTTTAAAGAATTCTTTCCCTACATTTGTTTTAACTCTTGCATCATATGGGGGATTGTACCATATGCTATTCCTTTTCCTGTTCTTTCTGCATCTTTTTGTATCATTGTCTGGATCGTATCTTAGTTTGTAATTGTAGCCACTTGTATGTAACGCCTCTTGGTATTCAGCTGTAGCGTTGTTGAATACTGTTTCGTTACATGACAAATTGGATAGTCTTTTATTTATGCTTTTGGGTATTGTTTTCAGTATGGAGGGTGGGTGATTGCTTTTGATGTTTACATAAACAGGCGTGTCATTTGGTTTCTTGTATGGTTTATATGTGTGTTGGTTGAGGTCTAACGTTATGTCTAAATAGTTCACTATCTTTTTGTTTGCTTCTATTGTGATTTTTAAGTTTTGGTTGTGGAAAATTTTACACAATTCTTTTTTCTTATTTTCAATATTTCTAGGGTTGTCATTCAGAGCGGCAAGGCCGTCATCCCTGTACAGTCCAGTTTGTTTTCCAAGTTTTTTTTGAATATTGGATAACATGAATAGTCCGACAAGTTCGCAAGTTTCGGCACCATCGTATGATCCCATTGTGACATCGAAAGTTGAATTCCTGCTTGTGTTCTTAATCCAGGTTTCATTTTTATTGTGCAGTAAAGTTTTCTTTGTGTGGAAAATGATTTCCATTTCTGACCCTGATATTTCTGTGTACTTGTTGGCAAATTTTATAGCTTTAGTTAGTAGCTTTTCATCTATAGATGGGTAGAAATCTACTATGTCAAATGTTATAAAAACTGTATTTTCTTGTTTATTGAGGTTTTTGAACCATTGTATTACTTCATATGTGTTTTTCCAGAGATTGAGTTCAGTGTTTTCTTTTATGTTTTTTATGGTTTTCTCTAAGATTTTTTTTACTAATTTTCCCTAGTTCAGATTTGGAAGGGTTTATCAGTCTACATGTTGGGTTGTTCAAGAAATTGGGTTTGTGGTCTTTAAGTGTAATAAAGGCTTCTCTAGCTGCTGTGGTCTCTACTCTGTCACTTAGGTCCATTTGGTGCACAAGTTCCTTTTCTTTCTTTCTGATGTGATCATATGTAGCCTTGTCAGCCTTTTCCACACAAAGAAAACTTTACTGCACAATAAAAATGAAACCTGGATTAAGAACACAAGCAGGAATTCAACTTTCGATGTCACAATGGGATCATACGATGGTGCCGAAACTTGCGAACTTGTCGGACTATTCATGTTATCCAATATTCAAAAAAAACTTGGAAAACAAACTGGACTGTACAGGGATGACGGCCTTGCCGCTCTGAATGACAACCCTAGAAATATTGAAAATAAGAAAAAAGAATTGTGTAAAATTTTCCACAACCAAAACTTAAAAATCACAATAGAAGCAAACAAAAAGATAGTGAACTATTTAGACATAACGTTAGACCTCAACCAACACACATATAAACCATACAAGAAACCAAATGACACGCCTGTTTATGTAAACATCAAAAGCAATCACCCACCCTCCATACTGAAAACAATACCCAAAAGCATAAATAAAAGACTATCCAATTTGTCATGTAACGAAACAGTATTCAACAACGCTACAGCTGAATACCAAGAGGCGTTACATACAAGTGGCTACAATTACAAACTAAGATACGATCCAGACAATGATACAAAAAGATGCAGAAAGAACAGGAAAAGGAATAGCATATGGTACAATCCCCCATATGATGCAAGAGTTAAAACAAATGTAGGGAAAGAATTCTTTAAAATCTTGACATCATCTTTCCCAAAAGACCATAAATTATTCAAGATATTCAACAAAAACAACATCAAATTATCATATTCATGTATGCCGAACCTTAAAAATGCCATCGATTCAGCAAACAAAACGAAAAGCAGCACAGAAAAAAAGGAGGGTAACGAAAGGAAATCTTGTAACTGTACCAGAAAAGAACAGTGCCCCCTAAGCAACAAATGCCTTTATAACAACATTGTGTACCAAGCCACTGTAACATCAGAGAACGCAAAAGAAACATATGTAGGTATCACGGAAAACCAATTCAAAACTAGATATGCAAACCATAAACAATCATTCAACAAAGAAAGATGCAAAAACCAAACAGAATTGAGTAAATACATTTGGAAACTTAAAGAAAAAAACATAGACTACAACATATCTTGGAAAATTTTAAAAAGAGCAGCATCATACAACAACATTTCAAAAAAATGCAATCTATGCCTAACAGAGAAATACATTATACTATGTCAACCACAGTTGGCAACTCTAAATGTTAGAACAGAAATGGTTAACAATTGCAGACACAGATGGAAGTTCCTATCAGCGAAAAAAACCAACACCTGAGAAACACATGTAGCACGGGAAAAAAAACAACAGCAAACCAGCTAGCTATATATATACGTGGCACTGGCAACACAAGCTCATCACATCCTGACGACCGCACAGCGTGAAACAAATTTGTAGATGTTTTTAGAAGCTTGATTTTAACTTGCTTTTAATATAACAAATGTCGCTCCCACTGTGGTTGAGCACTGTTTTTAAGATTGCGCTGATCCTCAGTACCATTCTCTCTCTCTCTCTCTCTCTCTCTCTCTCTCTCTCTCTCTCTCTCTCTCTCTCTCTCTATATATATATATATATATAAAAACCCAGACAGTTCTATGCCTTTGCCCATAAGGTTTATTCAGTCAACAGGTAGTTAACACTTTCAGCGCCAGCTATCACTAGGTGAACACCAACAGCTACTGTTGAGTACCACACCTACGAGGACAAAATGTTGAACCATTTAACAAAATGTAATTATGTACAAGACATCCTACACATGACACAACATGAATGTATTCCACGTATACGTAAAAGGAGTTCCAAAAAAGAATACAAAAACGATCAAAATCTGGCTCACAGCATATTCATGGAGCCAATGCCAAACAGGGACTGTGTCTTATGACGGCAGTAATTGTTAGATCACTGTAGCGATGGAAAGGGTTAATGGAGTTATGTTTCATCGCATCCGATTTGACGCTAAAGTAACTTGTAAAAATAGATTTGTGGGTGGAGAGAGAGAGAGAGAGAGAGAGAGAGAGAGAGAGAGAGAGAGAGAGAGATGTCCTAGCCCGTGTAATTATGTGTCTATGTGCAGGCATGTGTGTGCACATGTATAGATGAGGCACTTACACCATTTATCACCACTTTTAAACAGCCGTCATTAATTATACAGGGGAGCAATAATCAAATTAACGATAAATCTACGTGTCTTTAAACGCAGTGACATGACTTAAGTATCCGATGTTTCATTTTAAAGCAAAGAGATATTGCTTTTCAAGGTACGCTAAAGACACAGAAACATACATTCGAACACAATAGCAACGATGTCAGAATTTGTGAAGGTATCCCCTGCATCAGTGCTTAGCAACAGTACAGAAGTACTCCTGAATGTCACTCAGGAAACAATACCATCCCAATGTGTGGTACTCAAGTTTGAAGGTGTCACTCCCTGGGACAACCCGGACAGTCTGGTCAGTGTGGAGACTGAGGACCTCGTGCGTCGCTTGAGAGACACGGTGATCCTGCCGCTCTTGTTTTTGTTTGGAGGTCCCGCAAACGTCATCAACATGGCGGTGTTCTACAAACAAGGGCTGAAGGAGCGGATCAATGTGTGTCTGTTCTCCCTGTCTCTGGCTGATCTGCTCTACCTCATCAACAACATGCTGCTTCATGCTGAGCAGATTCATGTGGAGTTCACCACCAAAGAGAAGTACAACTGCTTTCTAAAAACTTACAAATACACAATTTTTTTTTCTCGTCTCACTCAAAGTTCCGATTATTTTTTCATCCATATGCAGTATATTTCTACTGAAATTATTCCCACGTTTCAAATACTGCTTTTTGTCCTTTCAAGCTACCCAATCTGTCTATGTTTGTCTATCTGTCTGTCTGTCTGTCTGTCTGTCTGTCTCTCATTGTGAATGAAGGAATATGTGTGTGTGTTGTGTGTGTGTGTGTGTGTGTGTGTGTGTGTGTGTGTGGTGCGTGCGTGTGCGCGCACGCGCACGTGTGTGTGCATGTGTGTACGCGCGTGCGCGCGTGTATGCGTGCGTACGGGGAGGGGGAGGGGGGTGTGCGCGCGTATGTGTGTGTGGGGTGTGTGTGTGTGTGTGTGTGTGTGTGTGTGTGGCTATATTTTTAACAACCCGATGTCTCATTTTGATCATACTCGAGCATCTAAGTCACTATTACTGGTGTAGTGACCGTTTTAGAAATGTGATTATGGTGTTCGTACAAATAACGGTTAGAAAGTAATCCATTCATTTGCGTATGACATACAGGACGACGGTTTTATTGCAGTTTTGGGATAGAGCAAATGTAACATCGGTCCATGTTTATATTTTGTTGATAATGTCGCGTGAAGTAACTCTCGGGAGAATTGACTCCTGGTTAATGTTTATCGACAGTGTATTGAAAATGATATAATTGATCTCTAAAAGTATACAAATTAAGATGTGATCGGATCCTAGATGAGTTCTGACGACCATGTAAAACACATTCCTCTAGATCTGTAACGCAATATTGTCACTGATCCCCCCCCCCCCCCCAAAAAAAAAAAAAAAAAAAAAAAAAAAAAAAAGCAAACAAAGAAACAAACAAACTTGAGGAATGTTTTGCTTCTGTTTTAGATCATGTCTGTATATGTTTCATTGATACCGAAACAAGGTAAATGCACATACATAGTTGCATGGATTGAGTGAAGGAGTCGTCGTCTTCGAGAAAGCATTTTTGGAAGAAAATACTCTTGGAGATACATTTTACCATTTCTGTCCAAAGAATGTTTAAACTATTCTAAGCGTATTACATTGGAGTGAATACGAGTAACTGTGGAAAGTTGAAATGGGTGACACGTTTAAAGCATAAGAATTGAATGTTTTGAAATACGACGACGTATTACAGATTCGGCACAGCGCGTGTCATGACTAAAGCTGAACAACTTAACAGGCAGAGATTGTAACAGTCTTTTTTATTTAATTACTTTTTTTTTGCTTTGTTTTGTTTTATTTTTGTTTGTTTGTTTGCTTGCTTGCTTGCTTGTTTCCTCTTTGTTTGTTTGGCTTTTTTTATGGAATGCCCCGGGGTGCATGCGAGTGCATGTCTGTGCATATTAATGGAATAACTTTTAGTTCCCCTTGACCAAGTGTGTCTTGCTTGTAATCTCGTGTAGGTCTGATATCACCAGGCATAATCCGACTTTGGCCCTCTGATACCAAAGAGCATAGTCCACAAACAATATCTCTTTAAGGCACTCCACTCTGGCATGTCAGTTTTGCCTCTGTCCATTGGGATGCCTTCCTCTTCAGCTGTGCCTCATTAGAGCCTGGCGAGTGGTGTTGGGTGCTGACGTCTGAAGGGCGTGTCCTATCCACCACATTCTCAGCAGGATCTGTGTGGTCACTTACTCCCATGCGGTCCTCTGCCTAACGTTTCCCTGGTGACTTCGTCTGGCTACTGGATATTAAGGTGCACCTTAGACAGGTACTATGCATGTATGCATCTCCTGGTGCATCGTTTCGGTCCTGATCAACATTTCAGAAGCGCACAGAGACAAAGATGTGATGTTTGGATTGAAGAACAGGGTTGCAGTAGGGCAGAATTCTTCCAAGAGATCCGGATGCGCTCAACATGGTAAAAACGCACGTGTCTTGTCTCGCCCTGTAATGCCGTGAAGGTTGTTTACCCACCTATCTGGCCAGGGGAAGGAAGCTGGGAAGGCAAGAGAGAAAAAAGAGTTAGACAGTGGTCAGGTGCGAACAGGAAATAGTCAGACAGGGATCAGACATGGACATATGAGATGATAAAAAGTGAGATTTAAGAACTTTATTTAATTGACTGTATAAGAGTCTAGTCGTTGATGAAACAAGGCCAACAGATGCAAACGAATCTAAAACGTCAAAAACATCGACATACCTAGTGTCGATGGCAAACGTCCATGTTAGAAAGGCTCCATTGACTGACAGAAAAGAAAAGAAGGTGCTGAAAGTTATGCTACTAAGACAGATACACTTAATGATATAGCAGATATTCATCCGCCATTATTTTACATCCAGGTCTGAAATTTAAACTTGAAAAAGAATGTCGATGAAAACAAAGTCTGACACAGTGTTTTTCACAAGAGATTTGGAGACGAATCGAAACACATCAAACGTGTCTTTTAAGTGTAGTAATCATTTCTTTGTGTGACAGTGATTAACTGACACTTGCACTACCTGAATACTTCTTTGGTCTCCTTTTTGCCACTTTGTCTGCTGATCACTAAAAATGTAAACTTGTCTGTAGAATGTTTCCAATACATGATTTCATATAATATTTCCTGTTTCTGTTTATGTTCCAAAAGAAGCACACTTTCTTTTAACTAGACGCAAGTAAACACAAGTAAAAAACAAAACAAAAAACAACAACAAAACAACAACTAATTATTCGCAGATGAACAGTATTATAACAGATGAGTATGCACACGAGACAGCTTTAGCTGCCCTCATATACAGAAAGGTCCGACCTTAACTGGCTCTCTGCCAGCTGTGACTGGAAGGTAGAAAGCGACGTTAAACTGTGTGAGTTCTGTTATTCATTTTTGGATGTTGACCTCTGCACCTGCTGACATATTCTCAGGCAGGTAGATTTGTCATGGTCTGGTTAAGTTATACGATGGGAGCACCACATCATCCGCGAAGTCCAGGTCTTCAAGCAGAATGCAGAGTGTATAATGCATACGTCCGCCTGCCTGTTGTGATGGTCTTTGTGATTTAGCCGATGATAAAGAGATAGAGAAAAGACAACAATTAACTTCCAGATTCTACCTCAAGGTTGTCTGATGGTGACCAGTATGACCAACTCTGTATGATATATTGTGATAGGTACCCAAGATCACGAAACAGAGCTTCTCGGCTATTTGGCAGTGTCCTAAGAGTTTCCACTGCATTCGTTTTTCCACTCTGTCGAATGCTTACTCATAGTCTATTTATTTAGCATTGAAGGGGGATTTCTCTCTAACACTTACTCTATGACGATGCATAGCGTGACCATCTAAATTTATCGCATCTTTCTGGAATTGTGTAGCCCCCGTTCCATAACAGAAAACCGTGTTCACATAGAATACTCATTATCGGAGCCACGAGATACAGAAGAAGATATTCCCTCCAAATCTCTCCAAACGTATAGTTTTAAGAGATCGATGTAGATGAATGTTTCATCTGTCGCTACCACGTGTCCCTAGAAAGTGTTAGCATGATGAAACGCTGTTTCATCAAACAGAGTGTAAAATCGAGACTCTCACACAGAGTCTAATGATTTCAAGTTGGCTTGAGGTCTTCTCCTGTCGGAACTGGGCAATTTGTCCCCGCTCCTTCCCATACAACCTACCGACTGTACGGGACAGAGCAAATTATTCTATACTTCCTCCACTTATTTATGTTTGTATGGATTCCTATTTGTTTCTTTGCTTTTGTTTTTGTTTGATTTGTATAACGTATTTTGTCTGTCTGACATGCGGGCAATATCTATCAATCCTTACTAATAACCCAGCAAAAAGTGTCACACAAGGCGGATGTAAAGGACTGTCTCTGACTCGTACGCAAGTGCCATGCTGCGAGACTGTCGGTGTACTGACTATAATGTGTTTGTCTCTCTTCCCGTAGGCTTTCAGTTCACAAATGAAAAGGAAATAGTCACTAGTGCAATAGGATAATGTTTGCAGCTAATGTTGATTTGTGTTGTGTGTAAAGTAAAGTATACTCTATGTAGCTGCTTTGTACAGTACTGTGAATTAAAATGTTGTTTCCATTAGGGGGAAAAGTGTTACTATACACCCGATGGAAGAAAACACTTACCCAAAACCAGTGTTGCTTGAATTGTTGACGAGAATATCAATGGACGAGCGGAAATCTGTTTCTGCATACTGTTGATCACTGTGGTTCAATTGACAAAAAAGAAATATTGAAGTCGACTTCCTAGCATCATATATTTGTATGCTCTGCACCTGTGATTGGAATCATCATTTCTCAGAATTGATTCATGCAAAAAAATTAAACGAAATACTGTTTTCTGTCATAAAATATATCTGATTTTTTATTCCACCACAGCAATGTTTGATGATGCTCATTTTTGTCATTTCCAGGATTATGACATCGTAGATTTGGAGACAAAAAACAAAAACAAAAAAAAAACCGCAAGCAAAATGAAGAAAATAAATGGATTTTATGGAAGATGATCGGTAACGTAACAGTGTAATATATATTTGCCAAATATGTCTTAAACTTGAGCTCTATGACATGGTGTGTGTGTGTGTGTGTGTGTGTGTGTGTGTGTGTGTGTGTGTGTGTGTGTGTGTGTGTGTATACAAATATATCCCGTTGCTTCAGCTATGGACCAATTATGCGGTTTATGACCAACAACAATATGGCCGGATTTTACGGGTTCACGTTCGTGTCAGAAGTGATCTCTACAATCATTGCCAGTGAGAGATGTTTCTGTATCCTACAGCCTCTTCGCTCCCAGACTGTCATGTCTGCCTCCACCACCACCGCCATCATTGTTGTGGTGAACGTGGTGGTGGTAGGGATGTACTTCTTCATCACTTCACGATACCGCCTGGTCTGTGCCTATGATCCAATCACCACCACAACCATGTGGGTCTTTGCGATTGGTCAGTTTTACATGAACAACAAGAAAGCTGTTGACTTTCTGGATGCTGTTGTGTTCGGTTCTGGCATTCCTGTTATCGCGATCGTCGTGGTGGTGGTGACAACAGCAGTGACTTTGATCAAACTCCGTCATGCAGCAGCCTGGAGGGCTGGTACCTCCTCCAGTACAGGTGTGTCAGCACGAGAAGTGGCACTGACCATGATGTTGGTCTACAATTCCATCTTCTTTGTCATTTGCGTATTTCCATTGGCCATGCTCAGGTTAGTGACTGGATCCACATTCCGTGAAGTCGTAAACCAATCCGTAAATCGTCAGCTTCTGTTGTAGAAATCAGATAAACATGTTTATAATGTGTAAGTAAACGTATCCATAACAAGAACTCTCTCTCTCTCTCTCTCTCTCTCTCTCTCTCTCTCTCTCTCTCTCTCTTCTTCTTCTTCTTCTTCTTCTTCTTCTTCTTCTTCTTCTTCTTCTTCTCTCTCTCTCTCTCTCTCTCTCTCTCTCTCTCTCTCTCTCTCTCTCTCTCTCTCTTTGCTTCCTCAGCTGTTTCCAATTGGAGCGAGGACATATTGCAAACAGCTGATTTGCTACCTCGCGTCATCAAATTTTCCCAGATCTCATTCGTGAACCCATTATATTCTGTACTATTATACGTTGGTATTCCTGTGTTATGAATCATGCTTGCAATGAACTTAAAGTCCTGGTCTTTAGGTCTGTTGATAGAGACTATCATCTTTAGATTGCACGAGAAGGTTTGAACTTCCGACTGTCCAGGGTTAACACGCCTGGATTCTTGTGTCTACCCCTGTCCTGTGTTGCTTATACCAGATCAATTGAGTCATTGAGGTGGTCCTGTTTCTTCAGTTTGGGAATGGCAATACCATCGGATAGAGTAAAGGTCAAGGATGGTCCTAAACAAAGCTTTTCTGGGCTAGCTCAGAATTTTTTTGAACAATGACAGGAAAAAAAAAAACACTGTCATAAACATACGAACAAGACTTATGGATCATGAAGACGTGCCCAGGCTGTGTCATACGCAGCCTTGAATTGTAGCTGAAGGAAGACAAAGGCCACACCTCGTCATAGCTATACGGATTTCAGATTTTGGAGAGAATGTTGATGAGATAGTTGTGCTATCTCAGCAGTACAACAACAATACTGATCGGCAAAGAGTTTGCTTTGGCCTGGTCATAACACTAAACAGTATATTGCCAACACGATAAGGGCAGTGATGGCGATGAATCACAGGTTGACTTCAGCCGGATTTTGGAGTGCAGCTTGTCAACATAACCGGTGCACTCACAAGCAGAGTACTTGCCGAGATGGACGTTATGTCCTAGGTTTTTTTGCTATATTTCCTTCAGTTATTGTGCTTTCTTCCATTGAGCTTTCTGATGGGGACGTGTTCATTGTCATATTGAGCATTAACAATCTATTGGGCTTTTGTAATACCATTCTTAAAGACGTCTAAAGTGATGGTCTCAAGTGAAAACAGACTATAACGATTTTATTTTTAACAAAGAGGGACTTAGGTGTCTCCGAAAGTGCTTTTGAGCAAACTGCTGCCGCCTTTGAGCTCATACACTTAATTGAAATCCAACGTCTTCCAAACTAGTCAACTATCTTCCTGAAATAAAACAATACGTATAAAAGAAACACGCTATGAACACCCTGTTGAATATTCGTTATTACCGTGTACAATGCGGAGAAGCGTTACTATTTCGTAATGTGCCTTTTGATTGCCTAATCATACTAACGATAAACTAGGCAAAATCGAGATGTTAAGTTGTGTAAAACTAAAAGAAAGTCACTGTATACTCTCACCTTTGATGTCGTATATGCAGCTATCTCTACAGCTATCTTTGAATTCGATATTACGCATTGATGAAATAATTATCTAAACGGTGGAAATTGATTTCTTGAAGCTTATATACCTAACCTAAACATCAAAGATATGAAGGTACGTAATAGTCTTCAAAAGTTGTAACCGCTGTAAGATTTGGTCACCGTTTTGGCCGCCATCATGTTTGAAAAAATGTCATATGGAGGTAAGTGGTATACCCATTGCACTCATCATTCATGTGATGAAGAGAGCTTTGAAATATGGCACCATATTTCTGTGCTAAGTCAGTCATGTGCCGCTAGTCTACACGGACTTCGGACAGTGGCAACATAAAATGAAACCGATACATGATCATCACTTGTGACAAATTATTTACACGCAAAAAAGTCAGACTGTCAAATGTTACACAGAGAGAGAGAGAGAGAGAGAGAGAGAGAGAGAGAGAGAGAGAGAGAGAGAGAAAGAGAGAGAGAGAGAGAGAGAGAGAGAGAGAGAGAGAGAGAGAGAGAGAGAGAGGAGGAGCAAGTAGGAAAGGGTGCATAGCTAGAAAACGAACAGCGACAGTCTAACCCTGACGAAACATCTGTAAAGACAACGGCAGCACAGGAGGCAGCAGCAACAGGGAACATTGACTGTCCCGAAAGTGCTGGTCTGAACAGGAGTGATGTGATCGAATGCCACCTCTTGGCACTGGCTCCAGAGACTCGGCATCGGTATCATGAAGACGTCACAGGTGCAATAACGAGGCTAATGACATTTCCCTCCCTAGTGACATGTCTTCTTCACCGTGTATTTTAGGCAGCGCCAGCAGAATAGTTGACCTTTCATCTGGCATTTGCATTTCTTAATTGGCCGGTCCACATCAAGAATGTCTGGGCTGTGTGACTGGCAGTGGAATCAAAGACACTATGCATGGTCATTGATGGGGTATATGTTGGTGGGACACAAATGAGAGAGTCACTGAGTGTACAGCAAGGAGGCCAAGTAAACTTGCAGCATACGACGAAAGGCAGCGGATCCGATGATCGGGGTACACTGCATTATAATCCGGCAAAATCGTCCGTGATAGGCCTTTGCGTTTAAAATGAGGTTCAAACAGTAGAGAAATGACAACAAACTGAATTATATCCTGTATATCAAATTCATACCCTCTCTCTTTTCTCTCTCTCTCTCTCTCTCTCTCTCTCTCTCTCTCTCTCTCTCTCTCTGTGTGTGTGTGTGTGTGTGTGTGTGTGTGTGTGTGTGTGTGTATGTATGTGTGTATGCGTGCTTGCGTGCGTACATGCGGTTCAAACAGTAGAGAGGTTAAGAAATTACAACAAACTAAATTATATCCTGTATATCAAGTTCATACCTCTCTCTCTCTCTCTCTCTCTCTCTCTTCTCTTTGTTGTGTGTGTGTTGTGTGTGTGTGTGTGTGTGTGTGTGTGTGTGTGTGTGTGTGTGAGTGTGTGTGTGTGTGCGCGCGCGCGTTAGCGCAAACTGTGTCAGCATAGTAAAAAGGCTACAATAATGCATATTCTCAATCGGAAGACGGGTTGTTAAGGATTGTAGTCAATTAGACAGAAAAAGGTGATATGACTAATATTGATAATATGGCACGCAGCGCGTTGTATGCATGACCTGTTTTCAACAATGTTTATATTTCCATTTTAAGTTACATAAATGATAATGATGACGACGACGACGGTTACGATGATGAAGATTTTCCACTAATGCTGCAAATGATGGTGACAACATCTGTATTCGAATTGATACTACGCTACGAAAGAGAATGAATTAAATACACAAAAAGTCTTGCATAACACTGGGTAAGATTAGCGAATTGTTGTGTATCATAGTTATCAAAACGTAAGAAGATGATTCAAATACAATTTATGTTGTATTGCGTCATTGTAGTCACGCCATAGACCAGTTCCGTATCCAACAGTATATGAACCAGAAAATGTAGAATTAAGATCAACAATACTCCGTTCTCTTGCCATTTGCTAATGAAGGAGAACTGGAATAAGATATCTAAAATGATTATACCTCCTACACATATCGCCACCTATCCCCAAATTCCAACGTTTAATCCAATATACTCAACGTGACTTACATGAGTTTAAACGGTGCAGAGGTTACTAAAAGGAGGCGTACCGATGCAAGAGGCCCGTTGTCATATTGCGTTTGCCTAAGGAACTGGTGGTCGTGAGTTCCAACCATTCATGAAGGTAAATGTGTACGGCTTGAAAACCCTCTTCGTCCAGCTAGCAGTAACTAGGTATGTTATTCAGCTCGTGGCATGTTAAATGTGACAGAACGAGATGCATGGGCACTGCATTCCTCCATGCCGTGCCCTAGTCACTGTCAACCTCTGACAGGTCGCTGTCCCTGTGGCTATGGGAACTTGGACCTCCTTTTGTCTTTTCTTTTTAAACAGATGAAATTACGACGTTTCCTGATTTAACTGTAGTAGCTAGATAGAAATATGAGTAAATATTTTGTATTGTGCCATCACCTGTGTTGTGAAAAGTGTTGTCAAAAGGAAAACTGTATTAAACAATCAGTATGATAGTGGGTATGAGTAACTGCAATACTGGACCAATTTCAGAGACATGAAGAAGGAAAAGTGTTCAGAGCTCCAGAAGACAGCGGCATTCTTGGAACACTCAGAAAGTATTCTGAGCAGAACGAAAAAAAAACAACCCAACATAGTCTGAGGTTTAACAGCGTGGGGAAAGAGAGAGAGAGCATATCGTGGCGAACAAAAGCTGGGTTTAATTAATTCCAGACTTCAGTCTATCACATAGCATTGCATACATTACCGGGAAATGTGTTTAAGAACCGAGCCAGCTTATGTGTCGCTTTTGTCTTCAAAGCAAGCAGGTGTATACGATGCTTTTGTCTTCAAATCAGGCAAAATTGTATGTTGTTTTTGTCTTCTTTCGTTGGTATTAAATTATGTACACCGGTCTTTTTGTTGTTGTTTCTGCTGTTGCACCTGCTGCTGTTGTTACTGTTGTTGTTGTTGTTGTTGCTGATAATGATGATGAGGATAATGATGAAGAGGAGGAGGATAACGATGATGATAGTGATGATGATGATGATGATGGTGATGGTGATGGTGACGATGATGAGTCTAAAGTGTTGTGTGGACAGGCTGGTGATGATGTCTGTGCCGGAGATAAATGCAGGACGACGTCAACAGAACCTGTTTTTTTACCTTAATATGGCTGCTTGACATGGTGTCCTACGTCAACGCCACCTTCAACATCACCATCTACTACAGCATGGGCTCCCGCTACAGACGGACCTTCTGGCAGCTGATGGGTACAGGACACAGGAGAGACAGCCACCACAAAGAACAGGTGACCATCGCAACATGACTTCAGTCACTTCTGGTTCTCATCTCTGACTTGATGGCGATTCTTTGTGAAGACATGAGCAGCTAGCATGTCAGTGTCTGATGTTGTGTGAAGATGACCTAAAGCAAAGAGGCAGCAAAGCAAGCGTTACGAAAAAGACATGGTTAAAACGAAATGCATCCTGCAATCAGCCTGCCGATCAACTACATAGATCTGAAGGTGGATGAACATATGTATGTTAAGAAACAAACGATGCAAGAAAGGCAGGGAAACAGACATAAAGGGAAACAGACATAAAATGCTTTGCTATATCATATGTATAGTCCTGCCTTGGTAACAGCCGATCAACCAGTCGAAAACTACAAAGACTATATAGGCAAACGAACAAACACAAAGAGAAACAAAGGTTGTCTTCTTGTGCTTCTTTCTTTCTTTCTTTTTTACTTGTTTGTTTGTTTGTTTATTTGTTTTTGTTTCATTTTTTGTGCATGAATTACAAGTGAAAACAAAGAAAGAGCATGAAAAAAGTCAATTGTATACATCGATATGATCCTGCTGTCGTTAGAGAATATATGCATCAGATTAAGGGCTGGGCACCCCAGACCAAGAAATGGGATACAAAACTCTCTCTCTCTCTCTCTCTCTCTCTCTCTCTCTCTCTCTCTCTCTCTCTCTCTCTCTCTCTCAAACAGCAAGTCGACGCATATGTTGACAGACAGAACATTGATTTGCAGGTCATAAGCATGTATGTCGCAGGAATCCATATTGACATGGCTCCCTGTCTAACACTTGTCTTCAGGATATTGGACGCAGGGAGGGATGTTTCAGAAGAAGACAGAAGAAACATATTGTTGGTTCGAATACCTCCAACTTTCTCATATACATGAAAGATTATATCGAGCTGCACACATAAATGACACACAGAAAGACCCTATCAGAACGTCACACATATAAAACGTAGCCAATATATCACGTCATCTGATAAAATATGTAATATGATAAATTACGCCATCTAATAACTTCTAGAACCTGATGAGAGCGAAAGCTTGAAACAACGTTGTAGTTCCGAGACTCAAAAAACCTTGTAATATGCTCCTATCCGGAATAGGTGAGCACTCGTCAATTCTATGAAAATGAATCAATGTTCATGTTAATGTTCATGTTCATGTTTATATATATATATCTATCTATCTATCTATCTATCTATCTATCTATCTATATATATATATATATATATATATATATATATATATATATATATATGCACATCTTCATATTGGACGCTGGCTGAACCGCTGGCACAACACACCTGGTCACCTGTCCCGTGCAAATTCACTGCTAAGCCTGCTACATTGTGACAGCAAAAACCGGTGCACACTGAAAGTTTGTTCCCTCTGTTGACTGACCGCAACAAGTATTTCTGGGCCGGCCAACGTCCTATCTCATTTCTACCAGCCTTTTACCAGAATCAACAGAATATTTCTTACCTTCTATCAGAAGGTTGTCAAACCCCATGGTAGCCCGTTCGCCATCACCACGAATTCTCTTTAGGCGCGGGGGACAACCTCCCCCTAACTTCTCTCACTCGACTGGTGAAATCCTCACTACCCTGGAGCTTGCCTTTAGCCTTAAGCACACCTAACTTCTGCTTATAGAAGACATATCTGGCAATCACGGGTGAGTCTGGTTTAAAATTTATACGGTGAACCCTGTTGAATTCTATGTCACGAGATAGATCCATCTTGTCAGTGAGAAGATCTTTCACAATACCTTCACACTCAGCGGTTGTCTCGTTGTTCCTCCTCGTCAAGCCGTAGAACACCAGGTTGTTCCTCTTGGACCTCCCCTCTAAGTCGTCCGTCTTCCTCTCCAGGTCTTCAAGCTTCTTGCTGAGAGCGTCTTTCGTCCTCTGCAGGTCTTCATTCTGTTGACAGAGTGTGACGACCTCCTCCCTCAGCCCCCTCAGCTCGTCCTTCATGGTCAGAAAGTCTTCATGGAGGCTGCGGATCTCTTCTTTCACTTCTCCGATCTTGGTGTCCAGCTTCGTACCCAAGGAGTTAAGCATGCCTATTAGATCAGACAGAGTAGGCTGCTTCGCTGCTTCACCGGAAGTGCCGCCCAAAGGGTTGTCCAACCTATCAAGACTGGCGCTGCTGCTTGTTGATCTGGTGCTGATCAGTCGGGATTGTCATATGCTCTCCTTGCTCTGAGAAGGGTTGGGTTTGAGATTACTTTCTACATCCCTGCAGCAAAAGAAGAAAGCTATCCCAGTACAAATACGAGAGGAGCAAGCCCAGTGCGACACCGTCTGCTCTTCGTTTTAATGCTAACATGGTTAACCAGTTGGCCCTCTTCTGCCTTACACGTTATAACGTGAAGGCCTGAAAAATCGAATGAAAACTGTCACATACTGATCGAAAATCTAGTGCAGCTGATGGCATGGTCCTTCATATGACTTGCTGTTAAACTCCACGGTGCAGAATGTTCTGAGGATAATGTAATTCTTCTAAAAGTACCAGAGGGTAAAACAAGCGATCTTACGTGCAGATCAATAGCTCACAAACCCCCGAGAGAGAGATGAAAGAGAGAGAGAGAGAGAGAGAGAGAGAAGGAGAGAGAGAGAGAGAGAGAGAGAGAGAGAGAGAGAGAGAGACAGACAGACAGACAGACAGACAGACAGACAGACAGACAGAAGAATGCGAATGCCCGAACCACGGTGATTTAACTAGATTATTATTTTTCCGATCACATACCAGTATACATATTTTTTCTTTTTTCTGCTCTCTCCATTCTCCTCATCCTCCTCTCGACTCACATTCACTAACTACAACTTCCTACTGTTACCCTATGTCTCATAAAATCATAAGATATATCAAGGGAATAATCAAGTATTTCAGGCCTTTTCTAAGCACTGGAAAGTTCCCAACCACCTGTAGAAAAAAAAAATAACTTCATTAATACAAATCCTAATTTAAATTCAATTATCAACAAAACATACCTGGCTGCCAGCGAAAACCTGCCCTTAGTCTCCCTTCGCTCTCTGATGAAGTTGCTCGGCTGGTAGCTCTGCGGAGACTGTAGGGAAATCTTCGCTCAACTGACTTACACAAAACGCAGGTGAGAAAAGAAGACAGGGTTCAGTATTCGTGATGGAATGGACACAACTCATATCGTGTAGATCAAGCTGGTTTATTCTCTAATCCTCTGAGATAAGCTGTCATACACTTGTAGGAGCAGTTTCGTATTTAGTTCCGTACTATGAACAACATCCCCCTTCTTTCAGCAGAGGATTCAATTTTATGAACATTGAAAGGATCAAACTCAAAATTGAATAAGTTGTTCTTGAACACAAACATTGTTGCTGAAGTATTACATAACCTGTGCATGTAAAAAATAAAGAAAACAAAAAGCAAACCAGTTTCCTTGTTTTGGTACCGTGGTGTGTGTGTGTGTGTGTGTGTGTGTGTGTGTGTGGTGTGTGTGTGTGTGTGTGTGTGTGTGTGTGTGTGTGTGTTGTGTGTGTGTGTGTGTGTGTGTGTGTGTGTGTGTGTGTGTGTGTGTGCCTGCTGCTGTGTCGGTGCGTCTAGTGCCTTGGATGTGCCGGTACTTTTCTTCCCCTGACGCGCTAGCGCAGGTCGATCCTGTTCTGGCAGAGCGCGCTGCCTGTGTGTGTTCTGATGTTGTATGACCTAGAAGTGGGGTCCTTATTCACTACCTGTCCTGGCTCCCGTCTCTTTGTCTCCTTGTTCAAGATGTGAATGTCCTGTCCTGGGTAGAGTGGGGGTAGGTC
>CM065729.1:28823470-28825970 GCA_033310375.1 Conus canariensis | reverse complement strand
AGTTTAAAAAATATACTTGGGGAGTGGTTTTTAAACTTATACATTAAGGACAAAATGGAAACAACAGATTTTTTCGCTCGACTGACCAAATCTTGGCAAGTAAACCTAAAACTAAGCTTAGTTGAAAAATATAATCCCAAATATTTATATGCATTCACCACAGACATCTGACTTCTTCCATATAACCATGTTTCACGTGCCGCTAGATACCCACCTTTACGAAAAACTATGATGTTAGATTTTTCCATGTTCACTTTTAGCTCCAGTCTCTCCGCTGCCGCATATAACTGATTTAACTGATTTTGTAGACCAATCGGAGTTTCAGACAATAACACAATATCATCTGCAAAAAGCATAATAAATATTTCTACTAAATCAAATGTTACTCCATGTTTACCATTTTCATTAATTTGTTGAGCCAAATCATTAATAAAAAATGAAAACAAAACGGGACTACACACATCGCCCTGTTTTACTCCTCTTGTACATTTTATTAGATCACTAACTCTAGCACCACATTTGATTCTAGCTTTGACATCCTGATACATACTTTCTATACAACGGTAAAGTTTTCCTTTTATTCCGCTATTTCTAAGTATTGGCCATAAAAGTTTTCTTCGAAATCGAATCAAAAGCTTTTTCAAAATCTATAAAAGCTACGTACAATTTTCGATTATTTGCGAACTGCTTTTGTACAGCTGCCAAAAGGGTAAACATATGATCAGTCGTTGAGTAATCTTTTTTAAACCCAGCTTGATGTTCACCGGTGATATTATTCATTTCAGCCCAATTTGAAAGTCTACTGTTTATAACTGAACTATAAAGTTTACTTGATATATTACATAAGGAAATTCCCCTATAATTGTTAGTATTGTTGACTTCACCTTTTTTATATAAAGGCATAATCATAAACCCTGACCAGCCCTCTGGATACAGTCCTTTGTCAAACAGCGCATTGAACAATTTCACTAAAAAGTCAACAGCACATCCCCCCAAATTCTTAAAGAATTCCCCTATCAAGCCATCGGGCCCAGGAGCTTTTCGATTTTTCAACTTCCTGATTGCTAATAAAATTTCTTCCTTTGTGATAGGTTGGTCCATGTAATTAATGTACACGTCATCTGCAACATTCTGAACTGCTTGAGGCGGGTCATCTTTCTCTAACACTGATTTAAAATGTTGGTGCCATTCCTCAATAGTAATATTATTTCGAGGCTGTGATTTCTTTTTGTATACTGAGCGCAGTGATTTCCAAAACTCTTCTTGATTATTCACAGAATTAAGTATTTTCATAAACTGAAAATCATTATACAACTTCTGCTTTCTAAGCAATAAATTTTTATATTCTCTCCTCGCTTTACAAAAAGCTGCCCCATCTTCTTTATCAGACGTTTTCCTAAATATTCTTAAAAAGTCTGCACGTCTTTAATTTCTCTGCCTTGCATTCTGTATCGTACCAGACATTCTGTCTGTTTGAACTGTTAACACAAATACGCCGTTTCATACAGTCTGCAACATCTTTCACAATATCATTGAACATGTGCAACGCATTGTTTACATTAACATCAATAGACATTATTGCTGATGAAAGCTTTTCACGAATGTGCTCGGAGTTCATCATGTCATAAAAATGTTCAGCATGATCATCATTCCACACAAATTTTTCTACATATTCCTTTTCATCAAAACTTTCAACTGCACCTAATCCAACATCGGACATGTTCATACAAAATTCCAAAGGCATATGGTCGGATTCAATTTTATCTGTGACAAACATACCACAATGCTTAGTTATATAGTCAAACAAATCATACGAAGATACAAAGTAATCATTTACGCTATGACCTGAATCAGAAATGTATGTGAAACGACCGGTCTGGTCGCCATTACATACACCGTTTAACATAAATAAACCCAGAGTACTACACATGTTCAAAAACGATTTTCCATAGGTATTCAATACTCTGTCCTCCGAACGTCTATTGACAGTCACTCTATCACTGTTCTTAAAATAAGAGTACATCGTAACTTCCTCACTGTACTCAGGGATAATATTCGCTGTTCTGGCATTAAAGTCACCACTCATCAGTAAGGACAACTCTTCTATAGATATAAAATGATCAATTAAACAATCTTCTAACTGGCTAATTCCATTTTCAACATCAAATGCGGCATAGTATGGTGAGTGTTCTGGAGGAACGTATGCACAAATATACAGAACATTTTTTGAAAAATTAAATAATGTTTTGTCAAGCACAAACAGTAAAAAATTCCCATTACCCATATCGAGTCGCTTCACATTCGCAACAAGGCTATTTTTAATCAAACATATTACCCCCCCTGAACACCTTCCCTTGTGTGACAATTTGACGGCAGGCTGAACGAAAGCCGTGTGCTCAGTGAACACTGTATTGATAAAATCTTCCACGAAAGTTTCTACCAAACAAATAAAATCAAACGAAGATACATATTGTACAAAAACAGAATCTGAAAGCTTAGA
>CM065729.1:28785970-28818470 GCA_033310375.1 Conus canariensis | reverse complement strand
GAGAGAGTCACTGAGTGTACAGCAAGGAGGCCAAGTAAGCTTACAGCATACGACGAAAGGCAGCGGATCCAATGATCGGGGTACACTGCATTATCATCCGGCAAAATCGTTCGTGATAGGCCTGTGCGTTTAAAATGCGGTTCGAACAGTAGAGAGGCTAAGAAATGACAACAAACTGAATTATATCCTGTATATCAAATTCATACTCTCTCTCTCTCTCTCTCTCTCTCTGTCTCTCTCTCTCTTGTGTGTGTGTGTGTGTGTGTTTGTGTGTGTGTGTGTGTGTGTGTGTGTGTGTGTGTGTGTGTGTGTTGTGTGTGTGTGTGTGTGTGTGTGTGTGCGCGCGTGTTTGCGTGCCTACATGCGGTTCAAACAGTAGAGAGGTTAAGAAATGACAACAAACTCAATTATATCCTGTATATCAGATTCTCTCTCTCTCTCTCTCTCTCTCTCTCTCTCTCTCTCTCTCTCTCTCTCTCTCTCTCTGTGTGTGTGTGTGTGTGTGTGTGTGTGTGTGTGTGTGTGTGTGTGTGTGTGTGTGTGGTGTGTTCGCGCGCGCACGCGAGCGCAATCCGTGTCTGCATAGTAAAAAGGCTACAATAATGCATATTGTCAATCGAAAAACGGGTTGTTAAGGATTGTAGTCAATTAGGCAGAAAAAGGTAATATTACTAATATTAATAATATGGCACGCAGCGAGTTGTATGCATCACCTGTTTTCAACAATGTTCATATTTCCATTTTAAGTTACATGAATGATAATGATGACGACGACGACTGTTACGATGATGAAGATTTTCCACTAATGCTGCAAATGATGGTGACAACATCTGTTTTCGAATTGATACTAAGAAAGAGAATGAATTTAAGACACAAAAAGTCTTTGCATAACACTGGGTATGATTAACAAATTGTTGTGTATCATAGTTATCAAAACGTCAGAAGATGATTCAAATACAATCTATGGTGTATTGCGACATTGTAGTCACGCCATAGACCGGTTCCGTATCCAACAGTATATGAACCAGAAAATGTAGAATTAAGATCAACAATACTGCGTTATCTTGCCATTTGCTAATGAAGGACAACTGGAATCAGATATCTAAAATGATTATACCTTCTACACATATCCCCACCTATCCCCAAATTCCAACGTTTAATCCAATATACTCATAGTGGGGTTAAATGAAAACGCACGACAGCATAAAGAACGTGACTTACATGAGTTTAAACGGTGCAGAGGTTACTAAAAGGAGGCGTACCGATGCAAGAGGCCCGTTGTCATATTGCGTTTGTCTAAGGAGCTGGTGGCGTGAGTTCCAACCATTCATGAAGGTAAATTTGTACGACTTGAAAACCCTCTTCGTCCAGCTAGCAGTGACTGGGTATGTTGTTCAGCTTGTGGCATTTAAACGTGACAGAAGGAGATGAATGGGCACAGCATTTCTTTATGCCGTGCCCTAGTCACTGTCAGCCTCTGACAGTTCGATGTCCCTGTGGCTATGGGAACTTAGACCTTTTTTTTCTTTACTTTTTCAACAGATGTAATTACGGCGCTTCCTGATTTAACTGTAGTAGCTAGATAGAAATATGAGTAAATATTTTGTATTGTGCCACCACCTGTGTTGTGAAAAGTGTTGTTAAAAGGAAACCGGTATTAAACATTCAGTATGATATTGGGTATGAGTATCTGCAATACTGGACCAATTTCAGAGACTTGAAGAAGGAACAGTGTTCAGTGCTCCAGAAGACAGCGGCATTCTTGGAACACTCAGAAAGTATTCTGAGGAGAACGAAAAAACATAGTCTGAGGTTTAACAGCGTGGGGAAAGAGGGGGAGCATATCGTGACGAACAAAAGCTGGGTTTAATTCTAGACTTCAGTCTATCACATAGCATTGCATACATTACTGGGAAATGTGTTTAAGAACCAAGCGAGCTTATGTGTCGCTTTTGTCTTCAAACCAAGCAGATGTATAAGTTGCTTTTGTCTTCATATCAGGCAAAATTGTATGTTGCTTTTGTCTTCTTTCGTTAGTATTCAGTTATGTACACCTGTCTTTTTGTTGTTTCTGCTGTTGCACCTGCTGCTGTTGTTACTGTTGTTGTTGTTGCTGATAATGATGATGTTGAGGATAATGAGGAGGAGGAGGAGGATAACGATGATGATAGTGATGATGATGATGGTGATGATGATGATGATGATGATGATGATGATGATGAGTCTACGCTGTTGTGTGGACAGGGTGGTGATGATGTCTGTGCCGGAGATAAACGCCGGACGACGTCAACAGAACCTGTTTTTCACCTTAATATGGCTGCTTGACATAGTGACCTACGTCAACGCCACCTTCAACATCACTATCTACTACAGCATGGGCTCTCGCTACAGACGGACCTTCTGGCAGCTGATGGGTAAAGGACACAGGAGAGACAGCCGCCACAAAGAACAGGTGACCATCGCAACATGACTTAGTTACCTCTGGTTCTCATCTCTGACTTGATGGCGGCTCTTTGTGAAGACATGAGCAGCCAGCATGTCAGTGTCTGATGTTGTGTGAAGATGGCCTACAGCAAAGAGGCAGCAAAGCACGCGTTACAAAAAGACATGGTTGAAACAAAATGCATCCTGCAATCAGCCTGCCTATCAACTACATAGGTCTGAAGGTGGATGAACATATGTATGTTAAGAAACAAATGATGCAATAAAGGCAGGGAAACAGACATAAAACGCTTTGCTATATCATATGTACAGTCCTGCCTTGGTAACAGCCGATCAACCAGTCAAAAACAACAAAGACTCTACAGGCAAACGAACAAACACAAAGAGAAACAAAGGTTGTCTTCTTGTGCTTCTTTTTTCTTTCTTTGCATTTGCTTGTTTGATTGTTTGTTTGATTGATTGTTTCATATTTTTGTGCATGAATTACAGGTAAAAACAAGGAAAGGAGCATGAAAAAATGTAAATTGTATACATCCGTACGACCCTCCTGTCGTTGGAGAATATATGCATCAGATTAAGGTTTGGGCACCCCAGACCAAGAAAATGGGATACAAGACTCTCTCTCTCTCTCTCTCTCTCTCTCTCTCTCTCTCCTCTCTCTCTCTCTCTCTCTCTCTCTCTCTCAGACACACACATACACACTCACATCTATCTACCTATCTATCTAACTGTATGTCTGTTTCTGTGTGTCTGTCTATCTATCTGTTTGCCTACGTATATGTCTATACATCTGTCTGTTTATCTATCTATCTACGTATGAAAGTATATATATATATATATATATATATATATATATATATATATATATATATATATATAATGCTGAACAATTAAGTAGTTGGAGAAAACAAGTTCAGGCTAACAATTCTTCAGTCATTATAGTAATGACTTGGCAAAGATTTGAATTAAAAAAAAATTGAAGATGAAGAAAATGGGGGGAATATATTATGAATTTGAGAAACCCTTCATTAGCTGCCTGAGGGAACCATCGTACTCCCCTTCAAAGGCAGATCTATTTGTATTGCCTGCTCCTAGGCTTTTCATCCGATGGATCAGACTCATCAGGGAGACACGGCTGATTGTGTCTTTGCTCTTGGTGTCAAATAGAGACACACCACCATCCATAATTCTGTGGTGTTCTCACCACCATGGGTTCAAAAAAGAATCCAACAGCACCCCCAAAGCAGCCAGTGAAGGGTATTAAATGAAACAAAACAAAAGTGTGGAGAGGAAAAAATTGCTGAAAAACTAAAAGCATTATGAAAACAGTATAAAATGAGGGACAATCTTTGAGCCTATGCTTGAGGATCCATTCAAGGATGCAAGAGAGATCAAAAGATATGGAACAGTCTGAGTGGTCAGCTCTGCTCTTCAATAACCCAAGCATTGTGAGTGACTAAGAATTGTACAGAACAACCTTTACTTGGATCTCCTAAGAGATGCGATCTCCCACTGATTGACCAAACATTATAATGCTGAACAATTAAGTAGTGGGAGAAAACAAGTGCATATCTGTATATATATATATATATATATATATATATATATATATATATATATATATATATGCACTTGTTTTCTCCCATGTGTGTGTGTATGTGTTGTGTGTGTGTGCGCGCGCGCGCGCGCGCGCGCGCGCGTGTGTGTGTGTGTGTGTGTGTGTGTGTGTGTGTGTGTGTGTGATGTTACTGGTGGTCTCCCTCATTTTCTCTGTACTTCCTGAAGTCCCAAAGACGTATAGTCGAGACAGGAGTGATCAGTTTCAAGACTGCGCTGGTGTCACATATATTTCAGACGCAAGAAGTTTTTTTTTATTGATTTTTTTTTTTTTACATTTTTCCATACATAATTGAAAATGACAATAAAGGAGACCATACAAACAAAAGCAACGAAAAAAAGTAAATAAATAAATAAATGAATAGATTATTGAATGGAAAGGGGCACTTCCAGTAAACATCTAGACAGAAATGAACTGTAGCTTGAATACTAGATTGACAAAAATCTGTAGTTACATTGCAGTATTCCTGGTGACAGGCATCTGATACACATTACAAGTATGGCAAAAAAACACGTAACGGCACGATGGGTTTGCTAGCTCGTTGCTTTATCTGTTCAAAAAGTTTTTTTGAAATAAAACCATTCTGCCTGAAAACTGTTATATCTCCTATTTGTTAAAGAAATATATTTTTCAGTTTCATATTTAATCTTCAAGAAGGATTTAAAGTTAACATAGAGTGGTAAGAATTTCCAGCGTTTTACATTTGAAGATGAAAAATTTTGCAAGGATGATAATATAATCAATGACTTGACTTTGTACTCTTTTCATATCCAAATAGCACAAATGTTTCGTTAAGTAAAAGGTTAAAGCTATTTTCTGTGCTGGAGTTGATACATGCTTCTAACTGTCCCCAAAAACGTTTTACATGTGGATATCCCTGTAACATGTGACTAATACTGTCTCTCACGTTTTTACAGAAAGAACAATCCTCAGAGTTAACAACATTCATGTTTGCAAGGATGACGTTAGTTGCTAATATTTGGTGCAGAATTCGTATTTGGAACCATTTTAGTTTGATTTCTTGTATTTTCTTGGCCTCGATGAAAATATTTTTTCCAGTTAATCTCTCTTTTCATTTTTTTCATTCCATCTTTTACAATTTTGGGTTCTGATTTGTCCTTTAGCATATCATAATAAAACTTCGTTCCTTTTGGGATGGAATATATCAATTGAAGCGTTTTGTGAGTCAATGCAATGGAATCGTTACTGTTAAGGGTTAGTCCTGTCTTGTTGATATAGCAACGTATAACACTGTCACATCCATTATAAGTGTCAAAATCGACGTTAACACCATGTTTTTGTTTAAACTGATTCATAGTCAAAAAGGTTCCATCATCATCTAACAAATCTCTAATCAGAAAAAATACCTTTGTCAGCCCATCTCTTGTAGTAAATAATTCTTTGACCTATTCTAATATTTATATTACAGAAAATAGGTTCCAAAAGCAAATCACTTGTTGTTTCAATATTTACCTTTAAGCTAAATATTTTATATGCTTCGAAGACATTGATCCAAAAATTGCTTAACATGTGTTTCTCAGCAGGTATTGATGGACCCAATAAATCTAACTTAGCTATGTTTGGATAAAGTGTTGTGAATACTCTGTTCCATTTGTGATTACTGTTTTTCAGTCTTTGAATCCAGCTGAGTTTTAATGCTGTTATTGCATCCTTAATATGAGGAATTCCAAGTCCACCTTTATTAATATTTCTTACAGCTACTGTCCTGTTAATTCTATCCTTTCGCCTACTCCAAACGAACTGAAACACCGAGACCTGTATTGATTCTATCAATTGGTCAGGTGGATTTGGTAGCAACATCCATAGATAAGTAATTTGTGACAGAATTAAAGACTTGAGAACCACTACTCTACCCAAAGGCGTTATGTTTCGCTTAAGCCTTATCTTGTACAGTCTTATAATGTCGGCAATTTTTTCGTTCAAATTAAAGTTCGTACAGTCAGTTAAATCATTAGTTAACCAGACGCCAAGCACTTTGGATTTTGGGGGATTCCATTCAAAGTGTAAATGAGGCATAAATCTCTCTTGGGAATTGCATTTGTTTCCTAACCATATAGCCGCCGACTCTCCCGTATTAAGTTTTGAACCAGACTCTTTACCAAACATATCTAATATGCTCAAAGCTTCTTCAAATGATACTTTTTGTCATTTAAGAAAAGTTCAGTGTCGTCAGCAAACTGAGAAATTTTATTTTCTATATCACCTATTTTAATTCCTTCTATCTTATTATTTTGACGTGTCATGCAACCCAGGATTTCCACACATAGGATAAACAAATATGGAGAGATAGGATCCCCTTGTCTACAGCTCCTCCCAATTTGAAACCATTCAGAGATAATCCCATTAACACAAACTGCTGATTTCATGTCTCTATAAAAAAAAAAGTACTAACCCACTGACATATATCTGGACCAAAGCCAAATGCACACGTAACTTTTGACATAAACTTCCAGCTAACAGAAGCAAAGGCTTTTTGAAAATCTAGGCATAAAAGTAAACCAGGCATTTTATTCTTATTCAAATAATCAATTAAGGCATATATTAATCTAATGTTGTCACCTATAAAGCGGCTAGACACAAAGCCTGACTGATCTTCATTTATGATTGAAGGTAAGATGAGCTTAATTCTGTTAGCAATGCATGCAGACCCAATTTTATACACCACATTTAATAATGATATTGGTCTCCAGTTTTTTTTTATCTACTCCTATCCTTATCGGGTATGGGTAAACAAACACTTAGACCCTCTTTTTGAGTAGACGATAGTTCTTGATTGCAAAATCCCTCATTTAACGACCTTACTATGAACGCTCCCAACTGACCCCAAAACACCTTGAAAAATTCAACAGTGAATCTATCTGTGCCAGGACTTTTATTATTTTTCATTTGTTTTAAAGCCTCACCAGCTTCATCTAAAGTTATCAGTCCCTCCATTAAGTCCTTTTCATCCGCTGTAATTGTAGGCAGGTTATTTACAAGTTCACTAATAACACTGTCTTCCACTTCTCTTTCCTCATAAAGGTTTTCATAAAAATGTTTTACTTCTTTTACAATATCATTGGTTTCTTTTATTTCAATTCCATTATCAAGTACAATTTTACTCATACATTTACAAACATAATTTCTTTTCTCTAAACAACAAAAATACTTACTCACTTTTTCCCCTTCGGCCACCCATCGAGCCCTTGATAGCAACAACACTCCCTCCATTCTATGTGCTCTAATAGCAAACAGCTTATCTTTATCATAATGTAATTGCTGCTTTTCATTATTTGATGAACTTCTCTTTCTTTCTAACGTTTCAATGCTGCTTTAAATCTGTCTCTCCATCTCTTTTTCATTGCGTTTTTTCATTGTTGCATAAGATATTGATTTAACCCTAATTTTCATCAACAGTACATCAAGAAAGAGCTGGTCCAATACCGTTAGCTGGATCTCGCTTCTATTTGCCTTTCGAAAATATTCTCTACTATATGGTGCAGATGCATATTCCTCAATAACTTCCTGTATAGTTTGATTGATATCTTTTAAATATGCCTTATCTTTCAACAGAGAACTATTACATTTCCACAAAAGGTGGTGTTTTGCTTGTTTTTTAAATGCCAATTCCAAAGTTATGATCGAATGGCCAGTTCTGCATCCTGGTTTAATGTCGGAATCAGACACATACTTAGACAACAAGTCCGAAACTAAAAAGAAGTCTAACCTACTTTGTTGAAACGGTGTATTTCGCCTCCATGTGTATCTCCTTAATTCTGGATTAAGTTCTCGCCATACGTCTACTAATCCCAGTTCCATTGTCAGACGCAAGATGTTAGTTCTTTTAAACCAGTCCTGCTCAGTTACATCAAAGGAACACCGAACAGCGCTTAGGTCACACGCAGATCATGGTAACGGAGGTATAACTACTCGACATGTTTCTTACGACTTGCACGGACAATATACACGTCTTGATATCGTGTGAGTGCCGAGATCTCGCCTAAGCTTGACTCAGAGAAGAAAAGAAACTTCTGACGGCCATGATACCATTCATAAGTTTCCACCTCCATCCCAGGTACTCACACGGCAGGCACGGCATGAAGAGAGAGAGGGAGTGAGGGAGGGAGGGTGGAAGAAAGAGAGAGAGAGAGAGAGAGGAGAGAGAGAGAGTGAAGCAGGGAGAGAAAGTGAGGGTGTGCGTGTATGAGTGGGGGGGGGGGGGGGGGGGGGGGGGGGGGGGGGGAGGGACATAGAGACAGAAACAGATAATCGAATCGTGACAGAGTTTTCCTAGAGCATATGCACACATGCGTACTCTCTCTCTCTCGCTCTCTCTCTCTCTCTCACTTACACACACACACACACACACACACACACACACACACACACACACACACGCATGCAGGCACACATGCGCAGACGTATGCATGCACGCACACACGCTCGGACTTATGCACGCATGCACGCGTAGACGTACGTACGCATGCATGCACACATGCACGCATGCACGCGTATGCATGAGTATGCACGCACACACACACACAAACACACACACACACGCACACACACATATACACACACACACACACACACACACACACACACACACACACACACTCATCCACACACACACACACACACACACACACACACACACACACACACGCGCACAATCACCCCCCCCCCCCCACACACACACACACACACACATTCTCCTCTGGTTCTTTGCAATTATCATATTGTCAACATCCCTATCCCCATCATAATTTCAAACTTCAGTGATCATTGTTTACCATAACACTCGATTCATATTATTTGGTGGCGACAAATAAAACTGATGACTGTGTGACGGCGAGAATATCAGCATGATTTTGGTACACATTGTCACCAGTGACAATTTATGCCAGGTGAAAGGATACACCGTAATACCCCAGTCCCCATCCACCACCCGTGCCCACTGATTCAATCACACACACACACACCCTCTCCCACGCCCTTCCCCCCAGCATTGTGTGCCAACACCAACATCACTCGTTTGCGTGTTCTGAATTCTGAAATAGCAGAAAACTCCGAGAAGTATGTGAAAAGTAAATTCACCTGTGATTATCGCAACACTCTTTTTTTTTTTTTTTTTTTTTTTTAGAGAGAGAGAGAGAGAGAGAGAGAGAGAGAGAGAGAGACAGAGACAGAGATAGAGACAGAGACAGAGAGAGAGTCTCTGCATGCGTGTGTGTGTGTGTGTGTGTGTGTGTGTGTGTGTGTGTGTGTGTGTGTGTGTGTGTGTGTGTGTGTTGGCAGTGGGAAAGTCCTTTGGACTTGTACAGGAAGCTGGACGTTCCCGCCCCCACAGTCTCCACTATCTTGCGAGCATACTGCAAGCATAGCTGGCAAGTTTACGGGTCACCGACCCTCAACTCTGGGGCTTGTCTCCCTTGTATGCGAAGCCGAATTCGGCGGACTGCGCGGAAGAAACCACTGTGGTTGAACAGGCAGAAAGGCGATTTCCAGCAGTGCGTTTTGGAGCGCGCAGGGCGTGTCAAGACACAAAAAAACGTCACGGTCATCCACTGCACCCTAATCTATCTCCAGCCATCTTGACTTCGTCTTGCCACTGGACACAGATGGACTGGGGCGAGAGAGTGTGGTTGACAACGCGCAACACTCCCTCACTATAATCCAAGTCAAGCGCAAGTCATGACTTTAAACCCCACAGCGCAACCTCAAGTCCTGTGGCGATGGGCAAGTGGAGAAGGCAGCAGGTGTGGACAAACTGGGAGCTGTCAGTCACGAGCCTGCACACAGGCCGCCCAGGGCATGTGGTCGCTCTCTACTGGACAAAAGCAGAAGTGAAGTTCGGCAGCCCCCTGGGTGTCTGAGCAGCCCTTTTTAGGACTGCACTGCTCACCTCCATAGCAAGAGGAAGGGCTAGAAAAGGTGCCCTAAACATTGCCTACTTCAACTTACCCTGGCCAACAAACCGTGCTGGTGGGGTGTCCCTCTGAGAAGTCAAACTACGAAGAAAACAAAATTAAACCTTGGCACGTGGAACGTGCTAACTCTACTGGACAATGCCAGGGCAGACAGACGAGAGCGAAGAACTGCACTGGTCGCCAGAGAACTTGCTCGCTACAACGTTGACATAGCAGTACTTAGTAAAACACGCCTTGCGAACAAAGGCCAACTCACAAATTGTGGTGGACGATACACATTCTTCTGGAGCATACACAGCAGCACTGAATGGCGAGAGGCAGGCGTGGGATTTGTCATCAGATCCAATCACACCCAGAAACTTGTCAAGCTCCCGAAGGGCATAAAAGATCGTCTGATGACACTCCAGCTTTGAAACAAAGAGAGTGCAACACTAATCAACGCATACGCCCTAACAATGACCAACCCAGATGACATCATAGACAAGTTCTACGAAGAACTAGACACTCTCATCACAGCAGTCTCACCATCTGAGAAGCTAATCGTACTCGGGGACTTCAATGCCAGAGTGGGGACCGATCACCAGACATGGGAAGGGATCTTTGGGAGACACGGTACTGGCAACTGCAACAGTAATGTCCTCCTGCTTCTCAAGATGTGCACTACTCATGACATTGTTATCACCAACACTCTATTTCGCCTCCCTACCCACAACAAGACATCATGGATGCACCCATGCTCCAAGCATTGGCATCTGATTGATTATGTCATCACCAGGAAGAGAGATGCGTGAGACGTGAGAGTGACAAAGGCCATGTGTGGTACCGACTGCTGGACTGATCATCGCCTCATCGTGTCAAAGTTTAAACTCCGCATACTGCCCATGTGAAGACCCCAAGGTAAGAAGACTGCAAAGAGGCTCAACGTCTCCAAGCTCAAGGAAAGTAAAGTTGCAGAAGATTTCTCCAATGACCTAGAGGGCAGGCTGCGCAAGACACGAGGGGATGACCACAGCAGCATTGAAGAGCAGTGGGGGGCCTTTAGAGATGTAGTCCACTCTACTGCCCTCGAACACCTTGGACCAGCAACCCGTAGAAACAAAGACTGGTTTGATGAGAATGATGCAGAAGTGCAGACACTGCCGTCAGAAAAACACCAGCTGTTCAAAGCGCACCAGAATGACCCCACATCACAAGTTAAGGAAGATGCCTTCGCCAGCGCAAAACAAAAAGTGCAGAAGAGGCTTCACATAATGCAAGATGCCTGGTTCAGCAAAAAGGCCGATGAAATCCAGGGCTACGTAGACAGTCATGACACCAAGCGTTACTATGATGCTCTGAAGGCTGTGTATGGACCCCAATCCTCCGGCTCCTCCCCCCCTCCTCAATGCAAATGGGACCCCGTTGCTGACAGAAAAGACGCAGATTCTGGAGAGATGGGCTGAACACTTTAACCAGGTTCTCAACCGCCCTGCCTCAGTCAACGACGAGGCCATTGCACGCCTACCTCAAGTGGAGATCAGGCAAGACCTTGACTCCCCCCCCCCCCCCCAACAGAAGAAGAAGTCAGAAAAGCAATCAAACAACTTTCCTGTGGCAAAGCACCAGGATCTGATGCAATCCCTGCCGAAATTTACAAATCAAGAAGCCCAACCTTGACACATGAGCTGACACAGCTCTTCCAGCCCATGTGGAATGAAGAGAGGGTCCCACAACAGTTGAAAGATGCCAACGTTTTCCGCATCTACAGGAGAAAAGGCAACCGCCAGTCCTGTGACAATCACTGAGGCATCTCTCTCTCTTGTCCATAGCTGGGAAAATCTTGGCTTGTGTCCTGCTCAACTGCCTTCTACTACACCTTGAGCAGGGTCTCCTCCCAGAAAGCCAGTGTGGCTTTCGGGCAGAAGGTGGAACTGCAGACATGATATTTGCTGCACGACAGCTGCAGGAAAAATGCCAAGAGCAGCAGAGCGATCTGTTTGTGACCTTTGTCGATCTGACCAAGGCCTTCGATATGGTCAGCACAGATGGCTTGTGGAAGATAATGGAGAAATTCGGCTGTCCCAGCGGGTTCATTACGATCGTCAGACTGTTCCACGACAGCATGATGATGAAAGTACTGGATGATGGAGACGAATCAGAAGCTTTTCCAGTGAACAATGGCGAAAGCAAGGCTGCGTTCTCTCGCCCCTACACTCTTCAGCATGGTCTTCTCCGCAATGCTGACCGATGCCTTCCGTGACTGCCAGGGTGGTATACACATCAGATACAGAACTGACGGTGGGCTGTTCAACCTCAGGCAACTGTAGGCTGTTACAAAGGTGAAAGAGACCGCCATCAGGGACTTCTTGTTTGCTGATGACTGCGTCCTCAATGCCAGCACAGAGCAGACGATGCAGCACGAAATGGACTGCCTCTCACGAGCCTGCGGCAATTCGGTCTTACCATCAGCACCAAAAAGACCAAAGGGATGTATCAGCCTGCGCCAGGCAAACCCTACCAGGAACCACACATCATGGTAAAGGGCAGAATTTACAGGCAGTTGACAACTTCACCTATCTGGGCAGCACACTCTCACGAGCTGTGAACATTGACACATTAAGAGGTCAGGAACAGGATTGCCAAAGCCAGCTCTGTGTTTGGGAGACTCTGTGAAAATGTCTGGGAGCAGACAGGACTAAGACTTACCACCAAGCTGAAGGTATACCATGCAGTGGTACTAATCACTCTCCTCTATGCCAGTGAGTCCTGGACTGCTACAGCAGACACGCCAAACAGCTCAACCATTTTCACCTCAGCTGTCTCTGCAGACTCCTACACATCAAGTGGCAGGACAAAGTCCCAGACACTGAGGTCTTGACGAGGACACAGAAACTATAATCAAGGTCGTCGCTAAATCGATGAACGTTGAGATCACCGATGACATGATCGATCGATCTCATCGTGTGGGCCCTAAACCTCCCGGTGTTACTGGTGCTGGCACCCATCCCATCCTGGTGAAGATGACATCTTACCGCTACAAGAAGCTCTTAATGATGGAGAAACGAAAGCTGAGCCAGGTGGACCCAACGAAGCTGTTTCCTCGCCTTCAGTGTTCTACAGAGATGCAGTCCAAGTCTGCCAAGAACTGCCTTTATCTCAACGACGACCTGACCAAGACGAGGGCTGAGATAGCTGCCTTGGCCAGGGACAAGAAGAAGAGAGGGGTGATAGAAAATACGTGGGTGAAAGACGGTGTTATCTTTGTCAAGATTAACGACCAAATCCATCGAGTAACCACCAAACGTGGCCTGGATTCCTTTTGATCTCCCTCCTGTTTTGAGTTCATTTTTGAAAATGAAAAAGAAACATATATAGGGATTACTGAAAACCACTTCAAAACCAGATATGCAAACCACAAGCAGTCATTCAATAAAGAAAAATACAAAAACCAAACAGAACTGAGCAAATACATTTGGAAACTTAAAGAGGCAAAAATAAACTATAACATATCCTGGAAAATCATAAAAAAGGGCATCATCATACAGTAATATTTCAAAAAGATGCAATTTATGTTTAACTGAAAAATGGCTAATACTATGTAAACCACACTTAGCAACTTTAAACACTAAAACAGAAATAGTAAACAACTGCAGGCACAAATGGAAATCGTTGTTAGTGAACACACCCCGAACAACTACCTGAAAACCAAAAAAAAAAAAAAAAAAACACGTGCAACTAACCCGCATGTGTAAACAGTGACAACTGGGCCCCACACGCTATAAAACACCGGCGGTGGGTGACCCAAACATCATCCTGACGAGAGCAAGAGCTCGAAACAATATTGTAGATTTTAATATTCCTTTTAATACTTGATTTTAAACAAATGTTGCTCCCCAAGGGGTCGAGAGCTCTTGGATTCATTTTAGGCATTCTAATAATATTTATCTTAATTGCTCCTCTCGTTGAGCACTGTGGCCTGAGAGATTTTAAAACGGAGGAAATCAATTTTAGACAGTCAACAAAAAACATACTGTTCGCCAACCCACAACTTTACTTAAAAAGATTAACCTTTTCCCGACGGGCCATGCGATAGTGACGGCAACTCTGTCGTCCCGTTCACGACGAGCCGTGCCCTAGTGACGGCAGCACTGCTGTACTGCTCGGACGTGCCGTACCTCCGTGACGGCACAACTATAAAAAAATGCCCATGTTCTCTCGTCTACCGTCTAGGGGATGCAGCTGCCATAAATATTTAGAACAGGGTTCTAGCCACTGGAAGGGTAAGTTTACATGCACTAGCAATGACCTTTGTGACCCCAGAGTAGTCCGAACAAAGAGACCCGTCTGGCACTGGAAGGCACGTGTGGAATTTCCTGCTTCACCAATATATCGGGCAGAAGGAGAATGACATATGGTTTTAGAACTGGTTCAGCAAAGTAGCTCAGAAAATGAGGGGGGTAAAGGTGTGCAAGTTTATCAAAAAGAATCTGAGCTTGATTTTATTTGCTCTGTGCCTTTAATAGTTTTATAAGTCTTATCATCTGAAGCCAAAACAGTGAAAAGTGTATACTGTGCGCAATGATTTAACTGCTTAAAAAAAGAATTCACGTGGATTACACATATTGAATACCTCAGGCTTTCTCTGCATCTGTTCAAAGTAAGAGTGAAATTTTATGCCCCTTTTCTTCCTCATTTGCTGTTGTCATACTAATCAAACAAATGTAAACAAGATTGTGTTCTCCTACATTTTACTTATGTTGTTTCTGTAACAGTAGCGTTGATATTTTACCAAAAATGTATTTAATTCTATGCTCATTACAAAGTTCGCGCTTTACCCTTTCCGTTGATATATAACAATTGCTTGTTAGGTTTATATTAGGAGACGTAAAATAAAATTTAAAAGTGCGAAAATCGCGCGTATGCAACGGTTGTAGGCACGTGCGGTGCACGCGCATGCAGGGAAGCGACGCTGCTCTGCCGCGCTCGTCTGGAAAGTATTAATAGAACAAACTGAAAAATTTGTACGCAATATGAGATGGAAAGCATTCTTTTTTTCTGAATCCGGACGCAAAAAAAAAGGGACAAAAACACCTACGGCTTAAAATCATGGCGATCTCCACCTGCCATAGACGAAATGAAACCTTTCGAGGATAAAATGAAAAGAATGATAGCTAATATTGAATTCAAAAATCTAACAACGATTTCCAAGCATCATTAAAAAATCAAATAAAACAAATACAAAATGACAAAAAATATTTGTGAAGGCTGACAAAACTAGTAATTACTACAAAATGAAACCAAATGAATACTCACAACTTCTTAATAAAAACATTCAGAAAAACTACCAGAAAGCTGACAAAAGTACACATGACAATATCCGCATTAAAGAAAAAGAACTTGTGCATCGCATAGACCTAAGTGACAGGATAGAAGCGACAGCAACAAAAGAAGCCTTTATAACACTCAAAGATCATAAGCCCAACTTTTACAACAACTCAGCATGTAGACTAATAAATCCATCTAAATCTGAACTAGGCAAAATAATTAAGGAAATTCTAGAAAAAGTAATAAAAAACGTAAAATCAAACTCTGAACACAACCTCTGGAAGAATACATACGAAGCTATCCAATGGTTAAAAAAACCTCAATAAACAAAGGAACACAGTATTCATCACATTCGGCATTAGTAGACTTCTACCCATCTGTAGACGAAGAACTACTCACCAAAGCTCTGAAATTTGCTAGTAACCACACAGACATAACAGGGTCAGAAATGGAAATCATCCTTCACACCAAGAAAACGTTAGTACACAGCAAAAATGAAACCTGGATCAAGAAAACGAACAGAAACTCAACATTTGACGTAACCATGGGATCATATGATGGTGCAGAAACATGCGAATTGGTCGGACTGTTTATGCTGTCCAAAATCCAGAAACAACTCGGAAAGCAAGTTGGACTATATAGAGACGACGGCCTTGCTGCACTAACCAACAACCCAAGAACCATTGAAACAAGAAAAAAGAACTATGCAAAATCTTCCAAAATCATAACTTAAAAATTACCATTGAAGCAAACAAAAAGGTAGTGAACTACTTAGACATAACACTTGAAACTTGAAACAAACATAGGGAAAGAATTCTTTAAAATCTTAACAACATCGTTCCCAAAAGAACACAAACTGTCTAAAATATTCAACAAAAACACCATCAAACTATCATATTCATGTATGCCCAACCTCAAAAACCTAATTGATGCATCCAACAAAATGAAAACCAACACAACAAAGAAGGGTGAAGAAAGGAAATCTTGTAATGTAATTGCACCAAAAAAGGGCAGTGCCCCTTAAGCAATAAATGCCCCTACAACAATATTGTATACCAAGCCACTGTGACATCAGAAAATGAAAAAAGAAACATATATAGGGATTACTGAAAACCACTTCAAAACCAGATATGCAAATTACAAACAGTCATGCAATAAAGAAAAATACAAAAACCAAACAGAACTGAGCAAATACATTTGGAAACTTAAAGATGCAAAAATAAACTATAACATATCCTGGAAAATCATAAAAAGGGCATCACCATACAGTAATATTTCAAAAGATGCAATTCATGTTTAACTGAAAAATGGCTAATACTATGTAAACCACACTCAGCAACCCTAAACACTAAAACAGAAATAGTAAACAACCGCAGGCGCAAATGGAAATCGTTGTTAGTGAACACAGCCGAAACAACTACCTGAAAACAAAACAAAACAAAACAAAAATCACGTGCAACTAACCGGCATGTGTAAACAGTGACAGTAGATTTTAATACTCCTTTTAATACTTGATTTTAAACAATATATATATATATATATATATATATATATATGTGTGTGTGTGTGTGTATGTGTGTGTGTGTGTGTGTGTGTGTGTGTGTGTGGTTTATGTGTGTGTGTGTGTGTGTGTGTGTGTGTGTGTGTGTGTGTGCTCAGTTTGTGTATATTGCATTCACGGTGGAGTTGTTTTCTCTATTGCCCAGTCATATTTGACGGCGGTGTCAGATCTCTTGTATTGACTGCTGGATTTCCTTGTTTGCAAACGACAATAACGACTATAATTCCTAAACTTTTTGTGTCCGACCTTTTTCTTGTATAAACATATGTTAGATTTTTTCCCCCTCAACACTCAGTGTGTCCATTGTTACCAGTTTTGATCAGTTAACAGCTGTCCGTTAGCAACGTCTACGACTAGATTTCTGTCGAATACATTTTCGTCTTCCCGGGTCTCTCACGGCCATGGACTTGGATCGTATGGTTTGTTTATTACTTTTTGTACCTTTGTCATTCTTTTTTGGGGGTATAATTGTTTATAAATCGCTCAGCGTGTTTGAGCCAAACGCCATGCCATTGATAACCAGGAAAAATGTTCCGGCTCTGTTCTCTGTTCTGTTTGAATTTTTACTCTGTGCTGTGACATGACTTGTTGCCTAATTCAGTTCAGAGCCAGAGTCAGGATGTTCAATTCCAGGGCCCTAAAATTGTCTATGTTCAAGTTGTCCTTTTTCACAGTGACTGACGTTGGTCAGTTTCTTCTCTTGATGATATATGCATCATCAGCACTGACCCTCTCACTTTTCCTTTTTATAATGTTGAACGGACCGCTCGTCAATACGATGCCGTGTAAGCTCTCATCTCTTGATTTATCGCTCTCCAATAGTCATGATGTGAACACGCTTCCTCAACGTATGGGTACTACTGACCAGCTTATTATTTTTCTTGTCGGATTTGCAATACAGATGTTGCTACAACTTGCAGGTGATGTCCACCCAAACCCAGGTCCGACTGATGATATTTCAAATGGACTATCCATCATCCACTTGAATGTACATAACGTAAGCAAAAAATTCATCTAATTCAGTGTGAAGTAAGTTGTTTTGATGGGGTAACCATGTCTGAAACATGGCTTTCAGTCAATATTTCTGATGACGACATACTAATTCCCGGTTTCCAACCTCCAGTCAGGAAAGACAGAATAGGCGATCCACACGGAGGTGTTGCTCTGTACGTAAAAGATCATTTAGTTTGCAAACCTAGACCCGACCTGAGTGTGCCATTTCTGGAGGCTGTGCGGATTGAGACACAAACTAGGACAAAACACACTGCTGATAGGAACATTCTACAGACCACCCTCTGCTATGTAGCTTACTGGGACTTAATTGATCAGGCAGTACAGTTAGCTGGAAATACTCCTAACATATTCATTATTCTTGGTGATTTCAACGCAGATTGTACAGTTCAACCACCACCGCATCTTCAAAATATTATGTGAACGAATAATTAATTTCAGATAGTTAATAAATCAACTCGCATTACTGAAAACTCGTCCACCACAATTGATTTAATACTTACGCCATGTCCAGACCTCATTCAAGGTTCAGACGTACTGTCACCAGTCTGTAGCGATCATTGTGCTCCGTATGTTGTCTTGAAAAACCACCGCAGATTTAACACCTCCTACAAACGTACAGTGTTTAATTATGCTAAACTAAATACTCAGAGACTAAGTGCAGAATTACCTAACACTAACTGGGATTTCATTTTAACTTTGGAATCTTGATGATACTGCCGAGAAGTTTTCTGATCTGCTTGTGTATGTTGCAAAAGTATGTATCCCAGTCAAAGAGGTTACAATTGATGAACGCGATGCGCCATGGATTACGACTGAAATTTTTAAAAAAATCAAAAGAAAAAATAGTATCAATAAATTGGCTAAATCATTAAATTCTCACTGGGCTTGGGCTTTCTTTCATCGTACTCGAAATGAGCTTACACATATTATTAGACTGAGGAAGGCAGAACGTGTGTTAGAATTAGACAACAGAATCTCCTCTCCGAAGTGCTTTGGAACCAAGGATTGGTGGAAACTAGTTAAAACATTCATTCGTAACAAAGGCATGCCTCAGGACGAAATCCCTCCCATTGAAGATAACGATGTGATTTATTACACTCCAAAAGATAAGGCTACTACCCTTAATAAATACTTTGCCGTGCAATGTTCGGTCGATGACGATGATGAAGATATACCTAGGATAAATGAATATTGCGGTTTGATTAGTCAGTTAGTTATTACCAAAGACGTTGTTCTAGAAATACTGAAAGGTCTTGATAGTAGAAAAGCTGTCGGACCAGACTTGGTACACAATAGAATTTTAATTGCTGCTGCGAACGTCATTTGTGAACCATTAGCATACCTGTTTATTCGCTCATTAACAGAAGGCACATTTCCTTTAATATGGAAACTGGCTCATGTAACCCCCATATTTAAAAAAAGTGATAAACATAAATGCGACAACAACCGTCCTATTTCATTATTGAGTTGTATTGGTAAAATCTTAGAAAAATGTGTTCAGCAACATGTGTTTGTCACACTGTGCACAAGTGCATGCACGCACTCAGCTCAGCATTCACTCCATGCACACGCAATCTATCCAAACAACCAGAAGGCGCACTACAGTACTCTTCTTCTCCCCCTCCTCTCTGGGGAATAATTTACTAAACGATAATCAGCTTTTCAAATAATGACAACACATTTGTTTTCCAATCTATTACTTCTCTTCCTCCACTCCAGTGGAGGTACAAACATTCCACAGATCCACTAGCTGGGACCAAATTTCATCTCATTTTATATACTATTTCACACAAAACGTCTTTCAATGGTTTCTCCTCCTCACTGGAGAAACATTATATACATTTTCAAAACAAAAATCAAAAGATGGCTTAAAATATAGGAGTATCATCTGAGTTCCAACCCAGAGGGACAATTAAAAATCATTGTGGGTCAACATGACAAACGCTTCAAGTTTTCTCACGACTGGCGCAGTCGTTGTCTTCTTCAGCTCGATTCTCCAACTCTGCAGACAATTAGGTGCTGCTGCAGCACTGTCGCCCAAATACTTAAGCGACTGCCTCAGTCACCTAACTGGTGCTGCCACAGCACCGGGAAGGGCTGAAACACGAATGAAGTCCGTGTAAGTAATCTATTTCAAAATCTGAATAATGATAAATTCTTTTCCCTTTTTCCCTTTTCTTAACTCTCTCTCTTTTCTCTCCCCCATCTGTCTATACTTCACCTGGTAATGGTAAATTGCAGGTGAAGCTCGTTCCAAACAACCTGTCTGGTCAGTGTCCCCAAGCCATCTCCTTCCTAAACCTTATTTTTCCTTCTTGCACTCTTCCTGAGTGATTACTCATCTAACTCTACGCATTACCAGCCCTTGGTTACTTGACCAATGGACAACATCGGTCCATTCAACCAATAATCACCCTATTTTATTGAACTGTTTTCATAGCCACCAGCGACACCGATCACATTGGTCAGGCCATGCAAATTATCTTTTCTTTTACCTTTCCTCTTCCCTACCTAGGGAAATGCTTTATAACAAATAAGGGCATACGCGACGGAACGTCACATGTCACCATGTGAGGCTACATCACATGACACCCCCCATCCCGGGGTTAAAAAAAAAAAAAAAACTTTCGCCAAGAATTTTTTTTTTAATGCACATACATATCTAGTTAAGATACAACTTCAGCCATCAATCATCAAGTTTTCATCATTCAAAAGTTTCCATCAATGCACAGAAGTAACCTTTATGAACATCATAAAGATCCAAAATCACATTCCAAAATCTTAGTTTGAGAGAGAAAAAAAAAATGTACAATCAGTTTTGTTTAGTTTTTAAAAACAAATTCATACTCCATCACCACAAATCACAAGTCACACAGACACGAAGAGCATATAATGATACTGATCATTTCAAATGCCAATTATGTTTATATATATATACCAAAATGTAAACATTTTTTTCTTGCCTGTTGTCACATAATCATATGTCCCAACATCCTCACAAAATAAGAATTTCCTCATGACTCACTTGATGAGAAAAATTTGGCGAGTGAAAGGTCTTTGTTCAAGCAAAAATATACAATATAGAGGTCCACTCGAAAGTTAAACATTTTCTTTTTCATTCTTCACAATGGACAGACGTGAAAAAAAAACACTTGTAAGACATCAAATGAAGTATTCTGCACACATTCACAAAATAGCATCCTACAATGAGACACCAATGCCAATACATATGCACTCTTGGAAAAAGATCAATCACAACTACTTATTAATTCAGATTGACAATAGCAGACATAACCCTGCCAAAATGTCAATCAAGTCTTTCCACAATGAAAACAAACAGCAGAATATTAAAGTCCGTTCACAATGAAAACAAACAGCAGTTACAGCTGCACAAAGGATACTGTGCACTCACGCACGAGACAGAAAATCTGCCATGACATTCTGAGTTCCAGGTAATGGCTCAATGTCAAACTTGAACTCCTGCAATGACAACGCCCATCTTAACAGCCTGCTATTCTTGGTCTTGGACGACTGCAAAAACGTCAATGGCCTGTGGTCGGTTTGTAACCGAAACTGTCTTCCAGTCAGGAATCTGGCAAATTTCTCACAAGCCCAAACAATGGCAAGACACTCCCTCTCAATTGTTGAGTATTTGACTTGTGTGTTAGAGAACTGTTTACTTGCATATTGGACAGGGTGTAACAATCCATTCATTTCCTGCAATAGTACAGCTCCCATGCCTTTGGAGCTGGCATCAGTTCTCAAAACAAAATCCTCTGAAAGAGAGGGCAAAAGCAGCACAGGGAATGAATTGAGGGTGTTTTGAACACATTCCAGCGCTTTCTGGCACTCATCTGACCAGACGATACTTTTGTTTTTTGTTCCTTTTGTTAAGTCAACCAAAGGGGCTGTCAAGGACGCAAAGTGCGGTACATATCTTCTGTAATAGGACAACAATCGAAGGAGTGATCTGATCTGTTTCTTTGTACTGGGTCTCTTCAAGGCCAAGATCTTTTCTACTTTCTTTTCCTCTGTTGTCATTTTCCCAACAGAAATGACGTGACCCAAAAACTCAAGAGTCTGGAATCCAGCACGAATTTTGGACGGTCTAGCCATCAGACCAAAATTCCGGAGTTTACAAAAAACAGCTCTCAAGTTTTCAAGAAGATCATTCCATGACTTTGCAGCAAGCAAAATGTCATCAAAAAAAAAACTTACTGCTCCACACTCAAGTTTTAATGCGCGCATCATTCTGGCAAAAGAAGCTGCGGCGTTTTGTAATCCAAATGACATTTTCGTCCATTGAAACAGTCCAAAAGGTGTCTGAAAAGTTGTTTTTTCCTTGTCTGCTTAAGCCATCGGGATTTGCCAATATCCTTTAGTCAAATCTATTTTGACAAAATATTTTCCTTCTGACAGTTGACAAAGAAGTTCCTCAATGTCTGGGATAGGTTCAGCATCAAACACAGTGATTTTGTTTAACTTTCTGTAATCGATGCAAAACCGCACCGAGCCATCAGGTTTGTCCACCAAAACAACTGGTGAGCTGTATGGTGACGAAGGCGGTTCAATAACTTTCAACCCAAGCATAATGTGAATCTTTCTTTCGACAACCTGTTTTTTTCGCAAATGGGAGGGCGTATGGTTGGACTCGGACTGGGTTTTCCGTACTCAAGTGAATAGTATGGGGTTCAGTTGCTGTCACTGTCCCTGGGGTATCAGTCAGAAAATCCTGAAAGTCCTTCAAAATACCTTCCAATTGTTCTTTCTGAATCAAAGACAAATCATCACACACAACAACATCATGATAAGTTTCTCGCTTAACAGAAAGAATGGGCAGAGGTACAATATCATCTACACTAGTAGATGTTAACAATCCCACATTTGTTGTTTGTACAGTCTTTGCTCTGTCTCTGTATGTGACATCAGGTACAAAATCAGAATCAATGATTTCTGTAACAGCCACACCTGTTCCAGACACTGGACATATCCATTTTAATTGACTCATTAATGGCATCATTTGTACGTTCAACATACTTTTTGTTAGCATGTTTACATGGAATATCTTTTCAGCGTTTGCCATTTTCACTTTGGGAACTACAATCTGTTCGTTGTCTTGTCCAGGTACATGCCTGTAGAGGATGTCAGAGTCCAGTATGTACGTTGGCTTGTCCGTTGGTTTGTCAGAGACACTCTGCTTTGCAGTAGAAAGTATAGTCGTCAATGTCTCGTCGCTTCTCTGCATGGACTTCAAAACATCTGTCGTAACTTTTAGTTCATCCAGTTTTGAAACCTTGAGCGGTTTTGTTGGTTTTCCCTGCTCTACAACTTTTGATCTTGTACTTATGAGACAAGGAACGAAAGATCCTCTGGCACCACCATGTACTGTCACAACACCTAGTAGATTTCCCAAAATCAAATTGCAAACTGGACTCTCAATAACACAGGTGGTAAGTGACCCAGAGTACTATGGTGTATCGACGGAAATTTTTGCAAGTGGAAAAGTTTCAATTTTTCCACCAAACGATCTGCATCTCTGAACAATGTCAAGATATTCGTCTGGTAGAACAAAAGATTTCCTTACACCAGCTGTGGTGCAACCTGTATCTCGCAAAACAGAACCCTGTAAACCATTCATGGCACAATCCTCCAAAAGAAGACCATCAATGGACTGATCTGGTGCCAAAACAAGACCTTCTTCACATGTAGTGGAAACAAATCCAGTCTTTGCTCCACTTCCTTTGAAAGGACAGTCCCGTTTCAAATGGAATTTGCCCTCACAGAAATGGCAACGCATGGTTTGGTCGGCAGACAACTGGTTACTGCTTTGTGAACCTCGACCTTGTCCACGCACTGGACCAAAGGGTCTTCGCAGTTGTTGTTCACCACGCCCTCGGAAAGGAAAAGGTCTTTCCGGTGGTGAGTATTGGCACTGACGGAAATCGCCAGAACCGACATGGCCTTGACCACGGAAAGGTCGTTGTCTGTTGCCAAAAGACGTGTAACAGTGCGGACCTTGGAATGAAGCATGATTTCCTCTTCTATAGTTTCCTTGTCCAGAATGTATCTGAAATGCTGTGTGAGACTCGAAAAGGGACGAATTTTCCTTGCGGGCAACACCTTTCTCCGGATGAGCAATACAGTACTGATCTGCCATCTGACACATTTCGTCAACGCTATCGAACTGTCTTTCCTTAAGAAAAGTGGCCAAATCTTTGCTGACGCTTTGAAAAAGTTGCTCTCGAAGTAACAAATCTCGCAGTGATTCGAAACTCTTACTCGTCTTTGTTAGCTCTATCCATCTGTCTAAACAATGACTCATTCTTATCAAAAAAGACGGAAATGATTCTCCCTTGTCAGGACGAAGAGATCGGAAATGCTCACGAAAACGGTCAGCTGAGCACTGAAACTTCTTTAAGAGTTCTTCTTTTAATTGATCCCATGTCAACCCTTCTTTTGTTGCGAGTGTGTGGTATAGTGCCAAAGCGCTTCCCTTAAACAGCAACGCGATAAACAACGTCCATTTCTCCTTCGGCCAACCACAAGAAGTAGCGTGGTTCTCGAACCGAAAAAGAAAACTGTCAATGTCGTCGGTTTTTTCTTCGAACGGCGGGAACTTCGGAATGTATGTTGACTTCGGATGAAATGTACTCGTGGAACCAACGGGTGGAGGTGATGGAGGCTCTCTCGATGCCTGTAATTTTTCAATTTCCGCATTAGTCTCTAATTCAAGTTGTCTCATTTTAAATTGCCATTCCTTTTCTGTATCCTCTGTCTGTAGTTTTTTTTCCCTCAAACTTTGTTTTTTTATTTTCTTCCATCTCTTTCTGTAGTTTTTTCTTCAAACTCTAATCTTTTTAGAACTTCTTGTCGTTCTTTATCTTTTTCTTCTAATTGTTTCTGATTTTACTCTCTCTCTCTCTCTCTCTCTCTCTCTCCCCCCCCCCCCCCCCTCTGCCCTGTCCATACATTGTTGGACATAATTTGCTAATTTATCACCTTCAAAGCCTAAACGCTCAGCCTGTCGTACATATTCATCAAAATTTTCCATCATGAATAGTTACCACAAACAAACGAGAAACAATGACTAAATATGATTAAAATAAGGCAATATGTGATGTTATATACGTTTAAAAAAACAAAACAAAAAACAAAACAAAACAAACTTTGTTACAGTATGCACAAATAAAGAATTTAAATGGCGGTATAAACAGAAAAATACTAAAGGCTTACAAAAGAGAAGCACTAATAAGAATTGACAATGTGATCTTTCCAAAAGAGATTTTCACCAATATTCTTTCCTAAAGGGAAAAAACATCTAAAAAAAAAATGAAATCCAATACTAATAACTCTTTTACCCAAATAAAAAAAAAACAAAAAAAAAAAACAGACAAAACTAAAGTTTTTTTCCCGGAAATAAATTCTGTATAATGTTTATGTTCTTAACTGTTCTTTTTGTAGTTGTTACTTTCTTACTTAGTTTCTTGGTAAAACAATAGATGAGTTCACAAAACAAATGAATAGCCTTAAACAATAAGTGAATACAAAGTTACAAATCAAATGAATCAACGAACAATTAAAAAGAGGGGGCGAAAACGTGAACTAACGGAAATCCTACCTAAAAGATGACAATGATGAAAAAAAAAAAAAAAAAAAAAAAAACTAGATAGGTGCCTATTGAAGAGAAGGTTTGGATATTTTCTTTTTAAGGGGGTGAAAAGGAAATGAAAGAATAGACAGGTCCGGTATAGATAGGGGAAATCAGAAAAAGCGAAAGAAGCCCTCAGACAGCACCCTAATGGCAACTGTCTCCCGTAAAGCTGGAGACGGGGAAGTATTCAAATAATAATATACTAAAACTCAATGCAATAAATAATTAATCTAATAAATATACAATCAAACACACACACACACACCACACACACACACACACACAACACACAACCCAAAAGACAATCAAGAAAAGACGTTTATTCGGACTGAGCGGTATTCCACTCCACCACCTACACTAGTTGAATGACGGAGGTGAAGTCGATCCCACACTCAGAGGGGAAAGGGGGAAAATCCAAATGAAACGAGAGGAAAGATAAAGAATTAGATAGTAATGAGAGAGGGAGTGACTAGTGACTCCCCAACGCCATGCCCCCCTGCTAAATCAGAGCAGGAAGAGGTTGGGGCTATCAGTCCTGGGGAAGGGGACAAAACAAAATCTAATCTAGGGGAAGACAGCGACACCTCAACGCCCTGCCCCCTTGCTGCCAGGTACGAGCAAGAGGAGGTTGAGGCTATCGGTCCTGAGGGGGAAAGGATCAAAAGGAAATCCTACAAAAAACAACCCTAACAGAGTAGAGCAAAAAAAAAAGAAATTTTCAAACACTCGAACACACACATACAGAAACAAATGAAAAATAAATACTGCAAACGGTAATCACAACAATCAATTATACAAATTTTTCTATGCACAGATAGATATCTTTCTTTTCCTTGGAGGGGGTATAAAAAAAATCTTGTCCTACGTCCTAAGTCGAAGTCACCACTGTCACATTGAGCATAAATGCATGCACGCACTCAGCTCAGCATTCACTCCATGCACACGCAATCTATCCAAACAGCCAGAAGGCGCACTACAATACTCTCTCTCTCCCCCTCCTCTCCGGGGAATAATTTACTAAACGATAATCAGCTTTTCAAATAATGACAACACATTTGTTTTCCAATTTATAACTTCTGTTCCTCCACTCCAGTGGAGGTACAAACATTCCACAGATCCACTAGCTGGGACCAAATTTCATCTCATTTTATATACTATTTCACAAACACTTCTTTCCTCCTCACTGGAGAAACATTATATACATTTTCAAAAGAAACATCAAAAGATGGCTTAAATATAGGAGTATCATCTGAATTCCGACACAGGGGGACAATTAAAAATCATTTTGGGTCAACATGACAAACGCTTCAAGTTTTCTCACGACTGGCGCAGTCGTTGTCTTCTTCAGCTCGATTCTCCAACTCTGGAGACAATTAGGTGCTGCTGCAGCACTGTCGCCCAAATACTTAAGCGACTGCCTCAGTCACCTAACTGGTGCTGCCACAGCACCGGGAAGGGCTGAAACACGAATGAAGTCCGTGTAAGTAATCTATTTCAAAATCTGAATAATGATAAATTCTTTTCCCTTTTTCCCTTTTCTTAACTCTCTCTCTTTTCTCTCCCCATCTGTCTATACCTCACCTGGTAATGGTAAATTGCAGGTGAAGCTCGTTCCAAACAACCTGTCTGGTCAGTGTCCCCAAGCCATCTCCTTCCTAAACCTTATTTTTCCTTCTTGCACTCTTCCTGAGTGATTACTCATCTAACTCTACGCATTACCAGCCCTTGGTTACTTGACCAATGGACAACATCCGTCCATTCAACCAATAATCACCCTATTTTATTGAACTGTTTTCATAGCCACCAGCGACACCGATCACACTGGTCAGGCCATGCAAATTATCTTTTCTTTTACCTTTCCTCTTCCCTACCTAGGGAAATGCTTTATAACAAATAAGGGCGTACGCGACGGAACGTCACATGTCGCCATGTGAAGCTACACCACATGACAGTGTTTAAACACCTTTTAGGCAATAATCTTTTTATCAGATGCCCAGTCGGGATTCATTCTAAAAGACTCAACTGTTTTTTCAACTTTTGTGTATATATGATGATTTTTGCAAATTTCTTGACTCAAAAACTACTGCACAGCTTTTGTTGTTGTTGTGTTGTTGTTGTTGTTGTTGTTTTTAACGTATCTAAGGCCTTTGGTAAGGTATGGCACCGTGGATTACTATATAAACCTTCTGCCTTGTGTGTTAGAGGACAGTTGCTTGATTGGTTTGCTGACTATTTGACAAATCGTACACAGGCAGTAGTTTTAAAGGGAAGTAAATCACGCGTCTCCCGATATCGGCAGGCGTCCCCCAAGGTTCTATTCTTGGACCAATGTTATTCCTTATTTATAGAAATGATATTGTTCATGATATTGAATCTGTGGTAAAGTTATTTGCTGATGATACCAGTATATATTTAGGTCTTGAAAATACTCATCTTAGAACAGAAATCTTAAACTCAGATCTTGAAAAAATCAATGCTTGGGCTCTCAAATGGAAAATAACATTTAACCAGTCTAAAACTGAATTATTGACAATTTGTAACCATGCGGTGCCACAAATTGAACCTCTGAGGTTTAATAACGTGACATTACAGAATTCCACAAACACCTAGGAGTTACCATTCAAAATAATTGTAAATGGGATCGCCACATCAAATCCATGTTGTCAAAATGTTGTGTTCTTGTTGCCTGCCTCCGCTCATTTAAATACCGTCTTAGTCGGAAATCACTCGAAATAATGTATAAGTCATTTATTTTGCCCCATTTCGATTTTTCGGATGTCGTGTGGGATAATTGTACAAATGAACAAGTTGAAGATTTAGAAAATGTGCATCTGGATGCGATTAGAACCATAGTCGGCTCAGTCCGAGGGACTAGCCACCAAAAATTATACAAGGAATCCGGTTTTGCATCATTAAAAGAGAGACGACGACGTCATAAAATCATTCTGTACTACACAATTGTCAACGGTATTGTTCCGATTTATCTGTCTAATCCACTTCCCCATCTTATATCCTCTGTAAACCCTCATGACCTCAGCGCCCCCTGGAGAGGCAGATGCCAAAGTGTAGATTAGATATGTACAAATCTTCCTTCTTTCCTTCATCTACTGCTCTTTGGAATGACCTCCCTGACAATATTAAAGTATCCAATTCTCTTAGGTTTCTCAAGCGTTTCCTCAGCAGTACCGATAGTATCGTGCCTAGATGTTACTACTTATCTGATAGGACTTCAGAAATAATTTTGTGTAAGTTGAAATTGGAAATGAGTGACTTAAACCACGATCTTTTCAAACGACATCCTAGAAACAACCCTTCATGTGTCTGTGGCACGGCAGTTGAAGATGCAGCCCACTTCTTGATTAATTGTCCACTCCATCAACAGGCCAGTGCTCTGACAATAGAAACTCTTCACGACACAGCAAAACGCGATATCTCAACATTATTGACTGGTAACCTTGACCTGGATGTGAACGCAAATACAGAGATACTTACTATGGTTGGAAATTTTATTAAACTTTCTAATAGGTTTGACTTAACTAAACTTATTCGGCTTACCCCATTTACCTTCCCGGTCTTCTGCCTGGTATGGAATACTATTGATTGAAATAGCATGGCGTGGTTCAGGCGTGGTGTGGGTTATTTTATTATTGTGCTGTAGTTTGAGTGTACTCTTGTGTGTTAAACGATTTTTCGTTTGTTCGCTTGTCTTTGTTGTTGTTTTGTTTTTGTTTGTGTCTGTTGATGTTTTCTCCTTTCCAATTCCATTTTGATAACTTTTTGATGCAGCCATTCCAATGTACATTGTTTTTGTAAGAGTATGGTTTATAAGCCTATGCTTGTTGTACTCCATGATTTGATGAATATTGCTGCACAATTGTTCTCGAACAAATACAATTTGTTTAAACCAACAATAATACTCGGATTTATTCGCCTTGATCTGTTACAACATGAACGCGAATATGTGAACGTGCGTGACTGGAGAGAGAGGAGAGTGAGAGGTGAGGTGGATGGAGATGGGAGAGAGAGAGAGAGAGAGAGAGAGAGAGAGAGAGAGAGAGATCGGATTCGGATGATTTATTCACATAGGCCTAGGCCCTTTATGAAGGGGTATGGAAATAGTACATTGGAAACAAATGTATGCGACATGCAACAAAGTTTATCAAATTAAGACAAATCATTTGTAACTTTTAAGAGGTAGCCATTTCTCTAATTTTAAATGCCTTATACAAAAATAACGAAAAATTGTTAACATCTGTTGTTGAAGCTGACGACATCAACAGGGTCAATCTAAATAGGGAAGGCTGTCTATAGCACTTTGGCTTAATCATTCATTCTAATGTCCATGAGCGCTGGACAACAAAGAACAAATGCATCTCATTTTCTTGTGACACTTTACAGAGAGGACAAAGCATATCATTGTCATCAACATCGGTTTTGTATCTAAATTTATGTATTGCTAAATCCGATATTCCAAGTCTAAATTTTGCCATTATGTATTTAAAGTGTCTATCCATTTCTAAGGTTATTAAGGATTCAGATCATGGGAATGACCAAACTGTCTGTAAAGCTCAAACCTTTTACTATTATGCACATGATGTAACCATTTTTGCCAACGGCAGTCAACTAGTCGTTGACGAAAGCAACTTATAAACTGTTTAACATTTCCAACACCCTGATTCAGCCATACAAACCAAAACCGTATTGAAAAAAACACATACGAACTTTACTAGCCCAGTTATTTTTTCCTCGAGAGAGAGAGAGAGAGAGAGAGAGAGAGAGAGAGAGAGAGAGAGAGAGAGGGTGTGTGTGTGTTGTGTGTGTGTGTGTGTTACATTTTCACACACGTTTATTTGGATAATTCTGAGTGAACACAAAATCAAACATGTGAACGGCGTAAGTCCAAGCAAAATGAAGTGTGTGTGGTGTGGTTTGTGGTGTGGGGTGTGTGTGTGTGGTGTTGTGGTGTGTGTGTGTGTGTGTGTGTGTGTGTGTGTGCACGCGCACTCATGCGCATAAGTGCGTGTGTACATCTGTCTGTGAGACCGCGCGCGCACGCGCGCGCGCGCGCGTGTGTGTGTATGTGTGTGTGTGTGTGTGTGTGTGTGTGAGGTTATATGTGTGAGTGTATGTGTGTGCGAGCGTGTGTGTGTGTGTGTGTGTGTGTGTGTGTGTGTGTGTGTGTGTGTGTGTGTGTGTGTGTGTGTGTGTGTCCACGCATTGTGTTTCCGTGCCATAAAACACGGGTTTATACGCATACATCAGTTTGAACATGAACGCAAATATGTGATCGTGCGTGACTGCGAGAGAGTGAATGCGAAAGAGAGAGAGGTAGAGTTCGTGAGAGAGAGAGAGAGAGAGAGAGAGAGAGAGAGAGAGAGAGAGAGAGAGAGAGAGAGAGAGAAGGTGGGGTGGGAGACAGAGAGAGATAGATAGAGAGGAGTGTGTGTGTGTGTGTGTGTGTGTGTGTGTGTGTGTGTGTGTGTGTGTGCGTGCGCGCGGCGCGCGCGCGTATGTGCATGCGTTTGTGTGTTTGTGTGTTTGTGTGTGTGTGTGTGTGTGTGTGTGTGTGTGTGTGTGTGTGTTTTGTTGTGTGTGTGTGTGTGTGTGTGTGTGTGTGGGTGTGTGTGTGTGTGTGTGTGTGGTGTTGTGTGTGTGTGTGTGTGTGTGTGTGTGTGTGTGTGTGTGTGTGTGTGTGTGTGTGTGTGTGTGTGTGTGTGCTTGAGGCGTTCTAGTATGATTCTTGCATTCGCGTTCGTCTGTTTGAATACATGTCTCTTCTGCCTTTGCACAAGGGAATGCAAAATTCTGGGTCTGTTAGTTTAGTATTGATTAATATATACATTATTTATTTTGAACCATTTCTGGAAACATCTTATTGACAGCTGAACTCATTAATGTGCTCCTGGCACACGTCCGAGCTCACCCTCACCTTCCCCAATCCTTGCTTTCATGTTTGATGGTATCGAACCTTCTTTTAGCTTGAGTTATATAACAGATTCCCTCAGGTTAGAGCAGTCTTCGTCACTTTCATATTCACAGCCCACAATTAGTCTTTCTGTGTGTGGATAAAGAAAGACAAAAATGGACGGTGTTTATGAAACAATGTCTGGCTCTTGTAGTTCCAGATCGAACACGAAAAAGTTAAGATTGTTTTCGCTTGCCCAACTTTTATGAATGAACATGGACTTACCTTATGCAAACTTGATCCACAGTTAAAGAATCACGTGTTCTCTGACAAGCTGTTAGTGATGATCTAGTTGCAAAGTGAGACGACTGCAGGCGGAAATCTAAACAAATCTTAAATTAATGTTAGCGAACCGCCCAGAGAAACGTGGACAAACGAGTCACAAGACAAACCACAACGCGTTTCGACCTCTTAGGTCTTCCTCAGGTGAGAAACAAACGAATAAAACAACGAAAATTCACTTAGCTTTGATCGCTTCAGATCACTTCAGAGTTCAGCGCAAGGAAGAAGGCGTTGAATGAGAACGAGGCTGTTGGAAGGGAAATATTGTGTGAGTCGAAGTCGTAATGATGATAATAATATTACTGATAGGAATACTAATAATGGTCAAAATATTGAGAGAGAAAAAAGACAAAATTACTACCAATCTTGGTGTCAATACGTATGGGTATGGGAGAACGGAGAGTGGGTTAGAGGATTCTTAAACAGCAGGGTTGCCGTGGCAACAGTCCCAGAGGCGAAGGCGATGGTGATGTCAATGCTAGTGGTAGTAGTATCAATACTAGCAATAGTAGTACTGAATGATACTGCTAACAACGATAGTGAAGGTTAAGGTAATAAAAGCATAATACAGAAATATATTTAGAAAATCCACGTATTGTGTTTCCGTGCCATAGTTCACGGGTTTATACGCATACATCAGTTTGAACATGAACGCAAATATGTGATCCTGCGTGATTGCGAGAGAATGAATGCGAAAGAGAGAGAGAGACAGAGAGAGAGAGAGGGGGGGGGA